>CM031237.1:87604170-88300142 GCA_018340775.1 Taxus wallichiana var. yunnanensis | reverse complement strand
CCAAATCGACAATGATATTCGATGAAGCAAAGAAGATGACTTTCACTAATGTAAAGATGTGAAAGCGAAACAAATTCTTTTACAAAAATAACGAAATATCTTGTGAATATTAAAAATAAAATAGCAAGTATGCTCCTATATGAAAGCAAGCAAGAAAGAAAGAAACCCGAAATGGGTCCCACCGGTCAGTGCCAAAATTTTTCGCACAGAATGTTTCAGTTCCTAGAATAGAGCTGCTTTTATCCTTTCATTCTTTTGAGAAATAGATAAGGGTTAGGGCTAGGAGGAATACCTGTTGAATGCTGGGAGGGTGTGCGCGTACCGTAGAGAGAGATCAGATCGATTGCGAAGAACTCCTTTTTGTCTGGGAAGGACTACCTGTGAATAAGAATGCAAGACCACCAGATTATAGTTAGACAATAAATGAGGGAACTGCCTTGGGCCCAGGAAATATTAAACTTCCTTTCGAAGGTGGTCAGTTCCCCTGCTAATATGAATTAACACAAATTATTGCAAAATTACAATTTAATTACTTCGTTAAAACAATAGAGGAAAGGCTGGTTTTGGTTTTGAAACACAATGACCGATGCTGCGCATCACTTGTCACCAGGTGCTTTCGATAACCGATATCGGTAGGGGCAGTGTTTTAGGGGCTTTTAGTGAAGGTTGGCCATAAGGTGGCTATGGGGTTTATAAGGCTGGTAAATGATTGGGGATAGGTAATGGGGTGATGGAGAAGACTCAGAGAGTATGGGGGCTGTTCTTGGGGCAATGTATGGGTAGAGGAATGACAGTTAGATGTAAGGTGTTTCCGGGTAGTGGATCTAGGAGTAGACTTAAAATTACTGTGATTCAGAAGTTCAAGAAATGTTATTACAAGAACGTACAAGACACTACTTACTTCTTTCTGATGAAGATACAGGTCCAGGGACTGTGATGGCGAAGGTAGGGCTCAGGTGGATGATCTCGATGAGTCAAAGATGAGCTATCTTCTCTCCCAATGCTTCTCGATGGAGTGTCACTTGAGCTCTGGTTACTCTACTGGCTTGAAACTTGGGCTTGATGTCCTTCTCTGCTGAAACTCTTTTCTTTCCTTCACTTGTCTCTCTTTCGGCTTAAGTGAATTCCCGATCTTTCCAATGAATTTTTCCAGATCCTTTGTTTTTGGTTGGGGGAGGTCATTTACAGGGAACCGATGGCGGTTACGTAACCAACGGCGGTCGAGTAGGAACCGATGTCGGTTAAGTCAAAGTGGGCTATTTTTAGTAAAATAGCCAACTTTCCCTCCTTTTCTCCCGAGGAATTAGTTGTGGGCTTGGTCAAGTCATTATTAGGTTGATTTTGGTGCGGGTGAGGAGTAATTAGTCATGGGTGTGGATGTAGACCAAGTTATAGGTCTTAATTAGGTTAGTTTAGGGTTAGGACTAGGTCATGATGAGGTGGCGAAATGAGGTGGCAAGTTTGGAGATGTGGATTTATTAATTATAAGGTAATTAATAAATAATTGTGCAAGGTTTAGGTGGTGAGGCTAGGTTGTGAAATGAGATGCGGGGCACGGGGTGTTGTAAGACACAAATTTGGTGTCTACACTTAGTTTCAATTTATAACTAACACCATTTTTTGTCTACACATAACTTGTGATATAGTTACTTATATGTTGTAGAATATTATAATAAATAAAATGGAAGATTCTCGATGATATAAATGTAATATTAATTTTTAAATAAAATATTCTTACAAAAAAATTTTACCTCTAGTTTGTCGTAAGGGAATGCTTCACAAAAAAATTCCTCAACCCTCAATCTTTCCCAAGTGAAATTCCCTATTGAAACATGATACAAAATAAATTAAATCCCTCTTCCCCACTTCTAATCTTTCTCCAAGAAAATATTTGGGAGAATAAGCCATGAATTTATTATCAAGAATGAGGATTCTTCATATAAAACATAGTCAAGATAGTAAAAAAGAGGAAATATTTTTGTAAGCCTTTTACAATTTAATGTGGATGTAAACAATTTTTTACAAATATAAAATCTAAACAATAAATCCTTTCAGAGATATTTAAAAACTATTATAAATAAAACAAATAACACCAAAAATCCCCAACCTAGCTACTAAAATTATGTTTCAAGTTTTTTCTAAGATTTTTGTGGTGATTTGTTGTCTCCTCGTAAATACGTGCTTCTTCCAGGTTTGGGCTTGAGTACAATATGATCTAGGTGATAAAGAATGGTATGGGAAACAATAACAATCAAAGGTCTAAGAAGACTTGGTTAGTATGATATAATGAAATAGATGGGATGTAGATAAAAACAAATTTAAAAAAGTACTAGTTGTGTATAATAGAACATCTCATAAAAGTAGCAACATAACCCCACTCAAAAATTAAAAATCTAACAGATGTGAAAAAACTAGAAGTGATTTATTTGTAAGATGTTGGAAGTGAAGAAATCAAACTTGGGATCTAACTTTTGAAAGAATGAATCAACTAGTGTGGAAGAATGAAATTGACTAAATGTAGTAAATAGAATGGGTAAGAGCATATATATTCAACAATCCTATCCTTATAATCTTTGAAATGGTAATTAAGGAAGAAAATTAAATCGTAACTTGAATACAAACTAAAATCAAGTGTTTTAAATTTGATTTGAGGTGTTGTTAGTGTATAATCATAGCACCCTCTGAATGGCACTCGGTTGTGAGTGGGGAATTCGTGTGATTGCACAACATTGGACCATCTCTCAAGTTGTGGGACTTGCAAAACTTGAGATGGACCTCCAGAGAAGGTTGGTTCCTACTTCCTAATCTACCTGCCACAAGCTACTCCAGTGCAGGATAAACCTAATCTATCCTAATCTAACCATTCCAAGGGGATAGAGTGTGTGTGTGTGTGTGTGAAAGAGAGCCTACACTAAGTGGTGATACACCAGAAAAGGAAGTGGCGAGATACTCTGTTGAGGGAGGATGAAACAGGGAAAAGGGGACTGAGGGAGGTTAGACAGAAGTGACACAAACCCAGATCCAAATCCGCCATCGAAACTCCATGAAGCACAACATCCTGCACCTGCAAACATGAAATACATGCACATGGAGCAAACACGAGATAGAGAGGCACAAAGAAACAACAAAACAATGCCAAGGGTTGAAAGACGCCACAAAACAAGATTTTATTGCTCTATAAGGTGCACAGACTATTACATGGGTGCTCAGAGGCACAAATATGCTTTCCAAAGATCGTAGGAGAAGGCTTACACTCAAATGGAGTTGGGAAACAACTTTGATAGAGTTTCCCCACATCCCAAAATGTCTCTCCTTCTCAAATGAGAAGTGTTTACAATATATAGATGATGAAAACTAGAGAGAAAGAAGAGAAACTTGACTCTGCTCTTAAAGTCCAACCACCAACCATCAATGCCCGCTACTGAATCCACCTACAATCTATCAAGTCTACCTCTCTATGTCTATTTGGCATGTTGAATAAGGAAGAATGACAGATCAAATCAAATTTGATCTAGTAGTTGAAGCAATCGAATTCTGCATTAATGGCATAAAAGATGTTTTCCCATTTTTCACCCACCTAACTATTGAGTTGTGGAGCTCAATTACTTCATTTTAGCATGCAATTGAACTTGCTAGAAGACACACGGTAACCAACATCGTTAGTTAAGGGTAGACCAACATCAGTCAAGGGCAAGTAGGTACCAACAATGGTTAGGCGGAACCTCGAGTTACATGTGCGACAAAGTTTTAATTAACTCTAGAATTATATCTATTTTTTAGCATTAAAATAGATTTATCAATTGTAATTGCATGGCTAAGTTCCCTACGTCTATAAACAACTATATAAGCAAAAAATCTAGGGTTTATAAGGTATGATCAACAAGAATAAGAAAGAACATGAAAAAGGTTGGTGAGAGAGAATTCTTGGTGGTAGAACAAAAGCTTGAAGGAAGAAAGTATTGAACATCTGAGAGGTGTGGAAGATTGTAAATATTTATTATATATCTTGTCAAAGCTTTGGATAATATATTGGCTTGTTTCTTGGTGGACATAGCCCACACTCGGATGAACCACGTTAAATATGGCACCGATTTATGTCTCTTGTTTTGTATATTTCTTCCGGTAGAATATCTGATTTTATTTGCATGTATGCTTAGATCGATATATTATCTCATGCAACCGGTGTGCTAACCCCAAAAAATGGTATCGGATCTTTTTTTTGAGGGTTTTGTGTGTTGACATATTTACTCACAGAGGGTTTTCTATTTGATTGGGGGCTAAAGCAATGGTGAAATATAATAAATACAAGGTAGAGAAATTTGACACTTTGAAATGGTCGATTATGGAAGATGCAGATTGAGGATTATCTCAGAACAAAGAGATCTGTACTTACACGTTGGATGAGAAGTCTAGACCTACAAAGATGATGATGAAGAATGGAAGAATCTTGACAAAAGGTTTTGGGATCTATAATATTGAGTCCTGGAAGCATCATGGCTTCCAATATTATAGAAGTGGCTTCTACAGTAGACTTAATGAAATCTCTTGCTAATTTATATGAAAAACCTAGTGCTTCAAATAAAGTTTATTTGATGAAGAAACTATTTAGTTCTAATATGCATGAAGGTGAATCTTCCTCTAGTCATTTGAATGATTTCCGATCTATTGTAAATCAGTTAAAATTAGCTTTATACCATTTGATGATGAAGTAAAAGCACTTTTATTATTATGTTCTTTTTCTGATAGGTGGGACAACTTGGTAATGGTTGTTAGTAATACAACATCTGCTAATAATATTTTGAAGTTTGATGATGTGGTTAGTATAATCTTGAATGAAGAAATTCACAGGAAGATTATAGAGGAAACATCATCTAGAAATGATTTGAATGTAGAAAGAAGGGCAGGCGGAGGAGAGATTTAATAAGTAAAGAGTAATGGGAAATCTAAGTCAGGATATGCAGATCTAAATCTAGAAGTAAGGGAATTACTTGTTGGAAATGTGGAAAGAAAGGACATGGGCATGTTTATTTGGGCGATGATGAACTTTGTAGTATTACTTTGGTAAAGGGAAGTTCATCTAAAATTGTAGAATGGAAATACATGGGTATTGAAAGATGTGAGGCATGTGCCAAGCCTCAGGAGGAATCTTATTTTTGTAGGGAAACTAGGTGAATCTAGTTGCATGGTTACTTTTACAAGAGACTCTTGGAAAGTCACCAAGGGTGATTTTGTTGTGGTAAGAGGTAAGAAGGTAGGAACGTTATATTTATCTACATGTATTACTGATTCCTTTTTTGCATTATCTACTTCATATTCAAATGCATGCATGTGGCATAATTGGTTGGGTCATATGAGTCAAAAAGGAATGCAGATCTTAAAGGCTAAGGGTAAGTTATCGATTTGAAAGATTTAGATATTGATTTCTATGAGCATTGTATCTTTGGAAAGCAAAAGAGAGTGAGATTTATCAAATTTAGGGCAACTAAGAAGGAGCGGAAATTGGAGCTTGTACACTCGGATGTGTGGGGACCAACTTAGGTAGATTCTCATGGAGGATCTCAAGGTATTATGTTACTTTATTGATGATTCTACAAGAAAGGTATGAGTTTATTGTATTAAATGTAAATCTGATGTTTTGATACTTTTAAAGATGGAAATCCCTTGTTGAGAATGAATCAAATTCTAAGTTAAAGTGCCTTAGATCTGACAATGGTGGTGAATATTATAGCAGAATTTCAATGATTATTGTTCAGTGAATGGGATACATAGAGAAATAATGGTTCTAAGAACACCACAAGAGAATGGTGTTGTAGAAAGAATGAACAGGATAATCATGGAACATGCTAGAAGTATGAGGATACATTCTAGATTGCCCTCAGCTTTGGGCGAGATGTAACATCCTCATTTTAGACAATAGAACAAGTCAAATTCATAATTGCATACTTGGTTCTAAATAACCATTTATATAACAGACAACCATATGCACATTTTGTAATGACTCTAGAATACCTCCGATCTATTCATTCCATGACTCGGTAAACTACCGATCTATTCATGAGTAAAAAGAGTTAGTGTTCTTAATTAACACAATACTCGCGGTTCTCTTCCTAATCTGGGATTCGAATGCTCTGTCCAAGGAATCTAGCCCGAATAAGCGTTACCATTATTCATCGGCATCTCATCCCTTAGACTAGGTGAATTAGGACAACGCAATCAGCGACTTGCGATACTTTGGCCAAAGATTTGAAACATCTTTTAAGTTCATGTCTCGTATTCCTTAACGGCATACTCGTCAATCTGGAATACGTCCCTTCACCCCATTCATATGTTATATAGAATGTCTTATACTTGACCTCATTTGTCAGGTCCTTTCTTTCACAATTGAATCACTCGGAGGCGATTAACAAGGTGATAATGTTATATGGATGCCTACGAGGATTAGGGATATGAGGACATCTTTTGGTTCAACCTTGCAATTCAACCAAAGTGTGTCATGATACCCCAAATCTCCGAGGCGATCTTATAACATGGTCACGTTCTTAATCGGTCCCAAGGTAACTCGTGCGAAATCAAGTGTAAATCTTAGCGATCAATGCAAGGGTGTCGCCATAAGTCACTGCATTGTTGTAACTTCGAGAAGATCCTAATCTTCTCGGAGGTACAGCCTGCGGCGACCTTATGTCGTCATCCTTTAAATCCGCCTCGAAAGATCTACCCAAAAACAAGCGTTACGCACTAGAGATTAAATTACTTCAAAGACTTTTCCTAAGGTTAGCCATTTCCAATCCTGGATTCATTTTCTTAAGACGACCCTCCTCTATTAATCCATTACTTGGTAGAGGTATTAAGGTCTAGCTTCTATCAAGGAGTCATTAGAATACATCTGATTCTAAGCAACAGATTCAGACAATATCTCATAACCTATGCTTGAGATTGCCACCTGAACTCCATTGATTGCCTATCAGTTCTCTTAACTGAATTTATATCATACTTTTTAGTTTAAAGATATAAATGATTTAGAATCCAATTTACTATTGTCCTGTTATACTTAGGACTAGGGATTAGTAATTCAATCCAACTTGTTTAGCGTTATCTTTTAGGCTCAATTTTAACCTATCCTCTAGAGAGACAATAATTAAATTACAATATTGCATTATCCAGATCAAATTAGAACTACTAAATACTCATAAGAATTTAGTCTAATTACTTACAAGCTTTCATTGTCAATCACAAAAGCATCCATATTATACAAAGATAACTATGCCTCTTCGTTACGTAAACCGAAGAAGTTCATCATTCATAATAGAATACAACACATAAGTATCAAACACTTATTTTCATTCCTTTCGAAACTCGTACAATTACATTTTATGCAACAGCATACTTGATATAATGCTAACGGAAAAGAAACATCTTTTCTCATATAGTACATCCATAAAATCAAGCTGTAATTCATAATAAATCAAATAAACTATCTGATCGGACTGCCAGATCTGCATTGTATTTACCTCTTACGGCAACCATCTGCAAAAATAGTCAACATGAGTCGATTCGATGAACCGAGCATGATAAGCACTAACTTTTAAAACAATTGCAATCCATCAATTGTTTTCATTAAACCTACTCTGTTTAAATGAAATCGATATTCACATAAGTAAACATGATTAGACTATGCCCTTGTAATACTGAATGATTACAATTATGTAACTCTATCATTGTTACAGTTAGTCTTAATCATTTTCTAATATTTCATCAAATATTAAGAAACAAGGCGAATGCACACAACAATCATTAAACCCAAAATCACAACATTGGTCGATTGTTTCATTCTCCAAAAGGAAATAACATAACAATTCGGATTCCACCAATATGTTACAAACAATTTCCCTCGATAGTTCATTATCAATAATATTAAATAAAGGAAGAGAAAGAATCAAACCATTCATACTTCCTTTTACATAAGTTCATCAACTGTCTCGCCTTCACATATGAAAACTTGATCGGCAAGTATATAAATGAACAAGTTAGACGAGGCGAAATCAAGATCAACTGTTTCTAAATCACGAAAATAGAAACTCAAAGAAATCTCTTGTATAGCAACTAACACATCAACATTTCATGTAACAACCATAAGCCCAATGCTAGTTCCTTTTGCACAGTAAAGCCTTATCACCAGTTGAAAACAAGAGCTACAAGCGTATCGCTGAAAACAACAACTATTGCATCAACAATCTGAGGTTTCCCAAAGGACTATGCTATGTTGCCCACACGGTACTTCCAAATCATGCCGACAATCGGACGATGGATCAAAATGGAAGGAAACATAGCATACATATTCTTGCTCAGTCAAAATCGGACTGAAGTGAAGGAAAGGAATTCAACCAAACGATCCTTACCTTGCAGCATGCAAGTCTTGGTGCGTTATTCGCGACTTACCCTAACAAGGTCAAAACACGAAACAGTCATCCAAACACAGGACCTCAAAATGACAAAAACAGTGTCAGTCGAAGCTCAAAAAAAGACAGAAATCAAGTTACCTTCCGGAATTTCCAATGATTCAAGCGGAGGTATCAATTCATGCAAAAGCTTAAGAATTCATACGAGACAATCCTCAACAAGCATATCAATAATCGAATAAAAATACTCTCGCGATCATTTTACACTAATTTGCTCGGAGTCAAAGACATACATGTCCACATAAAATCGTACCTCAAATCCCAAAACACGAAGGAATTCCAAATTTCAATAACAAAATCGAAATACATGTTATTCCATTAAGTCACTTAAAATACCAACACTTAACTTTATTCAGGTTCATGAATAAAATGAATCATTCATTCGACTCCTCAGAGTCGTCCAAGTCGTAATAGCATAATCTATATATTCACACAGTGGCTGATAAAGGTTTGCACGCATAACCACTGAACCCTACAGCAACGTACAATGACATAGATTGATAAATCCATATATGCTATTCATGGATAACATTCAGAAAGGAACAAGCGAAGCAAATCGAATATCCATTTCTATCGAAGCAGGAAAAGCAATCTAAGCCGCTTGAACTTTCTAAGCTGACTTTCACATAGAAAGGAAAATGCATATACGAAGTCTTTATCGTTTAACTATTTCAAATAACAGTAGACAAAAGCCCTGTTTCTTCTTATCCGGCTTTTACAAGAATCCAATCACAAAACTTGCGGATAAATCTACATTCCAGCAAAAGAAAGCAATACGATTCAGTCATCGACTCCACTGAGTCGATACAACAAAGTACAGGTGTATTTATATTATACACAGTGCACAAATAATCCCGCTAACCTTATAACAGGGAAAACAACTTCCGCTAGGTCGAAAGACTATGGTAACACTACGATTTACACCGTTCCAAGCCAAAAATTGAAAACAAAATGAAACCCGAAAGTATCATTAGTCGTTGTCCAACAATCCCATGACCGAGCACCCAAAGAAGCGATAATACAATCATTCTTACAGTATTCCTTCAAATCATTAATACAGTTTCTATATCAAGAAACAGCGACCACGAATCAAAACATACAGTGGTCCTATACTACTCATAGGTATATTCCAAGGGCTCACGCCAAACAGGCCGAACACTCGCATATTGTTAATAAATACCTCTCATGCATAATCCAGGAAGAATGTACAAACAAGTAGAGTTAAAATTCGATTTCCACAAACACCCAACAAACGGATTTGAAGAAAAATCGAACCAGAAGAAATACAGTGCCAATAATCAAACTAGATCTCATAGAACATTCATCCAATCTTCACAGAACATTTGAACAGAGTTGTTTTAATGAAAGCACTTGAAAAACAACAAGATATTTAAAGGTTAGGGCCTAGCATGCCTGTTTTTGATCAAATTTCCGAAGCGAGACCAGGGAAGAGCTCAAACTTCCTTTTCTTTTTCCCAAATACGGCGACCAACAAAATTTCGCTGTCCCCATTTACAATATATCCTCCATGGCGAGAGAAAAGAGCCGGAGAATTTCATTCTCGCCATGCGGCTCAAAGAAGCTGGTGCTATGAACATGTAAACTAGCGAGAGAGAGAGAAAGAAGGCCGAAAATCGCGATACACCAAACAAACTTTCCAACTTCTCGTTTGCATGCTTTGTTCGCGAGCTCGGCTCGACTCCTAGACATTAAGTGCCATTAAACCAATTTTCCCGCTTAATCTCAACTCCCACCGACCGCCGAAATTGGCGGCAGTCCATCCAAAACTCAAGTTCATTTCCAAACTTAGTAATTGCCAAGTCTCTGCCAGGTTAGCCGCCGCTAAGCCTCCGCCATATGCCCTGTCCCTCATCCTTATCCTTCCCATTTATTGCCATAGAGAATAGCGCCCATGGTTCGCCACCCTTCAAAGGCCCCTTCCCAAAACTCTTAGTTAGCTAGGTTAGTATCTTAGGTTAGAGTTTTAGGGTAATGACCATCTTAACCATTTTACACTTAGTTTTTATTTTAGGATCATAACACATAGCCTAGGTCTAGGTTAGACTAACAATAATCTAACCCCTAGGTTAGGTTATTGTTTTAGGTTACTAACCCTTAGTAATTCAGTTTGGTCCTTCTCCTACGAAACTCGGAGAGACACATCATACTTTCTAGAAGCAGAGCCACTCCTGTTCTTATTACGAAATGTATGTCGATGAATTATTACACAGTCTTTAATCGAGACCTTCCAGGATATACTAAATATCGGGAACCGTTTCATTTCTCGAGATCAGCCGAGTCATACTCGACCGCTTTCTAAATGCTTCCATACCTTGCAACCTGTTCAAGGTTCGTGATCTAATTTTATCACTTCACAAAATTAAAGCATTACTTGGATCAATTCCTCTGGTCCAAGTCTAGATATTATTGATGAATACCTGTATAATTCATTCCGTGATCAGATTAATATTCAGTCACAAAATGAAATAAATAAAAGAGTCTATTAATATTTTGACTCAGTCAAGATCTGCAATCTGCAAGAAATTTAATACATATCAAGCATGATTTCCGAATCGAGGTACACAATCCATTTACTAGAAATCACATATCAACACTTGAATGCTTAGGAGAAAGTAACAACAGTTCAGGGTGTTACATGCTTCCCTCCTAAAAGGATTCATCGTCCCGATGAATTACATATTAACTTAACCTTCCGGTCAATCAATTTATTAGTACACAAACAATGTGTTTACTTCCATATTTAATAGTTTCAGAAATCAATGTCACCACACTTTTATTCAACCTGAATAAAGTCTGCCTATCAGGCTTTCATAAATACTTAAAAACAATCAGTTCATAAAGTATTTCATCAATGATTTCATTACATTGCGAAAAGAGAAGGAAAAGCAGTTTTCATCTCTTCCAGGTTTTCCCAAGTTGCACTTTCTTCGTTAAACTGGTCCCACTGGACCTTACATTGCTGTATATCACGATTTCTTAAATGCAATTGGCGAGTTTCCAGCACTCGTGTGGGTTTAACCACGATTATTCCTGGGTCTTGGACTGCGAGGAATTCGATTTAAAACATGTGACAGATCTGAAACGTATTTCTTAAGCAAAGAAATATGGAAAACATCATGCATACGAGATAGAGCAGGAGGCAATGCTAAACGATAAGCTACAGGATTGATTATCTCGACAATTTCGAAAGGTCCCACATATCGTGGTGACAACTTGGCAGCCTTGCCAAAAGTTATAGAACTCTTTCTGGGTTTAACACGCAGAAAAACCTTATCACCAAGCTCAAACTTTCTATCAACCCGCTTAAGGTCAGCATAGCTCTTCTGTCTATCCGCTGCTTCCTTTAATCGTTCACGAATCAGCTTAACTTGCTGTTCCATCTCTGTGAGAATCTCTGGTCCAATTACCACTCTATCCTCTACACTGTCCCAACTTACAGGGGTTCTGCACTTTCTTCCATAAAGTGCTTCGAAAGGTGCCATCTTAAGAGATGAGTGATAAGTGTTGTTGTATGCGAACTCAACTAATGGGAGATACTCTTCCCACTTATCTTTGTTGATCCATGCATACATTCGCAACATGTCCTCCAACACTTGATTTACCCTCTCGGTTTGCCCATCCGTTTGGATGATATGCGAAGCGAAGTTTAGTTTCGTTCCTAGGGCTGCGTTAAGCGTTTGCCAAAACCTTGACGTCATTCTAGGATCCCTGTCAGAAATAATCAGTTCAGGTACACCATGTAATCTGAAAATTTCGTGTACGAACCTCTTGGCTAGCACTGGAGAATCATCCTTTAGATTTCCAGCGATGAAATGAGCTACCTTAGTTAGCTTATCTACAACTACCAGGATAACATCATGTTTATTCCTGGACATAGGTAGTCCTTGTACAAAATCCATGGTTATTACTTGCCATTTGTACTGCGGTATGCTATGAGGATACAACAATCCAGCAGGATGCATATGCTCTGCTTTCACCCGCTGACATTCCAGACAATGAGTCACAAAATTTATCACATCCTTTTTCATACCTTTCCAGAAGTATTGCTGTTTCAAATCAGCTAGCATTTTTGTGATACCTGGGTGTCCAGAGAAAGGTGAATTATGAAATTCAACTAACAACTTCTTTCTCAAATCATCCAGCACAGGCACATATACCCTATTTTCATAACGCAAGATTCCTTCATTATCTAAATGAAAACCTTCATACCTTTTATCTTTAGGTTCTGCAGCAAGCGCTGCTTTTACTTCTTTGAAAATATGTATCGATTACGAGGCACTTTTTACCTCGTCTTTAAGCGAGTTCTTAATGTTATAAGAGCGAAATGTGCCTCCTACGACTTAGAGCATCATTACTCTATTCTCCTTTCCTTTGATATAGCTGATATCAAAGTCATATTGTGATAGAAATTCTAACCACCTTCTTTGTCTGGCATTCAGATTGGGCTGAGTAAAAATATATTTCAGTCCCAAGTGATCAGTTTTCAACTCAAAAGGTTTCCCTAGTAAGTAGTGTCTCCAGACTTGAAGTGCGTGAACAATGGCAGCAAGCTCCAAATCATGAGGGGCATAATTCAGCTCATGAATCTTAAGTTTTCTACTCTCATAAGCAATGACTTGATCATTTTGTAGCAAAACACCCCCAAGACCTTCCCCAGAAGCATCAGTTACCACTGTAAAATTTCCATTAGGGTCTGGTACAGCCAATATAGGTGCAGAAGTCAGCTGGTCTTTCAGACTTTTGAAAGCCGCTTCACACTTGTCATTCCACATGAATTTCTTATCCTTCTTCTGCAATGAAGTTATTGGTGCAGCTACCTTAGAAAAATCCTTTACAAATTTTCTATAGTAACCAGCAAGACCCATGAAGCTTCTTACTTCATGCACATTCTTTGGTGTAGGCCACTCAGTTATCGCCACTATTTTCGAAGGATCTACAGCGATTCCTTCCTTGCTTATGACATGACCCAAATAGTGAACTTCTGAGTCAAAGAAAGAACATTTGGATAACTTACCATACAGCTTTCTCTTTCTCAAAATTCCCAAAACTATCTTCAGATGCTCATTGTGCTCCTCAACGCTCTTAGAATAAATGAGAATATCGTCCAGGAATACAAGTACAAACTTGTCCAGGTATTCTTGAAAAATATTGTTCATTAAATTCATAAAGGGCTGCGCAGTGCATTAGTTAACAAAGGCTAGAACTGTGAATTCATAATGTCCGTACCTTGTTCGGAAAGCCGTTTTATGAATATCTTCCTCTTTAATTCTTAGCTGATGATAACCAGATCGAAGATCTATCTTAGAATAAACCGCTGCTCCACGCATCTGATCAAACAGATCATCGATCCTAGGAAGTGGGTATCGGTTCTTAATCGTTGCTTTGTTCAACATCCGATAATCAATACACAGTCTCAGAGTTCCATCCTTCTTTTTCACAAATATCACAGGTGCTCCCCAAGGTGAAACACTTGGTCTAATCAATCCCTTTGACAAAAGCTCTTGTAACTGAGCCTTTAGCTCGACTAACTCAATAGTAGTCATCCGATAAGGCGCCTTGGAAATAGGTTCCGTTCCAGGCTTGATTTCTATAGTAAAATCAAATTCTCTCTTGGGTGGTAACCCTGGTAATTCCTCAGGAAAAACATCCCTGAAACTTTGTAACAGTGGGATTTGCTTCATGAAATCACTATCTTCTTCAGAAGATTCAGATATCTTTACTGCATAAAGGGTACATCCTTTATTCTTAGCCTTTTTAAGCTGCATAGCTGACAGCTTTCTAACTGAAATTTCTCGTTTCACACCTTGAATCTCTACTGATTCCAGCTGATCATCTAAACATTCTATGTTCTTTTCATAGCAATCTACCTTTGCTTTATGATCAGCTAACCAATTAACACCGATGACAATGTCATACGATCCCAAAGGTGCAACATAGAGATCAACTTCCGTGGAAAAGTTAGGTAAGTCAAGGACTGCTCCAAAAAGACACATACTCACTGTATGAACAGAATTATTACCATACTGTACAGTCCAAGATTTATCCATTTTTCCAGCTTTTCTTTTAAGTTTAGAAGCTAGTTTATTAGATATAAAACATTCAGTAGCTCCTGTATCAAAAAGAATAGTGACAGGTATGCCGAATAACTTACCCGGAACTTCTATAGGTGTCACTTGCTTTTCAACTTGTTTGTCGCTCTTTGCGGCATGTATCTTATGCTTTGCGATTACGATCATCCTTCTTGAAAGGGCACCGATTTGCGTAATGATCTTTACCACAAGTGTAGCACCTCCTACGAGTCCCTTCTTAGGCTCAAAGTTGCCTCCCGGTTTATAATTGTCATGTTGTCCTCCATAGGACTTCTGACCATTATTATAATTTTTAACAAAATTATCCTTCACATTCCCAAGAGCTTATTTCTTTACTTGCTTTCTTGTGTTATCTCACGGAAACTTACTCTTGTTTCCAAACTTTTTCCATGGTCCTTTTAAGGTGCAGAGAGGTTGAAGAAGGGTTTGCGGTCTTCTTCCGCACTTCCTCCTTATGAGCGAAATAGCCTTTAATTTGTTCTTGCCTTATGGCCTTTTCAACAACTCCTTCCATAGTGGTTGGGTGTGAACATCGACCTCTCCCCTATCACGGATTGATCCCATGATGAATTTCCGTATCCCGAACTTTTAAATCGGTTTGATCTGCGGGTACATACTTGAGGAGTTTTGTAAACCGCTCCCGAATTCGATTCTTGTTAACTTCCCTTGAGTCAAGTTACGAAATTCTGTCATTTTACGATCATAGAAAAGTTGTGGCAGCCAACGTTGCCTAAAATAGCCTTTAAATTGATCCCAAGTGATATTGGTCTCATCATATTTAGCTCATCTTTTCGGCTATCCCACCACGAAGATGCTTCGTGAGAAAGGCGATAGGCTCCCCATATTGCCTTGGTTTCTTACGAGAGAAGTTCCTTATAGCAAAGTACTTCTCCATTTACGAGCAGATTCTCGGCTCCATCTCCTAATGTGGTACCATCATACTTAGGTGGACTTATCCTTTTGATATCATTAGTGAGTTCTGCCGCCAATCGGCCTTTTTGTTTTTGGTTGGACGGTGCATTCCACGGCATTAACATCAACACCCATGTCGGGGTTGCCCTCGGGAGGTTGCTGATTATTATTATCGGCTTCTTCATCCTCCTCATTTCCCGTCACACTGCTTGTTCAAGTACAGCCAAGCGATCTCTTGTGTCCAACGGGGCAGCGAGGATCTCATCCGATTTACGGTTGTTGCCGCTCCTCCTTGGTGGAGCATTACTACTAACGTTTCCCTTGTTCTAACCATTTTTACATTCTGACAAGAAAATTCGGGTTTTATCGATTATGGACTCAATAGGTCCAAGAGCTGCAACCTTGACTCGATACCAAGATGTAACATCCTCATTTTAGACAATAGAACAAGTCAATTTTTTTTTTTGATAATTGCATCTTTGGTTCTAAATACATAATTTAGAACTCACAATTCAAATAACCATTTATATAACAGAACAACCATATGCATTTGTAATGACTCGGAATACCTCCGATCTATTCATTCCATGACTCGGTAAACTACCGATCTATTCATGAGTAAAAAGAGTTAGTGTTTTATTTAACACAATACTCGGCGGTTCTCTTCCTAATCGGGATTGAGAATGCTCTGTCCAAGGAATATAACTGAATAAGCTGTTATCATTATTCATCGGCATCTCATCCCTTAGACTAGGTGAATTAGGACAACGCAATCAATGCTTGCGATACTTTGGCCAAAGATTTGAAACATCTTGTTTTCATGTCTCGTATTCCTTAACGGCATACTCGTCAATCGGAATACGTCCTTCACCCCATTCATATGTTATATAGAATGTCTTATACTTACTCTTTCATCGGTCCTTTCTTTCACAATTTGAATCACTCGGAGGCGATTAACAAAGTGATAATGTTATATGGATGCCTACGAGGATTAGGGATATGAGGACATATTGGTTCAACCTTGCAATTCAACCAGTGTGTCATGATACCCCAAATCTCCGAGGCAGTCTTATAACATGGCCACGTTCTTAATCGGTCCCAAGGTAACTCGTGCGAAATCAAGTGTAAATCTTAGCGATCAATGCAAAGGGTGTCGCCATAAGTCACCTGCATTGTTGTAACTTCGAGAAGATCCTAATCTTCTCGGAGGTACAGCCCTGCAGTCGACCTTATGTCGTCATCCTTTAAATCCGCCTCGAGAAGATCTACCCAAAAACAAGCGTTACGCACTAGAGATTAAATTACTTTAAAGACTTTTCCTAAGGTTAGCCTTTTCCAAATCCTGGATTCTTTGTCTTAAGACGACCCTCCTCTAAAAGACTCATTACTTGGTAGAGGTATTACGGTCTCGCTCTCATCGAGAGTCATTAGAATACACGATTCCAAAGCAACAGAACGGGACAATTTCTCATAACCAATGCTTGAGAATGCCATCTGATCTCCATTGATTGCCTATCAGTTCTCTTAACTGAATTCATATCATACCTTTCATTTTAAAGCTATGAATGATTAAGAATCCAATCTACTATTGTCCTATTATACTTAGGACTAGGGATTAGTAATTCAATCCAACTTGTTTAGCGTTATCTTTTAGGCTCAATTTTTAACCTATCCCCAAGAGAGACAATAATTAAATTAAAATATTGCTTTTGCCAGATCAAACTAGAACTACTAAATACTCATAAGAATTTAGTCTAATTACTTACAAGCTTTCATTGTCAATCACAAAAGCATCCATATTATACAAAGATAACTATGCCTCTTCGTTACGTAAACCGAAGAAGTTCATCATTCATAATAGAATACAACACATAAGTATCAAACACTTATTTTCATTCCTTTGAAACTCGTAATGCAATTACATTTTATGCAACGACAGATACTTGATATAATGCTAATGGAAAAGAAACATCTTTTCTCATATAGTACATCCATAAAATCAAGTTTGTAATTCATAATAAATCAAATAAACAATCGATCAACCTATCGGATCTGCATTGCTTTTACCCTCTTACGGCGAACCATCTGCAAAAATAGTCAACATGAGTCGATTCAATGGCCCGAGCATGATAAGCACTAATTTTTAAAACAATTGCAATCCATCAATTGTTTTCATTAAACACCACTGTTTAAATGAGATCGAGATATTCACATAAGTAAACATAATCGACTATGCCCTTGTAATACTGAATGATTACAATTATGTAACTCTATCATTGTTACAATTAGTCTTAATCATTTCTAATATTTCATCAAATATTAAGAAACAAGAGCGAATGCACACAACAATCATTAAACCCAAAATCACAACATTGGTCGATTGTTTCATTCTCCAAAAGGAAATAACATAACAATTAGGGATTCCACCAATATGTTACAAACAATTTCCCACCGATAGTCCATTATCAATAATATTAAATAAAGGAAGAGAAAGAACCAACCATTCATACTTCCTTTCACACATAAGTTCATCAACATCTTGCCTTCACATATGAAAAGCATCAACCAATATATAAATGAACAAGTTAGACAGCCGAAACAAGATCAACTTTGTTTAACTAAGAATAGAAACTCAACAAACTCTTGTATAGCAACTAACACATCAACAAATCATGTATCAATCCTAAGCCCAATGCTAGTTCCTTTTACAGTAAGCCTTATCACCGATTGAAAACAAGAGCTACAAGCATATCGCTGAAAACAACAACTATTGCATCAACAATCTAAGGTTTCCCAAAGGACTATGCTATGTTGCCCACCGCGGTACTTCCAAATCATGCACGATCAATCGAGACGAGATCAAAATGGAAGGAAACATAGCATACATATTCTTGCTCAGTCAAAATCGGACTGAAGTGAAGGAAAGGAATTCAACCAAACGATCCTTACCTTGCAGCATGCAAGTCTTGGTGCGTTATTCGCGACTTACCCTAACAAGGTCAAAACACGAAACAGTCATCCAAACTAAGGATCTCAACAATGACAAAAAATAGTGTCCAGGGTCGAATTCAGAAAGAGACAGAAGTACTGGTTACCCTTCCAGAAGTTCTATGATTCAAACGGATGTATCAATTCAAGCGAATGCATAAGAATTCATACTGTCATTCATCAACCAAGCATAACAATAACCAGCCAATAAATTACTCTCGGCCGATCGCTTTATACTAATTTGCACGGGTTGAAGATATACATGTCTACATAAACATACAGAACTCAAAATCCCAAAACACGAAGGATCCCAATGGTTCAACAAGATCGAAATGCATGTTCATCCATTAAGTCACTCACTTAAAATACTGACTTAACTATATTTGGTTCAAAATATCTGATGAATTATTCATTCGACTCCTCGAGTCGTCCAAGTCACACTAGTATATATATATATATATATATTCACACTTTATGCTGATAAAGATTTTGCACTCATAACCACTTGAACCCAACAAAGAGCGTCTGATGAAATTGGTGGATAAATCAATAGATGCTATTCATGGTTAACAATCAACATCAACCAAGTAAAACAAATCGAATACCCTTATCAAGCAAGGGAATCTATTGGGCCGCTTCAAAACTTTGAAGAGTTTTCACATGAAATAAAAATGCATACACGAAGTCTTTATCCTTGAATTATTTCAACATAACTTGATAAAAAAGCCTGTTTCATCTTACCAGGGCTTTTTGAAAGACCATTCACAAAACTTATGGATAAATCTACCTTCCTAGGCAATTACGATTCAATCATCGACTCCATTGGATCAATGACAAATCAATGTGTGTATTTATAATATACACAGGTCTTGAGTAATCCCGCTAACCTTTCAGTAACAAGGAAAACAACTTCCGCTGGTCGAAAAGACTATGGTGACACTACGATTTACTGTTCCAAACTAAAAGTTGAAAACAAATGAAACCCGAAAGTATCATTAGTCATTGTCAACAAATCCCACAGACCGAGTTTTTTTAATAAACAAATAATACAATCAATCTTACGGTAATCACCCAAATCATTTTATACAGTTTCTATATCGAGAAGATCAGCGACCACGAAACAAAGACATACTGTGGTCTCATACTACGCATAGGTATATTCCAAGGGCTCACGCCAAACAGGCCGAACACTCGCATATTGTTAATAAATACCTCTCATGCATAATCCAGGAAGAATGCACAAACAAGTAGAGTTAAAATTCGATTTCCACAAACACCCAACAAACGGATTTGAAGAAAAATCGAACCAGAAGAAATGCGGTGCCAATAATCAAACTAGATCTCATAGAAAATTCATCTAATCTTCACAAAACAAATGAACGAGTTGTTTTAATGAAGACATTTGAAAAACAAAACAAAATATTTAAAGGATAGGGCCTAGCATGCCCGTATTTTGATCAATTTCCGAAGAAGACCAGGAGGAAGAGCTCAAACTTCCTTTTCTTTTTCCCAAATACGGCGACCAACAAAATTTCGCTGTCCCATTTACAATATATCCTCCATGGCGGAGAAAAGAGCCGGAGAGAATTTCATTCTCGCCATGCAACTCAAAGAGAACTGGTGCGAAGAACCAGTAAACTAGCAGAGAGAGAGAGAGTAGACCGAAAATCGCGATACACCAAACAAACCTTCCAACTTCTCGTTTGCATCTTTGTTCCATGAGCTCCGGCTCGACTCCCTAGACATTAAATGCCATTAAACCAATTTTCCGCTTAATCTCAACTCCCACCGATCGCAAATTGGCGGCAGTCCATCAAAAACTCAAGTTCATTTCCAAACTTAGTAATTGCCAAGTCTGCCCAGGTTGCTTAGCCGCCGCCTAAGCCTCCGCCATATGCTCCCTCATCCTTATCCTTCCCATTTATTGCCATAGAGAATAGCGCCCATGGTTTGCCACCCTTCAAAGGCCCCTTCCCAAAAACTCTTAGTTAGCTAGGTTAGTATCTTAGGTTAGAGTTTTAGGGTAATGACCATCTTAACCATTTTACACTTAGTTATTATTTTAGGATCATAACACATAGCCTAGGTCTAGGTTAGACTAACAATAATCTAACCCCTAGGTTAGGTTATTGTTTTAGGTTACTAACCCTTAGTAATTCGGTTTGGTCCTTCTCCGAAAACTCGGAGAGACTGTATCATACTTTCTAGAACAGAGCCACTCCTGTTCTTATTACAGAATTGTATGTCAATGAATTATTACCTGGTCTTTAATCGAGACCTTCCAGATATACCAGATATCGGGAACCGTTTCATTTCTCAAGATCAGCCTGAGTCATACTCCTGACCAGCTTACCAAATGCTTCCATACCTTACTGAACTTTGCTCAAGGTTCGTGATCTAATTTTATCACTTCACAAAATTAAAGCATTACTTGGATCAATTCCTCTGGTCCAAGTCTAGATATTATTGATGAATACCTGTATAATTCATTCCGTGATCAGATTAATATTCAGTCACAAAATGAAATAAATAAAAGAGTCTATTAATATTTTGACTCAGTCAAGATCTGCAATCTGCAAGAAATTTAATACATATCAAGCATGATTTCCGAATCGAGGTACACAATCCATTTACTAGAAATCACATATCAACACTTGAATGCTTAGGAGAAAGTAACAACAGTTCAGGGTGTTACACTCCAGGTGTGATTTGTAATTTTTGTACGGAAGAAAGGTGGGTTGTAATTCCAGTCCATCCAGCTACTTGGGGTGTGACACAGGAGGTAGATGAGGCAACGTGTATCAATAGATGTTAAGAGTCAACCGGTTGTTGAAAAGATTTAGGCGATGAGGGACTAATAGGTAGGAGGCGTGTTCGAGGGGATCTCACGTTTAAAGAATGTGGTGATGTTAGTGTAAGAGATTTCTCGTCTAAGGATGTCGAAAGGAGTGGCGGGCCTTCCTCTTGTGTGCAAGTGGTAGAAGGGGACGTTTGGGAAATAGAGATAAATTAGATAGCATCCGCTCACGAGTCTTGTAATAGGTTAAGATGTGGTGTAAGAAGACTTGTTGATAAGAATGTGGTGATGTTAGAAGTCCTAAGGATGTCAAAAGAGAAGTTAACTCTTCTATTTGGGATAAATTAGGAATGATTTCACTTTCTTCATGGCTTTTCACTTTGATGGTGGTGAAGGAGGTTCAAACTCTGTGTTGGTGGAGAGGCTTGATTTAAAATTTTTCAATAGAGGCTTTTGGTGAGAATCGAAGATGCATGGATCTCATGAACACTCTCCTCGGCTAAGATATCTTGGTTCACGTTCTTCATTAGGCGAGTGATTCGGGAATGGCTTGTTGAAAATTTTCAGATTTCGGTTAGTAGGGGCGTTAGGATTATCGAGGGTTATATCCCCTGCGTCAACCATTTCCTGCACTATGTTTTTCAACATCTTGCAGTTTTCATGACTATGTCCTTTTACGCGGTGAAAATTACAAAAGTCATTTTCTTTGTACCAGGAAGGTATTGCGCGGGTGGAGTCAAACCCAGAGTGAGGTTTAACAGGGGGCAAGGTGATAGCCCCAGCTTTGAGCAATTTTTCCAGGATGACGCCATAAGTTTCTCCCAAGGGAGTGTAATTGGTGGGCTCGGCTTTGTACTTATAAGTGGTTTTCGGCGGAGTATTGGACGGTGTTTGAGATTTGACCATTACCGCGTGGACAGCTCCTTTTGATTTAGAAGAAGTGGACGCGTGAGGAGTGGCGGTGTTTGGCTTGTTGGTAGAATCGGGAGTTCGAAATGGGGTTTTGTTCATGCAACCACAATTTCTCTTCTTCTAAGGCTCAAATTTCTAGTTTCCGAGCCATGGTAAAGGCCTCGTCGAATGTGCGGAAAGTTTGAATTTGGAGGGTAGGGGAGATATGCTTAGCGTAGTCCCATAAATAGTTCGATGAGTTTGGTTTGAGGCAAGGCATACGTGAGTTGGTTGATAAGACCCCGCCATCGTCCAACGAAATCTACGATAGATTCGTCTTCAAATGTCGGATGGCATAGAGGTCGGTAATAGATACTTTCTTGCAATGTTAATGGAGAAATGATCCAAGAAAGATTGGGCGATTGGTTAAAAGAGAAGATTGAGTGTTGGGTTAAAGCACTGCACCACTCAGGCGGGTCTGATAAGGACATGGGAAAGTGCGAGTAACAAGGCATCATCATGGGCAATCAAATAACAAGCATTTCTAAATGATCGCAAGTGTTGTTGAGGATCCTCTTTCTTTGTTAAAACGAGTAAACTTTGGCAACTCCCATTGAGGAGGATATGAACGAAGGGGGACGAGAAGGGTGAATGGGCTCCCGACAAACTTGCTTTCGTATGTCAGCGCTACGACTTCCCAGAAACTAAGCCTCCGGGTTTGCATTTTGTCCATCATTTGTTTGATGAAATCTATGGTTGGATGAGATGATGGTGCCACGAGAATAGGGATGTCCCATATAAGGTGTTGAGGTTCTTTGGATATGTGTATGGGAATGAAAAGGTAGGCGGAGCTTGAGAAGGAAAGCTCATGTGAATAGGTGGCGAGAGTAAGTCATGAATGGAGTGGTGCGAAAGAGAGATGAGAAAGGGCGGAGTTGGTGGTAACGATACATGGGGTCCAAGGTTAACCAAAGGAAAGCTAATCGGGGTCGTATGAACCTCTCGAAGCTATCGGATTGGGAGACGGGGCTAGTGATGCAGGAAGTAAGGTATTGTTATCAGGAGGAGTGGGAGCTAAATGAGTAGCTATACTAATAGGCATGCCAATAAGGAGCTGACCATCAGGCGTACGGTCGGGGTATGAGACAAATAGTATTGTGCACAGTCTTGGGATTAGCATCCAAAATTTGGCAAAGTCCTTGTCTCCTACGGGAATTTGGGGATCTCACTTTGGTGTCCGTAGGGTTCCCTATAGAATGTGAAGGGGTGATTCGAGGCAAAGACACAGAGCGGGCATGTGAAACCATGGCGGCTTGCTTCCAGTGATGACAACCATAGACCAGGACACACGGAAAGTTTCAATCTATCAAGAACAAAAACAACCTCGGAATGATGAATTTGGGAAGTTCTTTGGTTTGTCGGTGATGGAGAGAATCGATATCGGGTTTAGTAACCGTGTCGGTCACGAGCAAACGACGTTGGTCCCTTAACCGGTGTCAAAAGTCTAGGATAAGAAGATATAAAAGGCTGCTAATTTGATTTTAGCAACGTTAAGTATGTTTATCAACTTATTGATCACAGAAGACAAAGTATGACAGAGAAAACAGGATTTGAAAACAAGCAAGAGGCACACGCAAATCTAAAGACTAACCCTAGGGTTAATTTTAGTTATCGTGGGCTTATGCCTTTAGATGTAAGATGATGTCAGAATCCTAAACAACAAGACCTAGGGGAAATGTCAAGTTTGTTTTGGCTTATAAGGTTACCTCAATCGGGCGGAGGAATACCGTGGAAAAGGGGATGTTTGAGTCATTTGTTGTGTTAATTGTGAAGTGATTCGGTATGTGTTGTGCAGTGAAACTAAGGTTAATTTCCTGTCAATACCGTGGATATCACCCCCACGTGTACGACCTGTTACTTAATCTATGTTCACTAGAATTGGAGAACAACAAGCAGGAATGCAATGCACGTGTTTTAAACCCAAATCGAAAATTATATTCGATGAAGCAAGAGAGATGACTTTCACTAATGCGAAACCAGGAAAGCAAGACAAATTCTTTACTAAATATATAACAAAAACAGCAACAACGCAAATATGCAAATGAAAATAAGCAAGAGAAAGAAACCCAAAATGGGTCCCACCGGGCGTGCCAAAATGTTTCGCTCGGAATGTTTCGGCTTCTGGGAATAGAGTTGCTTCTATCCTTTCATTCCTTTTAGAAACAGATGAGGTTAGGGTTAGGAGGAATACCTGTTGAATGTCGAGATGGTGTGCGCGTACCGTAGAGAAAGATCAGGCTGACTACGGAGAACTCCTTTTTGTCTTGGAAGGACTACCTGCAAATAAGAACACAAGACCACAAGATTTTGATTAAACAATAAATGAGGAAACTGCCTTGGGCCCAGGAAATATAAAACTTCCCTTCGAAGGTGGTCAGTTCCCCTGCTAATATGAATTAACACAAAAGACTGCAAAATATCAATTAAATTATTTTGTTAAAGCGAAAGCAGGGAAAGGCTGGTTTTCTGGTTTTGATCAGAGGAACCGATGGCGGTTATTGATGACCGATGCCGGTTACTGATAACCGATACCGGTGGGTTATAGGATCTTCTTGGTAGATATGGTGTTTGTAATAGCTGGTTTTTTGGATGGTATTAGGAAATGGGATGATTAGGAGTGAAAGAATGACAGTTAGATGCAATGGCACGTTGGGTAGTGGATTCAGAAACGGATTTAGGAGGACTGAGATTCAAGAAGCATAAGAAATGTTATAACAAAAGGACATGTAAGATCTGACTTACTGGTTTTGACCGAGAGGCAAGTTGATCTCCTTGGTTGTAAACACTTCTGGTTTCTTTACTCGTCTCTTTCTGTCAGTGAAGATCTGGACTCTGCCTCGCTCAATGCTCTCTGTTTATCCGGAAATCCTTTACCGATCTCCAAAATGAAATTCCGATCCATTGTTTTGGTTTGGGAGCCCATTTACGAGGAACCGATGGCGGTTGCGTAACCGACGGCAGAGAGTAGAACCGGCATCGGTAAGGAAAAAGTAGGCTATTTTTACTAAAATAGCCCACCTTCCCTGCTTTTCTCCCGAGAGATCAGTTGCGGGCTTGGTCAAGTGGCTAGAAGGTCGGCTTTTGGTGCGAGTAAGGAGGCATTAGTTATGGATGTGAGTCTAGACCAAGTCATGGGTCTTAATTAGGTTAGTTTAGGGTTAGGGATAGGTCATGATGAGGTGGCAAAGTGAGGTGGCGGGTAAGGTGATGTGGATTTATCAATTACAAGGTAATTAATAAATAATTGTGTAAAGTTTAGGTAATGAGGTTAGGTTGCGAAATGGGATGCGGGTCACAAGGGGTCGTGAGACACGAATTTGGTGTCTACACATTGATCGGGGAAAGCATCCACCCTCTGCATCTGGCGGTGCATGGCAATGCAAACCGCCTCCATCAACAGAACCACTAGCCTCGTATCCTCCGGATGGGCTAGGTAGATCTCTCCATAGCTCAAACTGGTGCTATAGAATCTCAGATCATCCACTCCCTCACCAAAAATAGTCCTAATCAACTCCTCTGAGGCCTCAGAGGAGATAGAGTACACCTAGGCACCCAATATGGGTAACCACAAAATTGAACACGTCCTCCAGGGTGATAGTCATCTCACCCGTCGGCAGGTGGAATGTGTTGGTCGCGAGATCCCATCTATCGATGAGTGCGACCATCAAGCTAGGCTACCAGAATAACATGTCGGTAGCGATGAATCCCACTCAAGCCCACTACCTCCACATCTTGGCAGCTCCAAAGGGGTCGCTATGCCACACAATGTCACCAGTAGAGGTGGAACCCTATCCCGCATATGTAACTGTGCTCTCCCCTGCATCCAATCCAAGCATGACATTAATCCACATTTACCATGACCATATTCACCAATTATCATTACCCTCCACCCTATTTTCACTCTACCCATCTCAACTACCTAGCCCACATCACTTTTGGACCCTTGTGCCTAAAATCCCGACCGGTGTCGGTTCATCCTAACTAACTTCGGTCACCCTTAAACTAGCATCAGTCACTTGTTTGGTGACTAATACCGGTTCACCTTTACCGACCATGGCTACCCCTTAACAGGTATCGATCACCTGTTTGGTGACCGATACCGGTTCCACCCAACCGATGCCGTCCTTGTCACTATCGTGAAAAAAACTTGTGACTTTTCAAAACCCCCTTTTCTAAAAACCTCCTCCTACCCATTTTTCCCACCTACAATGACCTCAACTACCCCTAGACCTCTACCCACCCCACCTATACAATTTACTACCCTCTCCCTTCCTCTTTTTTCTCGTTATTCCCCCATACCCAAATTTTATTTTTACCCACCCACAAAAAAAAAAAACCCATAAAAACCTAAAATAACAATTATCCAAACCTCTAATCTATCCAATTAACAATATATAGTTGGGTGCTTACCTTGTCATGCTGTCATCATCTCAGTGGTACGTCTGGCCACTATGCCAGGTGGCCCACCGTGATCCCTCTTCAGCCTCTGCCATCACTGAATAACTACTTACAACCTCTCGCCCAATCAAATCTCCTTCCCGATTTCGTGGACCCGTTGCTCACCAACCCAACCCTCATCCAATCACACTGCCAACTCACTTTGTCCCATTTCCTTCGACACTTTTCTCTCATTTCTCTCTTTTTTCATTTTCTCACTTCGCAAATAACAAATGAATAGTAAAAATGTGGATTTTTTCTTTTTATAAGCAACCCGACCTAACCGACATCGGTTACCCTTAATCGGCAACAGACGCATGCCCTACCTCACCGTCGTTGGTTTTCCTATCTTGACGTCGATTATCCATGACCACCATTGGTCATCCTCACCGCACATTTCCCTCAATTAAGCCCCTTTTACCCCACCCTTTACCTTGATCCTTTACCCTAACCTTTACATTGATCCTTTACCCCACCCCTCACCCTGATCCTTTACCCAACCCATTTACCTTACCTTTCCCGACCTCCTCGCTTACTACCTCCATTTGTCCTCATTTGGGGACTCATTATTTTACCCCTACCTTGGCCTTACCCATGCCACGACCTAGATATTTGGACTTGGACCATCACTAGTGACCTTTGATCTCATGTGTTCGTTATACTTGTGGCATTGTTACCTGTGTTGATTGACTCGATGACCTTACCTAGCCTATTGTTGTGGACTGCTTATCCCGACCTTACCTTTGGTGTACGAACATACCTAAACATTCCCGCACCTAACCTATGTTGTTTTTCTTGACTATATCATATACCTTGAATACCAGATTCACTTCGACGTTGTTTGGATACACCTATCGACCTTAGACAATGTAGAGTTTTCCTGCTCTTCAACTCTGGTAGCATGCTGCAGTTTATTCATGTGCGTGTGTTTGAATGTTGCTACCTTTGACCTAGACCCATTACCTAGATTTCCCGAGTAGACCTTTAACCCTTTCTCCCCATGCCCACCTACCTCTTCCTCCCATTTACCTTTTATCAAACCACTCACCGATTCTCCCTTCTACCTCATCAGTTCCTAGTTTGAGGGGGATCACCTTCACCCACACATGGGGCAACCACATCTTATTTTTGTTAGTGTTGCTTACATATACAAGCTACGCAAGAAAAAGGGGCAAAATGTAGACACTAAATTAGGTCACACTCCCATTTAGTCCCTCGATGAATAAGCACCCGTCATCACATTCACCTAGCCATGGCCACCTTCACCCCACTAATATTAATTTAATTAATTTAATGTATTATCCTCACTATATTTATTATTAAAATATATTATTTTAAATAATATTCACACATACAATTCACTCAGACACCTCACCAAGCCAACTTAACCTAAGACCTATTCTTAGTAAGTTTCCATAACTAACTAAGACCTACCCAAACCCTAAAAATCGGTGCCTACATTCCCTCTAACCACATTCCCGCATGCTCACAAGAGGATCTCAGTCTAATCCATGGGTAAATGATATGAAATATGAGGAAATCAAGAGGATCTCCCTAGTTTTGTAAACCTAGGAAATCCCGCCTTGACCGATGTCGGTTACCCCCTAACCGTTTCTGTTAAGCTAGAATCTGCCGTCTGCTACCCTTTTAACCCGAAAACAACATTATTCTCAAAGTTGAAAATTGGAAGCAAAGAAGCAGAAGGTTGGTGAGAATTAACACATCTCAGAGAGATAACACATCTTCAAAGAGTGAATTCCAGCGAGAATCCGCATGCAAGGAAGGAGATCAAACATCTTTTCCTACATAGCCATCCCATCCATGATCTGATCTAACTAAGCAAAGAGGAATGTACATGTAGTCCATGCAGAATATTTCCTTCAGTTGGTGATCACTTGCAACCTTCAAACCTCTCATCAGCACCTCCATCCCTCACTCACAGGTATTCAGGACCAAAATCCAACTAAGTATAATGTCATACTTTTCTGATTTATTTCATTTTATCATCTATAGTTTATCTAGCCACCTATTGACCTTCTCCAACATTTCCACCTCCATATACCCATTAAAAATCTTGCCAAAGGCTACCCCAGTCACCCAATACCTCATCCCGACTAACCAAAGTCCTTTGTGTAATCACAAAGGGGAACCAAAGCTTGTTCTGTGGCATGTCCAGATTTCCACAAGAATCGGAACTGTTACACCCGACCGCCGTCGATTACCCTTAATCGACATCGGTCTTTGTATTTTCCCATACTGACCTAGAAACAGACCTATGCACTAAATTTCATCTCACCCTCATCGACTCCGTGATCTACCCAAGACCTCTCGTTAAACTGCCCGAACCCGAACCAATCATTTGACCTTTGGATTCTATTCTATCTTAGCCTGTTAGATTAGATCTATTTCTTATTGTGTTTTAAGTGAGATACCTAAATCATTTCAAATTACAATAGGATTTACTTTGTTTACAACATTAAATTATTTAAAACAATGGATTGATAACCATCTAGGAAGTATCACACTTTCCAGATCTAACATAAACTAGGTAGTTCACTGCCCATATTGTTTAATTCCTTCTGGTGGTATTTCTTTGCATTATAGGTAGTTCCTCCTAGCCAAAAGGAAGTTCTCACAATCAGCTATGGATTTAGAAGTCATATGTGTGCAACAACCCATCAACCAGCATTTGAATAGGTATTCCTCCTACGCTCATTACCCTATTTGTTTCGTCAACACTTCAAAGAAACGATGTAAGAAACAGGTGAAACAACCTCTACAAATATTTTATTATACTATAAATTCCCATGCATATTGGTTTCTAGCACTTATACTTTTTATGTTTCCTCTACAATTCTTACTTTCCCTATGAAGCCATAATGCAAATAAAGCATAGTGTTATGTATACTTGTCATGAATTTTAGATGCATCCCGTTGGATATTCAAACTCCCTCACCACTTTACTCTAACAATGATCTCCCATGTGGACTGTAATACCCTATTTTTAGTCTTCTTAAGGTGTTTGTATGCCCAACTCAAACCTTGCGATGAAAATAGTAGGACTCCATGCCCTAGGTCCATGCTTTATAGGATTCCATTACCATGATTGAAATGTTCATGACCTCCATGAGCTATCTCTATATTGGTTTACCTAGCTCCCTCCCTTTCGAATGTCTTTAGAGATCAAATTTTGATGCACAAATCAGTCCTTTGTGAAGTTGATGGCATTTTCTTTTATGGATTTCTTCCTAAGGATTTTCATCTAATCATCTAGACTCCATTTCACCTATATGCCAAGTTGTAGATCATGCATTTTAAACCATAAAGAGAATTATGTCTAATTCACCTTTCATAATAGCTTTTCCTTTGGTCTAGTACAATCTAATGCACAGTCGACTTTTCATTAGAACGTTCATAGTTTTTATTCATAATTCATCTTAAACCTTATTTGCATCCTTTCTAGGGTTCTAATATCCATTTCACATCATCCTTGTGCATGATCTATTTGAAATTATCAAAAATGACTCCAAACTGTCCCATTTACCATCTATTGTATTTGCTTGGATTGGATTTGCTCGAGAATATCGTCAATGATATATTCCATTGGGATTGTCCAATTGTCATGATATTTCAAGGGTTTCTTATTCATGCTTGAATAGATATAACCTGATAATTTTAGCTCACTCCAACCATACAATCAGAAGTTATATAAAGCCCTAATTCGAGCGCGAAAGCTTATAATTTACAATACAAATCTTATTAAGAATTTTCAAGGCCTGTAAAAATTAGGAATATAATCCTCATCACCTGCTCTACCTTCCCACATTAGCGATCAAAGGAAATTCAATACATGAATGTTATGGAGGGTTTCTAGATCACTTTTCTGCCGGGGGTTCTCAAAGCCACAATCTATAAGAAAACATGCATTTTTCATTGAAATAAAGGAAACTTCTTCTCTTCTAGCATCATACCTTATTTATGTTTTATTCACTCATTTGTTACGATATTTCTCTTTCGAAATTATTCCTCTCATTTTGTTTTGCATGCCTATTCTAGCTCCTTAAGAAGCTCAACTTGCTCCTAATTTGACTAAGTCACCCCCAAGAAGGCTCAACCAAGCTTCTAAACATAGAAATTACATCTAAAACACATCACAACTCATTACATATCTATTCTTATGGTCTTCATGACCTTATCTAGCTCATGCCAACTCACACACACCTATTCAACCTCTATACCTAGTCAAACTTGACATATTACCCCTTGTTACAATGTTTTCACCTTCACAATTACAATGTACATTCAAACTTGAAATTGAACAATGATATAATGGAGATAGAAAACTTTGACAATTCCTAGTTTTTTCTTAGTGCCTAAGAAAGTCTTATTCTAACTTCATTGTACTCCAAATCTCCATGGTGATGCTCCCGCATCACATTGGAATGCATACTTAAACCTATTCAACATTAAATCCTAGGAAGAATTATTTGAATACATAATAGTGTTGATAAAACTAATAAACAAGAAAAATAAAGAAATAGAAATTAGAGGAATGGGCATTGATCTTCTCACTAAACCAAAACGCATCTCTTTCCATCAACGCTAGAATGTCGGCACATGACTAAATCCCATGATTGTTAGATTTGGAGTCACATTATTTTCAGCAGTACCATTTGTAGAATTCAACAACATAGACCCATCATATCCCATGTTAACAATACACCCACAAAATAGAAAAAGACCATTTCATTTTCAACGTGTACTTAAATCAAAAGAAGATGTAATAAACAATCTCCTGACAAAGTAGTCATGAAAGTGCATGTGGATAAGGGGAGTGGCTATCTTTGGAGAAGGGTGTATGTTTTTTCACCACATTGAGCACAAGTTTTTTAGCATTGGGGTACACCTTGTTGTAAAAGTCCAACTTGAGCCCCTACCCCTTCAATTCTTGTACTCAAAATACATAGAGTAGAAATGCAAACAATTAGCAAATTCTTACCACTTTCCATTCTCACTCCTAACTCGATTGCGGTGGTAAGGCATTATTCATTGAATAACTTGATTTATAGAAATATGGCCACTACTTGAAGCATAAATAAGGCCTAGATTCAGAAATTTGGTCCCTCATTTAAGGAAAGAAAAAATTGAAGGAAGTGAGCAAGAATTAATACCAAGTGGGCCTCCAATGCTATGGATTACTATGCTAACAAGGTTTGGTCCTGTAAAAACATGAACAAAATTACTTGGAATTTTTTTGAAATAAGAAAATGTGATTAGAATTTTTGCTATGTTCGCACATCCTTCACTCTGCCTTCCTCAAAATGAAATTTCTCCCCCATCGCACATTTCATAGCAAACCATCCTGAAGCTCCTCTACTTCTATCCATTCACGTAAAAAAATAGAGCTATCTGATCCTTTTACAAATGGTTGCTACATCAATGGCTACTAAATCCACCGTCCCAAAGGCTATCCTTTACCCGTCCAATGATGTTGTTACATTGATGCCCAAAATCTTCTCCTTATCTCTAAAATTCCAACACAAGCCCATGGCAGACGTATCGATGGAAAAGTGGGTATGTGTGGAAAAGGTCATTTTGATGTCGAATCCCTCACCTACTAAAAAAATGGCAAGCTTGGTGGAGGAGAAAATTAAATAAGCCAAAAAAGCGTGAAATGGATAAAAATCTGGAGAATATGTGGCAATGGGTGGTTAGATGTTCGGGAGCTATTGTAATGAATGGGTAGGGTCACACACTGTGTTTAAGATACAAGTGGCTTCAAAATATCAATGGCCATCAACCTCCCTCAATGTGCGTCGATGTACGAAACAACATAAATTGTTGATTGTTGACATTCATGTTAGATATATGAGGTCATACTCCCTTTGGAATACTCCTTTCCACATAAATATTATATTTTATATGCCATTTTAAAATAATTGTTAACATACGACCTTGAATAGAATAAAATACCTCCATTTATATGTGATATGTGCTTGTATATTAAAAATTAGAAATCACGCGTGAAATGTGTGATGGAAACGCCAAATGGAAGGAGACTCAAACAATGGAAGAGGAAGAGAGGTATTTAATAAAGGGTTTTGAGGGAGGTGCATTTTTCATGTGAGTGTAATTTGTAGTTAAAGGGGTCCAAAAATTGGGAAAAATCCAATAGGTTCTAGGTTTGAAACCCAACCATCTGAATACAAAAAACCTTGTTCTTTGTTCGCGACTTGGGGAGAAATGACACCCATTTATTTTATCCACAGTACTACCTATAGTTTGATTGGTAACCATAGTATTGAGAACATATCAAATCGAATAAAAAAATCCAAAAGTTCATAAAATTATATAAATCCTACAGATACACAGAGGATGAAAGTTTGGGGTGGATGGAATGAGCTCTAGAGTCAGCTCTACTAGGATTTATTTCTTGCAAACTTGTCATTCTGTAAACTTTTCAAGATTTAAGCGAAATTAATACCATCATTTTTCTAGGGTTTCTCACCCTCTAGGTACCCCTATATAATTTCCCATCCCTCTTCAAGCCCGGTTGTTACAAATATGGCTGGAGATAATGGAGATTTGATTAATATCATCACTTATGAAAAATCCTTGGAAGTTTGTCCCGATATTCTTCCACAAGGTAAAGTTTCTCCTCCTGATGTGGTTTTGCTTGTTCCTAATTTTGATGTTGTTTGCCAATGGTTGGAACAATTTTGTCTGATTAGGTATTTCATGGGTTGAATCACCTTTGAAATCATGCTTAAAACTTGGGTTAATTTAGTTTGGACCCCTCATGGGGTCGACTCAAAGCATCCAAAATATGACTAAATGATTCTTCCTTTTGCACTTTTCTAACCCAGCCAATTCCCCCAACATTTTGGCCCAACAAGTCACCTGGTATGTTCACAACTCTTTGTTGGTCCTATCACCATGGAGCAAAGAATTTTTTGTTTCTAAGTATGTTGCACTCAAAGTGCCCATATGGGTATAATTTCCTGGCCTACCCTTGCCTTGTTCTCATTTCATGCATCAGATTGCCTCTTCTATTACGTGGGTGGTCTACCTTGAACCAAAGCAGTTTTACCACACTCACCCATAGAAGAGTTTTTACGTAGAGGTAGATCTATCTTGAGACCTAAAATTATTTGTGAAAACTTAGATGGGAGACAAACAATACTCCCAACATATTCTATATATCAACCTACCTAACACTTGCTTCCGTTGTTAGGCCTCTAATCATAAGATCAAGGATTGTCCTCTTTATGTCCCTTGCAATCATCTAGTTACCACATTAGACTCGAACCGAAAAAAAAACCCGTAGGAGGAAGGCTAGAAAATAGTGGGGGGGTAGAAAAATAATAATAAAAATCAGCAATCCAAGTCTTCTAGTTCGAACGGTCGGTGTGAGCCATCTATTAAAGAATAACTCCATAGCCCGAATGCTAAGGAGCTAATTTTTGCTACTAAAGAACTAAATGTTGTTGCCAACTCATCTTTCTAGTTACAAAAATACTCTAGCACACCCAAGGTGGCCTCAATTCTCATAGACCAAAACAATTCTATTTCTAATATCACCATGCCACAACCATTTCTTCTCTTGCTCGAGAGGTAGCTCACAGGGGGCCATATAAAAGGCCCCAAAGTTCTCCTTGCATCTCGTAGGACCATATCCCGACACATGGTGTGGAATTAATAGAATAGGAGTACAACATCAAATACACCAAGTGGAATAAAATTAATCTACATGATTTTTTGCAGCATAACACTGTGTAATTCCTGTAAAACCAATTTGATTCCCTTGATGGATTGGATGTTGAAGGCATGGATCTTGAACGATGTCTTCCATGAATTTTTTATCTTGGAATTTTTTGGGTATTACAAACTCTAGTCACAAATATATTGTTTGTGAAGCTAAGCAAATATTTTCCAATTTAGATGTTTTGTTTTTTAGGAGGTGAAAATTATAGATGGTTTTAAATCCATCTGGCCTAGCAGCTTGGCCTTTTGTAGTAATCATGGAGCGGGTCATGGGGTTTTAATTTCACTTTTTACTCAAAAATTGTGGCCCTTTTTGATTGACCATGAAATCAACCCCACCAACTGTGCCATATGGGTCCTATTTAATATTGACGACCAACCTTTTGGGTTCATTAATATTTACACCTCTAATGATGTATCCGAAAGGGTCGTTCTTTGGTAGTGGCTAACATGCACCATTCCCAATGTTTATTTGGTCATAAGTGGTGATTTTAATATGGTTGAGTCACCCACTAACAAATGTGGCCACCTGCCGATGAGGTGGATAGCTGGTGAAAGGGATGCATGGTTTTTCATGTGCAATAAGTTTGGGTTTTATGACCTTAATGCTTCTCACACTCCCACTTTGAAGCATGGTTCACTTGGTCTAATCTCTAAGGAGGATTGGATCATGTTCTTAAATGGATCGACAAAGATATGTTGTCATATTAGGATTATTTTTATTTTGAAAACTTTTATTCCATGCTAGTGGAGGTCATGCCTGACTTTGTACTTTCACATCACTCCCCCATTAGATTTTGTATCACTTGGCATGATAAGTGCACTTTTTGTAATAAAGGGAAATTCTTTCTTAATACTACCTTGATATAACATAGGCCCACACTCAATCATATCAATCATGTTTGGAATTTGGCTCCTCATCCTAATCATTATCAGAAATTTCATCCACCTATGCATTCTAGTTAGACTCAGTGGTGGGAGGATGATATGACTTGGACAACTAGATTCCTCAAAATCTATAGCAGATAGCTGGTAAAAATTTGATGCCACTCATATTCCACCAACACTTCTTCTCTTAGCCGAGTGGTGGTGGCTCTTCAAGGAAAACCCTTCACTAAAACCATGTAACTTCAAGTTGCAAAACTTCGCCAACAAATTCAAATTATTAATAACTACAACGCTTTGGGAGCTCAAATCCATGCTCACATGCATTGGCTTAAAATTGGAGACCAAGTTTAGAAAGAATTATTTCTTTGTCTTAGAGATAAAAAAACTTCTCAATAAATTCAATCCATCATTGATGGCGAAACTAGGGTCACTAACCCTAGCTCATACTAAGCATTTCTGCGACATTACAAGCCGAGATTTCAGCTCAATAACCCTCTACCAAACACCAAACAACCCTAAAAAAATGTTTGGTTGTTATGTCATCTAACATTTCCCATGTTCGAAGGTGATATGTGACCGAATTCTCACCATTGGTGACCTCCATGATGTAGTCATGCAAATGGCCAATGATAAGGCTATGGGTTACGATGGCTTCTCTTGTGAATTCTAAAAATCCTTGCAAGATTCAGTTGACCAAGACCTTTTCCAAGTCTATCTCAAGGGGTTTCAAAATAGTCTTTAGGATGGTGTATCGATAAAGGAATATTAAATTCATCCCGAAACTTGGGGATCCAAAGAAAATTACCTGTTGGCAGCCTATCACTTTTTTGAATGTCTCCTAAAAAATAATTTCCAAAGGGCTATGAGGCTTTGTAATATTCTCCCGCTATTATTCAATCGGAACAAAATGGTTTCATTCATGGGTGATACATCCTACAAAACATCATCATTATTTGGGAAGGCATGGATTGGGGCCGCGAATCCAATCAATCTACTATGTTCATAAAAATTTGTTTTGATAAATCTTATGATCGGATTAAATGGCCATTTATCCTTACCATGCTTTAAGCACTTGGCTTTAGCACCATTTTCATTCAATCGGTTAGAATGATTTTTGTAGATGCCTATACCCAGAGCACTATCAATGGCCTTCATTTATGAGTCCTTTAGATTGTTTTTATGCATTTTTCAAGGGTACACATTAGCACTTATGCTTTATGTGCTTATGGCCTAAGGTTTTGGGTATCTAATGGCACACGCCAAAACCCTAGGGCTCGTTAAGGGAATTTCACTGCCTTATGTGACCAATTCTCAATTGCTTAATGGTCACTTCACAAATTATTCCTAACTCACACTCATTGAGAATGAATCCAATATCTGCAATGCCATGCACTTATTTGGTATATTTTGTTTAGTGTTTGGTTCTTCCATTTAATTTTGGAAAACTCGAGTGTTATCGGTAATCCTTGTTCCCAACGCCTACTTGGCTGGAATCTTTTGATTGGAAGATCCTTACACATGGTGAAATGTTTAAATTTCTTGGCATCCCTTTTTCCTTTCAAGCATCACTGTCGATGTATGATGATATGTTATTCAACGGGTGGCCAAAAATTGGATTATTAGATTACCAGACCTTTTTCCTTAGCAAGAAAATTCCAAATTTGCTCCAAAGTTCTAGCAATCACCCAAATTTATTACTCCTAATGGTAGGTGCTTTCTAAAGCCTCTATTCAGAAGCTAGAAAAACTCCTCAAATCCTTTCTCTGAGCTAATGCTTTTACTAGAAAAGGTTTTCATCATGTTGTTTGGGAGATATGTTGCCTTCCCCATAATTCCTGAGGTCAGCCTTATTGAAATTCGATGAAAAGGGCCAACACTATGTGTGAAATGGATTGTTAGATGCATCCAAGGAAACGAAGCATGGAAAGTTCTTCTATGCCATGGCATCAAATAAGTATCACCTTACGACCACCCTACATGGAAATGATTGGGGTTTTTCAACCTCCTTATTACTTTGGTTCCCGTTAAATTTGTTGGTACTTTTATGCTTAAAAGCATATGGAAAGTATGGGAGTGCATTAAACCATGGATTCAATGCAAATATGACTATTTTTGTAATGGCCTATCCATTAAGCATCCTTCTCTCTTGTGTTCACCAATATTTCAGGCTTAGGATAAGTGTCTCACAGAGATCCAAAGGATTCTTGCACTCAAAATTTTCAAGCATGGTGTTTACACCATTTTTTGATCAGTTAAAGTATGGCACTTAGTGCAGGAGGCTCAGGAAAGGATCGTGTACAAAGAAGAGAGATAAATTTGAGACTTACCCATTTTAATGATGAGGATCTATTTTTGGAGATAGTGTGTAGAGCACACAAACCGGTCAAAGACTTACACAACATGCATTGGCTATTTTTGGAGGATCAACTACGAAGTGATTTGCATGGATATAGTCTAGAATAGATCTACTACTTGGTAGTTAACTAAAAGTAGTCTATTATTAGCGCACTTGCATGTGTGGCTATTTTTGTAACGACGCATGGCTAATAATATCATGTGACCTATTTTGGGATTATATAAGAACTGAAGGGCAAGTCCCCACCCTTATAAATATGTAGTGAGTTGTGTAGCATGAGATAGGTGTGAGAGCTAAGTTATTGTGAGGTTATGCTACCAAATCTGATGTGCACATGAGCATATATTATTGTTATTGTAAGGAAGCTTCTGTGTATTATTGTATTTAATATAATGGGGTTTATTGGCTGAATCAAGGTGTTAATCATGGTTATAGTTTATTACTGCATAAAGGGTTTTGCTATGATTATTTTTGATTCATGATAATTTAAGATCTAGATCAGGAAATACTCGAAGAATGTTAGATTAATTATATATCTAAATGATTTAAGTCTTCATCATGCTAACATCCTACAACAGTAACCCTAAAAAGGGGCCTGGTACCTTTGCATGCTTCGGGTGAGCACTCAGTCTAGGATGAGTGATGTTCCAACGTGCCTAGGCTTTTACTTGTGAATTCTAGGCTGCATCATTGGTTCCGTTGTCGAAACCTCTTTTTCAGTTGTTTTCAAGATGGTTCATGATGAAGACATACCAGTTGACCCTATCAAGTGTTGAGGGGTGGATATACGATCTAGAAGAAGAATACACACAGAGGTTTAGCATTGGATCTGAGTTTAACACACGTACATGGGTGGAACATAATTTGTATGATAGTCTCTATGAGAGCTTCTTTTCTATTTTTCTAGTAGAATTGTATGAGTGGCTGGTTGCTTATATGTTTAAATAGAATTGGAGGTATCACACACTTGTCTGAATGCATGAAAATTTTTAGGACCTTTATGATGCTGATCTGATTTGGAGTTTTGCTGTGGATACGTGGTTCCATAGTGTTTTGAACAGTTATATCTTGGAGTACTTAATTTCCACTTATTCGTGCCCAGAGGTAGCTGAATTTCAATTTTTACGATATCCAAGGGGAACTTATCTGCAAGGAATTCCATTGGCGATCAAGATCTTGATGGTAACTTTGAACTTGGAGAGAAAATTGATGGTGAACTAAAACCCCACCACGTGCGGGGGGGAGTAGGTTTGGTGAAAGATGGCAGACCTAGCGGTAGAAAGGTAGAGAGAGGAAAGGTAGCTTAAGTATAATGAGGTGTGTGAGAGGGAGGTAGAGAAGCAACGGGAGGTTGTAGAGCAAATGGTGTTGTGGAGAAAGATAGTTTGGGAAGGAGTTGAAGTTCACGTAGAAGATATGTAATTCGAGTATCGGAACTCCCTCATTTGGGAAAGCATGAAATAAAACCCTCCTCAACCTCATGTAGAAGCATGCCAGGAGAGACAACTTAGTCCACGAGCACACATCTGAATCCACCTAACAACCTTTCCCTAGCGCTTGGTTTTCTAGCATCTATTACAACAAACAAATCAAGAAAGGTAATTCAAGCAAAGTGAGAGAGTAGGGGTGAGTCTTATAATAGGCACACAACAATGGTAGTGCAAAAAATTTGTTGTTATGTGGGATTACCTTTTTGGGTGTATCATCTACGTAGAATTTAGGCACATAGATTTTTGGATTTTATTTTAGGGAGTAGTAATGCATCGCGAGAATGTTGGGGTACAATTCAAGACTACTATCGGGACACGGGAAGTGCATCTTCTAGTCTATGACCCCAGCCTATATAGGTATGGGATCGAAGGTATAGGTTGCTCTAGCTTAGGTGGATCTGGCTGGTTCCGGAGGCCGAGGAAACACATGGGGTTCGGATCGGTGGGAAAGGTCCACACCAACCCCAAAATATTTATATGGAGATGTCTCTTCATCTTCCAGAGTATAGGGGCATAGAATACACTACTAAAAATGTGCATATGTGTGAAATATTGTGGTGTGTAAAAGGAATCACGACTTCTGAGTGTAGGGAAATCCAATTTTCTACTATGTTACAAGGGTGCACACACAACTTTGGTACATAAATTTTGACCCTGATTAGACTTGTGTAGACTATACAGCTTTAAAATATGCATTCCTTAAAGAGTTTCACATCCCTAATTTTGAGTAGAAGAGTATAAGTGCACTCAAGTATATTAAGCAAGGCACTACTGAAAGTGTCAGATGATATGATGCCCATTTTAAAACACTGTTATCTAATATTTCTTGTGACATACACACAAGCTAGCATGCACAATGTTTCATTGGGGGCCTGAGTTTTGAAAGATGCATCTGGTACCATACAAGGAGCTAAGTTCATAGGAGATTTTGAGGTTTTAGTGCTAGCAGAGTCAGATAGCTTCCCAACTCTATTGGGGAATCCTTGGTGCTATACAAATAATGCTAATATTTGGTTCAACAAGGGTTATATCTTCTTTGAAAATAAGGAAGAAAGAGTTATTATCCCTTTAACAGATGGAAAATATTTGCCCTATGTTGAGCCCTTGAGTGAAGAAGACCTGAATAGGATTTATGTATGTGCCATCCGAATCCAAAGATGTTTGAGCCATATAAAGAAGGAATAATTCAAAGGGATGATACACGCTTTATTTGCAATCCTATAAGTCTTTCTTGTGATAATTAGGCTCATAACACTTATGAGTTAGTAGGGTGCAAAGTACAGAGAATATTTCCTAAGGGCAGAAAACTGCGCTATGTCAGGAGAATAGGTAACTACTCGGTATCTTGTTACACTAGAGAAGGAGATCGTATGGTGTTCATGCGTACCATGGAAGAATAGTGGATAGACCTACTAGAAATAAGGAATATGCTAGCATATACACTATGTGGGACAAAACACTTTGGTGGGTGGTCCATAAGGATAATCTTGTAGGATGGAATGAAATTAGGATTGATCTTGCTACTAGGTTCTTCAGGAGCAATGCACCTACTCAAATCTACACTTATCATGGTAATCAACTTGTTCAACATCATGTTCAGAAGTGTGAGAGACTCTGGACAGAGGGTAGGAAGATTTACCACCTTCACTCTGGGTGCACAAGTTTTATTCCACTTTACAAGGTTATGCACAATGCTTGGTATGTCTATGCCAAACTCCATAGAGAGACTGGAAATTGGTAGGATTTAATTACAGGAATGACTCATACATTTGAATTCTTCTCTACCAAGCCTCTGGTAGAGGAAGCATTAAAGGTCATAAAGCACTTAACTATGGGAGATAGTGCCAAGGCTAAAGAACTCATTCAAGAGTTATTTGATGAAGGAGACTCAGGAGCGCATTTTTTTGAAGAAAAGAGGATGATGCCGCACTAATTTAGTGTGCTTACCTTGAGAAATAAAAAGGAAAAATGGTCTACTTAGTGGATGACGAAGAAGTATAAAATTTGGATGTAAACCATTCAACAGTAAGCATGAGGTGTTGGATAGTGTAGATAATACCACATGCACCTATCATGAACCTATAAAGACAAAGAAGGTGAATATTGGATCAGATCTTGAGCCTAAGGAAGCCATAATTGGAGACTATTCGTTAGAATTAGAAGTGGCAAAAATCATAGAGCTACTACGGGATTATCAAGACTTATTCCCTCGAGGGTACCATGAACTTAAAGGCGTGCATGAATCATTAGGAGAGATGAGGATAAAGCTTAAAGAGGGTGCACACCCAGTTAGAAAGAGACACTATAGGATGAAACCCAACTTGTGCAAAAAGGTCAAGGAAGATATTGACAATATGTTGAAGTATGGGATTATCAAGCCCCTTGATGAGTCATAATGGGTTAGTCCAATGGTGATCAGTATCAAGAAGGATGGTAGGATTAGGATCTGTGTGGACTACATGGAGTTGAATGTTATGTGTGTGATTGATCCCTTTCATATGCCATTCACTGAGGAAATACTAGAAGGCGTTGCAGGGTGCAAAATCTATTCATTTACAGATGGGTTCTATGGGTATCATCAAGTTAGGATTTCCCAGGAGGATCAAGAAAAGACTATTTTTACTACTGAATGGGGTAGTTTTGCCTATACTTGTGATTCCTTTTGGTCTGAAAAGGCACCTGTTGTATTTTCACGCATAGTTGTTCAAGCATTCAAGGAGTTTATTCATAGCTTCTTATAGGTTTATTTGTATGATTGGATGGTGTATGGATTAGTTAAGGATCATTGTGACAATCTACGCTTAATGTTTGAAAGATGTAGATAATTGAGTATCTCTTTGAACATCAATAAGTGCATATTTTCTACACCATTTGGAATACTATGTTAGGACACATAATCTATAAGGAAGGTTTGTTAGTTGATCCAGCTAAGGTTGCAGTCATTATAGGCCTAAAAGAGCCTACAAGTCAAAGTGAGGTGTGTGGATTTTTGGGCCATACAGATATTACATGAAGTTTATTAAATGATATGCCAAAGTTTCCACACCGTTGGAGGAGTTACTGAAAGGGAAAGGTACATTCTACTAGGGAGAACCACAACAGTGCGCATTCGAGACATTAAAGGAGAAACTTACTACCACGCCTATTCTACATTTTCCTTTATGGGACCAACAATTTCATGTACATGTGGATGCCTGTGGCATGACCATGGCGCAATATTGGCTTAGCCTGGAGAAGGTATTATAGATCATCCTATCTATTTTTCTAGTAGAAAGATGACTCCTATAGAAAAAAATTACACAACTAGATAGCGTGAAGCTTTTTAATGATCTATGCACTACATAAATTCAGATAGTACTTGCTAGCTACACCATTTTTCTTCTATATAGATCACATAGCATTGACGTATCTGGTAAAAAACCCATTTGACAAGGGAGCATATGTAGATGGGTACTCTTATTTCAAGAATTTGATTTCACAGTTGTAGTAAAACTAGGGAAAAGTAATTCTGGACCAGACCATTTATCCATAATATAGTCGGATAAGAAGCACATGAAATTAAAGATACCATTCCAAATGCACAGTTATATAGGTTAAAACAAGCACCATCTAAATTAGAGGACATTGTTGTCTTTTTATGAACAAGCATGACACTAGAAGGAATGAAATCCTTATAGAAGAAACAACTTGTTATACGTGACAACCTATTTGTTGATTAGCGGTGACCTATACAAAATAGGAAGGGATGAAGTATTGTGCCATTGTGTACTATAACATGAACACACGAACATCATAGAGGAAGCTCATGGTGGTATTACAGGTGGCCACTATGTAGGTGATGCCACTACGTGCAAAATCCTACTCGTTGGATTATGGTGGGAGACCCTGTATAAAGATTGTAAGGAATTTTATAAGGCATGTGATCAGTTTCAATGTCTTGGGAAACCAGGTCAATGAGATGAAATGCCTCTAAGACCTATTGCTAGTGTAGAACCATTTGAGAAATGGGCTATCAATTTTGTAGGTCCTATTTAACCAACCACGTGTGTAGGAATGGATCACGCTATATCATCACTTGCATAGACTATTTGACAAGGTGGGTAGAAGAAGCACCTACAAAGGATTGTACAATAGCTACAATAGCTAGGTTTCTATGGGAGAATATTATTACAAGGTATGAATGTCCTTTAATTTTGACCAATGATAGGGGCACACATTTTCTTAATGAGACAATTAGAATTTTATTGGATGAATTCATGATTACACACCATAAGACTGCACCCTATCATCCTCTCGCAAATGGAACCCAGATGAGGCTTTCAACAAATTTTTGAGCCCAACATTGACAAAAAATATGTGATGTTGGAAGGAAGGATTGGGATGATAAATTATTTACAGTACTTTGGGCATATAGAACAACATATAAAAGGTTGAACAAAGCCACACCATTTTAGTTAGTGTTTGGCACATAAGTAGTTCTTCCTATGGAATTTATGTTACCATCTTTGCATATTGTGCACGCTGGAGGTCTAGCTGATGAGTAAGTATTAGAAGAATTGATTGAAAAGTTAATCAAGTTGGATGAGCACCGAGAAATCACATGTTGGAGTCAAAAACAAGAAAAGGCCAAGAAGAAAGCATGGCATAACAGACACATCAAGGATAAAAGGCTTGAGATAGGATAGCTGGTGCTCCTTTATGATTCTAAGTTTTTTCACCATCTAGGTAAACTTAAAGTAAATTGGTTTGGGTTGTATGTTATCACTCACATACTTGAAATAGGTTCCTATCGATTCCAGGTGCTTGATGTAATATGGTTATCCATTACTTCAATGGGAGTAGGTTGAAGCTCTAATATAAATAAGTCTTCTTGGTGTTTGTAATAAGGTAGTGTTTTCCATTTAGATTAGGTTTTCAATTTTAATTTCTTTAATGTATTTCCTTCTTCTTTTCTATGCTTTGTCAATTTAGTTTGTGTGTTTGTGTAATAAAGCGTGTTTACACGCCTAAAGCTAATTCCTATTTTGAATAATTTTTATGAGCAGAGAGGACTGCATATACCCTTAGTGTGGCCTAGGTTATTGATATCTAGGTAAAAAATAATGAAAATAAGTACACATGAAGGGAACTAACTGCTATGAGTGTTATTCAAGTTGGAGAGTTGAAAAAATTTCTTCTAGAAATGAGGACCATAGGTGGAGATGAATGAAGAAACAAGTATAACACGAGGTAAGCAGAGGCCATGGGAACTACCAAGGGAAAACGCAGTGGCGAGGTACTCGGGTGCATGGAGGTGTGTTGAAGAGAAGTCTATAGCTATAGGGTAGGAAGGTGTGCTAGAAGGTTATAGCTTGGGCATGAAGATGTACCACGTGGAAAGAATGAAAATGGTCGATTAATGAGAGGATTATTGGTAGGTGAAGGAGAAATAAATGCACTAACTTTTTGAAATTCTATATAAGGATGGGATGTGAGTTCATTTTTACCATTGCAATTAAGATAATTTAAAAATAGATAATTGCAAAAGATCCGAGAAATCATGTTGAGGTGCGAAGAGTGTGAAACCAGACATGGAGAGGAGGTTTGTGTGAAGGAGAAGCTTGTGTTCCCATAGGTGAAGGGTTTGAGTGAAGTAGACACATTACAAACAAGCTAGGGCACATAATTTCCACTAGGGCATGGAGATTTGAACTAGGGTTTCAACTTGCTTGATTATAGAGGGAAGAAAAGAGAGATTTTTTAGATGGCACTGAAGAAAGCACCCGCAACAAGAGTAAAAGGGAAGAAAAAGGTTGAAGTGGAAGAAGAAATTTCTCCCAAGAGTAATTTCTTAGAAATATAGTATCTAGAGGGTGTGATTGTGGGATAAGAATGGGATTCCCACATCCATCAATGTAAAATCAGTGATTACAACCATCGTACATCAAATAATAAGAAGGAGCTCGATGTGTTATTTATCACAAAAATGAACAAGCACACATTAGAAGATATGTCGATGTACGATGACACTGGTGAAAATTTATTAAAGAAAATTGGAGTCTACCAGTTGTACGAGATGCCATACTTTGGAAAGTTTGAACCATTGTATCGGTGGCTGATGAGAAGATCCATGAGGACTTCTTCTACTTCACCTGGACAGGGGGTAAGAATCACAACTACCTTGATTTCGATAGTAATAGGACTAAGGGCTTCATGAGCGGATCTGGAGAGTAATTTAATTGATAAGGCCGCAATCTTTGAGACAAGGAAGGAGTTGGGGTATACCAAAGGTCCACATGACATGGACATCGACAGATTGAAGAAGTAACCAAATAGTTCGTAGCATCTACACACTTCATAAAAAAGTTGAATGACCAAGAAAGGTGGTTACGGTAAACACAATTTGGCTATACATTGCAAAGAAGATGTCTGAAGGAGTGGTCTACAATATTGTGGATCACATAGAAAGATAATAATAATTGAAGAAGTGCAAATAGGTGAAAGAATAATTTTTGGTGTTATTTTATTTTCTTTGGTTTTCATGGAGATTAGAGTGCCCGATGGGCCAAAAGAGAATATTTGGGAGTACCCCATGGAACACAAGTCCCTGGGAAAGATTTCAAAAATACGTGTGCGAGTGATTAATGGGAAGACCATTTAAGTAGATGGCAAAGATGTGGTATGACAGGCTCTGCATGGCATTTGAAGAAGAATGACGCATACCCAAGGAGTTTCCTTTGGTGGTGGGTAAGGCAGTATAGTTTGTAATCTACCAGAATTTTTGCATCGTGTGATTTGTGATGAAGGACGGGGCTTGAAACCCATGGTGTAAACTACCTTGTGCCTTCATAGAAAGATATTTTCAAGCATCGGTTCACTAGTTTTTAGATGCGTGCTACCTAACCTTCAATGCAGACAAGGTAGATTGTGACTACCACACTCTAAGAAAGAAGTATGTATATCTAGGGTGGAATGCCTACATTGAGAGGCTCATCTCAGATATTATAAGCATGAAGCCTGTAAGCTTGGAAGTTGGGGACATCGGAGTAGTGCTTGTGTACCTTCAACTCAAGCCCAAGATGGAGAATAATAAGTATGTGGAGAATAAGTTTACGCTCCTAGGGCTGCCAAAAGGTAAGCATATAATCGAAAATTTTCCAGCGCCTAAGCCCATAGAGACAATACACGTAGATGATGAAGAAGAGGAACATGAAGATAGTGGTTGTTTAGAGCACGAGAGGTAGAAGGAAGCTTCCAAATGAAAAATAAGCTGAGCACGTGAATACTTCCCCCTGGTGAGAAGAGGGAGATGATGAGGACTTGGATGCAGTCCAAGGAGAGCGCCACTTCAAAAGAGTATTCAAGAGAATAAGCACCCAAGGTGTTACTCAAAACTAGTGTGTAAATCACCTCGACTCTCTCCACAAAAAGGAGATAGATGAGAAGAGAAGAAGTGCTAAAGTTGAATGAGGAGGTGGAAGAGTCTGAGGAAAGTGCACTTAATTCCCCTACACCTCCAGAGAACGTGGAAGAACCAAAGGAAAAAGAAATGAAGGATGGAGAAGAGGGAGAAAAGGAAGCAGATGAGACAACAACCAAGACTGCTTAGGATACAACAAAACAAGATCCGAATCTTGAAGCCCAAGTTCCTAAGGGTCTAATAACAAAGATAACAAGTGGGGAATATGTTCCACCAGTCATGGGCTATGCTAAGGACACAGTAAAATTATCCACGCCCATTTTCAGAGCATAATGACACAAAAAGAGTTGTATGGATGAGAGTTGATGGATGAAGAGATGACAACCATGTGCACAAGGAATCAGTTGTCATGGTCAATGCACACACACATGGATGAACCAAATTTTGAGTATGTGTGAGGCGTTATGCATATCAAGGAGGTTGAAGAATACACCTCAGGCCATACACATAATAGTCAAGCCTACTATTATGTCAGATGAACAAGTGACCAATGCTTTGGTGGAAGTATCGATAGAGGTGGCAAGGAAAATATGGATAAGGCTGCAATAATTAGGGCACTATGAGAGGAGATCAAGACTAAGGATGTAGAAATAGCATGCCTAAAGCAAGAAAAATACTTGACACAAAAGAAGAACGTTGTTTTCATCATCATGGAAGAGGAAGTTGGGGACAATATCATGAAAGCAAAGCCACATTTAGAACCAAAGGTACCCAAAACATTTCCTTCAACAATGCATTATGTAAGTACCTTGGTGGACTTAGTGCTTGAAGATGAACCTCTGCGCATGCCAGCGTCAAAGGATTCAGTGCAGGAAGTAGAGTGGGAAAAGGATTTAATGATACAGAAGATTGCATCATATGAGGGGTTGCTTTAGAGCTTCCAAGAGGAATTAAAGAAGGAAAATCAAGCGTTGAATATCTATACATTTCAAAAGCTGTTATAAGAACCAGGACCATTTTAGAAGAAAATGAATTCCTAAAGGCCATGAAAGATGAAAAATTGGGCTACACAAAATGATTAGTGATTGTCAATTAGAAGCGCGAGGACCTTACGGTGGCACAAGAACCATACAAGGAAAGGTTGGATGAGATTGGGAAACTCATCACACAAAAGATGGAATTATTAGAAGGAAGGATGACTATAATTTCCAACATTGTGTTGGTCTTGCAGAATGAGAAAGGAGAGATTGCAAAATATGAGTTAGAGTCAATTTTAATGGATATCCCAAAAAAGGAAGAAGCTACACTCAATGATTGGCAAAATTTAGAGGTGGAAATAAAAGAAGAATATCCAAAGTTGATTCTTCAGGTTGAAGCAGAAGATACTGTAGGGTAAAAACATTCTTTTATTCATCAAAATTATTTCTATTCTTCTATTCATATTCTTTGATTCATTTTGGAGACAAACCATTGTCGGGGTGGCAATGTAATTAGTGTGGGGTAATTTTGATCAGTTAAAGTATGGCACTTAGTGTGGGAGGCTCAGGAAAGGATCGCGCGAAGAAGAGAGAGATAGATTCAAGACTTAGCCATTTTCACGATGAGGATCTATTTTTGGAGATAGCGTGTAGAGCACACAAACGGTCAAAGACTTGCACAACAAACATTGGCTATTTTTGGAGGATTGACTACGAAATAAATTTTATTGGATATAGGCTGAGAATAGATCTACTATTGGTAGTTAACTAAAATAGTCTATTTTGAGTGCACTTGCATGTGTGGCTATTTTTGTAATGACGCGTGTTTAATAATAGCATGTGACCTATTTTGGGAATAGATAAGCAGTGAAGGGCAAGTACCCACCATTATAAATAGGTAGTGAACTATGTAGCATGAGAGAGGTGTGATATCTAAGTTATTGTGAGGTTATGTTGCCAAATCTGATGCACACATGAGAATATATTACTGTTATTATAAGGAAGATTCTGTGTATTACTGTATTTAATATAATGGGGTTTATTGGCTGAATCAAGGTGTTAATCATGGTTATAGTTTATTACTGCGGAAATGGTTTCTCTAGGATTATTGTTTGATTCATGATACTTTAAGATCTAGGATAAAGGAAATACTTTGAATAATGTTAGATTAATTATGGATCTGAATGCTTTAAGTCTTCATCATGCTAACATCCTGTAGACACCCATAATTACGTCGAGCAATTTAGCTACTTAAATTGTGCTAATTATCTCCCTTCTTGAAAATTGGTGACATATCGTCAAAGGTGCTCATCTTCTCTCTTATTGTCATTAATTAATTAAAATACGCTAATTAGTTAAGTTGCCTATCCAACAAACAACCTAATTAACGACCTTCCGTTAATTAATCACCCCTTCTATCTAGACTAATTAATTATTATTAATTAATTAGATTTTCCTTTCATTTAACCAATAAATCAATATTTAATTGATTTAATCTCCTTTAATAGCCTAAATCGTACTAATATTCCTCTATTAGCTTCTATAAGCTTACATCTACCTATTAATTAATCACCTTTAATTAATTAAAAGACCCCCAACTCCCATGACTTGCTAAGTATAAATTAAACCCTTCTAAAGTAAAGTTACCTTTTATAAAGAACCCTTATCCATTCCTAATTTTGTTTTACCTTTTATCCCACATGCAAAGGGATGAAGCATTTCCTTTATCCATTGGGCTATATAAGGAGCCCTCCTTCTACCTTTATACCTACACCTAAACTTCTTGAGAAGACAAAAGCAAAGCATATAGCAAAATAGACTAAAAGCTTTCCTTTGTTTTCTTGAGAGTTCACCACTTGGAGAGTTAAGCCTCTTTTCTAGCCTAAAGTGCTTAGGTCATATGGGAGGTGTCAAAAGGGTCTTATAGCCCAACTTTGATAAGCCCCCATTCCTAGGTTCTTGGAATATCAAGAGCAACCTATTTGATTATCATGGAGCTTACATAGGTTCATTTATTTGTTGTTAATTAAAGAGAATAGAGGATTTAGACACTTAGCATGTTAATTGTCAAAGTTTTATTTAGTGTCTAACCTTGCTTAATTCTCATCTTGATGGTGCTTTGTATTTTGTTTAATTTTGCTAATTAAGGCTACTAGGTGTTAGTCTTTATTTACATTAGCATTGATTTAAAAAAAGCATGCACACATTTGGCACGAATGGTGGGACCTAGTCCCTTGGCATTTTAGTTTAAATTCTATGGTTTTGGCTAAGTTTTTGATATGCACATGTAGTAATTAATGTCCATTTTCTTGGAATTTTTGCTAATATTATATGTGTAGGTTCTTGTTCATAGCCATCATTTTAATGGGTTGTTTCCATTTTAAACTAACTTGCCAAAATTTGAAGTATTGTGAGCTTTCTTGTGTTTTTTGTTGTATTTTGGTCACAAGGGTGGCGCATGCACACTATCGGGAGTGCAAGTACATTTTTGGTGGTGTAAACACCTCTTAGGTGGCGCAAGCACACTTTCAGAACCTGATTCTCTATTTATCGACCATGAAGCATACGTACTTAATCCCGATGCACATACCCTAATCGGCATGTAGGTGCACTAACCTGGATATAGACACCATTTCATATTGTACCTTCACTACAATTCAAAACTCAATCCCGAGATGCACATGTACACCTTTTTGAGTGCACATTCATTTTGGTGGCACAAAACATTTCGAGACTAAGTGTTACAAAGCGAAATGGCACACACTTTTTTGTGGTGGTGCACACACTTTTCTGGTAGTGCAAGCATTATGTGTGAATTTAAGCCTATTTTTATCGAAGGTAGCACATACGTCCTTTTGGTGGCACAAAAACCTCTCGGATGGCACAGGTACACGATAAGCTAGAAACACATAGAGTAGCACACATGTCTTTGTGGTGGCGCACACGCTTCTCGGGTGGCGCAGGTGCACTATAAATTAAAAAACACAGAGTGGCGTATCCACCCTAACCCACGCGCAGATGCCAAAACAGGTGCACATATGTCTTTTTATTTTCTTGAAATTAATGTGTTGAGGTGCTAACATTCTTGCAGGTTTTATCTAATCACATACTAATTTTTACAGGATGTTTTTACATGTTTTTACTTGATTAGATAAACTTTGCATATTTAATTATAAGAATAAGATCGTGTATGCTCTTCCCTCACATCCCTTGGGGTGATTTTGGGAATCAAAATGATTCTTAGGTCCTTTTTGATGCTTTGAGGTTGTTAGGGATATTTGAATTGGAATTGGTTAACTTGGTGTGTTTGAATTAAAGTGTTTTTCCATTTGATATCTTTTTGGATTTTAGAAACATCACGTATGCTCTTCTCTTATGTCCTTGGAAGATCTGGAGAATCAGAAATGGTATTTACTCTTTTGATGGAAAACTACTAAAATATTCATACATGACCAAAACACCACGCTTGTCAAAGAAAGGAGGAATCAAAATGAAGTCAAAAACTACTAATACAATTGTTATACAGGTTGCCAAAAGGTGGTCAAGCAAACCACACCTAATTAAACAAGATAAAAATAAAAACATATTCAAAACATTATATTATAGGTTTTGGAAAAGGGTACGTCCCTCTCCGCTCAACTAGAACATAACCCCTTTGGCATAATGCCTTAAGCTACAACAATGGGGGTGGTTCCAAGAACCCCAAAGTAGTCCACGCAAGAGGGAACCTTGTGGACGAAATGGGAAGTGCTCCACACTACCTACTTGAGTAGTGATTCCTTTGTGAGATAGCATTTTTGTTTTCCGTATGGTGACCCCAGTGATAGTACACGTAGACGCACTAGTTTCCTACTTGTTCTTGAAGGGGGTAAAGTAAAGCCGAGATACTCCCAAACTAGTCAGTGTGACTTTTTGGGTATATCACACTCACTTAAGACAACTTTGTAACACCTAGGATGAGAGAACCACCTAGGAAGATATTCTTTGGCCAGGAGCCCACTTTGACCACTTAAAAACAAGTGTTGAGTTGTGAGCCATCTTTTCATCATGAAACATGTGACGTGTTACTTTTGCTTTGTTTTTTACTTGCCTTAGGGCGAGGTGAAACTCTGCCGAAGTGAGGCCAGCATTTCCCCCCCATTTGATCTACTTCACTTTATTTTGACACTTTATTGATCAGAAGAGGAAGTGACTACCTTTGTGTTACCAATTGATTTTTTCTACCACTTTTTTTGTCCGTTTACGCCCATCCATGTTTTTGGTTGGGTTAGTTAAACGTCTAAAGTGTGTGGAGACATATTTATATCATTAGTAGCCTTTGTGATCTTGATACCCATGTCAGGATCGCCATCATGGTTAGGATTGATTCATCATTTTATCTCCCTTTGACATGTTACCTCGTTTGCATTTTCTCGACATAATTAAGATACTTATGTCATGTTTCTCATAAACATGATCTAAGTGTCTACATTGTGGCATTACGCTGCCCACATTTTAAAACATCCTTAGTATACTTTGACTTAGTTTGATTTCAAACATTGTCCCAAATATTGAAAGGTGTCACTTACTTTGTTTGCGTCATTTCGATACCACTTTGACACTAATATCTCACTTCTCCGTGAAGCTTGATAGATGTGTCCAATTGGTGTGGTTACATGGCTTACATTTGTAAACCTCACCCTTTAACATTTAGGTCTTGTTGGTTGTTGAAATTTTCATGGTATCTTGTGATTGGGAGTCGCATCTACCCTTTGTTAATATTTACACATTGTCCATTTTGAGCTTGATGTAAATATTGACATTGTGTTGATCATTTTTGCATCGAACTATCACTTTGCACATGCATTTGCATAGGGTTTATTTCCTTGTTGATTGGCTTTGTGTTTCACACTTGCATGATTATTCCTTGTGATTATTCATTCAGAAAAATTATTTTCTAGGATGATCCTTTTTGATCTCATCGATATTGCATCATCATGATGTCTATTTTCCTTAGATCTTCTTCAAAAATCATGCATGCATATCAATACTTACAAAATGTCTAGTTGGTTATCCTTATGCTACCTAAATCGACATGTCACTTCCTTCCCTTTGAAGGAGTTCCATCACACTATCTAGATCTAGACATTTGTGCTTAAAATAGTGCCAAAAATGATTGACTATCGTGTGGTTCCCCATACTTACAAAAATATGGAACCTAGGTTTAGCAATTCAAATCAAAATATTCCCATTACAAATAAACCTCGTTTGGTTCTTCGTGCTAGAGAGCCCATATGGGTAACTCGTTCCCCACCTTCATCTCATAGTCGGTGGTATGATTTGGACACTTTCTAATCCAAATTATTATTCGAGTTCCCCCCACTCTTCTTCTAATTCTAATCCAAACATTTCCTCTTCTTCTGAGGATTCCAATCCAAACATTTCCTCTAAATCTTCTAATGATTCGATCCAAACTACTATTTAGATTCATCTAATTCAACTCCTAAGTCATCTAATGTGAATCCTATGTCATGGTCCTCCCTATCTTCGCAGGAACCTCTTCATCATACATTTAATATGACTCCTATGTCGCAGTCCTCCCTTTCTTCATAGGACCCCTTTTATCAGTCACCTCGATGATGTCTTCTTCCTTTGAAGATACGTGCAACTCCAAATCCCTCCAATCAAATGTATAATACAATTCTTGAATCGTGGTCCTCTCTTTCTTTACAGGACCCTTGTTATTTTTCATCCAATATGATTCTTGAATCACGGTTCTCCCCTTCTTCGAGGACCTTCATCAATCACCCCCAATAAGTCTTCCTCCTTTGAAGATTCATGTGACTCAAAGTCCTTCAAGTCAAACGTCTAAATCAACCCATGCGTCACAATCTATAGACTTTGGACTTAATCCTACTAGTTTACAGACGATATATCATCGTATAGGTAGGTCCACACCACCTTCTTCTACTCCTGAGACATCTAGCTACACATCTTCTTTGTCCCCCATATCATCTTCTTCTATCAATCATCATCAAACATATTCTAAGTCTTCCACACCATTTGAACCTCTTTCTTCCAATCAACCCCTGGTGGTTGATCAACAAATCATACTAATTGATCTTTTTCAGAATGAAGAAACAATCAGGGCATTTATAGGGGCATATGAAGATATTCCTTTAGTAGATTACAAAAAGGATTCTCTTTAGACTTTGATGCGTCTACATATTGTGAGGAAAAGGTTGATTCCTTTTATCAAGAAATGGAGGAAGAGCCTCAGATCATGCAACTTAACCCTCCTCTTATTATTCCATCTTCACATTCTTCATTATGTGATGAAACTCCTTGGTCTTGCATTGATCCATGGCCTATCTTCTCATCACCCAATAACTCTTTGTCTATCATAATTCCTCAATCATAATCTCTTATGGGGTCAACGCCAAGTATCCCTTCATCTTCATCTAGGTGTGGGTCACCTTCTAGTAGCCCTCCCTCTGTTATTTGTGGGAAATTTTTGAGTAGTCCACTATCTTCTATTCTTGGGGCATGTCCAACTAGCCCCTTATATCTTATGTATGGATAACCCCATGTAGTCCATCATCTTTTATTCTTGGGCCACATCCTAGTATTCCATCATCTTCTATTCTTGGGCCACATCCTAGTAGTCCATCATCTTACATCTATGGGTCATGTCCTAGTAGCCCTTCTTCTTCTATTCTTGGGCCACATCCTAGCAGCCCTTCGTCTTCTATCTATGGCTCACCCCCAGTATCCCATATTCTTCAATCCTTGGACCGTATCCTTTTCATCCATCACATTATTCTTCTACCAAAGATGGTGGCAAGCCCATGGTCATTTCTCGCATCAGTTCTAAACGTCCACGTTCACTTTCTTCTCCTTCTCAAGATTAGACAAGTCACGCATTAGCTTATAAGAAACCCAAATAGTTTCTTAATCAATCTCAGATCAAAATTGTAAAGAGCTCTATAGCTCCCAACAAATCAAACAATCTCAAAATTCTAAATCAAGTGCGATTCAAGAACGCACACCAATGTAACCATCAAGTATGGTGCAAAGTGCGTAAACCTCTGGATGGGGAATTAAATCTCCCACATATGAAATCCATGTTTCAGAACAAATCACAGTCATTTATTGAGTGTGAACTCACCTCGATCATCGAGATTAGGGATAATATCACTCTCGATAAACAAACGTGCCTAGTCTCCCTTATCAAGGAAGTCGCAAACATTGTTGTTGGATCTTACCACACAGAGTGACTTTATTAGTTCCAACCTCTTAAAACATCAAAATCTAAAAATCAAAAAACATTTCAAAAATACAAAAAACATTGAGAAAACACAACAAAAATCAAAGGTACAAAGATCAAACATTGCAATCAGGTATTACGTACACATGGATGTTATTTCTTCCCTTCCTTTATTCTTCTGCAAGTCTTCCTACCATTTTCATCCCTTTGGTGATATTTTGGTTAGCCTATTTGCATGCATTTTGCAACATTTATCTCTATGGTATTTGTTTGATCTTGGTCTTTTGTCACCTTGGTAAATTAAAGAACCACTTTGACCTCGCGGAGAGATCCTATCACATTCAACATATAATAAACTTTTTGTGAAGAAATTTTGGACATATTTGTTGAAACTAGCCAATGTCATCATCATAATCACTTCCACCTCCTTTCCTCAAGCCATTAGTGGTTCTTAATCCCTTGTCAAACAAGAGAGCTGAAATAACTTTTCACAAAGGAAAAGAATCAAAATCAATCAAAATCAAAAGCTAAAAGCTACAAAGAAAAAGAAAATTGATATATTACTCTCTCTTGGGGTATTTCCAATAATCTCTATTGAGGTTATGTATGCCCGATTAGCGATAGAGTAATGTTGTGATTAGAATCAAATGCATCTCTGTCTGTCGGGCTATGGATGCTTGGCTAGAAATAGAAGCAATGTATGGATATCCTTCCACCCTCCTCGTAGACACCAAATTTGTGTCTTACGACCCCCGTGTCCCACATCTCATTTCACAACCTAGCCTCACCACCTAAACCTTGCACATATTTATTAATTACCTTATAATTAATAAATCCACATCTCCAAACCTGCCACCTCATTTTGCCACCTCATCATGACCTAGTCCTAACCCTAAACTAACCTAATTAAGACCTATAACTTGGTCTACATCCACACTCATGACTAATTAATCCTCACCGCACCCTAACCAACCTCATAATGACTTGACCAAGCCCACAATTAATCCCTCGGGAGAAAAGGAGGGAAAGTTGGCTATCTTACTAAAAATAGCCCACTTTGACTTAACCGATGTCGGTTCCTACTCGACCGCCATCGGTTACGTAACCGCCATCGGTTCCCTATACATGACCTCCCAAACCAAAAACAAAGCATGGGGAATTCATTTGGCCAAGCAGAGATACAAGTGAAGAAATAAGAAGAGTTTGCAGAGGAAGACATCGAGCCCAAGATTGTAACCGTAACTGCAGCCCCCTGTGACACTTATCCGAACATTGGGAGAGAAGACGGCTCATCTTCCGATCGTCGAGATCACCCTACCTCGAGTCCCACCTTCGTCATCACAGGTCCTTGGACTGTACCTTCATCAAGAACCAATAGTCCTTCCAAGACAAAATGAGTTCTTCGCAATCGATTTGATCTCTCTCTACGATACGCGCACACCCTCCCAACATTCAACAGGTATTCCTCCTATCCCTAATCCTTATCTATTTCTCAAGAGAATGAAAGGATAGAAGCAACTCTATTCCAAGTACGGAAACATTCTCATGTGCGAAAAATTTTGGCATGCTCGGGGGACCCATTTCGGGTTTCTTTCTTTCTTTCTTGCTTTCATATAGGGAGCATACTTGTTGTTTTCTTCTCCTAGATATTCACAAGGTATTACATTATTTTGGTAAAAGAATTTGTCTTGCTTTCACATCTTTTCACTAGTGAAAGTCATCTTCTTTGCTTCATCAAATATCATTTTCGATTTGGGTTTAAAACACGTGCATCACATTCTTGCTTGTTGTTTTCAATTCTAGTGAACATAGATTAAGTAACAGGTCGTACACGTGGGGGTGATATCCACGGTATTGACAAGAAATTAATCTTACTTCCACTGCACAACACATACCGAATCACGACATAATCAACACAACAACTCAAACATCCCCCCTTTTTCCGTGGTATTTCTCCGCCCAATTGAGGTAACCTTATAAGCCAAAACAAACTTGACATTTCCCATAAGTCTTTTGTTTAGGATTGACATCATCTTGCGTCTAAGGCATAAGCCCACAATAATTAAAACTAATCCTAGGGTTAGTCTCTGGATTTGCATGTGCATCTTGCTTGTTTTTAGTTCTGTTTCTCTTTCCTACACTGTTTCAGTGAGCACTTCAGAACAATTTGATCGATGTACTAAGCATTGTTAAACTCAAATCAGCAGCTTCTTACAGTTTCTTACACCAGTCCTATTATACTGACATTGGTTAACTGACCGACGTCGGCTATAGTCTAACCGACATCGGTTAGAAGACTGATATCGGTTACTATCTTTTACAGTCCCTGACAAACCAGCAACCTACCAATTTCAACATTCTTTGGTTGTTTCTATTCCTGATAGATTGAATCCCTCACTGTATTCCTGGGTTGTTATCACTCGAAACAAGCCGCAGCCATGGTTTCACATGCCTGTTCCATGCCTTTTCCTGAATCACCCCCTTCACATTCTATGGGGAACCCTACGGACACCAGTGAGGTTCCCAAAATCCTTGTAGGAGATAAGGAATTTGCCAAATTTTTGGATGCTAATCCTAGCGCTGTACAGTACTATTTGTCTCATACCCCTGACCGTACACCCGACGGTCAACTTCTCGTAGGTATGCCTATCAGTATAGCTGCTCATTTAGCTCCTTCTCCACCTAATAACTCCACCTTACCTTCTTCATCCTTGGCCCCGTCTCCCAACTCAGTGGCTTCAGAGGTTCATACGACACAGATTGGCTTTCCTTTGGTTAATCTGGGGCCCCACATATCATTACCGCCAACTACTCCTACCTCGTCTCTCTCACAGACTGCCCCTTTCATAACTTGCTCTCTGCCACCTATCCACACGAGCTTTCCTTCTCAAGCTCCGCCCACCTTTTCATTTCCACACACTTATCCGGTGGCTTCGACACCTTATATAGGACATCCCTATTCGGTCTCCTCAACATATTCGTCCTCAATACCTTATCAACATTTAACCCCACCATTGTCTAGTGGAGGCCCTTGGCCCAATCCTCCACCTTTTACAACAACCGCACCAGCATCTCATCCAACCATGGATTTCATCAAACAAATGATGGACAAAATGCAAAATCTGGAGGCTTCTATTTCAGGAAGCCGTAGCACCCTGACATACGAGCAAGTTTGTCGGGAGCCTATTCATCCGTCTTTCCCCTTCATTCATATCCTCCTTAATGGGAATTATCAAAATTCACTCGTTTTAATAGTAAGGAGGATCCTTAAAAAAACTTGTGATCATTTAGACATGCTTGCTATTTGATTGCTCATGATGATGCCTTGCTCCTCTCCGCACCTTTCCCATGTCCTTATCGGGACCCACCTTGGAATGGTACAAGACTTTAACCCAAAGACTCGATCTTCTCTTTTAACCAACTAGCCCAATCTTTCTTGGATCATTTCTCCATTAATATTGCTAAGAAAGTATCTATCACCGACCTCTTTTCCATCCGAAAATTTGAAGACAAATCTATCACAGATTTCATTGGACGATGGCGGGCCTCATCAACCAGGCTTACTTATGCCTTGTCTCGGCCGAACTCATCAAACTCTTTACAGTGTCTCATGCGCTTAAGGACATTTCTCCTACCCTCCAAATTCAAACTTTCCGCACCTTTGATGAGGCCTTTACTATGGCTCGGAAACTAGATATTCAAGCCTTAGAGGAAGAGAAATTGAGGTTGCGCAACAAAATCCTAATTTCTGAACCCAAGACTCCACCAACAAACCCAACACCACCAATTCTCACGCATCGACTGCTTCGAAATCAAAAGGAGTTGTACACGCGGTGATGGTCAAATCTCAAGCACCGTCTAATACCCCACTAAAAACTGCCTATAGGTATAAAGCGAAGCCCATCAATTACACTCCTTGGGAGAAACTTATAGTGTCATCTTGGAAAAATTTCTCAAAGCCGGAGCTATTACCTTACCTCTAGTTTAACCTCACTCCGGGTTTGATTCCACCCACGCTATACCTTCTTGGTACAAAGAAAATGACTTCTATAACTTCCACCGCATGAAAGGACACAGTCACGAAAACTGTAAGATGTTGAAAAACATAGTGTAGGAAATGGTTGATGTAGGGGATATAACCCTCGATAATCCTAATGCCCCTGCTAACCGAAATTTGAAAATCTTCAACAAACCATTCCCGAACCACTCATCTAACAGTAACATAAACTAAGATATCTTAGCCAGGAGAGTGTTCATGAAATCCATGCTATTTTCGACTCTCAACCAAAAGCCTCTATTGAGGAAATTATGAATGTTAGGATAAATTTTATTATCCTAATATTTAATTCTGCATAGTTTAATTATTTAATTTTATTAATTAAATAATAAATTGTTATTTTGTTATATGGTTAATCAACCATATTTGTCTGTATACATACTGTTATATTGTTTTCAACAATATATTTGTTTTTATGTAATTGTTGCTTCCCGGATGTTATTGGAAGCTTGTTTATTCTGGCATTTGGTTGCACCTGTGCAACTCATTCTCCCGGATGTATTTGGCTGTGCAATATCTATAAATATTGCAGCCTATTCACTGTAATTTTTTAGTTGATTGAGATTAATAAAATTACACAGGCTTCCGTCCCTGTTTCTCAATCTACATTTGGTACCAGAGCGAGAATCTGGCCCTGTGAAGGTGTGGAAGAGAGAGCAGCAGAGAGAGAGGAGATTGGAGACGTGTTTGCAGCATTTGAGAGCCGGTGCAGCCTCGTGCAAACTCCCAGCCCCATCCCTGCCTCCCCCACATCCTCCTGTTCCTTCCAGGTGCTTGGAAGGCAAATTTTTTTTTGGTGCACTCAGCACCAGGAAAAATTTGCTACAGGTATTGGAAATAATACTAATTTTTTTTTTCCAATAAGGGTTTTGTCTTTACTGTATTTGGAAGTCGCTTTGCTTGTTTTGGAGGTCTGTGTGTATATGCACCTGCAGTGAACAAACAAGCAAAAACAAAAGTGAATCAAGCTGAGCAAAGAATAATAAAAAAAAAAGGAGGAGGCGCCCACGCTGGACCTGCACAAAATATACAGTGGAAGAAGAGAAAAACGCGGCCAAAACATCCTCCACGCATTTTTTTCTGGACCCTGCGCGGCCTGCATCAAGGAAACGTCTTTTTTAAGAAAAACTGGCACGCTTTTTGCACGGAATCATCACTCTCTGCACAAAGAAATGTAGGGTTAGATAGTAATCAACAACAAAATAAGCGGCCAAAGAAGAGGAAAAGCGGCCTGCATAAAGAAAAAATGTCTTTGTGAGCAGCGGCCTGTCCTCCCAAGGCTGCACAAAGGAAAAAAAACATTTTTTTTAGCAAATGCGCCCATATCCACTCCATGCGCGACCTGCACAAGACATTTGGCAAAAAAAAGATCAAGAATCAAAGAAAGGAAGAAAAAAATGTGGCCAAGCTAAAAAAACGGCCAAGGAAGGAAAAAATGCGGCCAAACACAAAAAACGCGGCCTGTACATGCAAATCAGTGCGTGGAAAGCAAAAAAACGCGGCCTGAGCAAGGAAAAGTGGCTGGAAAAGAAGGAGGCGGCTTCACAAAAGCAAACAATAACAAATAACAAGCTCCAGATCTGGATTTGGAGCAAAGGAACCCTAAAAATGCCTCTTCACCAGCATGCGCCACGTGGAGCCTCTACATCCATTTTTTTAGAGGTAAGTCAATTTACTTGTCAATAAATACAAATTCCTTCCTTTCATAGCCCAAGCGCCCTAAGTGGGCAAGTTGGTTAGTGCATGCGCCTTGGGAGTGAGAGGTTTGGGGGTCAAATCCCACCAAAAACACTCAAAAACTCACCTTTTGCATCTGGCGGAAATTTTGGCGGAACTGCTAAATTTAGCAGACTTTTTTGAATTTAGTTACAACTAACTAAATTTAGCGGAGAAATCCCTAATTTAGGGTAAAAAAAAATTTCTCCCATCTGGTCTGTTTTTTCATTCCAGACATTTTTTGCAAAAGGAGACCCATCTAAAAATTGCATTTTCAGCTATTTTTTTGCAATTTTTAGCATTTTGGGTCGTATTGGGCTCAGGAGGCCACCAGGACCCCGAAACTTAAATTTTTTTGCTGTCATTCAAATTGTACAATTTTTGAATGTAAATTGTATCTTCTTTGCATATTGTACTAATTTGCAGAGTTGCCATAGTCAAGCTGCAAAACTTTATAGCTTCTTTCGAAAGCGCGAGTTGTAATAAAAAATAGTAAAATTGGTTTTGTAACACTCACGAGATCCTAGATCTCATTCGCAACGTTCGGTATATACGGTGCCTCTGGGAAGCGCTTACGGGTAAAGCCATCGTGACTACTACTACACTTAACACCTAATATAGCTGCAACAAATGACGTCGTCAGGCATCGTCCCTATAAATCGATGGGGAGTAATAAGGTCACAGTGCACACACTATGAACCATCCCATCCGTCATGAGCGATTGCAAGACATAAATCCAGTCTGAGAAATTATCCGAGTATATAGCGAAGTTACGCGCGCGTATGAGGATATTTCTTTGAGCGGTGTCGATAATCACCAGACCCCATCGATCTTGTCTTGGTACCACGTATTGAATTCTTTCACGTATGTTAACGCCTCTTTCACGTCTGCGGGGTATATAGAAAGGGCGAGCTTCTTCCACGTACTGCGCGGGGTATATCGGAAGGCGCGTATATAGAAAGGTTCGGTATATCGGATGACGGTATATAGATTGGGAGACCTAATACAGGTGATAAGAGCCAAACCACATCGGTGATCTCTGCAAAATGGGCACCAATGCCCCCAAATTTTTCTTCCGGATTCACAATTGCTCGAGAGGAAGCAACTATCTTTGCTTGGAAGACAAAAATCAAGACACGACTTGAGTTTGAAGAAATCTGGCTGTTGTGGTGGTACTCTAACCGAGATCACCAACCGATGCAACACAACAATGACAATTTGATAGAAGCGGATCGAAAAAGCAAAACTCATCATCTTGTTTGGAGTATCCGACGATGTGCAAGCCCACATTCAAGATGCCACATCAGCAAAAGAAGCTTGGGATAAGCTAAGCACAATATATGAGGCCAAGAACAAGAATGTCATACTCAATTTGCGAGTCGATTACATACATTGAAATTCAAACGAGAATGAGAAAATTGAAGCCTTCTAAGAAGAGTTGCGAGTTGAGGGCTTCACTTCTAGCCCTAGGAGAAGAGGTCAAAGATGAATCTCTCGTTCCCATTGTTCTGAGAGCTCTCCCTTCTTCTTACCACATTTTTGTCACAACTCTAAACTTGTCAGATACGACAATTAGTTTTGACAAGCTAGTAAACCTACTGCAACAAGAGGAAGCAATGCACAACAAGGATGATGAAGAGGAGCAGGCATTGTCTTCACATCAAAAATGGAAAGGAAAAGGTAAAGGAAAACCTAAATCCTATCAGAAGTCCCCACATCAGAATCAGTATCATGGGGACAATCAACAGAAGAAGCGATGTCCAATTTGCAAAAGAGGACATGACTTGCAAGAATGTTGGTTTAACACTTATAAGAAAGGTTCATCAAGCAATTCTGGACCACAACAACAACAATCTTACAAGGGACATTCAAACAACTATCACGGGTAGAAAAGGGGAAGCTGGAAAGAAGACCCCACCAGCGAGGTAATATTCTTTGAGCAACAAACGATCGAGACAATGAAGACTTCTTGTTCACTTTGCTCGATCAAGTGAACCATCCACGTCATCTAGTGACGTCTGGTATGTTGATTAGGGAGCCACTCGACACATGACCGGCCACGAGAGTGGTTTATTTCAATGAGGACACGCCATCGAAAAATCATGTTTCGTTGGGAGATGATTCTTCATATAAAGATTCGAATTGGAAACATTTCTCTACCCCTTGGTTCACGCAAATCTGACTATCGGATGTTCTATATGTCCACAGGTTGTGAAAAGAATCTTCTTTGGTCGATCGACTCCTAGATCACAACCTGAAAATTGACTTTGATAGTCAATCCGGCAAGAAAATGTGTTTGATTCGAGATAAATCCAGAGGCTCGAAAATAATTGCAAAAGCCTCAAATGTGGGACAAATGTTTCAACTTGATTTCATTCACAAAAATGATCAAGCACTTGTGGCTAAAAACTCCACCTCAGCCCAGTTGTGGCATCGGAGATTTGGTCATGTAAGTTTCAAATATCTCGAAACACTTCGCCGGTGTAATATGGTACATGGGCTACCATCTCTTCAGAAGGATACAGACAAGTGTCCTCACTGCTTAGCAGGAAAACAACACAGAGTTTCATTCCAAAAGTACTTTTCGAGCTCATGGTAAACTTGACTGGTTCATACCGATCTGTGTGGTCGATGCGACCAAGTCATTCGGGGTTCAGTATTTCATGCTTTGTGTTGACGACTATTCACGCAAAAATGTGGATTTTTGTCTTCAAGAAAAGTGAAGCCTTTGAAACATTTAAAAAGTTCAAAGTGGCGAGTTGAAAAAGAAAGCGGTCGTCACATCGAACTCTCTCGCTCGGATCGAGGGGGAATTCACCGGTGATGAGTTCGAGACTATCTACAAACTCATGGGATTCGTCGACAAATGCCTCCTCCACACACACACGCAGCAAAATGGTGTTGTTGAGAGAAGAAATCGTACTATCATGGAAATGGTGCGATGCATGATCGATGATTCGAACTTGCGAAAGACATTTTGGGCGAAGAAGCAAAAAAAACGATGTATTTGTTAAATAGACGCCTGACTGCTCTTGATGGAATTACACCACAAGAAGCATGGTCAAAAAAACCATCCATTGCACACCTCGGAGTATTCGGGTGCAAAGCCGCATGCACATACCCAAACAGAGCAGAAAGAAATTGGACATGAAGTCACAAAATCTCATCTTCATTGGATACGGTGAAGAGACTCTTGGAGTACTGGATTGATGGATCCTAAGACCAGAAAAGTCTACACAAGCAGAGATGTTGAGTTTTTCGAGAAGAAGGAAGCAGAGACTCCTCCTCCGGACTCGCAAGATGTAGATTTTTCACCAGTTGTAAAAATTGAAGCTAATGTTCCCTCAGAAGATGAAAGTGATGATGGGGATGATGGTGTTGATCAGATAGAACCACAACCCATGGGAACAGGTCAACGTATGCCTAAATGGTGTACAAGTACATTACGAGATGCAAGATTGGATGCTCCACCGGATACATCCACCCCTGGACCACGGACTCGTAGTAAAGCAAGAGAAGAAGTTAACTTTGCTTTGATGAGTAGAGTTATTGAATCGAACGAGCCCTCTAGTCCAGGGAAGCCCTACAGTCAAAAGCTTGGAAAGATGCCATGGATTATGAATATCAATCAGTGATGAAGAATAACACTTGGCAGCTTGTTGATCTTCCACCGGGAAGAAACCCATTGGATGCCAGATGGATATTCAAAACTAAGTACAAAGCGAGATGGGACGGTGGACAAGTGCAAAGCAAGACTTGTAGCAAAGTATGCATACGAAAAAGAAAGCATTGACTATGAGGAGACTTTTGCTCCCACGGCTAAGATCAAAACTATCAGGATGATCTTTGCTCTAGCTGCTTTCGATTTGGATGGAAAGTTCACCAAATGGACGTAAAAGTGCCTTCTGAATGGAGATTTACAAGAAGAAGTCTACATGACTCAACTTTGGGATATGTTGTACCTGGTCAAGAAGAAAAGGTATGCAGACTCAGGAAATCTCTGTATGGCCTCAAACAGGCACCCCGGGCATGGTACATCAAGATTGATGAGCATCTCGTACAACATGGATTCATCAGAAATCCATATGATCCCAATCTCTACCTCAAAAAGCAAGGGGGGGAGATGGTGATTGTTGTAGTTTATGTCGATGATCTAGTCATCACTGGCAGTTCAGTGAAGATGATTGATGAAACAAAGAAAGATCTTAAGCGATCATTCGACATGACAGATCTCGGGCTTATGCACTATTGTCTTGGACTAGAAGTATGGCAAAAAGAATCATATCTTTGTTTCTCAGATGAAATATACCAAGACAACGCTCGAGAAGTTTAGGATGATGGATTGCACACCAATTGCTACACCTATGGAGAACAGATTACAATTATCTCATTCAGATCCATCTCCTGAGGTAAGTGCCACTCTCTGTCGGTGGCGATTGGGAGTCTCATTTACCTGACCTACACTAGACCAGATATCAGCTTTGCAGTGAGCTATCTATCCAGGTTCATGCAGGAACCCAAAATTTGTCATTGGAAAGCAGCAAAGCGCATTTTGAGATATCTCAAAGGATCAGTGGATCTTGGTCTAGAATACAAGAAGAATGAAAACTTCTTCTTGACTGGATATTCGGATTCAGATCATGCAGGTAACATTGATGATAGAAAATCCACTTCTAGATTTGTATTCTTTATGGGATCTGGACCAATATCATGGGGAAGTAAGAAACAACACTTTGTTTCTCACTCTTCCACAGAAGCCAGTATCGTTTTGCGGAGAAGGCATGCATGAAGTGATTTGGCTCGTCATCTTTGGAAGGACTTGGAATACCACAGGACAAACCGACTACCATGTATGTTGACAATGAAGGTGTTCTCAAACTTGTTCGCAATCCAGTTTTTCACGAGAGAACAAAGCACATTGAAGTTCAGGTTCATTTCATACGTGAACATGTGTTGAAGCACAACATCCAGCTTCAGTTTTGTCCAATGGCTGAACAACGAGCAGATATTTTCACAAAGTCACTTGCACGTGACAAGTTCGAGTTGTTCAGAGCATTTCTCTCCTCATCTCTTCAGACAATGCACAATTAAGGGGGGGAATGTTAGGATAAATTTTATTATCCTAATATTTAATTATGCATAGTTTAATTATTTAATTTTATTAATTAAATAATAAATTGTTATTTTGTTATATGGTTAATCAACCATATTTGTCTTTATACATACTGTTATATTGTTTTCAACAATATATTTGTTTTTATGTAATTGTTGCTTCCCGGGTGTTATTGGAAGCTTGTTTATTCTGGCATTTGGTTGCACCTGTGCAACTCATTCTCCCGGATGTATTTGGCTGTGCAATATCTATAAATATTGCAGCCTATTCACTGTAATTTTTTAGTTGATTGAGATTAATACAAAAGCTCAAAATGCCTGTGTCCTCATCTTCACCCCCCTCATCTCTACCGAATACCTCGTCCACATCTACTAACCTAACCAAACCTTCCCCTACGCTTGGGACTCCACCGATACCCAGTTTAACACACCCACCTAAATGGTTAGATTTATCCAAAAATAAATCCATCCATCCACCTAGGAGACAAATCCAATCTCCTCAAATCCAATCCCTGCCTTTATCACCACTAAAACCCTCACCGTCATACCTACCTTCCATATTGGGACCTCACCCCTCCACCTTGCCTCAATACATCACACCTCCTGCGTTTTCTCTAAAACAACCTGCACTTTCTACACCCATACAGAGATCCTGTCCACCTATCAACCCTAAACAAACTCCATCATCAAAGGATTTGTTTGCGGTCACCCCACGTTATCTAGAGCCTCACCATCTAACCAACTAAACATGACTTCACGCGCCGAAGAAGCTACGTTTAGTTAAAACCACTCATCAATACCCCTTGTCTAAACCACCACCCGTATGAACCAACCATACCCAAAACATTACCAAAACCCACCCAATCAATATGCTCATCTTCCTCGACTTTGACCCACTCAAAGGATCTTACACCAAGATCCTTGATATGTTGGTGGAGAATGCGACCATTTCCCTACCCCCACTTAGACCCTATGATCCATCTAAACCTCGACCTATAGGTTATGATGAGTCTAAAATCTGCGCTTATCACCGCACACCAGGGCATGATGTAGAGGGATGCAAAGCTTTGAGAGCCATCCTTCGTCAGTCACCTCTCTCTGATAGAAAGGTTAAAAAAGACAACTTACGAAGGGAGAAACCTTTAGCTTCAATCTCCTCTCCTATACCACCTAGTCCCCGCCTCACCAAGATCTATCATTATTACAACCCCACCTCTCAAGCCCATGATTTATCCCTACCATCTTCCTCCTCTCGTGTTCACGAGATCAACATGATCAGTGTTGCTACTCGAGGGCAGAAAAACAATGAGAAAGCTAAAGGAAGCACACCTGCGGCCTCTCTTTCTCCATCTGCCATCCCGATCGCACCACCACCTAAAGTGGTTATTCGTGGACCTGCCTACCCCGTCTCTGATGGAGTTGCCCACCGTACCATGATCAAACAAACTTCACCAATCACCTATAAAGATGACACTGCATGTGCGATCTCATTCAAACTTTTGAATCTCATCGACAAGATCTCATTGAGATTCTTCAAGGGATAGAGCTCTTACCTAACGAAACCTTTCCCTTTGCCTCCATTTTAACACCCAATCACGTTGCTTCGCTCACTAAACAACCTATCTCCCCAACCACTCATGTCTCTATACAACAGCCACATTGCTTTGTCGGTTTCTCAAAGATGAAATTGTTGACTTTGGTACAGAAGAGCCTGACCCTACTCTTTTCATCTCAACTTACGTCCGGGACATTCGAGTATGTCGTGTTATGATTGACGGGGGCGCTAGCCTAAACATCATCTCTTCAAAATCATTCCAACAAATGAACATCCCTTCTAGCTTGCATGTGTGCCAACCCCATCATGTTGCATTCATTCAATGATGCTATTACTTCTACCTTAGGCACCGTGATCCTTAACATTCATGTAGGGCCACGTACTTTACCCGAACTCTTCTATGTCCTTGAGGGAGAATTCCAATACAACATATTGTTAGGCCGCCCTTAGATCCGGGCTATGGGATGCATTCCTCCACTTTACATAGATGCATAAAATTTGAGTAGGAGGGAAAATCATACACTGTAAAAGCTGACCCTCCCCCCTTCAAAACTTGCAATATGTTGTATCACCCTAATGACATGCTTGTACCAGTCAAGACACCCATTCATCCAACCCAACCATCTACTTCAACCACACCTTCAACCTACGAAACTACTTCGCGGTTCCACTTCCTTTCCCGCGGACAACATCCCAATCTCAGATCCCTTAGTTGATACTTTTCAACGCCTTACGTTGGGGAGTATCACCTATATAACGTTAGCACTTTCCATACCCCACGAGTACGGACAGGTTACATGCGCATCCTACCTATGACTGACCGTCGTGTGGGGAAGTAATCCCCATGGACCACCTAATTGCCGCACCAACTTAACGTATGGGGGTGTCGATACATCTTCTATTACCCCTGAACCTCCTCTTGGCGTGATTCCTTTCCAATCTGATTTTCAATATTTAACTAATCGTCATTTCGCTCTCACCTTCCTGACGCGTTGTTCTTGGAAGGGCTTCGATTCGGTCTTTATGAACAAGGCCAACATACGATCATCCCCATTACCACACGCAAACACAAGGATCGTCACGGTCTTGGCTTCTCTCGAACCACCTACGCCAAAAACACCTCCTATCCGTTGTATCCGGGAAGAAAAGAAGTCACCCCTTCCGGACCATTATCACCCATTTTGCCATCGTCACCTGGCAGAGCCGATAGACCACTGAATCTATCCCTCCTAACTTTTTTTCATAAATTCTATCTTCCCGGGTCCTCTCACTTATCAATGCGATAATAAAGACCCATCTTCTCTTCCCCTTCTATATCCGGACATGATTGAAGAGGATTTGCCTTCATTAATGTCATTGAGTGCTAGGATGACGACTCCATCCTCACTTACCTTGCGCGATGACTCTTATATTCAACGCGCCTTACCATCGACACTCAAACCATGTTGAATGAGTCGACTATAGAAATAAACATTCACACCAAGGATGATCCTCACATTGTGAAGATCAAACAATCTCTTAATGCATCCGAACAAATTGCCTTTACTACCTTCCTCCGTGCACTGCAACCAAGCTTTCGCTTGGTCCTATGCTAACATGCCAGAATCGATCCTAACATTGCTATCCATAACATTACCACTCGAAACCTGATTCTAAACCAGTCAAAAGAAAATCGAGGAAAATGCATCCATGCATTATTCTCTTGGTCAAATAAGATCTTCAACGACTCCTTTCTGTTTCCTTCATCTTACCTATTGATTATCCTCAATGGATTTCTAACATCATACCTATTACTAAAGCAACGGGGGACTTCGGATGTGTGCGGATTTCCGGGACCTTAATCTCATTTTCCCAAAGGATGACTTCCCCTTACCAAGTATTGATCAACTTTTGATCTCACCGTAGGTCATGAGATGCTTTCCCTCATGGATGGCTTCTTGGGATATAATCAAATTTTGGTAGCCCGGCCGATCAACATAAAACGCCTTCATAAATCCTTGGGAACCTTACGCTATCGTGTTATGCCGTTTGGCCTTAAGAATGTTGGTGCGACTTATCAGCGGCTATGACTTACATATTTCATGACATTATGCACACTATCCTTGAGGATTATGTTGATGATCTTCTTGGAAAATCTAAACATCGCAGTGAACATCTCGATGTTTTAACCATTATTTTCGATCGCCTGTTACAATATTGTGTTTGTCTTCAACCAAAGAAATGTGTCTTTGGTGTCCTTTCGAGGAAAAATCCTTGGTTTTATTGTCTCTTTACGTGGCATCGAGGTTGATCCAGCTAAAGTCAAAGCTATCCTAGAAATGCCCCCACCTACTAACCTCAAACAATTGCGTAGTTTGCAAGGTAAACTCCAATCTATCCGGTGTTTCATCTCCCAACTCTCGGATCGATGTCAACCTTTCCATCACCTCCTTAAAAAGGACATTTCCTTTCAATGGAGTGAAGAGTGCCACCAAGCCTTTGAGGCTCTCAAAGCCTATCTCTTGTAGCCACCTGTGCTTATCCCACCTCAGGACAATCGCCCTTTCTACCTTTACCTTTCTGCCACCAACCATGTTGTAGGAGCCATGCTCACACATCGTGACTCCGAGCATCGAGAACAAGCCATTTATTACATAATTCGTACTCTAGTGGATTACGAGACTAGGTATACACATGTAGAAAAGTTGTGCCTAGCCCTTTCTTTCGTGGCCACCAAACTCCGACACTACCTCCTGAATCACAAAACTTTCATCATCACCAACATGGACCCCATCCATTATATGTATGCCAAGCCTCATCTAAACCAACGCATCGCCCGATGGCTTATGCTCCTCGCTGACCTCGACCTTGAGTTTGTACACCAGAAATCAATCAAAGGACAAACTATCGCAGACCAACTCGCGGAAGCCCCTTTACCTGGGGAACAATTTACCAATTTTACTTTCCCTGATGAACTCATTTCCACTCTTTCACTCAGTGAGGAGTCGTATCCAATGACCCTCTTCTTTGATGGATCCAAATGCTAGCGCGGCGGAGGGGCCGGCGTTGTTCTCATTCCTCTTTTACACTTTGAACTATTAGGATAGCAATATTGTCACACAGAAAAAAATAATATTGATATTGTATTCGACCAATTTGAATTACATACACAGGGTATTAAATAGCCATATACATAGGAAAACTGACTTCCTATAAAATAGGAAAGTGTTACAACAAATAAACCTATTTAGTTGTGATTGTTACTCCCGTAACAATACACAACTCAACACCAATAATATATTATTGTTTATATAACAATAATATATTAATAACACATTAAACTAACCATATAAATAAACCATGTGAATACTAATTCCTAACATTCCCCCCCTTAGTGTTTACATGGTAGAAAAACATCCACACACTCCTCTGCAGTATGCTCACCCCTGTGGCATGTCCAACTCTGTGACTCATGACCTTGATCCAAAAGAAAGGCTCGCTCCTTCCATGGTTTTAAACAGGCTTACCACAAACCTTGAAGTGACAGGAACCTCATCAACTGTCGACCTCGTGTGGTTTTCTAGATCCTCCCACAAACCCTTTCAAGATCCATGAACTAACTTACTCTGGTGCTACTGTTCACCACTATGCTTATACATCAGGGAATTATGTAGGAAACACAACTTGCATATCACAAAACTGCACAAAAGAAGATATACTGAAAAATTTCACATTACTTCCTATAAGAATCGTAATGTTCTTAATTGTAGTCTCTATCTTTGATCACTGCCACTCGATCTCGAATAGCATAGAAAACTGCCACTGCCACTGGAAGCTTTCCTTGACTAAGCCGTTTTGGGTGCAGAATGGGAATGGAACATTGGTATGTATTCCCCCCCACAATGTGAAATTCCACTCATATAGATACTGAGAAGCAAACTGCATCGAAGAACATACTCCTGAATGGATCTTGCTAGTTAGGTCTTGTTGCACATGGTCACTAATGCTAGTGAACGTATTCTTCTAGCTGACCATCTTCCAACGAAGTACGGCAGTCAGAGGATCACTGACAGTCATCTGCACTCCAACACAACTCTCTTTCCAACATCCATCAAATACCAAACAAAACAGGAACACTGAAAAAGAATCACACCAAGCTGAAATGGAACAACTGCAATACTCAAAAACAAGTACTCACACTGCACACCTATGCCACCAAATCATTCTGTGCGGCCCCGTCGTTGGTGATTGACGAGAGGTCACTTCGACCTCCTTCCTCCGATGCCTCCTTCCTCCATCATATGGGTGCTTAACTCAACCGGATCGAACTGAGACTACATGGTTTCCACATTGTATTTATTTAATCTTCTCCCTCAATGTGAAACCTTTTATTTCGGGACGTCAGTCTGCAATAGATAATGCGTCCACAAGATGGCCAAAATAGAGGGTGATTTTCAATTTTTTTTTATTTTCTCCCAAAATTAGAACCACTAGGACGGGAATAAAAAAATATACACTTTTGGAAAAAACGGCGCTCGATTTCGAGTTACCATGCAAAAGTTATTGAAGTTACAATTTCCCGTAAAAAGACCCAATTTAATTAAAATTGGCTCAACGATTAAAAATTTACTCAAGATGGAGAGCAAATTTATCGTGTGACCACTCGTTGGAACCGAGAGGAAATGTAGATTCCAAAAATATTTATAACCTCAAGAACTCGCACCAAACAAGTATTAATTTGGCCAAAAATGTATTATTTTCCCTCAGTTTGCAACTATTTAAGCAAAAACTATAGAAAAAATAAATATTTTCAAACTATAGTTTTGCAAAACTATAAAATAATTAGCCAATCAGAAATGGCTGTGGTAAGGCAAGAAACTCACGGCTGCTTTTTTTTGAAGTGACCAACAATGATTTGTTCATAACTTGAGAACCAGAGCTCCGATTTGCAAACCGTTTAATGCGTGGGAAAGCTTATTTCCAGAGCTTTGCAATGGTACTCATTTTGTTTTATTTCATTGCATGATATGAAATCTGTTCTTGACTGAGTTTGACGCCTAAACCGGCTAAAAAAACATGCTTTCTTCCTCTCTTTTTCTTTTTGACAGCTGCAAGAAGTAATACGTGTGGAAACAATATTCTGTAGTTTCAATAACACCTTTCAAACACCTTTTATTTTCCCCGATTACACTATCTAAACAATAATCTTTGAAAAAATAGAAACAGATGATGCGAGTCGGTTTGAAATGCAATGAATCCAATAAAGAACACGCTTTATAGGTAAAATAATAATGCAATAAAATCACTACCATAACAAGGGTGACCATGAATAACTTGGATCCACCCCACATAATGCTCGGAATCCATAATCACTCGATACCAAATATTGGGACAGCAATATTGTCACCACGAGAAAAAAATAATATTGATATTGTATTCGACCAATTTGAATTACATACACAAAGTATTAAATAGCCATATACATAGGAAAGCCGACTTCTATAAAATAGGAAAGTGTTACAACAAATAAACCTATTTAGTTGTGATTGTTACTCCCGTAACAATACACAACTCAACACCAATAATATATTATTGTTTATATAACAATAATATATTAATAACACATTAAACTAACCATATAAATAAACCATGTGAATACTAATTCCTAACATGAACATATGCCTCTTTCATTTCGACTCGATTTCCCTACACTAATAATACAATGCGGAATACGAGGCCCTTGTTTTGGGTCTCCGGTCACGTTACACTTAGGTGTTAAATCTATTAACATTTTCGGCCACTCTCAATTGGTAGTCAATCAAGTTATGGGCATCTACCAATGTAAAAATGAGGAAATTCAAAAGTACAAACACTACGTGGATTTACTTGTTAACCTTATTTACTCATTATTCTATCCAAACCATTCCCCGCTCAACTAATAAATTTGCGGATACTATGGCTTGCTTAGCCTCATGCAAATTCCTACCTCACCAACCGACTACGAAATATTTGTCTTGGTACAACAAATTTTTGCCCCATATTACTCATTACTGGATGTTTGTATGATAAATACTGTGTCTACTAATTTGCAGGATATCTGGTATCACCAATTTCACGACTACCTCACAACCTCTGTTCTCCCACCTGACCTAACAAGTACCGGAAAACGTGATTTTCTTAAAAGTGTTTCTCGTTATGTCGTCATGGGGGACTCCTCTATAAACGCGTTGCTTTGATGGCATCCTCCCGCGATGTCTAATCGGCGCGCGGAGGTCACCTATACCATCCAACAAGTCCATGACGGTATTTGTGGTGGACATTTTAGTGGCCTTGCCGTGGCCAAACGGATACTTCGCCTAGGTTATTATTGGCCTACTCTTAATAACGACTGCTACGAATATGTTAAGCGTTGTGTTATGTGTCAGCAACATGCCAACCTTCAACATACTCCTAGCCATCTGCTACAGGTCACACGAGATCTTTGGCCTTTCTCACAATGGGGTTTAGACCTTATTGATGAGATTCATCCACCCTCTTCACAACATCACCGATGGATAATCACGGCAACCGAATATTACACAAAATGGGTGGAGGCCATTCCACTCATTTCAACAAAAAAGGAAAAAAATTGTAGAGTTCATTAACCATCACATTATCTCATCATTTTGGTGTTCCTCATCGCTTTGATAACGAGATAATGGAAAATCTTTCAAAAATAAGTTGTTCTGAGACCTTTGTAACAACTTCGATATCAAACTTAGCTTCGTCGTCACCGTCATTATCCACAAGCAAATGGTCAAGCTGAATCTTCTAACAAATCCTCGACCAAAATTCTCATGAAATTCGTTAATGATTACGGAAAAATTGGCCTAATCACATCCCTTTTTCCCTTTGGGCTTATCGGACTAGCATCCATACCACCACTAATGCCACCCCATTTTCTTTAATATATGGTACCGAGGATGTCTTGCCTCTCGAAATACAAATACCCTCCCTAAGAATATCTCTTGAGGATATTCTCACCAATGACGATTTCCGCCAAGAGCGGTTAGCCCAACTGGAGCTTCGGACGAGCGTCGTCTTACATCTCTTGACCACCTTCAAATCTATCAAACACACATCAAGCGTGCTTATGATAAGTGACTTCATGAGCGTACCTTTAAGGTTGGTGATCTTGTCCTCAAATAGAATCAACATGTAACTAAACTAGAAAAGAAAATGTGGAAAATTTGCTCCAAATTGGATTGAGCCCTCCATTATCACTCACACTTATGGATCGGGCACTTATCGTTTAGCTTCACTTAATGGTAAACTGAGCACAACCCCTTAATGCCTTGCATCTTCGACCATTCTATTGTTGAATTTAGTGTTATATCACTTCTTATCTACCTTGTGCTCGTCCTTGAGCCCATTTACCACCACATACACTTTGTTTCCTGCATCTCAAAATCGAATCAAGCTCACATGGTTTGATTATCACCTCCCCTTAAAGATGCCTTCCCCTTTTTAGTCTAGTCCATGACTTCAAAGTATCAAAATAACACATTCTAATTATACACTTATGGGATATCCTTGAGTCAAACTTCCTACAAAATTAGATGCTTTGTGCCAACGGATATCTAGACCTCTAAAGTTATACATAGATCCTGCTCCTTGAAGGATAGCTATGTGTAACGCTATTGCTTCTTATTATATATAGACTGCTCCCCCAAAGGACAGCTATACCAAAATGCCGCATCTGCTACTATAAATAGACTACTCCCTTGAAGGACAACTATACACAGGTCATCCTTTATCGAAGCATCTCGCATTGATTAGCTTCGTGAAGACCTCAAGAACAATAAAATATATATATCCCATGTAGACTTCCGCATCGATCAATCTATATTCAACAAAATAAAAGCCGCATTCAAAAGCACTTTTGAGTCATGGACTTGTCTATTTAGGTTTGGTTCTCTTTCGTCAGGATAATCACTTTATAACAAGTTCTCTGCGCCTCAGCTATACCATCCACCTCACCTCACCATTTGTCTAAACAAAAAATTCAAGGGACGTAACTTATACCCGATATATTGTGATTATACAACTCTTTTCACCTATCGACTTCTCGTCTATGCAAGGTACCTAGGGGTTCAAGCTCATTCTACGTTATTATGTGGTTTGTTTAGCTCTTTTCAACTACGGAACACTTTTCCCTCTTTGACCCAAATCTAGGATTATGTGTTGACCTTAATCAGGACACGGTTCCCTACCACTTGGGTAAGCTAACTTTCACTTCACCTATACCTATACCAACATTGCCAATTCCTTACCAACACCAACAACATTACCCTACCAATATCAATATTTTTACCAACCAACAAATTGCCTAACCATACCTAAATTGCCTGAATTCACCTCTCCCTGGTCCTAAGGGAGAACTACATCGGTCTGAGGCCCTTCCTTGCTTTGTGCAATGGGCTATGTAGGCAGCACTTAGGAGACATTGGGTCTCCCAAGGTTAGCTCGACCATCCCCTACCATAACCTATCATGTGTTGTAAATATAAATATTTTTGTGTATTTATTTTCGCCAATATTCATCTTTATCATTTTTCAAAAAAAACATTCAAAACACAAACCATTCTTATTATTATCATAACTCAAATCAACATACATATTCAGTTTTATTTAGATGTTCAACAAATACATCTTCTCTATCATCTACACGTAGGTCGGCATCCTTATTTATTCTTATACCTCTATAAAACTCACTTAGACCCTTGCGCCTCATCCCGAACCAGGTGATGATCATGATCGTCGACGCCTCTCGCCGGGCCTCTCCATCCTCAAAGGCACCATGGCTATTGGTACCGCCCACTGATCTGCCAATCTCTCCTGTAACATATGAATACACCCTCTCGCATGGAGGAATCTCACCTCTAGTCTCTCCACTCGTGACTCCTGCAACCGCTAACAATCCTGTTGTCTCATTCACCCGCATTTGGAGCTGATGAACTAAACCCTGTAGATGATCTCTCTCCACTGTAATCACAGCTATGTCAGGATGATCGGCCCTCTCACGTGAACCTCGCAGCTCTGCTACCCACCATAATCTATAAGCCTCTGTCGCTCCTACATCCATTACCCTGCGATCGGCTGCTATCTCTTCTGGTCCTTCTGGAGGTGTCGGCCGGGGAGGTGAGAATGATGCCTCCGCGTCAATCCTCATGTATGGTCTATAAGCCAGAGGTATATCCTAAACAAATCCAAATTATCACCGCACGGGATCTAGAGGAATCCTCTCGTACTCACTGGCCTATGCCCCGCGATCCATCTCAATCACTCTACACCCCTCGACTCCTCGGCCTATGTTCTCTGTCACCATATAGTTCTCGTAAGGCCTCCAACAGATATCTACAATCATCACCATCTCCCACACCGCCTATAATACTTGTCACTGTCCCGGCACTGGGATCTTGCCTCTTGTTCTGTCTGGACCCATCGTCTGAATCCCAACCTCTGCACTCCTGTCTCCCCTGACTGGATGGGTCGGCCTATTGGTCACACACAAACAATGTGCTCATAGGTCCAACAATGTAATAAGTATGAACAATCCAAAGGTCATCCTGTGATTTCACTGCGCAAGCCCATAAACCCCTATAAAGCTCCACCAAATATGTAGGTGCCCATGCAAAAGTCATGCTCCTTTCTATCATTTCCCAAATACTACACATCAATGCTTTTGGAAATCTTCCCCCATCCACCTCGATAATGCATAATACCCCACCGCTATCATTAATACCACTTTCAACCTTGTTGCCTCAGGGTGTGCTGCATACATTATACCATAAGTGAATGTCAAACCTCGTTGTGTCAAATCTTGTGCGTATGGACCAAATACTATTGTTATCGCTCCCCGCGCCACGCTAAGAAATGCCTGATATACTGGTCTTCCTGTAATTGGGAGTCTCAAAATACGGAACACATCTTCCAACGTCCACTGTCATCTCCTGTTGGCGGAGCATAGAAGGTATTCTTTTATGGATTCCATCTCTCAATCAACGCCTGCAACATAGCATGGTTACGTGCGATTCGTGAATAATAGCGGATTCCACTTAACCCCACACAATTTATCAATGCCCATTCAGTGGTGTTACATCCGCTCAAATCCATGACAACAAATCGGCACACTATCATTCATCCTCACTACCGCCTCGCCTACGTACATCAAAACGACACACAACCATTCAATAAATTAAATCCCCAAGTGTTTTTCTCACATTCTAGAAATTCCTACGATGAATAGGTATCGGTTATAAATAACCGGTACCGGTTCACTAACCGATACTAGTTATCTCTAACCGATATCGGTCACTGTCAATTTTATACACCCTGCCTAAAAACACCACCTACGACAATTATTTGATCGTTTACCCCTCTCTGTACATACAAACATACCTCAAAACCCCTGATTACCTACCCCATAACACTCACCTCATCCATAACCCTTGCTATCACCTTTTCTTTCTCATCTCTACCCACTTACACTTCTCTCATCCTATCCATAAAACATGCAAGAATCAAATTACAACCAAACAGTTTACCTCTTGGGATGCAACAGCTTGAGGTGGAACTTGTCTTCCCTCTCGTCTCTGCCTACTAGATGCTTCTCCTCGTTCAGCCATGTTCACCACCCTCTTCAAATATAACTTGTCTTTCCACCTTCTAAATCTCAGCCCACACTCACTTTACCTGTCTCTTTCCTCCTTATCACTCAATTCTCTCATGCAATTACCTGTATTAGTCATCAAACAGCGTCGCATTTGCGTATTTAACTTTTTGCATGACTCTAAAAATAAGAAATTAAGTTTCCACCCAAGCTTTTCTATTTTTAGAAAAGCTCATTTTGGTATAACCGTGTCGGTTATCTAACCGATATCGTTCTAGAATCTACCGACGCGCGGTTAACTAATCGATATCGATCACATGCCTACTTTTTCTTAAACCTAGGCCTTTTCTTTATTTTCTACCTAATTTTTGTGGCGCCCGCCTCTTTTTCTTGCATAACAACACCATTATCAATATTTATCATCACAATTTCATCAACATCATCTATCTACATTATAACAACCATCGACAACATACATGTGACATTTTAAATATATACATCAAACCCATCACCACCAATCGGGCCCGACCCAAGGCCGCAACCAACCATTTGGCCCAACTCAAGGCTGCTAACCAACCATTTGGCCCGACCCAAGGCCGCAACCAACCAATCAGGCCCGACCCATGGCCCTCACTAATCAATCGGCCCGACCCAAGGCCGCACCAATTAAATACCTCGCCCAAAACCAACAAATTACAATTTTATCCACCCATCATGTAGCTTTTTGTTCAATCGAGCTCACCTGTTCGTGTTTTAGCATGATTAGGGTACTTGACTTGATCAGTCGACCAACTTTGCCTAGACCAAGACCGTGACGTTTATCTCAACCAAACCAACCATTTGGTACTACCGAACATGCCTAAACGTTCCTATACCTTACCCATTATATCCCCTGGAGCTACTTCCTATGCCTTGGATACTAGGATTATATCACCCTTGTTTGGATAAACTATCGACCTTTGCCTATGAATTGCTTGTTTGCTCTTCAAATCATGTACCCTGGTCGCACTACTGCATTTCAACGTGTGTCTACTTCCTTGAACTTACCCCACCATCTCACCATCATCTCAACACCAGTTACCCTTTATCAACCCTATCCCTGATTTCAAGTTACCTCAATCTATGATAGATTTGAGGGGGATTACCTATACCCTTAACAGGAGTAACCACTTCTTATTATTGTCAGTGCATCTTTACAAGACAAGCTACATGACAACAAGGGGCTAATGTAGACACCAAATTTGTGTCTTACGACCCCCCGTGCCCCGCATCTCATTTCGCAACCTAGCCTCACCACCTAAACCTTACACAATTATTTATTAATTACCTTATAATTAATAAATCCACATCTCCAAACCTGCCACCTCATTTCACCACCTCATCATGACCTAGTCCTAACCCTAAACTAACCTAATTAAGACCTATAACTTGGTCTACATCCACACTCATGACTAATTACTCCTCACCCGCACCCTAACCAACCTCATAATGACTTGACCAAGCCCACAATTAATCCCTCGGGAGAAAAGGAGGGAAAGTTGGCTATTTTACTAAAAATAGCCCACTTTGACTTAACCAATGTCGGTTCCTACTCGACCGCCGTCGGTTACGTAACTACCATTGGTTCCCTGTACATGACCTCCCCAAACCAAAAACAAAGCATGGGAATTCATTTGGCCAAGCGAGAGACAAGTGAAGAAACAAGAAGAGTTTGCAGAGGAGGACATCGAGCCCAAGATCAGAATCTGCGTAACAGAGCCCTATGACACTCATCCGAACATTGGGAGAAAGACAGCTCATCTTCGATCATCGAGATCACCCTACCCGAGTCCGCCTTCGTCATCACACCTTGGACCTATACCTTCATCAAGAACCAGTAGTCCTTCCAAGACAAAAAGGAGTTCTTCGCAATCGATTTGATCTCTCTCTACAGTACGCGCACACCCTCCCAACATTCAACAGGTATTCCTCCTAGCCCTAACCCTTATCTGTTTCTCAAGAGAATGAAAGGATAGAAGCAACTCTATTCTAAGAACAGAAACATTCTGTGTGAAACACCTCCATCCACAAATCACCTATCACCTATCAAAATTAATTATTCCTACACATTGGCTAGGGTATCTTCAATTATTGTCTATTAAATATTCACTTCAAGAGGTAATAAACTCCATGTACACACACCGGATCTCTATGAGTAATTAGGATTAATATGTTACCAAGTGTCTCTTTTTTGGACCTTGTTCAGACTCTTACTTTAGTCCTTATCCTGTCTCACGATTTGTGCCTTTGGCTAATCACTTCTTCATTGCGAGGCTTCTAAGCTAAATTCATATCATTCAAATTGTTCTTCTAATTTGTTCAGAACATCCATGTGTATAAGATTACTTTTTTTCCATGTTTTTGGACACCTTTGTCCCCTTTGAAAAAATAACCTTCTCCTTCCTTTCTATCATGTGCTTTTAGGCCAACTTACACTTTGGGAGCATCCTTGCTTCTTCCCAAAGACTTCATTGGTTTATGTTCACCATCATGTTGAACCTATCCATGATGGCCTTGGGTCTCGCTTCTACCTATGAAGTTTTTTCCTTTGAATACTCCCACCTAATCGCTGGGTCATTTTTGCATCTTCACATTTCTCATACACATGTGGCCTTATGCCCTTCTACATCCCATCTATCACTAGGGGCATCCATGCTTTCTTGTCTTCCTGTACATAGTTTTAGAAATTTTTAAGGAAAAATCAAAAACATTCAAATATGTTTAAGAAAACTTCTAAAAATTGAAAATCATCCTACAAAACGTTGCTCTTTGGTTCTCACTTGTTCATGTGTGCGACTTGTGGATCATCTTGATCTACCTCCATCAACAAAATCTAGGCTGCTTACTTCGTCTGTACTCTAGGGAAAAATGAGTTTCCTAGTATTGTTTCGTAGTGCACATTGCTTTATCATTGGACCCAAGTGTCCTCCATTATTCCCCTCACATGTATCCTTGCTTGGGAACCATCATCAACCCTTGTTGTTAATTCGAATAGGTTGAAATGAATCTCGATAATAAAAACATTACATTATATTTCTCTGTTAGTTTATCTTGTTTACTTTCTCATATTGCATTGCATTTTGTATGTTGCATGGAGTTAGGAATATTTCACTTTCTTGTATTGCATTGCATTTGTATGTTGCATGGAGTTGGTGTTTTCAGCAATGGACAATTGTTCGTAGTATGGCTTTTCATGTCATTCTACTTTTGTCATATGCTTATATTTTTCATAAGGACCGATGACGTAGATATTTTGGCAATATGATGACACTGAAGTTGTTCCTGTCAAAGGCTAGAGGCTAGTTCTTCTCTCCACTTCTCCATATTTCTTCTACATCACTTTCCTCTCACTATTTTCCTTCTACTTCACCTAGGGCATTCTACCCGTGCCCATTCTTCTATCTATTTCTCACCTTTTTTCAATCGTCGATCGTCTTCCTTCATCACCCCATCGATGCTCGAGGGGGCATCTCTCACTTCTACTAATTTTTCTTTGACCTCTTTAAAATTTCATCCATCCACTATCTTTGAAGTGGCGTCACTTATGCCACCCCAAAGAGGGGAAAATGTAGACACCCATAATTACGCCTGAGAAATTTAAATACTTAAATTGCACTAATTATCTCCCTTCTTGTAAATTGGTGACATATCGTCAAAGGTGCTCATCTTCTCTCTTATCGTCGTTAATTAATTACAATACACTAATTAGTTAAGTCACCTATCCAACAAACAACCTAATTAACGACCTTCCATTAATTAATCACCCCTTCTATCTAGACTAATTAATTATTATTAATTAATTAGATTTTCCTTTATTTTAACCAATAAATCAATATTTAATTGATTTAATCTCCTTCTAATAGCCTAAATCATACTAATATTCCTCTAATTATCTTTTATAAGCTTACATCTACCTATTAATTAATCACCTTTAATTAATTAAAAGACCCCCAACTCCCATGACTTGCTAGGTATAAATTAAACCCTTCTAAAATAAGGTTACCTTTTATAAAGAAACATTATCCATTCCTAATCTTGTTTTACCTTTTATCCCACATGCAAAGGGATGAAGCATTTCCTTTATCCATAGGGCTATATAAAGGAGCCATCCTTCTACCTTTATACCTACACCTAAACTTCTTGAGAAGACAAAAGCAAAAGCATATAGCAAAATAGACTAAAAGCTTTCCTTTGTTTTCTTGAGAGTTCACCACTTAGAGAGTTAAGCCTCTTTTCTAGCCTAAAGTGCTTAGGTCATATGGGAGGTGTCAAAAGGGTCTTGTAGCCCAACTTTGATAAGCCCCATTCCTAGGTTCTTGGAATATCAAGAGCAACCTATTTGATTATCATGGAGCTTACATAGGTTCATTCATTTATTTTTTGTTAATTAAGAGAATAGAGGATTTAGACACTTAGCATGTTAATTGTCAAAGTTTTATTTACATGTCTAACCTTTCTTAATTCTTATCTTGATGGTGCTTTGTATTTTGTTTAATTTTGCTAATTAAGGCTACTAGGTGTTAGTATTTATTTGCATTATCATTGATTTAAACAAATCATGCACACACATCCTACAACAACAACCCTAAAGAGGGGCCCGGTACCTTTACATGCTTCGGGTGAGTGCTCGCCTAGGTGAGTGATGTGCCGTGCACTGGATTTTACTAATGAATTCTAGGTTTACATCACCATTCGGATTTATTCTATAAAAAAATATCAATCCTAGTTTTCTTAGCCTAAGCTTAAAGCTCGGTTTTGGCTAACAGACCAGGATTAGGATGGTATCACTGAAGTGATCAATTCGGTCCCTAACCACATATTACACAAGATTTCTTTGTTCTCCTCTCATGCCTAGTGGATGGAATGGAAATGTTATGTTGTTACCCCATTTCAAAATTATTTATCTAGTAAAGGCTACTACTGGCTTGCACCTCATCTTCCCATGGTTGAAAAACTCAACACTTGATGGGGGATTTATTCCACTCCATCTTCCTAGAGCAGGTGATTTGACATTGTTTGGTCTATCTGTGTAGAGCCTAAAATTGCCCACTTTTTGTGGTGTATTCTACACCAAGGTCTTCTATTGGGGTCTCGACTTGTTCAAATTGGGTCCTAGCTCCCAAGTGCCCATTCTATGGCCACTTGGAAACTTTAATGTATCTCTTCTAGTTTTGTGTGAAAGCATAGTTCACTTGGAATTAGATTCAATCATTTTTCTTTCCTCTCGTGCCCCAATGCTTTACTAGGAAAAATTTCCTTTTAGGAGATAACCCCAAGATTCTTCCTATGTTTGCCTAGATTTGGCATGTTTTTCAGAGGGGAAATTATATTTTAGATATGGAAAGAAAGAAATTCTTTTCTATTTGCTAATTCTGAAGTTGATCAACAATTTTTTGTGTATAAAAATTCTATGGTTATATCCAATGTGTCTACGATAGATTCAATCCTAGGCTAACAAGGTTTCCCTAGAGATGGACCACCTACAAAATCTGATACGGAACTAGGGGGAGTCCCCATGCAATGTCACCCAGGATCTAACCTCACCATCTCGGCTCTCCTTACCACATGGCCATGGTGGTCATCGCAACCATTCTCAATGATGTTATTTCAGCTACGCTTGTCACTCACCCCATCCTCAACATTGAAGGATCCACTTGCCACCAACTCGTTAGCAAGGCTAGGGGTACCCTGCTGATCAACTCAGGTGGGGCTCACTAGTTTCTCCTGATACACACACCCTAGATGGATGGAACCTACACCTACCGCTACCACCTTCAGTCAAATTCCCCAGCCTCTCTCTCACCATCCCCACTCGGGAGGAGGAAGAAAATGAAGAAGAAAATCCTATTGGTTGGGACACTCTAGATGTTGATAAGGACCTCCCTAGTTCGGGTTGGCCAAACAAATATGATCCTACCACTTCACGAATGTTTGTAGCTGCTACTTAAATTTATATGTTTAGACTAGCATGTCATGCTCAACTCAAGCACTACACATATGTAAATTATCATTCTCATTCCACCCCAAAAATAACATGCATTTCCCACTCATCTTATACTCCAAAAAATGTAGCCTAAATTTAACCCCAATTGAATTTGTTGACACCAGCATTTATGTTCGAAGTTAATCTTGATGAATATTTAATATCAAATTTAATCAAGGTTTTCTCTCATTCCTTGATCCTTTTATATAGGCATTCCCTCTCCGAGAAATTTTTTTCATACCCTGGACTTATGACATCTGTAATAGGGATGCTCAAAATCCTACCATCAAGAGTAACCAAATTAACAAAGTATCCAAAGAAGAGCTTGGACTAGATTTATTTTGTCTGTCACTATTAGATCATTTCCATCTCTCTTGTAGACATCATGTGCCTTCTTGTCAATAAAAAATATTGGGTTTCTTACAAGAACATTGAGTTTCTCATTTCCTTTCTCTGAGAATGTTATCTTGGTCCCTTTTTTCCAACTATGCTTAACCTCAATGGTCAAAATTTCCTTAATAGGATTTTTTTGCTAACAACAAGGCAAAAACAAAGTCAACAATCATACAAACCCAACTATGCATATTTAGAGACTAGAAAACAATTGATAATAATCAAGCAATGGAGAAATTATGTTATGGAGTTACCTTCATTTAATTCATGGCATTGAGAAAAATAGATACCATGTTCAAATATTTAGATCCTTACAAAATGAGGATTAAATCCAAAATTCAAGAAAGTAAAATCCAATTTATATAACATTAACATGTTAATTCATGTGCTAAATAGAGAAAAACAATTGGATGGTGGGTTTCCATAGAAATGAAATTATTATATTTTATGAAAGAAAATCATTAAAAATGTCATGTGGGTTTCTCAGTAACTATTTTCATAACCATAACCAAATGACCTTATATGCTTTAATGATAAGTATCACATTAAAACCATTGCCTTTATCTTCTACCTACTAGAGAATAATATACCTACAACAAGCTCAACTTTTTTAAGGTATCTAATCGTATAGCTCAACTTTGTCAAGGTATCTAATCGTATATAGGACAAGTAGGATGAGTTAAGTTCTATTTTTTACCGGGTCAAATTCCATTTATCTCTAATGTTTCTAAGGGTATTACTTCCTTCTTTTAAAACTTTGTTGATAAACCATAAATTTTCACATAATACTCTCCCAACGAGTTAAAATTTTGGTTTCCAAGGGTAGCCTATTTTACAGTAATATTACGTAACAAAGACTTTGGATTATAAGGTATTTTAGTTTAGTAATTGGCACTTCCATGGCGGACATTACTAGGTATCATATTTTTGGGATTTTCAACCTTGTGAATTAAGTGTTCTTGTGGATCTAATTAAAACCTCAAACAAAATCTTGTCTATGAGGTCAATATGGTTAAATCATTTATTTGATCTTATGTCATCACTTTAGACCCTATATAATCAAACATAAAATAATCATTCACCTACATATTCAAAAGAAAAAAACCAGTTATAAATGGTGGTGTTGTTAGAATGAGATTAAGAAGAGGAACAATATCTCACTTCTGACCTACAATCTTAACTAAACCCCTTGATAGAAAGATATGTTATACTCATGGATCTAATCATGTGGACTCAATTGATTAGATGAAAGAGAAAATTCATAAAATAGAGTCGAATCTGGGAGGGAATTTCAGACTGGATCTTTCCTTGCTTTCTTACATTGTCATTTGGTTTGAGAATGAGGTTGTCTTATCCTTAACGTATGTCTTCTTTCTAAAATCATAATGTCCCTTCAAGGCAAGTCTATTGGCCATTGATGCGAGAAAAATGTACAAGTGCAAGTCAAGAAAACTCATCGTAGAATAGTTGAATGACAATTGGGGAAAACCCTCATTCCAACTATTTCTGCAACCATTCCAAACAACGTGGGCCATGTAGAATAATGGTGGTTTTTCTTCCTGGAAATTGATTTTCCCATGAATCTCTAGTGTAAAATGGCTCTATATTTTCCAGTGGACTGCTAGCTCATTAATCTCTTTTCCACCAATAAGACTAGCACATAAAATGCGAATAAAATGGTAAACTATAATTACGCCGAAAATCCCAAAAAATTATGAGAAAATGTGAGTAAAATATGACAAAGGGATTTTGACATGAATGAACAAGGCTATTTCTCATGGGGAAACACATTTAGGAAAAATAATAAAACTAGCAATCATACGTGAAATTAGGATGAAGAGAAGAATTAAAATTTGAGAAAGAAAAAAAGAGGGAATTAAAATATAAACATAAAAAAATGAAATGAAATTATATTTAAAATAATACATTAAACAAACAAAAAAACTTATCAAAATCTACGGGCTCCATATATCATTAAGATTTTAATAAAAATATAATCAAAATTAATATTATTTATAATACTTCTTTGACAGACATGCTTTGACGCATACGAGTTCCGTGTAGTGAGTGTCGATTTGCATAAGGTCTCTATCAATTGTTCTAATTTATGTTGTTAGAAAAAAATTACATATGTTGTAAAATCAGATGAAAATGAGAATGGAAAACCAAAACACTGTAAAGATAGTGGAGAAAGCACACATAGATCCTTTAAAGAAAAAAAAATGTGTTGAAGGCCACTCAAACAAGCGTATACGTAAAGGCCATTGTAAATGAAATTTTGCCTCATGTTGAAGAATAAAATCACCAGTGTATAAAGCAAAAGAACATAGGAACAATTTAAAAGGAAATGATGTAAAAAACCAAAAAATATAAACATAAAATCCCTTCCAATAGTAGTTGTGATTCCTGGAAGCAAAAGCAAAGTCAATAGCACATTTATGACATTCTGATGCATTCATGGAAGACTTACTACATGTGTGTATTGTGACTTATAGAACTTCCTTTTCAATAATCATGCTTCACTTGAACTTTCTTCCCACAAGATTGAGACATTAGCTCCTTGGATATAAAAGAAACCATTTTTATCCTTTTCCTATGCCTGATTTCCAAGTCCTTTTCCTTACAAAGGATCAACTTTGAGATTATTTGGATTAAAAAAATTGATTTTGGATTGTGGAGATAGGCTTTATTGGTGTCAAGTTTTTCCTCTGTTGTAATAGTTTTAACTTTGTATCCCTTAGGCTCTAGGTCTGTTACCTTCTTTTGGAGGACATATTTTGTATTTTATGTATTATTATATTTATTCTCCTGCAAATATGGAAGCCATTAGAATTAATTACATAGAAACCACATTGTAAAGTAAAATAAAGCATAGAGATTTAAATTCATTTGATAAATCCATTATTCCTCATTATGTTGTGCAATAAGATCCTATGAGAATTCATGGAAGGGACCATCCCATGTCTCCAGCAAGAAGAAACTCTAGACCTCATAATCTGAAGTACAAACAAAAAAGGGAAAAAGGGGAAAAAAAGATGATCGTTTGGGGTCATCTTATATCTTATAAAATTCATGTTGATTAGAGGCTACAACATTTCAAAGTTGTCATTCATGCAGTTAAACACACTCATTTCCCATAGAGCAAACTCCTTTCGACGTAAATATAAAGCAATAATATAGGGTTCATTAGTACAAGATGGTTATGGCTGACTCGGTAGAGTTGAATAAATGTGTAATGTGGTATCATAGTTTGGAGTTATAAAAAAGGCATAGCTTTGGGTTATAAAAATGCATAGGATATTCAGCTCTAAAATCTGATTGATTCTTTTCGAATGCCAACAAAAATTTAGGCATCAAACTAGGCAATTTGGGTATGGAAATACACAAAAAAATAGAAAGTAGATTTGTATTGTATTTTAGTTGAAAATATCCTAATAATCATGTATACCTATTGAAGAAGCATAAATACCTATGAAAAAATGTGGAAGCATACATAAGAAAAGTAAAAACTTATCTCAACAAATTCGTTAACGAGACTCGGTCTACAAAGTGGAGAAATCATTACTAATCTTGCTCTATGGATGGGCTCATTGAAATACCCTTGGAAAATTGGTAGATGAACAACCAAAATAAGCAATCAATGATTTTTAGATAGGCATAGTTAAGCATGCAAAAAATGGGCTTGTTGAAGAGGCCTTGGAAAAATTCTAGAAAATGCAATTAGCTCTCTTGTGAAGCTAAATTCATGCACCTTTTCTATAACATTTGTGTAGCCATTTTTGTGGTTACATGTTAATTAAGGCATCCCAAGGCCTTTACTAAGAAATTTAATTAGGGTAGAGTGAAGTCTTCAATACAACCTAAACAATATAATATAATGAATCAATAAAATATCTAACCAATCTTAAAACAAGCTATACAACCTAACCAACAAGAAGAGTCAGGTAATGTATTAGGGAATTTGGGTATGTCAAAGTTTTTGTTGCTCAAGACCTTTTATTACAAACATGAACCAATACTATGGATAATAGGGAAGCATGTCACCTTCGGTCCAAAAGTCGAGAACTATTTCAAAAATATGTCCCCTGAATGCACCATGAAAAATAAATAAATCCCAATCACAATAAAATGAAAAAAATCGAAACCTCTAGAATTATCACCCTGATTTCATAATCAAACAAACAAATGGATGAGATTAGGGCCTCAGTAAAAAATGAGAAAAAAATATTTGTGAATGGTGTTGAAATTTCAAAAACACTAAAAATAAGTGATGAACGGTTTATATGTTAAACAGATACCGAATCACATACCCTTTAAATCTTTCACTTCAGAGTACTATAAATAAACTCTATATTTACCCCATGATCCCGTAGAGGGGGTGCTCCTAAAATATTTCAAGTAGTTTTATCCTAAATTCCCTTAATAACATCAATTAAGATTTTTGGGATCTATTCCCATATTTTCCTCCAAAATCACAAAAAACAAGTGTTAGGTGGATAAAAAATAAATAAATAGTAGAAAGAAACTTCAAGCCCTTTGAACAATCTCTTAAAATCGGGGGAAAAAAAATCGAGCTCCTACATTCTAGGGAAAAACTATTTTTACCATAGCTAGCTTTAGAGTTTTTCAAGGGACCTTTTGCTATAGCAAAATAGCACCAAAACCCCTCCATAGGACTGTGCCCAGGTAACAGAAATATGAATTAAATCCAAAATAATGAAATCATTGTTTTACATTGTTCTAACCTTGAGAAACTACATCTTATTACAGCTAAGCAATACAACTGCAATCATCAGAAAAATGGTAAATTTTAGTGTCATTACAAGCCTTTATCAGATTTTCAATCAAACGATCTTCTTTTCCCATATTGTTAATCAACCGGAAAAGAAAATGTGAGATGTAAATATCATAAATCATGGATTTATCCACAAAAAGTATTATTTTCTTCAAACTTCTACTACAAGCTCATTAAATCTATTTGGTCGATTTCAGGTAAGGAACTCAAAGGTAGAGCCTCGATAATTAGAGATTGTTGGCTCTTACATTCATACATCAACAAATCTATGAATCCAAACAAATTATTAAACCAAAACCTTGGGGTAATATAATGAGGGTTTTTATATGTAGTCCATATTTATAAAATTGATTTTTAAAAGTGAAAGAAGAAAATAGGAAAACAATATAAATCTTACCCTAAAATGAAGGTCGGAAATTACAAGGAACATGTGTCTATTTATTTTTTGAAAACCAGATCTAAAATTGCACTTACAAAATTTTATGCTGTCATGGTAGAGGCTGTCTTGTGACCTAAAGAGATCCTGGAATGTCGATCTTTGAGACAGATAAAAACATGCATTTCCTATGCATTTCCCCAAATAAAATTCACTAACAAAACAGATCATATGGTCTACTTAAACACAGGCACCCAGAACCCTCATTTTACTATATACAAATTGATTGATCGCTTTGTATCCATATCCGTACTGCCTTTCCATGACCTCCTTGAACCTCCTCAACCAATTTCCCCCTATCGTGGTGATTATATGATACATTTCATTTTATTTTAATAATTTTTCATAACTATACACACTCTTACATATGGAAAACACCTATGAACTCGGATAGATAATTAAAATGAATGCATTGTGCCTTTAAAAATCTAATTATGCCAAAGGTGTATGTATATTTGAGATGAGGCTTGCAAATTGATTGAAAAGACATCTCTTACCCTAAAATATATTCACCGTTTATTTTGAAAGAGATCAACGCACCGAGCATGTGTTCATGCATGTGTTGAAAATCAGAGGGTGTATGATGTGTATGAAATGACACACGAGATCAAGGTAATTAGAGCTCACGAGATGTGTAACTTGTAATGCCGAAGGTGTATCTATATATTTGAGATGAGGCTTGCTGATACTTGATCATCAGATATCAACGCACCTAAAGCATGTTTCCGTGCATGCGTTAAAAATCAAAGGGTGCATGTTATGTAAGGATGACATGGATCTACACATCTTGTAGCTTCTCCAACGTAGGGTTTTGACAACATGCTCATATATGATGGCCCTCTTTTCAAAGGGGTGTCACACCATGAAATTAAATATCACCACCATAGCTTTAGGGTAAAAGGGTTTTGTAATATTTATTATTCATAAACCAAATCGTCTTCATTGGGCATAAGATCCTCCATTTAACAGTGAAATTTTTTGAACCCTGTGAAATATTTTACATCGGACAATAAATTTTTGAGCCTTTTCTTTAAGAAGAATTTGAAATACAAAAATTACAAACCCTCTGAAATATCCCTAGTGAGATACCACTCAAAAACACACAAATTATAGATAAATTGCAGCAAATAGAAAATATGATTTTTGTCGTAAATACTAAGCTAGGGCAACGAACTAATTTTTATTTATTACTCTCAAAATATTTTCTCAAAACTCATGAAAATTTATAGGAAGCTTGCTATGATAATAAATAACCCTAGAACAATATTTTTGGAATTTTTTGGATCATATATGATTGCCAAAAAATTACATAAAACCCTAGACAACTAGAACACTTTAAAAATCCATATCTTCTCAAATACATATGATAAAATTCTGAAATTTTGGAAATAACATATATTAATAATATGAATGAAAACCCAATTTCCATTTCTTGAAAAAATCTCTGAAAAACCTCCAAAAAGCATTGTAAAATCCCAAAATGGGTCACTCCACCACTGAAAGAGACCAAAAACCCTCAAAACATTCCTCCAAAAGTGGTGTCAAACCTACTCTAAATGCTGCAATAAAATAGATCCGGAAACCCTTGACTTTTCTCCACCAAAAATCCAAAAATTACACTAAAACCCTTCTCATAAAACCTTGAAATTGATCTCTCAAAATAATCCTTGAATTAGTTCCAAATTGACAAGCTTGGGTAGATCTTCCACCACCGAAGAATGCCCTGCTAGCTAGGAATGGATCTCTCACCACTGAAGCTAGGGTTCCTGTGGGATATTAATCCACAAGATAAAAAAGGAAAAGAATAGTTGCTCAAAAATCATAAGTGTGTATGCAACAAATGACCTCTCTTGCTCCTCCCAATCTCCTTTTATAATTTCCCCCAAACAACTTGTGGTCCAAGAAACCTAAGTTGACCTTTTCTAGGAAGGACCACCAAATAATAAGGTAACTTAAAGTTAATTTTCTTCCCCCAAGTTTCCACAGGGACATAAGTGACCCCAACAAAATAATATACTATTAAAGTGTTATTAGTAACCCCCATAATGATAAAATATAATGTTTTCCCCCACCAAGCCACTTAACACCCATGCCAATGCAAAAATATAACAAATAAGAGAGGTGGAATACCCAATAGCCTCTAAAGTATTTATAACCTCAGGTATGACCAATGCTAAGACTAAATATTATCCCTTAGACCCTCTGTGAAGGAAAGGGGACATTACAATCCTCCCATCCCAAAATTTTCTTGTCCCCAAGGAAATACAAACTAGGATGCTGTAAAATATTCTCTCCCTCCCAAGTAGTATCCTTTAATGGAAACCCTCTACACCGCACCAAATACTCTATGATCACCCTTCTTCTGAGCCTCCTCTATCTCACCTCAATAAGATATTATGGTTCTAAGACTAGTTTCCCCTCATCATCCAAAGGTGGAAACTTTGTGGAGGGTACGATATGTTGTCCAAGTTCCCTTTTAAGGCACGGACACATGAAATAAATTATGTATCTTACTATGCTTTGGAAGCTCCAACTCATATGTAACTACCCCTACTTGTCATGCTACCCTATATGGACCATATAATCCCAATTTCAAATTCTGCACCCTTATGATTTAGTGAGCACTACTCGTATGGCTACTGAAACATAGGAAAAATAAATCTCCCACCTCAAAATACCTCTCTATGGTGTGACTATCTACATATATCTTCTGCTGATTTTGTTCCTTCTAAAGGTTCTCTTTGAGAGATTTTAGAATATCATGGTTCTCTTGTAACCAATAATGAGCTTTGGGAGCATGGATGTCTGAAAATACCAAATATGGAAATGACATAACATCATACTAATATAAAGCTCAGAAAGGAGTCATGTCAATGCTCATCTGATAGGTGGTATTATAAATATACTCACACATGTGCAACCACCTAATCCAAGCACGCTAATGACCTATCACATAGCTAGGAAAATAGCCCTCTATCCACCTGTTAATTATCTCCATCTATCCATTAGTCTGTGGATGGTAGCTCATGCTAGGGGTCAAGTCAATACCTATAAGCTTGAAGATATCCTACCAAAAAAGTTCTTGTGAAGACCTTATCCTCATTAAATATTTTTTTAGGAAATCCATGAAGCCTAAAAATAACCGTATAGAATACCTAAGCCACATATGGTGTATCATGCCCATTAAGAAGAGAAAATAAATGAGCATAATTCATCAACCCATCAACTACAACGTATATGCAATCATGAGCATGTAGAGAGGGGAGTCCTGTAATAAAATCCATGGATACGCTCTCACACTTTTACTTAGGAATAGGTAGATGCTGAAGTAACCCTGCTGGAAAAGAATTCTCGGCCTTGGTTTGCTAGCAAACCACACACTCTATGATATGATTAATGACATAATATTCCATCCCCTTCCATGCAAATATATCTTTGATATACTTGTATGTCTTGAAGTATCCAGGATTCCCTATTAATGGTGTATCATGCACCTTTGCTTGTAGGATCTTCTCCTTTTTCATGGACCATGGTACAAGGAAATTACTATCCTTGTAGTAAATGATATCATCCAAGACTCTGTACCTGTCATCCTGTATAATACCATCCATGACCTCACATGCAAACTGATTTTTAGAATACTCAACCAGTAAGTGAGCCTTCGTATATGCTAAAATATTAGAAATAGAACTAAACATAGAGGTAAGGTAAGGTCTCCTAGATAAAGCATCAACAACAACATTATTCTTACCTTTTTTCTACTCTAAGTCAAATTCAGGTTTGTACCTTGTTCACCCATCTATGTTGGCAATTGTTGAGATCCTTCACCCTAGGAAGAACCTCAAGTTGTTGTGATCCATACGAACCACAAATTTTCTGATCACAAGATATTACATGAATTTTCCAAAGCATGCATGATGGCCAACATATCCTTGTCATAAATTGAGTAATATTTGTCCACATGGCTCAATTTACCACTCTCATAAGTAATGGGGTGCCTATCATATATAAGAATTGATCCAATACCCTCTCTTGATGCATCACACTTAAGTACAAATGGGTGAGAGAAATATGGCAATGCAAGAATGGGACATGAGATCATCACCTCCTTGAGGTGATCAAAAACATGTTTTTATTCTTGGGACCAAGAAAAATCCTCCTTCTTGGTCAAATGTGTTAATGGAGTATTCAACCGAGAGAATTTATTCACAAATCTCTTATAGTATGTACATATTTCCAAGAACCCTCTCAACTGTGTCAATTTCCTAGGTGGTGGCTAATCCAAAATTACTTGTATCTTCTCCCTATCAACCTTCACTACCCCTCCACCAATCACATATCCAAAATATAATAGCTTTTTCATGCTAAACTCACACTTAGAAGCTTCATATATAGTGAATTGTCTTCTAATATCCCCAAGATCTCATCAAGGTGCCTCGTATGATTCTCCTAATTCATGTTGTAGACCAATATGTTGTCAAATAAAACCAATAAAAACTTCAGCAAGTGACAGTTGAACACATAGTTCATACAAGACTAGAAATTCATTGGTGCATTAGATAACCTGAATGACATCACTAAAAACTCAAAGTGACCATAATGACACCTGAAAGTTTTTTTATGCAAACACATTCTACTCCTTGATCTAGTGGTATCCATATCAAAAATCTAATTTAGAACAATAGATTTGCCCCTTGTAGCTCATCTAGAAACTCATCAATGCATGGCACTAGATACTTATTTTTTATTGTATTCTTGTTCAAGGCATGGTAATCTATGCACATCTACATGGTTCCATCCTTCTTATTCACCAACACCACTAAAGAAGGAAAAGGACTAGAACTAGGTATAATATGCCCCATCTCAATGAGCTCATGGATAGTCCTCTCAATATCATCCTTAAACCATTTGGGGTGATGGTAAGGAGTAGTAACCATAGGTTTAATGTCCTCAAGCTCGATCACATGTTCAAATCCCCTATCCGAAGGTACACCTAGAGGTATGTCACCAAAACCTACACTATGCCTATGTAATATACCCTGGATATCCACATGATACTCTGAATGCCCATCCTATGAATTCTTGATCAAACCAAAAACTGTACTACCCAATCAACATCATTATGCATGTGAATCCCCTTAATCCTCTTAGCTATAACAACCCTGGGTGCATTTGTAGAGAAACCCTTCAAAGTCACATTCCTCCCTTTGGACTTAAACTTCAACTCCATCGTTTGAAAGTTAGTTTGGAATTTCCCAAGGGAATGGAGCCACTAAACTCCAAGCACCAAGTTGGTCTCTCCAATGCCAACAATATAGAAATCATCGATAATTGTATAGTTACCCATCGTGATGCTCAACTATGGAACTCGTTGTGTGCATCTCATAGACTCTCCATTGGCTATAACCACATTGAAGCCCTCAAAATCCTCTGCATGTAATCTTCACTTCTCCACCAATGATGCATCAATAAAATTTTGGGTTTCCCCACTATCAATGAGTACCACTACTTGCTGACCCTGTAAAACTCCCCTAACTTTGAATGCCTTGTACCTCGGGTACTAGACAAAGTGGCAATAGTCTCTTGGGAAAATTCTCATCCTCCTGCTCCACCCCTACATTTTCCAATGCCTCTCCATCTCCATCCTTCAATCTTTGAGTTTCCTCCTTATCACCATCACTCTCCTTGAAAACCTCAATGAATTGGGCCTTCCCTTTACCTCTACAATCATATCCTAGAACCTAAGGCATGCGGAAATCGAAACATATTTTCTTTCTCCTCAACTCATCTCTCTCCTCTCTTGATATGAATGGTTTCCTTGCTACATCTTTCTTAGGTGGAGGCACCTTTGATGGTGGGCCATCGGGTCTAGATGGAGGTACCTTAAGTTGTACTTGAGGTGGGAACCTCAACTTTAGAGTGGATAACTCAAAATCACATGCTCTCCTAATAGCCTCATGTAAATAAGAAGGCTTAAACACCTTTACAAATCTAGCTAGAGTATTCATCAAACCTATTGTGAAAAGTGAGGTCAACCTCTTCTTTTAAACATCAAGTACCATAACTGATAATCTCTGAAAATATACAATGTACTGATCTAAGGAACATGTCTGTCTCAAGTGAATCGACTCTCTAAAATACCTATTAGGGTCCCTCCTATCAAATCTACTCATTAGGCTCTATGTGAATTATACATAAGTATCAATATGTATGTGCCCCTATGTAATCATTCCATGATGCCACTAGTCATGTGCATCTCCCTCAAGATATAGGATGAAAAACTTAATCGCATCCCCCTCGCGCATGGGATTTAAGTCAAAGTAGGTCTTTAACTTCTAAATCCAGGACTGTGTAGTATAATTCTTAGAACCATCAAAGTGTGGAATGGATATTTTTCCCAATATTCTCTATAACTCAGGTACATGTAGCTGATGATCTCTATTAGGTGTTCTCCCAATCTTCATTCTATGGTACTATGTGAAAGGCATATTATCCCTAAATACCTCGTTTAATGATTGATACCTTTCCCAATAAGACTCATCATCCAAATCATCTATTGGCCTCCTTACCTATGAAACTTTGGGATCCTTCAAAAACAAGGTTCATGGAGTCCCAAAGGCTTAGTAGAAAAGTGGGAGACCGCTGCCCTAGATTTTCATTTTCACCTCTTTGATCCATGTGTCCCCTCTTACTAGTTTTTCCCTTTACTGTATGAGTATCAATCCTGCCATGTACTAATCTCTCGGACATCTAGCTCAAATAGAGATTAGTGGTTTCCCCACTATCAATGAGTACCACTACTTGCTGACCTTGTAAAACTCCCCTAACTTTGAATGCCTTGTACCTCGGTACTAGACAAAGTGGCAATAGTCTCTTGGGAAAATTCTCATCCTCTTGCTCCACCCCCTACATTTTCCAATGCCTCTACATCTCCATCCTTCAATCTCTAAGTTTCCTCCTTATCACCATCACTCTCCTTGAAAAACTCAATGAATTGGGCCTTCCCTTTACCTCTACAATCATATCCTAGAACCTAAGGCATGCGAGAAATCGAAATATATTTTCTTTCTCCTCAACTCATCTCTCTCCTCTCTTGATATGAATGGTTTCCTTGCAACATCTTTCTTAGGTGGAGGCACCTTTGACCGTGGGCCATCGGGTCTATATGGAGGTACCTTAAGTTTTACTTGAGGTGGTAACCTCAACTTTAGAGTGGATAACTCAAAATGATATGCTCTCCTAATAGCCTCATGTAAATAAGAAGGCTTAAACACCTTTAAAATCTAGCTAGAATATTCATCAAACCTATTGTGAAAAGTGAGGTCAACCTCTTCTTTGAAACATCAAGTACCATAACCGATAATCTCTCGAAAATCTACAATGTACTTGATCTAAGTAACATGTCTGCTCTCAAGTGAATCGAATCTCTAAAATACCTATTAGGGTCCCATACATCAAATCTGCTCATTAGGCTCTATGTGAATTATACATAAGTATCAATATGTATGTGCCCCTATGTAATCATTCCATGATGCCACTAGTCATGTGCATCTCCCTCAAGATATAGGATGAAAAACTTAATCACATCCCCCTCGCACATGGGATTTAAGTCAAAGTAGGTCTTGAACTTCTAAATCCAGGATGTGTGGTATAATTCTTAGAACCATCAAAGTGTGGAATGGAAATCTGTCCCAATCTCCTCTATAACTCAGGTACATGTAGCTGATGATCTCTATTAGGTGTTCTCCCAATCTTCATTCTATAGTACTATGTGAAAGGTATATTATCCCTAAATACCTCGCTCAATGATTAATACCTTTCCCAATAAGACTCGTCATCCAAATCATCTATTGGCCTCCTTACCTGTGAAACTTCTGGATCCTTCAAAATACAAGGTTCATGGAGTCCCAAAGGCTTGGTAGAAGAGTGGGGAGACCGCTGCCCTAGATTTTCATTTTCACCTCTTTGATCCATGTGTCCCCTCTTACTAGTTTTTCCCCTTTCTGTATGAGTATCAATCTGCCATGTACTAATCTCTCAGACATCTAGCTCAAATAGAGATTAGTGGTTGCTTGCTGCTTCACCATGTTGGTGAATAACTGCTTCATCAAATCCACACCCATGTCATCAATGTCTCTGTCTCCCATCTTTCAACCCCACAGCTAGAGAAACCACTTTGCTCGATACCATTGAAATGTCCCTAGTGGGATACCACTCAAAAACACACAAATTATAGATAAATTAAAGCAAATAGAAAATCTGATTTTTTTCATAAATACTCAACTAGGGAAAAGAACTGATTTTTTTTTCTCGAACTCGTGAAAAATTGCAGGGAAGCTTGCTATGATAATAAAGAACCCTAGAACAATATTTTTGAATTTTCGGATCATACATGATTGCCATAATATTAGAAAAACCTTAGACAACTAGAAAATATTAAAAATCCATTTCTTCTCAAATACAAATTATAAAATTATGAAATTTTGGGAATAACATCTACTAATAATATGAATGAAAACCCAATCACCGGTTCTCAAAAAAGCACTCAAAACCCTTCAAAAGCATTGTAAAATCCCAAAATGGGTCATTCCACCTAGAAAGAGACCACAAACCCTACAAAATTCCTCCAGTGGCGCTTAAACATGCTCAAAACGCTGCGATAAAATAGATTTGGAAACCCTTGATGTTTCTCCACCAAAAATCCCAAAATTCCACCAAAATCCTTCTTTGAAAACCCTAAAATTAATCTTTGAAAATCATCCTGAATTATTTCTAAATTGATAAGCTAGGGTGGATCTTAAACTACCAAAGAATTTCCTACTAGCTAGGAATGGATCTCTCACCACTAAAGCTAGGGTTCATGTGGGATCTCATTCCACAAGCTAGAAAAAGCAAAAAAAAAATTCTCATAGGAAATCGTAAGTGTGTATGCAAGAATGACATCTCTTTATCCTCCTAATATCCTCTTATAATTTCCCCCAAATAACTTGTGGCCCAAGAAATCTAAGTTGACATTTCTAGGAAGGACCACCAAATAATAAAGTAACTTAAAGTTATTTTTCTTCCCCCAAGTCGCCATAGGGGACATAAGTGACCCCAAAAAGAATATAACATTAAAATGTTATTAATCGCCTAAGCCCCATAACAATAAAACATAACGTTTCCCCCACCAAGCCACTTAATACCCATGCCAACATAAAATATAACAAATCAAAGAAAGTGGAATACCCAATAACCTCTAAAGTCTTTAGCCCTGGGTATGACCAAGGATAGGAATAAATATTGGCCCTTAGGCCCTCTATGAAGGAAAGGGGACATTACACCCTCCGAAAGATTTTATAGGAATAAATTTCTTAGCACCGATTAAAAAATTAAAGAATGGAAATTTTTGAGCCTTTGCTTTAAAAATAATTTGAAGTACAAAATTACAAACTCTGAAAGACTTTATAGGGAAAATGTAATAATGCAAAATGGGAATATATTTTTGAGTGTGCAAAATTTTTATAGACGAAAAATTTAAATCACAAATTTTTGAGTACTTTGAAAGAATTTGCAGGAGAAAAAAATTGAAATCTAATTTTTTTACCCTATGAAAAAAGTTATGAATTTTCTAAGCACTTTGTGTAAGATTTTGCAACAACGTATGTTTTAGTTTGAATTGAATATTAGAAACCCGATGTGGTGTACAAAAACAAATTTGGGATTTTTTAATATGAGTAACAAAATTTTAATGGGTGATACATATCGGTGCATGTCAAATAATTTTTTTTTTTATGGCCCAGTTCATTCATGTGGTGTAAATTTTAATATACAAATTTTCACGGATATAAATAAGTTTTATATTTTCACTATTTACTTATATATTTATTAAAAAAGTTTATAAAGTTTGTATATTTTTGTAATTTTTAGGCTAAAGGTGTATTCTCTATGGGGTGAAACCTCCTAGCTCGACATCGAGTTAGGAGATGAGTGGTAGAAATAAACTGTCATGTGCATTCATTAAAAGTATGGTTCATATCCAATGGTAAAATATTCTCAACAAAATCTTATGGTGTGAGTGGAAAACACCTCAAATTTAATCAACAACATAGGTTTAGGTGAGCCTCTGATTCATACGGTGCTTTTAGTCCCCTTCCCCACAATTATCTCATGAATGGTGTTGTGAAGTTATAGTGCACGCGGCACATGTTCTCGAGAAGCAGAAGAAGAAAAATCAATACAACTAGACATTACACCCGAATAAAGTGCCTCCTAATCCTCGATCTTCTTCTTATGCATACAACAAAGAAAACAATAACATGCATTAGTTTCCTCTCAAAGACCATTTAACCCACTACATATGTAGATACAACCAAAACAATCAATTTTTATACAGTAAATGAGGAGATATCAGGGTTACAAATTTATATTTGTATGCACTTATGATTACACTGAAGGTGATTGTATTCCCTGCATGGTCACATTCCCCTAATTTTTCATCTTCATATTATTTTAAATTTTTCATCTCTATGGGAATGGTGCTGCAAAGGTTATGGTGGAATTAGTTGTTTAGAATCAAAGAAGAAAAATCAATACATTTGGACATTATGCTCGGATGAAACGCCTCCTAATCCTAAATCTTTTTGTTCTTCTACATACAACAAACAAAACAAGCGGTGGTTAGTAGTTTTCTCTCAGAGATAATTGAACCCACTTCAAATATAGATACAAATAGAAATCAAGATTGATCAATTTGTATACATTAAAATGAGGAGGTATTAGGGTTCTAGATTTATCTCCCTATGCAGGTCTGGTTTTACCCATAATGGTGTTGATTTTAGGATGGATATTAGCGAGAGCTCCATTTAGCATAGTTACCTCTAACATTTGTTTCTGATTATGGTGTTATATGTTTATAATGGAAGCTCAATTTATGTGGACGATACACCACTTAAATAGACTACCGTAGACATATTCAAGTTTCATGTTAAAATGGGATAAATACTGATATTTTTCGCATTAAAATTCAACATGTATAGACTAATACTTACAATAGTGTTTGTTTGATTCCTTTCCAAACTTATGATGTTACAACACTATATGGAAAAATGAAACGCTCCTATTATTTATTATTTTTATTTCATTTTATAGTTCTATTCCAAAAAAAGAAAAAAAAAAAAAAAAAAAACCAACCATTTAAGCCACGAACAAACTAGGTCGAACAAATATTCCAAGTAAAGTTTCTCATAGTTCAATTAAGGATAAATTGACATCAATTTTGGTGTGAAATGACCAAACATGGGAAGAGAGAGTTTGTGTCTTTTTCATCAATGGGGAATAAAAAAACACTTTATTATTACAATGACATCTATATGAAATATGCAAGTGTTTTAATGACAACATCATTATAGGATACGTTCACTAAGGAGAGTAGAAAAATGGGAGATTTCATTATCAATTTGAATAATAGACAATAAAAAATTTAGATAGTAAAAATGATAGGGTCTATTGTGTCATAGGCTTCTTTTGGCCTCGTGGACGTTACAAGATAGCTATCTATCATAAGAATGGATCATAAGTTTCCCATAAATGATATGGTTTGCTTGGTTAGTGAAGCATTGTGTTGGATGATTACATATCGAGCCCCACCCACTACAAATTAGTTACAATTATTAATTACGTAATCCTTCTTTGTAAATCGAATAATTGTTTTTTATTTTGGACATAGATACATTTGATTAAGGTGACCATTCATGGCTCCGTCTTTGTTCCCAAACATCTTAGTGCATTGCGGTTAGATATAACAAGTTGTAATTTTTAAAATAGCCTCTTTTTAAATCAAAAAATATTTTGTACTCAACAACATATGAAACTCTACGAAGTCTCAATATTAAACTTTCACTTCAACAAGTTCAATAGAAAAACATTGACCCATGGAACATGTGTGATGCATGTATTTCAGTTGGGTCTCAAACCTGGAATCTTTTCAAATTTCCATGTTTTTTAGTTTTTCCTCTTCATACGTATATTACACCACCATGAATAATACCTATAAGATATAGAATATACATTGGAAATCAATGTCCTTGCCTTCCATCAAACCCCTTCTCGATCACCCTCATCCTTTCCCTCTATTTCACTTCCTCATTTTTTCATTCTTCATTACATCCCCTTAATTGGAAATCAATGTCCTCCCCGACATCGAACCCCTTCTTGATCACCCCTCATCCTTTCCCTCTACATTCTTCCCATCCCCTTCCAACTCAATGTCCTCCCCTTCCATTGAACCCCTTCTTGATCACCCCTCATCCTTTCCCTTTATTTCACTTCCTCACTTTTTCATTCTTCACTCCATCCCCTTAATTGGAACTCAATTTCCTCCCCTTCCATCGAACCCCTTCTTGATCACCTCATCCTTTCCCTCTATTTCAATTCCTTATTTTTTCATTCTTCACTCCATCCCCTTCGTTGCTTCCATCGTACACTTCACATACGATTGCTAGTAAGGGTAGTAGAAATAAAACAACAATATATTGGAAGAAAAATGTCAAATGGCCATGAATCCTCCATTGGTATACTCCGATAGAAACTATAAACAAGAGAAAATATGAGAGAGAAAAATGTAATTATATAGAGAAATTATAAGGAGAAATTTAGGGTATCTAAACTTGACCTAAGATCAATGGTGTGCAATCTTTTGATCATAGGGTCATGATTTTATCCACTTGCTTATGGTCCTCCAAAAGGACTTTTTTAATTTATATTTTACAAGTGGATTTAGTATTAGCTTTCCATTTGTTTTTTTGAAATAAATTTATATTTATGCTTGAATTAAACTTGGTTTTTAGGGGTTAGGAACCATTTAGGAAAATAAATGCCTAATTAATTAGTTTTTAAGCCTTAATTTTAATAAATTGATACTTATGTGGAAATTATCTAATATTCTAGGTAACCTTGGAAGGAGATATTTTTATAACTCTTGTAAATTTGATTTTACTACTACAAATTTGATTTTACTACATATGAATGAAATTAGGAAATTATGACCCAAAATGAGATTCCTTATTTTGTTAAGAGAAACTCCATAATAGGAAGTTTGGATGAAGAATTTATCTGACCCCTTCGAGGGGAAACATTTGGACTAAACTAGTTATCCAAAATTACAAAAATAATACTATGGATTTTTTCACACTTCACACTTAAGCTTATCATTTTGAAATGATCGTTAATAAAAATGTAAGTCCTCTCACCATGTGGTATACTAATCATACCCTTTGGTGGGGAAGGTTGCACTAAAATCAAATATTGTTAATATCGAAGCTAATATTATGACCACCTTATACATCATTTGTGAGATTTAGCTTGGCATATTGATAATGAGTTGGTCTTGGGTACCTGGATTCGAGAATAAGTTTATCTTATATCGATTTAGTAACTAGGTCTATGGGACTTGGAGTTGGTCAATGATAAGTAACCTTAGTCATGTCGCAAGTGGTAAATGGATTACACATGGCCATCTTTGATTGGTCAAGTGAGTTGAATTAATAATCATCTTATCTTTCTTAATTCTTTACAAATGTTCCAAAAACATTGTCTCAATTTTTACCATCTTTGGATGAATAAATTTTGGGTCATGAAATAGTGGGTATTAGATGTGGTATCAAATCCTGGTTTGAACATCAGGTGCATTATTAATGATCGAAAATATATTAATAAGTTTGGATTGGAATATTTTCCCATTCAATGATAAAAATTTTTCTAAACTTATTTTGTTCCTTCCTACATCAGTTGAATGCTGTAACAATGCGTTGGATATCGCACATCTAGAATAACTTCCTTGGAGCATTGTTCCTACTCGTAGGATGTGAATTGTGATCGATTATAAGATTAGATGATAATTTTTGAGAAACGGAACCACCAATGCTTATTAGAAATCATTTTTGTTCAAATTCTCTTGTTTGTCAAGATTTTGCACTTCTTGTTTCAAATTAGTGAAAAATAAATGAAAAATCAAGAAAACCTCGTAATATGGGAGGGTTTAGGGAACTTATTATATAGATAATGGATGAAGATGGTACATATGAACAAGAATGGATCCTCCTCACTATAAGTTAGTAACCTTCACAACAATGAAGACTAAAACATAGAAAAGGATTAGTGATAGATATGGTGGGCTACTCGACGAAGTCAATTATAAGAAGGAAATCTTCCTAGAAAGGATGTCATCGCAGTGATAATAAAGATATGAATAATCAATGCCGATGAAAATGGAAATGATTACAAAAACATAGATATGATAATCTAAGATCTAATGAATTGAAATATATTAAAATGATAACTGATATTGGAAATCCTAAAAATAAGATAAAACCATAGTGGTTCAATGGTAACCCAGTAGAAATGGTACGGTTGGCATGAGTAGAGTGGATATAATTTGAGAATGTGTTGGAATAGAGCTGAAACTCGATGAAAATCTAAAGAATTTGATACCATAACACATATGAGGTGAAAGGGATAAATGACAGGAATATTAGAAGGAAGTAAGGCATGGATCGATGGTGATCTCAGTGCGAGTTGGTAAGAGTATGTAGAAACATGGGCATGTGCTTATTATGGGGTGTTAATATGGATACTAAGATGTTGATAAAATGGCTAAGATGCGAGGGATGAGTAAGATGTAATAAAGGTAGATATGATGAAAGATAAGATGGATTTAACATATGTGGGGATGGGTAGATTAAGACCAAACCCATTTAGCGGTGATCGAACAAAAATGGGATCTTTGACTAAATAAAAAATGGGTAAAGAGATCCGAGGATGATAATGGACAACCTAAAAGGTGAGGTAGAAATCTAAGAAGACCTATAAACTTGCAAAACAAAGAAGAACATGCATGAATGATATCTCCAAGTAACCTTCACTATGTTCCAAGCATCAACAATGGAATACAAAAGGAGTATATGATGATTCCATTGATAGCAGAGATCCACAAATAAAATAGGAGGTAGCAATCACAGAGAGAACAAAAGAGATTCAAAATTTTCCAGCCATTTGAGAGGAGGGATGAGTGTGATTAAATAGGATAGGGTAGGATCAACGATGACCGGGTTAGTCACTATGATTGGGATGGATATTCTTCTAGAAGACATTAGGATCATAATGGTTGAGCAAGAATAGGATAAGAAATGTGATAGAATGCATAGCGGGATATTTTTTTCCTTGCACGCATGTTGGTGTATATTTAATGGGTAAGGGTATCTTAGGAAGGAGTAAATGGGTAGAGGGAATCTTAGGAAGGGGTTAAATAAGGGGTAATGATGAGAGGATATGGGAATCTGATAGGGGTATTAAATTAGGATAGGGTGGATGGGATTCATTATTTAAGGAAGAATGCTCTATCTATCACCCCCCATCTCTATAGACTTTAGATAGTGGTCACACCTCGAGAGATATATATGCTCTTACTTTACTATATAGGGGAGATCACCTCGTAGGATAATACAGATTAAAATATGGGGAAATATGAATTATGGAGGATATTAAAATGAATGGGATGTGGGGGGATTATGAATTTAGGAGGTAAAGTGTGTAATTTAAAAATAGGAGGGAAAATGAATGCACTAGGTGAGAATGAGATCCGAACGCAATGGTGAAGTCATGGGGGGATGCCAAAAACAAGTATCTACATTTCTTCCACTTTTTGTTGAGGGTTTTGTGATATAAAATTATGATACAAAATGAGAAGATATGGGAAAGGTAATTGATGAGGAAAGGATAATTGATAAGGTGTTTCCCCTTAAACTTAGGGTCAATGACATAAAGGGAATCAATCATGAGTTTAGAAAAGTATATATGAGAGGGGAGGGAGGGAAAGGATGGGAAAATAGAATATGAGGCATGATGCCCCACGGAAGAAGGATTCAAGAAAAAAATAAGGATTAAAACATGGCGGTGATTTTAGGAGTCACTTGGCAGGGGGAAAAGTACAACCTATGAGTCGGAAAAAATAACTATAGAATAGAGAGAATCCAATGGGAATCCTCTCTAATGGATGCAAAAACCATGGGGATAATGGGTCGAAAGGTAAATGTCAAGTATGTTAAAAATAATGTGAGAATGGTCTAGAAAAAATTTTCCACAAAAGGATAAGGGGTGGGATGGAAAATATGCATCCAGGTGGGACGAAAAAGGTTATTAAAAAAGGTTCCTCGAGAGGGAGCACAAACATGGTCATGAAGGAAATATGATGCAGGATAATAGATGAAAAATCCTAGGGAAAATAAAAATGTAAGATAAGGGTGCCCTAAGAGGAAACACAAGGATGGATGCAAAGGAAAGGATGCAAAAGGATGATATGATGAATAAAAAATCCCACATAGGACATAAAAAGGATGTGATAAGAAGATCAATCAAGGAAAAGGTGGAAGAAAATATAATTTGAAAGGAAGGATTGATCAAAGAATGTAATAAGTGAGATGAATCAAGATGATAGGAATAGGTAAACAATGACTAGAGATGGTCGACGGCATGACCAGAATAAAGTGGTGACGACGAGTTGGTGGGCTATATAAGCCCATAGGTCAATTGAATAAATTCATTTACACGCTACAAAGTCACAATCGAGAGCTATTATATGTAAAGAGAGAGTGATATTGTGAGAGAAATAGAGGTTGGAGGATCATTGAGGAAGTGCTAGAGGGTTCACATGATGGTAAGTGCCTAAACCCTAGCTTGTTTTTAAGTATTTTGTTGTTTTTGTTTAATTTTTACATTTTTTTCAAATTTTGGGGTCGGCGTAGGTGACTAGGTACGGTCACTATCGAACGAGCCTAAAATGGCATCGATCTAACCCTTGAGGCATCGACCCAACCTGGGTTAGCGTCAACCAAGGCTATATGGATGATTTTTGTTTGATTTTTATTTTTTATGATAGGGGACATGATGTTTACATGTTTGATTGGTTTTGCAGGCCTGAGAGACCATGTACCTCTGAGATAGAGTGCCTACATTATTTGATCAGATTAGGGGTGATGTGGAAAACATTGAGTGGGATCATTTGGTAGCAATTAGATTGGGTGGTTTCTATAATTACCAGTGGATTCTACGAGATGTGGGCCTTATGATTGCATTAGTAGACATATGGGATGTGCGGATAGGAACATTCTAGTTTAGGATGGGTGAGATGACCATCACCTTCTAGGATGTATACCACATCTTTAAGTTACCCATATAGGGTGAGCAAATAGTTTCCATCACAATGGATAGAAAATTAGGAGTCTTGACATAGTTTTTTGGGGCCGATGTACCACATATTCCATTTGCATCAGGGGAATTTCACACAGAGAGAAGATATGAGGGGGTGTGGTAAGGAGTGATTTATTTGTTTGGTGATGATGGTGATCTTGAGTTATGCACTACTGATTCATAGGGTGCTAGGTTCCCATGGACACCGACAGGGTAGTAGTGGCTAACATTATGGATCATAGGATAATGTTTATGTTTAGGACAACATTACTAGTACAGTGTATCATGAGATGTTGATATATAGATTGAGAAAGATGAAAAGATTAGATGTGGGTTTCCTACTCCATTGTTGGGAATATGAGCATATAACAATTAATTAGGCCACTAGGGCTAACATGGATACCTAGTGACCATATTGAGTTGGTGGTAGGGTTTATGAGATGGCAAGCCGACTAGGCTCATGGTGATAGGGATAAATATGTCTATTGGTATGGATACATGCTTGTAGAGCTCAAGATAGATCAAGTGAGATGGAGGCCATACCAAAATTATCATACATGGCCTAGAGTGGGTGGGGAGTTAGTTGGGATGAGGTAGACCAGATGGCTATAAGGCTAAAGGCTAGAGATGATTGAGGTCATGCAGTTTGATAGGGTCTAACGATAGTTTGGATTTGTTCGAAGGTTCCTCGAGAGATGATCACATACAGTGTGATGAGAAAAAGATATATTTACTTATTCCTAACATGACATACCCATTGGAGGAGGAAGGGGCTCCATGAGATGACAATAATGATGTAAGAGTTAGGGATGGATTCTCATATTGGATGACCACTACATGGGTATTTTAAAATTACTAGAGGGAGTAGAGGGTGGGGATGAGAAGAATGAGGAGGATATTGGGAGGAGGCAACTCCCGAGGTGGTGGTGGTGATGGAGGTGATGTAGAGGAGCTATCTCGAGTATGCACAGAGCATGACTTAGCCAACTTGGAGAGAGACATCACTCACTAGAAGTGAGAGGAAACAAGGAGACCCTAGCTCTTCTTCGGGAGAGGGTAAATGGTCATTAAGCGATAGGGATAGATACATGAGATAGCGTGAGATTTGGAGACCTTGCACTCATACTAGTTATAGATTCTCGAGAGTGGTACACTAGTTACATCATAGGTAAATGGGAAGATGGGACCCCCAGGGAGTGTGCCCCTAAATTTGTACATAACACTGAAGGTGGAGGCATGATACTATGAGAGGATTGTGATACATAAGGTACCATGAACATTGAGATATGAAGAGTATCACCTCATGGTGAGGAGCGAGCGGCGGCACAACATACCCAACGCCATCTGGGAGTATGGCAAGCGTGGTCTAGCCACAGTGAGAGATGGGCCATGATAGAGGTGATGAGGCCCTATGATTGATTCATGGACCTTCCCCAAGGGGAAGGATTTGAGATTATATGATGTATAATTTAATGATTTTGACAATGTATCTAGACCGATACATGACCCTTAACGATATGTGACTTGGTGTATATGTATATTTGGATTTTTGATGAGATATATAGATATATGGTTTTAGTTATGGTTCATTTATGTGTCATGTGTTTGATTTATGGTTTTGATTTAGATGTGGATGATTATGATTATGATGTTATGGATTAGATGTAGATGTATGAGTGTGAATTTGATGTTGTGAAATTAATTATGATGATTATGGAGTTGTTTTAGATTTTATGTGGATATGATGTGATAACGTAGAAAATAGATGTGAATGTGATGTGAACATCATGAATATGATTATGGATTATGATGATGTTTAAATTATGGATTTGATTATGTTTTGGAAAATTTAGAATAGGATATGAATGTGATAAAGTGTGATAGATATCTTAGATGTGATGGATTTAGAAATATGGTAGTTATAAATGATATGGGATGTGATGAGATAGGATATATAATGTAAATGGTGTGATGAAATGTGTTATGATGAAAATAAGGTGAGTGAAAATATGATTTGGACATGGGTAGATGTTTAAATATAGATGAGATAATGAAATCAAATGATGTGGAAACAATGTTAGGGAATTAGAGGAAATGAAAGAGAGAGGCTTAGAGGGAGATGCAACTTGATAGGTGATGACTAAGGAATGCATGAAGGACACTACACCATAGATAATAGAATATGTGGAAAGAGAATCCAATCTATATTAGAGCTAAATCGAGAGTGGGAATCAATCAAAGCAATGCACTTGTGACCAAAGGCATGTGTTAATATAGAACCAACGATGGCTAGTCATACTCATGATAAAGAGAGGAGGATGAAAAGGGAAATATTATAGACCTACTATCGATATGAAAAAGTGTCAAGATATAATAGCACATGGGAAAAAATTTATCCTTAGTGGTGTTCCTAGGACTATGCCCTAACTATAGATTTAAAGATGCAAATTGATCAATGCAGGAAGTTTTCTTTTGATGGGAAATTTGATCAATGTGGGAAGCTTCCTAGGATGATTTTATATATGAAAGGTTGATCAAATGAAAGAAGCCTTTTACTACCATGATATAATAGGGTATTAATTCTTTGAGGGAGTGATCTGATTGTTTTTTTGAGATGACAGGATACATGATAGATTTCCTTAAAGGGATCAATCTATTATTTGATTTACATGAACAATTGTCCTTCAAGGGAGAAGTTTGTTTTGATAGGAGCATCCTTGATTTTGAATATTAAACTTTACACATGAGTTGGGGATATCCAAGTAGACCACTTGGGGAGGGGACAATAAAGGTGTGCAAGTTATACTTGAGGACCCTTATCATGGTTCTAGAAGGAAGATAAGAGGGAAACGAAAGTAACAATCATGGATTTCTCACTAAGAAGAAAGAACCTATCCATAAGGAATATGCTATGAGTAGAGCCGTGGTGCCCATATTTAAGGTCATAGATAGGATAGTGATGATAGACCACATGATTCTAGATCATTACAGTGATATATGAAATGGGAAATTGGTGGAAAGAGGGATCACTAAGGTGACTAAGATCATATTGGTAGATATGTTAACAATATAAAGGTTGCAACTACAAGGTGTTGAGAGGTTTTAATTCAAGTTTACCATAAAGAGAAGCCAATTGATAAGCATCAAACCCATACTTATGCATGATAATGTATGGTCCAATCTAGTTGGGAGCAAACTTTCCATGTTGGATCCTTTCTAGAGTAGTGACATTTTGATTTTATTTAAAGAAAAGGTCACCGATGTTAAAGTCATGAGGTTTAAGATGTTTTTGTAAGCACGTTTAATTCAATCTTGATAGACTTGATGATGTTAGAGGGTGATCAAGTGATTTTCTTCTAACAACTCAAGTTGTTATATAGATTCGTGATGATAGTCCTCATCAAAGATAAATTCATGAAGGGAAACACACAAGGAAGGGATTTTAACTTCAAGAGGAAAGAAATCCTTGGAGCCATAGATGAGAGAGAAAGGAGTTGTGCCTATAGGTGTGTAAATGTTAGTCTTGTAGGCCCAAAGAGTGAAAGGAATATGAAGATTTCAATCATGACTCAACCTATCGATGGTCTTAGCAATAATATTACAAAGGTATTTTTGAAGGATTTGGCTTTTCCGTTAGCCTGGGGATAATAAGGAGAAGAGAAGATAAGCTTGATGTTGAAGGAGTCGCAAAGCTTCTTAAGGTATTTTTTAAGGACTTTCCATTCTCCATGATGAGTTTGTAAGGAACTCCAAAATGGAAGATAATATGTTGATAGATGAAATTAATGATCTAGTTAGCTTTGGTAGATGTGAGTGGAATGGCTTCTACCCATTTGGTGAAGTACTCAATAGCATTGATGATAGAATGATGGCACTTTAGAAGAGAATAGATTGATGAGATCAAGCCCCCATTTTGAGAAGAGCCAAAGGTCTTGGGCTGGTCCATCGTAGAGCCTGATAGGAATGCTTGATAAGATTTGAATGTTGATGGCATATAGGACCCTAATTGAATTGGGTTTATTTATGAAGAAGATGATGAAAGGGTTGGAAATGGTCTCGAGAGTTTTGAAATTAAGTGGTGGACTAATTGAAGTCAACTTGAAGACCAAAGTTTCTTGAGGTCAGAAGGGGGATGCATCTCGAGGATGGCCTTAATTTTAGCATGGTTAACTTCAATACCAATGGAAGAGATGATGAAGCCAAAGATTTTACTAGTCAGTACTCCAAACATACACTTGGTTGGATTAAGATGAAGGAGGAAGCATATAAGGTGCTCGAAGAGGATTTTAACGATAGAAAGATGGTCGTGTCGATGCTTGGATTTACTCAAGAGGTCATCGACATAGTCCTCTATAGTTTTTTGGATAAGATCATGGAAGATATAGGTCATAACACGATGGTAAGTGGCCCCATCATTTTTTAAACCGAAAGGCATGACATAATAGTAGAAATTCCCAAGGGGTGATGAAGGAAGTCTTATGTTGGTCTTCAGGGGCGATAATGATCTGATTGTAACCAAAAAAACCATCCATAAGAGAGAGAATCTCATGGCCAGCCATGAGGTTGATGATTTGGTCAATGTTGGGAATGGGAAAGTCATCTTTAGGGAAAGTGAGATTTAAATCTCATAAATTAGTGTAGATGCGGAGATTTACAGAAGATTTTGCGAAACCTATTATGGATAGTCAATGGGTTGGGATGAAATTAGCAGAAAGAATACGTTGTAGTTGTATGCATGCTAAACTAATTAAGCTAATCTAAATGAAACTAACACCAAGTAGCTTCAAATAAAAATTAATCTACCATTAACATCATGATAAGAGCTTAAAGGAAATAACTACTTCTAATGCATAAACATGAAAATAATCACCTAATGCTAAGTAATTCCTACTCTTTTGTGATTGCTACTTAAAATATGAACCTAATTAGATCATTAAGCAATCAAATTTGTGTTGATCTCCAAAGAGAGGGAAGGATATCACCAAGAAATGGCTACAAGGCCATACTTAGATCTTCCTTTCTACTCAATAATGAGAGAAATGGATGCAAAGATGAAGTAGTTATTCCAACAATGGAGAAGGCTCTTATCATAAGCTTATAGATTTCACTAGAAAAAGTGTGGTGTGTGTTTGAAAGGAAGGAGCTTTGTCCTTTATAAAGCTTTCCACTTTGGGAGAAGCTTGTAATTTTGTAGTTGTGGGATAAAGCCCAAAGAAGAAATGTAAAGTATATCCATGTTTAATAAAGGATGTGTACTTTATGGGAGTTGAGAGGGGTTTAATTAATCAAATGTGACTAATTAATAGGTAGGGATAAGCTTGTAGAAGCTATTTACAGGGGATTTGGAGGAAAATTAACATGATTTGGGGATGTAAGATGGGAATTTAATCAATAAAAAATTTATTGATTAAAATAGTGGGTGTAATTAATTAACATAATAGAAGTGGATTAAAACTAAGGAAAGGTCATGTTAATTGGCATCCAGAATGGGGAAGTGTTAATTAATTAACAAAAGGTCATTAATTAACAAATAATAAGGGGAATGTTAGCTAATTATTGAAAAAGTGATAATTATTACGGAAATGACGAAAGAGGATAATCAGTGCAATTTTAGTATTAAAACTATGTAAGTAGATTTTAGATGTCTACATTTGCCCCTTTTTGGGGTGGCACAAATGACGCCACTTCAAAGAGTGTAGACAAGTACAAAAAATAAATTTTGAATGAGTGGAATAAAATTTAGTAGAATGAAGGATGCCCCCTTGAGTGTCCATGGGGTGATAGAATAGGTCGATCAACAATCGAAAAAGAGGAAAGAAACAGATAGAAGAAATGAAGGGGGGATATAAGGTGATCCATATTGCCCCAAGTGTTTTTGAAGAAAAAGTGTGATACAAGAAAATGATAAGGAAGAAAAATATGTTCCCTATTGCCCCAAGAGAAAATGATAAGGAAGAAAAATGAAGATGAAGATAATGGAAATAGCTTTCATCCATATGATTTAAAAACAACTTTATTTCACCATTTATCTTTTTGATATACGTCACCGGATCTTTATTATATATATACACGCAAGGAATGACTCAATGCAACATACATAATGTAATTATTTATGAGAAATTAAACAAGATGACAAACAACCAAACAAGTACAAATAAATACACTCAAACAAACAATGTTCAAGATAATTGTACCAATGTTTTTATTATCTAGCTTTAGATTCCACCTGTTCGAGTTATATGAAAAGGGTTAAATATGACATCCCAAGAAACAATACAATGCAAGGTGAATAAATGTAAAAACCAGCTATTAACCAACAAACCCTTGCATGATAGAGCCGATGCAACCATGTGAGATCTAGGCCCACCACGTATTCACCCAATTAGGCCCAACAACATTAGGTTGCAACAACACCAATACTTCCTGGGAGGTCACCCATCCCAGTACTACTCCAGGTCGGGCACGCTTAACTACCTGACTCTGATACCATGTTACAAATGTTTGTCACACTAGAAGCTCGAACTTGTAATGGAGATGGATGTTATCGTGTTAACCACTTGCTACGCTGAAATCAATTTCTAGGTTTTTTATAGGTTTTCGGGAGCTACTGTGGGTTTTTTTTGTTGCGGTACAATGTTTTCAGTTTACATGGGAGAAGTGTTTAGATTCTTTCCTTTTTTGGTAGGGGTCCACGAACTGTTGTGCACGAGTTACTATTTTGAAAAATCCCTAGACATCTATCTCGGGGTGGAGAATTTCATTTTTAAGCGAAGACACCCCAAAATAGTAAGTTGTGCAAACACTCATTGAAATCCTTAGCCCTTGGTCATATGGTATGATTATATGAGGGCTTAATCTTGTGATTCCTTCTACTAGGGTGTTTAACTCCAGCCCCCTTTTATTTTATTTGTGTGGTGAAGGAAAGAACATTTTATTTTGTTTTAGTGGCAACTAAAATAAATAGTAGAACATAATATTGAAAAGCTTGTATGTTTTGATCGAAAAGTCGGTTTCGAGTGTCGTTTTTGTAAAAGTTCTTATTTTTTGTGCTCCTTCCATTGGAAATATTTATTTTGAGAATTACAATATAATTATAAAGTGCCATATTATAACACACACTCATTATAAAGTTTCAAATATGGACGAGTGTTGTAATCAATTGTGAACACAATTTTGGTTGAGCCCAATGTCCTAAACTTTTGGGAGTTGCATTCTTGTATCTATCATGGATTCTAAGAATGATATGATTTTCTCTAAAGTGTGTAGACTTCAATAAGATATTGTAAAATTTTGGAATAAAATAGATCTTTCAAGAAGTGAAATTTTCTTCACAATCACTCATTCACGATAACGATACATGAATACAACTCCCTACAACAAAAAATTGCTATCCTACAACATCTTCATCATGTTATGGACAACCATATCCATGCTCCTAGTCTACTTGCAGTTGTTGCTCTTGTACCCACTGACATTGATCTGCCATTCTTTGAGCCTGTTACTACTCTTGATGCTTCTAATCCTATGAGGCTTGTTATTGCATGCTCTTCCACATCTGTGCCTATTACAGTAACACATGTTGTGTATCCTACTTCTTCTCATATGCATGGCTCTTTTGAGAAGCATACCACTGCATTTAGTTCATGCATGATCTATTCTATGGATTTCACTAGCGAGGTATCAAATACATTCATACGGTATTATTTCCCCTATTCCACATGTTAAATTGAATTCTCACCATGAAATTGGTTTTCGAACATATACTTAATTGGGATCACACATTGATAGAGCTCCTATTTTTGTGCTCTCGACTCTTTTTGAGGATCATGAGTTATGCACCTTCACTCGTGCTTAAGAAACTTGAGATTTCAGTGTCAAACATGATCAACCCGACACACACATTCTGATGTTCCTTTACATGCACCCATTGTGCATTTTATATCAAGTCATATGCAGACATCTTTTTCATCTGTGTTGATTTGGGGTGGATATCTGATAACTCATGGCAGTGACATAGGCATTCATTGAGAGGACTCTATAAGCATGGATCCTCCACTATTCAACCTCATGCTGAACTTTCTATACCTTTGGCATTGTAATGCTCCTTGTTTTGAGCATTTTCTTTAGTAGGTGTAGTGTATCTCTCTTATTTGTTGAGAGATTTTGTATTCCGTATTTTTGACACTTTTCACATGTTAATAGATTCTTATGGGGGATCTATTTTGGTGAAGCCTAGTGTTAGTTTGTTAGTGTTTAAGTATTTGTTTTGACAATTCATACAGATTTGTAGATCACCCCACCCATTCAATAGTATGGGAGGGTGTGGTGTTGATCCCGTTTCTTCGAGTTTTGTGTCCTTTCTTTGTTACCTTGGATTTTCTTGGATCATGACACTCACGAGTTTGTATCCTTTCCTTGTTGCTTTGGTTATTGTTCTTGGATCGTGGCACACCTATTTGTAGTAGTTGATTGAATTATGTTTGAGTTTTTTTACACTTTTGACATCACTCATTGATAGTCTCCTTGTATGGAGTTGTTTTATGGAAGCCAGTGTCAATTGTTTTTGAGTTTTGTGATCAAGTAGTGGATTCGGACCACAAAGTGCACACAAAACTTCTTCATATTGTATAAGTTTTTGACCTGATCTTCTTGGGATACCTTATAACATTTTTTTAATCTCTTTACTTTGTTGCTACTTAGTTTTGGGTACCTTGCGTTGCCCCTTTTCCCGCTTATTGTACATGAGTACCTCATCAGCCTAGTTTCCAAGAATCATACTATGGACATGTCACTTCTATTTTGGCCCCTAGCTTCACTTGAGGGGGGGTGTTAGAGTAGGTATTTACCTTAGTTCATGTTCACCTAGGTACTTTATTTACCTTTATTGTATTCATCCTTACCCACTTATGTGTGTGGATATTTCTTTTATCTTATTTAGATATTAAGAGATATTATCTAGTTGTTATGTATAGTTCTCTCCTTGATATATGGTATTACCTAGTTATTTCCTTGATCTATGGTATTAACTAGATCCTTGATGTCTAGTTCTCTCCTAAATCTATGGTCGTGACTAGTTCTTTGATGACTAGTTATTTCCTTGATTTATGACCTTGATCAGTTCTTAAATTTTATTCCTTGCCTATATAAACAAGGCCCATTCTCATTGTATTTCATTTAATTCCATAATAATATATGATATTACTACTCATTTGTTTGCAAAGGTTTATGTAAAGTTATTTTGGAAAATTAATTTCATCTTATTGATCATGGTGTTTGATTAACTTCTGTGTTCTTGTCTTGGTATGATCTTTATCATTCCTTTTAACAAGGAAGTCCCATGAAAAAGTAGATGTGACCTATGTAACAATACCATGCAACTTGTTTGTGTAAGAAAGTATAGACATAATAGGAGAACCAACTTTTGTTAATGGAGGTAGGCCAAAATGACCCACAAGTCATGCGTAATAACATATGAGAATCGAAGAGATATGTTTTGTAGGATAGTTTTTGATGTTTTAGGATGATGCATCCGATAAATGCTTTAGTTGTGTGCATGCTTCTTACCAATTTTTACATTTTTGATTATTTTACCAATGTTTTGGATTTTTGAATGTTTTACCAATCTTTTTATATTTGAATGTTTTACCAATTTTTATATTTTTGAATGTTTTACCAATGTTTTGGATTTTTTGAAAGTTTTTGAAGCTATGTACAGGAAAATGAATATGCATGGATGCCACAACAAGAGGTGAAAATTTACAAGGGAAATCCCACATGTATATACAAGAAGAAGATAATTCGATGATGAAGGACAAGGTGGATATGTTTAACATGATGATGAACTCAAACCAATGAAGAGATAGAAAGGAGTGAGAATGCCTCATCATTATCCAATTGATAATTCTTCACCGGAACTCCTCGTCTATGATTATTTACTAATGCACAGCCTTTAGTTTGGTGGACGTAATCTGGAAACAAAACAACAACATAACACAAGAATACCATTGACTATGATAAGACAGAATGACGAAAAATCTGAAATATCAAAATAAATTATAATATTAACATGAAATCACATAATCTCACCCATGAGATTCTTCAACAAGACTATGGGAGAAACTTTACAATTACACCTCTCGATGGCTTCTTCAACACACCTTTAACTGATGGCTTCCTTCGCACACTTCCTACAATATTTCTCACTACTTCTTTCTATGCTAAATGAGGGGGTGGCCTCTATTTATAGAACTTCCAGGAGCTTATCCATCCTATCTCTAAGATAGGATAAGAAATCCACTACGACGAATCATATTCCATACCTTAACTCTTATCAGTACATGTAAGCTTATCTCAAGATAAGATAAACCTTATCATTTTACATGGGTTCCACATTTTTAGAATTTTTACAAATAAAATACACAAAATATTTATGACCTCACTCCTTGTCCTTATTACCAATATAATATTTCTAATTCCTAATCATGTAGACCCTACTTCTCTAATTACCCAAACTTTGACATTTTAACATTACCGGACCACTTACGACAAATATTTAGTTTTTACAACATTCCTATTGTTTTTGACTGCTATCGTACTCCACATTATTGGCGGCACCGCATCGACGACGCCGCTTATCTTCTATCGCGCTACTACTAATTACACTTAACAACATCCTATTCCTAATACATATATTAATGAAATGGAAATTTTGGAGGAAAATTTTAGTCGACATCTTCCCCTTTCTAGCTTCTACTCCGTCCTGGAGTGACTATTCTCAGTGCTTGGAAAATCTTCAACTTGTCGTGGTTGACCCATTTCGTAATGGGAGTGCCATCAATTCCTCCCGTAAGCACACCCATTTTCAAACATGCTATTTTTGTAGGGCCCCATCCATTTTGGAAGAAATTTTCTTGCCTTCTTTTTTGTATCCGGAATCATATACTAGGACCAAGTCATTCGGATGAAATGGAGACCACTGGATCTTTTGATCAAAGTATTCCTTCCTTCGTTTTCTTCTTATTGCTTGTATCCTTTGCTATTTCCCTCATTTCCTCTAGAAATGAAGATGTACCAACCTTTCTTTTACTCGAATCACTTTCATCCATCCTTTCATTTTTCATAACTCTCGAGTGGGAATATCAAACTCAATAGAAAGAATCTGGATCAATGCCATAAACCAAAGCTGAAATGGGGAGTATCTTGTTGCTGACTTTGATGTTGCCCTATATGCCCACAATGCTTTGCATGAATCCTTTTATCCCATTTATGTACTGCAAGGCTACATCTTTTGCTAGAATTTGACACAAAGCACAAAAATTTGTTCGCTCCACTTCCATTTGTTTGGCTTTATGTTGTTTCCTTCCGTGTGCTTAATAGAAAAATTATTGACTAGGGCTTCTACCACCTCATTAATGAAGTGGCTTCCTTGATCTCATTACAATTTCTAATGGACAACCAAATCGGACAATGCGTTCATATGTGAACCTTGCCACTTCATCCATGGAAGCAGTTTTCAATGGCCTAGCTTCAACCCACTTGGTTAAATAATGCAAACTGAATATACTTATTTTGGCATGATGTAGTTGGAAGTGGACCTACAATGTCTATTCCCCACTTTTCAAAGGGACCAAGCGGAAGAATAGGACATAATGGAGCTGATGAAGTCTTACGGCTACCATGTGTTCGAAAAATATCACATGTCTTACAATAATTATAACAATCTTTAAAAAGAGTGGGCGGTGATAACTTGCATCCAAGATCCTTCTTGTCTTGTAAGTTGTCCAGAAAGTGCCCTCCACATGTAGCATTTTGGAATTCTTCTAGCAGCTCCTTTCCTTGATCACATCCAACTCGCCCTCTTGTACTTTCCATCGTCCTATTCAAAATAATGCTCCATTAGAATATAATATGGACAATCAAGCTTGAGTAATCTTTCTCTTAGTCTTTCCATTGGCACCATCAGAAACTTGAATTCATTTAGATAATTCCAAATATCTATGTATTCACTAGGGATTGTGTCAAGGAGAACAATCTTTGCATCGAGAAAATCATCATCATCACAAGATGATCCTAAACCATCATAGGCTCGAGAGAGTGCATCTGCATTGACATGCTTCTTTCCCGGCTATCTATAATATCAAATTCAAATTCTTGTAGCAAAATTATCCATCTTGCTATCCTCCCGATGGGTTAGGCTTATTGACAATATATTTGAGCTCCGATGATCCGATTCTGAACTATAAATTTCTGCCCTACAAGTAATTTCTAAACTTCTTTGACAAAAAAATGATAGCGAGCCTCTTTTTCGATTCTGATATAGTTTACCTCAAAGCTCGCTCATTTGTCTCTCCCCAAAGTAAATTGGATGTTCATTCCCATTTTCATCCTTTTGGCTCAAAGTACTTCCTAGTGCTGCATCGAGGCATCAAGTGTACACAATGAATGGCTTGCTCAATCTGGATTCTTCAAAACAGTGAAGACACCAGGGCTTCCTTCATTGTCCAAAAGCTTCATGCGCCTTGTTTCTGGTTCATAAGCAACATCCTTCTTCAAGAATCAGGTTAGTGGTCATGCAATCTTTGAGAAATTCTTGATGAACCTTCTATAGTAACCCACATGGCCTAAAAATGATCTCAACTTACTTCTATTTATAGAAATGGTAAATCTTTGATTTTTGAAACTTTATCGATCGATTCAATACCATCTCTGGATACAACATGCCCTAACAAAATGCCTTTAGAACATCCAAAGACACACTTTGTAGGGTTTAGTGAGGCTTGTGCTTCATCTAACCTTTGAAATGCTGTCTCCATCTCACGTGTGAGTGGTCCAACTTGCTCCCATAGATGCAAAAATCATCCGAAATACTCTCGATGAAGGTCCCGAATGTAGGGTTCAACACCCTATTCATTAAACGCTTGGAATGTTGCTTTGGAGCATTACACAACCCAAAAGGCATAACTCTATAAGCAAACGTTCCCCAAGGAGTGGTGAACGTGGTCTTCAGCTGATCTTTCTCTGCTATACGAACTTGGTTGTAGCCGCTATATCCATCAACAAAACTATAGCACTCCTGGCCAGCTACTTCATCCAAGATCTGATCTGAAAATGGAAGAGGGTAATGATCCTTCTTTGTTGCCTTATTGAGCTTCCTATAATCAACACAAATGCGTAGCTTCCCATTCTTTTTTATTGAGATCACAATGCAGAAACCCATTCGAATTCTCCCATATGAATCCCGCATCAAGCAACTTATCTATTTCTTCTTTTACAGGTCTTGGAAAATTAGGATTCATTCTATATGGCATTTGCTTTATGGGCTTAGCACCATCTAGAGCAATGTTCTACCAACTTACTTGGCGGAGTTCCTTGTAATCAAAAGTGAATAGGTGTATGTACCTTCGAAAGAGCTGGAGGTAGGATTCCTTCTCACTCTCCATCACAGCATCACCAATCTTTATTTGTTGGAGACGATCATCAACTTCTTCTTCAGATAATTTTATGGGGTCATGAGTTGGTGTGACTGGCAGGATATCCATGACTGAAACATCCACCTCGCTTTCTTCATCTTCAGTGTCCACTTCACTGGTACTAGAGTAATCAGAGGATGTCCAATCATCAGTTTCATCACTTGAATCCACAGGTTCTACTTTATGATGTCGAGGATCATGTTTATCTTCAACCTCTCTCTACCACGTCCAAGTGTCATGAAACCTTCATTCCAAAGTAGTTTCTTGCATGAACTCTCCTTAGCCATGGTCTTCCCAATAGCATTGGGTACCTAAAGCATACCATTTTTCATCACTGAAAGTCTACCACACATACCACACCCATAACAGATATTGCCACATTTGAAATTACACCTTCTGGTTTAGTTTTTCCCTTATTTAATGACCTTAACATAAGTGTTGAAGGGCGATCAATTTTTAACCCCAACATATTCATTACGAGACTCATTACATTAATAGACCTCCATCAACTAAGACATCATGAATTGAAATACCATTACATAATACCTCAGCTTGTGGAGCATAGGGATCTGCCTCTGCCTCCAAAACAGGGACCTCAACCTCCTTCCTTCTTCGAGCATTGAGTCCACCTCGCAACTCCCGCCTCTTCTCAGAAGACATAGCCAAGAGTTGACCATATGTAATATTTGCGAGGCCTTTTGACAGATCTTCCAAGATGGAGTATGGTCCTTGCCCCCGTGAAATCGGAAAATCCCGCACACCCAACTTTCTTCTCCTATGTTTACTACTTTCTTCTTTCATCTTCTTAGGATCATTTCCATCTTGATTATATTTTTCTTTCTTTCTTTTTCTTACAAACACATCTACTTCATTATTTCTGCTTTATCTACTACATCAAAAGAATTCACAGTGCTTTTCCTTTATCATTATCTCCTTTAGATGTAGAAGCTCTATCCGGACAATTATACTTATAATGACCCTTTTATAACAACCATAACAAACAACTTCAAATATTTCTCTTTGGACCTCTATCTCCTCCCCGAGAACTAAATTCCTTTCCTTGAAGAAGATTAATAGTTAAGCTCGACCCATCTTTTTGAGCAGATCTTCATACTCGGTAGATGTATTAGGAGAAATATTTGTGCTCACCGGGAGTGGTTGTGGATTCAGGACCAAAGGTGCTCACCTTACTACTTTAGCAACAATTTCTTTGGGCTCCTCTTCCATGCTTTCTTCTTGCCTTCTTGCAATCTTTTGCTTGTTCAATGGTGGATACTTCACTCATTGTCTCGATCTCTCCGGCTTCATCCCAAGAATGAAGTGCTTACAGAGGAGATTATCCACGCCATTCATCAACCCATCCGCTAGTCCTTCCTTCCGGATCTGGGCATCGAGCTTCCTCCTTAGCTCTAGAACACGAGCATGATAATCCCTTATCTTCTCCTTCTCTCCTTGGGATAGCTTTGTGATCTCGATCATGAGATCTACATATTTCTGTTCACCAAATTCTTCAAGAAAACTTTCGGTTAATAAATCCCATGAATTTTTCACATTATCACCTAGTGTTTCAAACCACCTAAGTGCTGAACCATCCAAAAAGGTAGGAAAAAATTCAGTCCATTGTTCCCTTCTTATAAGGCCATTACAAATACAAGATCGTTTAAACTCTTGAATGAAAGAAGAAGCATCTTCATTAGATTGAGCTGAAAAAACAGGAATCTTTCCCATTTTCAAAAGTAACCACCGTGAAATACCAACCCACAAGTACAATTAACAAGACTTATGTGCACAAATAATTGGAATCACTATACTAGAAAGTGACTTTACACCTTTCTACAGTAAAATAGAAATGACCACGGTAAACTATGGTAAAACTTGACTTACTACGGTAAAAATTGACTTTACTGTGGTAAACACTATTCACAGTAAAAAGTGAAGTTACTGCGGTAAATACTATTCATGGTAAAAAGTGACCTTACTGCGGTAATTACTATTCCCAGCAAAAAGGACTTTACCAGGGTAACTACTATTCATGGCAAAAATGCCTTTAACATGGTAACTACTATTCACGGTAAAAATGACTTTACCATGGTAACTACTATGACATGCCGCAGTAAAAAAACAAGGTTACCCTCCAATTGATTTTTGCTTAGTGGGAATATCTCTCCGGAAAATCCACCAACGAGGAATGGTCCCAGCAAACGGAACCAAAATGTCATCAGCAATCCGGCACTATGATAATTCTTCAAACTCCTCGTTTATGATTATTTACTAATGCACAACTGACCTTTAGTTTGGTGGATTTAATCCAAAACAACAACATAACACAAGAATACCATTGACGTAATAAGATATGAGAAAAATCTCGAATAAATTATAATATTAACATGAAATCTATTCAAATCTCACCCATGAGATTTTGATGACTTGGGATTTATGCACCTCTCGATAAACCTTTAACTCGATGGCTTCCTTCGCACACTTCCTACAATATTTCTCACTACTTCTTTCTATGCTAAATTGGCCTCTCAATTTTAGAACTTCCAGGTTTATCCATCCTATCTCTAAGATAGGATAAGAAATCCACTCGACGAATCAATTCCATACCTTAACTCTTATCTCGTAATGTAAGCTTATCTGTTAAAGATAAGATAAACCTTATCATTTTACATGGGTTCCACATTTTTAGAATTTTTACAAATAAAATACACAAAATATTTATGACCTCACTCCTTGTCCTTATTACCAATATAATATTTCTAATTCCTAATCATGTAGACCCTACTTCTCTAATTACCCAAACTTTGACATTTTAACATTACTGGACCACTTAGGCAAATATTTACTTTTTACAACATTCCTATTGTACTTTGATTGAAGACTACATTATTGGCGGCATCGATCAAGATGACGGTGGATCTTCTATCGTTTAACATGACACTGATGAAATCATTCCTAATACATATATTAATGAAATGGAAATTTTGGAGGAAAATTTTAGTGTCCCCCAGTGAAGATGGCCAAGAAATAGATGATAGATAGAAGTGGAAGATTATTTATTAAAACAAGAAACTGTTTCTCTCAAACATGGTAAAAAGGAAATCTTATACACATGGATGTTCTAAATGAAGTAGAAGAACAATGAATTCTATGGAAGGATATGGAAAATGTAGCTAGAATATTGTCAATGAAATAGTGATTAACCAAAGGCACAAATCGTGAGACAAGATATAGACTAAAGCAAGAGTCTAAACAAGGTCACAACAAAACTCGGTTACTTACTAGCCCTATTTGCTCATCGAGATCCAATGTGTGCACATGGAAATTAATTACCTCTTGAAGGGAAGATTTGATAGGTAACAAGTGAGAATAAAGTAGACAACGTGTAGGAATGATTTATTTTTAAATGAGATTTGCAAATGGAGGGTGGAAGGAGAGATGTACATTTCTTCGCTGCCATCCAGGCATCCATATCCCTTACAAAAATGTATGTGATGTTATTCATAACATTTCTCTACTGCCAGTGAGGTGTCCATAGCCCTAGTAGAGATATTGGAAATACCCCAAGAGAGAGTTATATATTGATTAGTTTATTATTATTTTAATTTTTTATTGATTTTTTTATTTTGAAAACTTATTTCAGCTCACTTGATTATTTTGACAAGGGGTTAAGAACCACGGATGGCTTAATGGAAGGATGTGAAAGTGATTACAATGACGACATTAGTTAGTGTCAACAAATACATCCAAATGTCATTGGTAAAAATTTTATTAGATGTAGATAGTGATAGGATCTCTAAGAGCTCATTCAAAGATGTAATTTACTAAAGTGATGAAAGACCAAGGTCAACTGGATACTATAAAGATAAATGTCACAAAATAAGTGCAAATGAACTAACAAGAATATCATTGAAGGGATGAACATGGTGGATGACTTGTAGAGGAATGGAAAGAAAGGGAAGAAAGAACATCCATGTGTATGCAATACCTGATTACAATGTTTGATCTTTACCTTTGATTTTTTTGTAATGTTTTAATGTTTTCTCTTTTTTTTGTATTTTTGAATTTGTTTTGATTTTTTTAGATTTTTAGAAATTGGGACCAACAATGTCACTCTGTGGAGGAGGAGGGAAGAATGGAGCAAAAGAGTGCCAAAGTGGCGAACAATGGAGAGGTCGATTACAACAATCACGAGGATTTTCAAGCCTAAAAAGGGTAATATAATGGCCACGGCCTGGTCTCAAGGAGGATCCAAGTTAGTATAGGAGAGCAGGGAAATGGTGGTTGAGCTAAGAATGTGGTGGATTTGTGCCCTAATCCTAGGGTTTAAAAAACAACCACGAATTCATTTGGGGTAAAGTGCAAGGAAGAGTCTCTAATAGAGTAAAGGGGGTGGTGCTAAAATAAATCGAGGCTCGGATCACCCCATAAGACAACTTCTTTCAAAGATGTGCTAGAAAATAGAGGTGGCTGATCATCGGGAAAATAAACATCAAGTAATCATGCCTACCTGGTCAATTTGGCCGAGGAGATTCCTTCATTAACCATCGAGAATCCTTAAGTGGAGGAATATTTCAAAAATTTAACATGAGATGTAGTGATTGGTAGGTTTAATGGTTTTTGGCCTTCCTCTTCCACACTGTATCAATGGGTTTTCAAAACCTAGACCAATAAGTCTGAAATATCTCTCTGTTCTAAGGGATTTTTTACTATCCATTTGAGGGAATTTTAAGATTATCAGTGCTTCTTGACAGATGGTTTGTGGTTCTGGGGACATGTGGGTTTATTTATAACTCCATGGTTTCCAAATTTAGATATGAATACTTATTCATTGCTAAAATTCCTGCTTTGGATCAGATTCCTAACCTCCCCTTGCATCTGTGGTATGCCCTGGAAGATATTGGAAATGTTTTGGGAAAGTTTATAAAATAAGACTTGGATAAAATGCATTCGGTCTGTGTTCGCATGCTTTTTTATGTGTTGAAATCAATTTGAGAAAAGGAATACTAGATCGAATTAATCTTAATTTTGGTAATTTTTAGCATACTCGAGGTCTTAGAATATGAGAATACTACATCTTGGTGTAGATTATGCAAAAATATGGGTCATCTGCAAGCTTCTTGTCCCTTCAATAAAAACTAGAAATATGTGAAAAATAATGGATCAACTTCTTCTAGTGGATGGGGTTCGTTATGGCAAAATCAAAACACCGCTTATTTCTTGCAAATGAATGGTTGAGGTAATCAATGTGATTCATCAAACATGGATTTATCCCAAAGTGTGGAACCTTGCAATCGGATAACCCTCCGGTGAAGGGTGGCTCTTATTCATCTACTCGATGCATGCATCCAAATTGTAGAGGATCTACTCTAACTTGCTAAGGAGACATGGTTAAGAATATTAAAATAAATTAAACCTAAATTAACAAAGGTGATGCACCAAAAGGAATGTTGAACACCTACTTTGCATGGAGATGGAAACCACAATCAGATTAAGAAGGATGAAAATACACCAGGAGTAACCCACTGATGAAAATCCACTAACCATTAAACATGTACTACAATAACCATACATAGATAACCCCGATTGCAATGAGGGATAAAAAGGAAACAATGAACACAAGAAAGGGTTGAAATTCATCCACAGACTTATATTATTACTTCAAAGATTTGATAAAATGCATTACAATGGCCAAGAGGTACAAACTTGCATTACAACTTGAATGGGAGGTTTGAACTCCATAAATTCACTTACAGACTCAGAAAAGAAGGGAGGGTGCAAAGAAAAATTATCCAACATTAGAAAAATGCCCTCCTTACAATATATATGAAGAATGAGAGAAGGGGGAGAGAGGAAGAAACTCAAAATCTTTCTTCAACCACCCTAAAATGCATTGAATTCACCTACAAAAATGATGGGTGCCACTGCAAAACCCATACCTCCATGTACTATTCCTTGTTTGGCAAGAAAGGAAGCCCATACCTTCATCATTTAGGTAGGTGAGAAAACTAAAAACACCCTCTAAAATGGTGGACTATATTTCTTCATTTTGAATAACTTAGTATCACTTAAATTATGTAGAGGACATTGAGAGCTTTCCAAAAATTCATTTCTTCTGAAAATCGAGCTCCCAATCAAAAGTTATGGCTATCTAAAGATTGGGGTGTCATACTGCATTAAATACGAGTGGTTGGCTTTGTTTCTTTGGACTCAAATGCATAGAAACTTCTAAAATCTGAAATTTTGGACTTTCAAGAATTTTGACTTCAAAGGTTGATGTTATTGTCCATCCATTTGAGTCAACAAAACCTCTGAAACTCCAAAACTCTGAAGTCTAAAATTCAAAATTTAGGTTTTGGAATTTTGTATTTTTGGGTTTTCGGGGTTCAAGATTTTGGGTTTTGGGGTTCAGGTATTTAGGGTTTCAATATTTCAAGGTTCATGTTTTCGAGGTTTTGGGGTTCATTTTTTTGGGGTTTTGGGGTTCAGGTTTTCAGGGTTTTGGGGTTCATTATTTCATTTGGGCACATGAAACCTCTAAAACTCGAAATATCAAAGTCTAAATTCAGAATTCGTGTTTCAGGATTCAAGTTATGACTTTCACGCTTCTTTCCACCCAGTCCCCGAATTTGATCCTATCCTACCTCTGAATGGCTCCACCTCCGAAATCCAAAATTTCAGACTTTCAAAGTTTCTTCATTTCCCGAATTCCTCTGTAATGCTCAACCTACTTCAACCTATTCGAAAATCCTGAAATGCAAGCTCCCATGACTGAATCAACCCCATTTTCTTAATGTACAAGTTCATGTTTGTTCAATTTTTCTTGAGGGGAAAATTGGATAACAGGTTCTTTAAACCCAGATTTGTTATCTGCTTCGAAATTTAAGGATGATCCAAATAATCCGAACTTCGAGGGTAAAGTAGTTACAGAGAAGGATGACACAGAGAAGGGAATTCAAGAAAATCACCTGGTAGTAGGTGGAATGAAAAGGGGACATACTTTAGAAAGTTCAGAATCAGACCGGGATTCCGTGTCAGATAATTTGATTGCTTCATAAAATCCTAATGACCTTGCACTGGTTATTTCGACTGACCAAGGTAGGTGGCTAGAAGTAAAGAAGTAGAAAAACAAAAAGGGATGAATGGGTAAGTGTATGATGGAAAAGTGACAAGCGAGCATGGGAATCTACAAGTAACTCTTCCTCGCACCTGAACTCCCAAGGTTGTGCCGAGACAGCTGATGGGGATGGAATACGCGTGGGATGTGAACAAACTAGTTAGGAAATCTTATGTCTTCGACGTGCACTAGTGGAATATGTGAATCTAAGGCAAAGAAGGCTCTCCTAACTTGGAACTGGTGTGATAGATCAATCGGCGAGGATGACTGCTCGAAGGCTCCAATCAATATCAAGCTGCGCGTAATTTGGTCTATGGGTTGTAGGATACATGGAAAATGACCTAGGATTGTTTCGTGTATGTCTCTCGACATGGTCATGAAAATAGATGATGGGTATAATGGACTCTATGGGTGATTTCCTTCGGTCTATTCCGAACTTCTTAGCTTTGTTAGCTGCTACGTCTAACAAGGATAACTGTGTGATGATGATAGGTGGAAGTGGAGTGGATCTAAATATTAATGTGTGTAAGCCAGCGTCAACGTTAGATTGACCTATAGGCTCATTGGGTTGTGGGATTTGTGGGTCACAACCGTAGATTCATGGTTGTTGTGGACCTACTATGGTCATGTGTGGAATCAGTCCCTAATCCCTAGTATCCAATAGTCGTATGCCTTCTCGGCCTCTACATTCAGAATTAATAGTTGTGTGATTTTCTCATAGTATCTCATAGGCATTCTTGCAACCTGAATTCTTAAGCTAGTATCTATGTCTGTGAGAGTGTCTCCTACATCTGGCTATGGGACCAAAGGATCACAACCAAACATTTTCTCTCTTTCAAGCCCTTCTACAGTCATGTGGATATTTATCTAGGTGTTGGTCCGAAAATCTGCGCCAGGACAGATCTATGGATGACGAGCCAACAGCAATGTGGGCATAGCCCTCTTTGAGTCAACAAAGCAAAACTGGTTTATTGCTATTCTACCAAAGCAGGAATCTTGTACAAATCTCACAAAGATTCTACCTTCGGGGTTGGGATCTCATCCTAGTAGGGTGTTTCATCCTGCAAAAAGAAAGGAATAGAAGAGGGGATAGAAAGAGAGCAGGTCCAAGGAAGAAAAGAAATGAATTCCAAAGCAGAAAGGTCAGAAAGTTTATGTTTTGGGATTGGTAGTAAACAAAGCCAAACCTACTTGCATAAACGAACAAAGCAATACTGATGAGCAAATGACAAAAAGTAGATATGAATCTAACAGAATAAACACATACAGATCTAACATAAGAAAGGTCTGATGCATAACACAGGTATTCAGCACAAAGTCTCAATATTTGTATTACTGTTTTCTTCTGTTACAAGAAAGCTCAAAGTCTTTCTCTCCTCACTTCTATTTTCATCTAAAAAATGTTCACCCTTGAATACAACAAGTATTCCAGTATTTATAGAAGAGGAGAAGGAAAGAAGGCAAAAAGGAGCCAACCACCTATTTACAAAGATATTTACAAAATATCTAAAAGTCATGTTGACTTTTGACAACTTGATGGATGACATCATCCCATGGTGCAACATGGATGATGTCATCATTTGTGCCAACATACTTTAGAATTTCCAACAAGAAAGTCGGAAGAGAAGAAGAAGAAGAAGAAGAAGAAGAAGAAGAAGAAGAAGAAGCAGCTACTCGTCGTCGTCATCCTGCGGCCGAAAGGGGGTAGCCTACTTTTGTTGCTGCTCAGGTGACGAGATATGGAACTGAGCGCGGTATTCCAAAAACTTGTTGATCATTGGCCCAAATTGATCCTGGGAAGGATCCTTGTGCCGTTCGCTGATCGCCTCACAAGTCTCCCGCTCATCTATGAGCTTTTCGGGGAGTTTGGAATAATCCTTTTCCACCTCAATGAGGAACCCGATGAAGTCCCTACATGCCAAAGAGTTGTTGATAGATTCTCGTGTCAAATGTGACCTCGCCCTGCTTCTCGAGAAGCGATCTCCTTGAAGATCCGGATGGTTTCGTTAGCTTTCCTTAAAGTGAAGGAAGGATTAAGTAGCCTGGCGACATATTAAGAACAATCCGCTCCATTTGATGCATCACGCGGTCCTTGACTTTATCAATCTTTTCCAGAACAAACTCTAGCTGATCCACCCGATAGTCCAGAGTGGACATGACTTTGTTGAGGGCCCTTGGATGGCCGAAGATGCCGAACTTGACCAGATCTTCGACTGAACAGTTGAACATTTGTTGAAAGGTCTCATGCTGCAGTCTGGCATGTTCCAACTCTTCTGATATGGGCCCCGCTAACGCTTGGAGCTCCTTGTTCGCCTTTCCGATATTCAAGTACAAGTCGGAGAACTCGGCGATCACTTTTTCACTGTCTTTAAGGATTTGACTCCTCCAAGCGGAAACGGCCATTCCCTGCTCACCGATCTTGGCATACTCATTAATCTTCTCCTGGCTGAGAAGCTCAGAAGTCTCGGCGGCAGTTGTGGGAGGCGCACTACCCATCTTCTGTAAGGCTTGGAGCAGATATTTGTTTTGCTCCTTCAGTAGCCTTTTCTCTTCTTTTGTCTCTTGAAGCTTTTTACAGAGGGCGTCAACTGCGGAAAGAGCCTCCCCCTGAAGACTTTCAGAAGATGTCCCCATTGTGACTTGGGTCACAGTAAAATCTGTCAGAGACAGATCCTTTTTCTCTTTGAGGGGATCGGGGTATGCTATTTCCATGATTCTCTCTCCTGCAGCACTTTTAGAGAAGCGAGTGATAGGCTTCTGCTTCTTCGCCCCCTTAGATGGGATCACGGAAAAGTCCATTGGAGCGATGGGAACTTTCCTCTTTTGCTGGCTTAGCTGCTGAGAGATCCAGGCTAGACCTATGGAAGAAGGACCAGAGACAGAGGAGGAGGAAGCTACAGTAGAAGAGGGGAAAAACATGGAGACACGTGGCGGCGGCATTGAGAGAATAGCCGAAGAAGTGTCCACGGGAGGAAGGGAAGCTGCAGCTGCAGAAGACATAGGAAGGGAAGGGAGCCCGGAGATGAGGGAAGAAATGGAGGAGGACAGATCAGTGAGGGAAGAGAAGATAGACGAAGAAGCGGGGGAAAGAGTAGAAGAAGGGACAGAAGACACGACCAAAGGGATGGTCGCTTGAGTCACATGAAGAAGGGAAGGAAGAGAGGAAGAAGGGATAGAAGGAACCTCTGTTGTTGTAGCAATGCCGACATCCTGAGTGGATGGGCCTATGGGAATATCCTCTGTTATTTCTTCCTCCAGAGTTATGACTTGTTCTGGCGCCGTGGAAGGAGGACTTTCAGGGGCTTCTTCCTGAATGGTGCTGGATTCACCTTCTACACCTTTGCCTTTAAGCTGCTTTTTGGATCGTGGAGGTGCGTTGCCCAATGGGGAGGTTGTGAAATCTACCCCGAGGTAGATTAGCCCGTTCATTCGGCACCAATGCTCTGTCCTGCGCAGAGTTTCCTTGACCCTCTCCTCAATTGTCTGAGGAGCTTTTGTTCGATCAATGGCCGGAAGGGCCAATTGTCCCCATCTGTGTCATTATATACTTTGTCTACTTCATCTTCCATAGTTTGGAAGCCTTTGGGGACAATGGCTATCCCGTATTGGATGATTTCTGCCAATGCTAGGCGAGAATGATCCTTCCTTCTGAGCTCCACCTCATGGAGGATATCAATGTAAATGTCCTCAATTTGAGGGACATGGATTGGATCAAGCTTTGCTCTTGGCAGAAAGCCCTTGGGTCGAAGGTAGGCCTGGCTGGGAAATCATGTTTCAAATTGAGTAACTCCAGCTCTGTAAACATTTCCTTCACCTTGTGGTGGGTAGAGCATGTATATCGGCCCACTGTGAGGGGGAAAGGAGTTCCACCCTTCTTTCTTTTAAGGCATTTTTCATGGTATGTGACCAGCTGCCTTGATAGCTCTAGCAGGATCAGTTTAGGCCCAGCATACCTCGGTAGCCTGGTTGGCTCTCCCAAAAAGTTGACAGCCCTTAGATAGGTAAATGTGGGAAACTGGGTGAACAGGGCCCCCCATTTCTCCGTGGCTGCCACTATGCTTTTGGTCATACGACCATAAGTCATATTCGGCCTCAACAGGCAGATGACATGGTAAAAGAATGCATCGTTGATTTTGGTGAATTGGGCGATGCTATTCTCCAGCCTCAATTCTAGATAATATTCGTATATTTTGACCTGAGGCCAAACTCCACTCCGCGTCAGGCCTGGATAATCCCTCTCTGATGCTGCAGCGTAGACCACGTAAGAGTTCATATGGAATACCCCCATTGTCTTTGAATTGTTGTAGGCTGCTTTGGAGATGGTGTTGTTTATAATTTCCCCCAAAGAAAAGCGTTGTTGAGCATATTCTTGTTCATGGTTTCCAAATACCTCAGCATCCATTTATGGAAGTAATGGGCGTCAGAAAGCCCGAAGACCCTGCTCAGGAAGGTAATGGTATCACTGAGCTCTTCTGAGAAGTCACTGCAGTGGATGATTTGGGGCCACCGGGTTACTACCTTTTTGTTCTTTAGATAGACCTCGTTCATTAGTTGCATACATTGATCCTCGTTGTCATCCCAGGCCTTGATGCACTCTGCTTGACTGACGGCCACAAAGTGCCGGTGGTGAGGGATGCCGAGTATTATCTCGAAGTGACGGGCAGTGAGGTTGATGACTACCTCGCCCTTGCTGTTTTCGACACACCTTGTGTCCTTATTGTAAGACTGGGCAATCACCATCAAGAATTCATTGTTGACGGTGGCTTCGATTCCTCCAACGGTGCGGGGCACTACCGATCAGTTTGTCCATCCATGGACTCCTTGTAACTTTCTGAGTTCTAGCCCAGAATTCCTCCATGTCAATATGCCCCAATTCTGAGTCTCTGACGTCCATGCTGCACTCGGCCTGGGACTCGGGCATTCTGACCCTCTGATATTTGTATTTCATTTCTTCCTCTCGTAGGCTTAGCCTTTCCTTTCGATTTGATAGGTCTCTTGCTGGATGTTGACATATGTTCTTCCAAGTTTATTTGCTGATCTGCATGAAGAAGAAGTGAAACCCAACGTAGAAAGGTTGTATCAGTCATTTGATTTCCCATTGAAGTGCTAACAGAAGAAAGAGTTAGTTATTTTCAGGCTCAGGGCGCAGGGCGCATGAAAATTGCAGCTTACAGGGCTAAATAGGTAAGGCGCACAGGAAGAGGGTGTTGCAAGGATAAAACTGGCGCCAAAGGCGCATGGCGCATGCATACTGCAGATTGCATTTTGTAAAGGGCGCATGAAAACTTCGTGTTACATAGTGATAGGATGCGCCCTTTGGCGCATAGATTTTTCATGTTGCATTGGGATTTGGTGTGCCCTTTGGCGCATGGAAGGTTTGTGTAACAGGAACTTTTCATGCGCCAAAGGGAATATGGCGCGCGCACGAAGGGTTTACACAACATGATGTTGCTGTAAGGAGGGATGCGCCTGCGCCTTCAAAGACTTATACTTAGCGCGGATAAAGCCTGTGTTGCATAGATGCTGGGTGCGCCATTGGCGCATGGAAATGTGATGCAGCAAGGAAGGTTGGCGCGCCATTGGGGCGCAAGTTTAGTGCTTGCAGCATGTGAAGGAGGCGCGCCCTAAGGGCGCAGAGGTTCTTGATGCAACAAGCATGATGGGTGCGCCATCAGCGGGTTTTGTTCATGTTGCAAGGTGGTCAGATGCGCCAAAGGGGCGCAACTGTTCATGATGTTGCAGGATGCGCCGATGCGCCAAAGGGAAAAATGGTCCCCTTTTTCTTCATTCCTTTCTCTTGTCTTTTGCAGGTTTAGTTGGGCAATGAAACGGCTCATCAAAAAGGAAGTAAAACCATGTTTTTTAGACAAGTTCCCCTACTAGCAGATCTTGGACAGAGGGAGAGGGATAGGGGAAGATAGTAAAAGGAGGAGGCTAGGCCAACATTTTGATATTTCAATACTTCCAAACCACAACCAGACCACAAGCACACCAAGAAACAAAAACGTAAAACACACGAGAGGGAGAAGAACCTCTTACCTGGATAAATAGCAAAAACTTGCAACGGGTCCACAAGGTGTTGAAAACGATGAGGCAGGGGCTGACAGGCTCTGATAAAAGAAATCACGTGCTCTGCGACTAGTGAAAATGACATTTGGGCGCGTAAAACATATATATATATATAGGTGAGCTAGTCATAAATGCGCCACCCACTTTGTAAAGGGCGCATGAAAGTTGCTGTCGACATGGAAAAGCATGCGCCCTTTGGCGCATGAAAGCATTTTCCAGCATGAAATTAAGCGCGCCTTTGGCGCACCAAAAGCTATGTCGACATGGGATTATGTGCGCCCTTTGGCGCACCAAAAGGTGTGTTAACATGAAGTTATGTGCGCCCTTTGGCGCACCAAAAAGTGGTGCAACAAACGTTGTGTTAACACGAAGGCGCATGCACCTTGGCGCACGCAGGGAAGACTCAACATACTTTGGCACACCAAAAGGTGTGTTGACACTAAAAACTATGCGCCAAAGGCTTTAAAGGGGGCGCACCAAAAGTTGGTGTTACATAGCAATTTCATGCGCCCACCAAAAAAGGCTCAAAAGACTAAGTTCGAAAAACCATATTTCCCGGGAAGAGATTTTACAACGTCTCGACGCAAGGATCCCTAACGAGGATCGAAACAAAATTTTGGTATGGTTATCGGTAAAATTGCCCTTGTCAATTTTACGGGATAACACTAGGGTAATCTGTAGTTTGGCTTATTTGACTAAAACATGTGTGCTTGGTCGTCTTCTATGTTTAACCCGCTCAACTGTGAGCTGATCTATTGCAAGTCTGTTGTTGTTCGGAAGACTTGGATTCTAAGATTCTGATCTATGTCGGTTATTGCTGTAACAATATTGGGTTGGGGCATGATTGGCTCAAATACGTATTCTCTGGGTTCCCTAGGTCCCGTGATTGTCATACAAAAGGAAATGATACAAATCTAACTAATGACAGAATAATTTAACTGCGTAAGATATGTCTATGTATATTCCTAAATCTGATAGTTATTGATAAACTACGAATAGAATTTAAAGAGCAATTATCTAATATATCTAAAATTGAAAACTAAACTAATAATGTAATTAAAACGAACAAAGAAACCAAGTATAACTACTTGTCTCGTGTAGTTTGTAGATCTATTCTAAATAATAACTTTAATGGCTTCCTACTAAAAATCAAACTGTTCTACTTCAATGGATTGCATGAAATAATAACAACACTAGCACAAGATGATTATGTGGCTTCCCGACAACAAAAAACAACACTAACTAGGCATGCAATGAATAAAACTATGAATCCTAGACAAAATTTGAAAGACTAAGCTATTGAAATGAGAAATTGAGAGGAAAATTTGAGGGGCCATTTGCTTGAGCACAAGCCAACTATTTATAACATTTCCATTTACCCAAAGGTAAAAACCAAATTGATCTCTTAAACCATAAACAATGCCAAAACACTATTCTAGGGAACCAGAATCATTAATACAAGCCAAAGGTGGTGAAAAAAGATGGTAAACGTTGAAATTTACGTGAGTCACGTTAAAAGAACATTCTAGAAAATGCTTGAAGGATCATGCTGCCCGATCAGGGCGGCGGTTACAGGACCACCGCCCTGCCTGGGTGGCAGTCACGAGACCACCACCCAGGAAGGGCAGCAGTTTCATAACTAAAGAACAAACCCAAAGGAAAAGAGGGAAAAGAGAGCAACAAAGCACGCAGGGGAAAAGTGGGGTATGTGGGATGTTAACGCATACTTGGGGAGCTTTTCTAGATCCTGAACACCTTGTGAGGAAACTCGTATCATCATTGGGGCACGTGTAACACTATTCCAGAGTGCAAGACCCTACAATTTTGGGTACGTACATATTTCCCGCTTCGGAGAATTGTTTCAGCCATGAAGAGGCGTAAATGGTGGGTCCGAGTATGGTGGTCCCGAAATGGGAAGTTAGAAGTTATACCTGATACGTCTGTGTGTTGAAATGATGTCATCCAAAATTCCTGCTACCTGCAAAATGAAGAGAGGACTCAAGTGTAGATAGACAAAATAGATCAAAAAATAAATACTAAAATATCATGAAATGAGGATGTACCATTTGTGCGGGGATAAGAACTTACCTCGTCATGATCCAAACCTATGGAAAGGGGCATTCAAAACAAGTCAGGTTGATATATATGTAAAAGTGGGCCCATTTTCCTATTCATTTGCGCATGTCGATTTGGTTGATTTTGAGCTCTGGGACCCACGGTGATGGTTTCTGACGAGAGTAGAGTCAAAACGTTTGGGACAAGATTGTGATCATGCCTCCACGAGCGGAACACCGACCCACAAGATCACAGGTTATTTTTTCTCAATTTACTATTTTTATCCCTAAAATGTTAAAATAATGAAAACTTTGTCATGGGGGGATAATTTTTAAAACTGTTAGTTTTAAAAGGTCTATCTAGGGGGCGCCTGCAGGTAGGATTTGTTTTAGTCAAAATGGGTTTTATTTGTGTTTTTAGGCGTTATTTAGAATATGTCACCCGTACAGAAATTTGGGACACGACCGCCGCCCGGGCAGGTGGTGGCGATTACATGACCGTCATCTTTAAGGTGGTGATTACGAACCGCCTCCCGCTAGGCGTAAGTCCTACATATAGAATGCATAAACAACACTTATTTGAAATTTTTTTTGCATTTTTAGCATCTTTACCTGCTTTCAAGATTTTTCTAATGTCATTTGGATACTAACTTGCTCTATTTTGTGTGTTTTTGGGTGTATGCAGGGAGGGAGGAGTACATTCGATGGAGCTAAGAGAGAGAGTGTGATTGGCTCCCAAAAGATTAGATGCCCTTTCTCGGGAAAAGTAGGACACTCTTCGAGGGCTCGGTATACTGTGTATATCATGGGTTCCACATGTTGCATTGTCTAGTCACATACTCGTGACTTATTTTCATATTGGGATGCTTGATCGAACACTTTCTCGATTACTAGGGGTCCGAGGTGAGTGGACCATTACTTTAGAGGATGTTTACCATATCGTGGGGTCCCAATCATCGAAGACACTCACTCTTGAGATATTAGGGTCACGGGCTCGAGACATTACAAGGGCCTCATATATGGGAGATGCAGTTATCTCCACTGGTTCAAAGAAGGGGGTGAGGGTCTGATCTATTCCTAGCCTTCCCATCCCCTTGATTTGTCAAGCAATTATGGGGATCCTTGCCTTGAGATTGATCAGGACAAGGGAGGAGACACTCTATTGTATTGCTGGTCCCCCATCATTACACAAATTGAGGGACATGGCAAGATTTATGCCTAGGGAGCCGACATACTTGGGACTACCTACCATGATTTGTATAGGGTGGTTTGTTTATAGGGGTAGTCATTGAGCCATCCGACCCTAGTTATGAGCTGGGTCTACGAGCATTTCATCCCCTATGGCAGAGGTGTAGAGGTTGCAGATCCCAGAGTTGTGAGGGCAGCTAGATGGACAGACATGTCGGTGCTTAGAGCACCTCACCAGCGATTCACCTCCTTGACCACTGATGACATGGAGGCTACACCTTATCAGGCCATGGTAGGTTTATGGGGCGAGGAGGCTCTTACTTTGATTTCCTACTCCACCATAGGGCAGCTTGTTGACAGGGTGGGGAGGGTGGAGATACATCCTTTTGGTTGAGTGCCTTAGCAGTTTGGCCTGCCTTACGTGGGTATGCTTCCCCAGTGGTGCCAGTATATAGATCAGTTCGAGAGGCCAGGGGAGGTCCTAGAGGCCGGGGTTGGACAGTTGTTACTCTTAGTGTTCCTATTGCGGCTAGGCAAGTAGTACAAGCTTAAGGGAGAGCCGGTGCTCCTCAGGCACCCTTACTTTAGATTGCCACCCCGCCTCACGTGCAACGACAACCCCATTGACATAGACTCTGATTTCGAGGAGTTCACAGGGGGGAGATAGAGGAGGAGACCGAGGCTTGATGCTGCGATTTGGGTGGAGAGGAGGATAGTGATCCTAAGTGGCATGACACTCAGGATATCTTACAGCAGAGAGGGGAAGAGCAGAGTGTGGAGAGGGTGACTCGGTTTCAAAGGATCCACTCTTTCGTGGCCTTTGGTGGGGAGGATGAGTCCGTAGTAGGATGATATGTTACCTCGGCCATAGGAGGAGCACACCAGTCAGTGACGACATCTGTGGTAGGTGCCGATCCTAGAGATCCATCTTGGAGGCCTCGGCGATCCGAGTGAGTTATCATCCTTCCTTTTAACGTTTTTTTCTAGTTAGGATTGCCTTAGTTTCTATCTCTCCTTTTGTTTACATTTTTTTTTATCTCTTGATTATTTCTAATTAGCTTTTCTCCTTTGCTTGCAGAGACTGCCGATGAGTGGTGAGACCTGATTCATCGGGTATGCACCGATACCCTGATGATCCCTATGGAGAAGACCCGTGCAGAGCTATCCGTGGATGCAGGGGAGCCTTCAGCAGCTGGTAGGCATACCAACATTTTTTCCCCTATCTGGCATGTGGCCAGGATGGTGTCTACCCTCCGTACTCAAGCTAGCAGGGTACATGACAAGAGTGCCTGATGAGGAGTCATTCTCATGGCGAGACCATAGCTGCTCCTCGGATCATGAGCCCTCTCGTGCACTTGGAGCTGCCAGGCGTAGCCGAGTCATAGACGTGGGCATGCACCCTCAAAGGGATCTCATAGGGGTTGAGAAGCCACTTGGCTCTCTTGGATTGTTTTTATGATGTATTTTGTATCTCCTGCTCTTTGAGCATTTTGACCATGCTTAGCGCATGATGGCATTGTACAGAAACTTGACCATTTATATATATATATATATATATATATATATATATATATATTCTTTTCTTGGATCAGATGCTTGGCATTAATGTTCTTATGATTTGATTACGCATGTAAATTATAATGTTGTTTTTATGTGCTTCTCAGAATGTATGCAATGGAGAACAAATGATACAAATGTTTACTTTCTTTTTGTATTTCGTGATGCTGATATATGATAATGTAGACACAATGTGATTTTGAACTTTAGTTTCTATAAGCAATTTTTGGTACTTCATATTCATTTTGAAAAAGTGTGATGATAAACTGGTACGATGAGTAGATAAACTTTCTCCACTCCTAACTCCACACAACTAGTAAGATGCGAGGGCTCATCACCGAGAGCTAGAAAGGGCACAAGTTATGAAATGTGTTGAAATGGTAGTGATGAGAGATAGACAAAGCTTTGGTGGAACCAAATTAGGATGCTACAATCCTACTCTACTCGAGTGACTCCATAGTTTGGGATGCAACTTGCTTTGTGGTTTATCTAGACTTAGATCCATAGATGGCCACATGGTAGACAAAATCTTGGTTTCAAGGTTTTGAATTCTCTTGGAATTTTGGGCATCTGATTCATTTATTTTTGACTCAAAATTTCAAAGGTTCATTTGAATTTGATTGCTGACTGCCTTCAACATTTATTATCAAGAGGACCCCCTATACCTTGCCCCATGCTACTAGTAAGAAGTATGGGCTTATCACCATGGGCAAGGCATAGGTGAGTAAGGGAATTTCCATCCTTTCCCAACCCTACGTCACTAGTAAGAGATGCAAGCTCATCACCAAAGGTTGGTGGGGCAAGGAAATGTGTAAAATTAAAATTTTCTGTTTGATCTATATTTGACTTGTTTACTTGAGCAAAATGCCAGTATGTTCTTACTTCCAAAGAGATATACATACGGGATAGATGTGACACGATGAAGCTTCTAGAACAGACCATGGGAAAGACACCTATCCTAGGAAGAAACCAAAAGTGAGAACAAGCCCATAGATCTTGGTATGGTTACCGTCAAGGCTTTGTCATATCTAGCTTTATTTGATGAAATGATTCTAAAACAGGTGATGACGTTATAAAATGAAGAAGTATGATTAGAGTGTTTATGCCAATACCATCAAAAGTTTGTAATGAATTGCTTTTGAGAATGAGTTCCTTGATCACAAAATTGTACGGAACAAGAAGAGAAAATGATCCTAACTATATGAAGATGCAATGTAGATATAATTATATTGCATAGTGCTGGCCACTTATGCATAGAATCGTTTAAGGTGTAGGGAATTGACTGTTTCGCCAAATTCCTCACCTTCTAGTGTACATAAGAGATATGCACCATTTCCATAGTCTCTCGTGACTTGGTATGGGCCCAACCATTTGGGCCGGAACTTCCTTCCTTTGCCGGTATTTTTATCGATCCGGTTGTCTAGCCTTAGAACTAGATCACCTTCATATATGTCACATTCATAGACCTTCTTGTTATATTTCCGCACATTCGGTCAAAGATAGATTCTGTCTTGCTGTTCAAAGATCTAACTTGGCTTCATCTAGCCTTTCTAGTTGGGAGACGTGCTTCTCTATAAGCGTCTTCATCTAGAATCCCTTGTAATGAGATACGGAGACTGGGTATTTCAACCTCAAGTGGGAGAACTGCTTCTACCTCGAATACCAACGAGAAAGGAGTCACTCCCGTTGGTGTTCTTATTGAGGTTCGGTGGGCCCACAAGGCTGGATATAACTTCAAATTTCAATCTCTCTTGTTTTCTTTCACCATTTTCAAAGAATGGCTTTTAATGTTTTATTTGTCACTTCACTGTTGTCTGTTGGCTTGAGGGTAATACAGGATGTCTTTGTATGATGGCTTATTTTAAATTTATTGCACAATTCATGAACTTCGCCATTCTTAAAAGAAGTCCCATTATATGAGATAATGATTTGTGCAACATCGTACTCGCAAATGATTTGGTTCAAAATGAACTTGGTGATTACAAGACCCGTGCATGAGTAAGAGGCATAGCCTCTACCCATTTGGTAAAATACTCAGTGGCCATGATTATGAAGTTATGGCCATCTGTAGATGAGGGAGAGAATTTCCCTATCAAATCTAGGCCCCACGTAGAAAAGGGCCATGGAGTAGCGATTGGTTATAGAGCTTGTGTCGGCATGTGAATCTCATGGGAGAATTCTTGGCACTTATGACACCTTCGTACAAACTCTACTGCGTTGTGTTCTAGAGTAGGCTAGAAATAGCCCATCTGATGTATTTTACAAGAGGGTGGCATGACCACCGAAGTGGCCTCCACATATTCCACTGTGAGATTCATGGAGAATCTTCTTGGATTCTTCTGTGTCGACACATCTTAGAAGCATTCCATCGAACACTTTTCGATAGAGCACTTGCTCTATAATGACGTATTTAGCTATGATAATGTGTAACCGCCTTCTTCATTGCAGTGTAGCACCTTCTGGATACATATGGTCCATGATATAATTAATAATATCAGTAAACCAAGGACACTCAGAGATAGGAGGTCTGGTTTTGATGTAGTATATGCATTCATCGGAAAGTCCAGATCTACTAGATTGCCTCCGTCTAGTGGGTTATCAGCTAACCAATCCACAATGATTTGTCCTTTAATGGATTTTTGATTTACAAATGTTAATTCAAATTCCCCATTAAGGTTATAAAATGTCCAGCCTTCTTAGACAAGGACCCTTGTGTGAGGAAAGTTCGTAAATGGTTTGTTTTTACAATGACCCTTGTTTCTTGATTTAGCATATAATGTCTTAAGCATTTGGTTGCGAAGATTATGGCAAGGCATTCTTGTTCTTCCTGTGTATAATGTGTTTCATAGTCAAGCAACATTCGCTAATGAAATAGATTGCACATTATCTCTTGTCATCATCTTCTTGAGCCAAAGATATGGCTAGCGAGACATCTAGCTCGCGAATATAAGATTAACGGGTGGTCCGGCTTAGGTGGCATTAGTGTAGGTGGTCATAACAAGAAATGCTTAACGCGTTGAAAGCTTTGTTGCGAGTCTTGATCCAATCAATACTATAATCTTTCTTGAGTAGATTGTTGATTGGATGAATAGAAAAGCTTAAATATGAGATGAATCGTCATTGCACCGAGTTTTCCAAGAAATGACCGATTCCAAATTCATCCAAGGTTGGACCATTTCGAGAACAGCCCAAATTTTGGTTGGGTCAACATCGATCCCTCGTGATGATATAATGTAACCTAGGAGCTTCCCTCCTGTCACACCAAAGACGTATTTTTCTAGATTTAGCGTGACTCTGTATTCTATTAGACATGAAATAATGACGCGGAGTACTTCTAGGTGATCACAACGCTTCTTGGCCTTGGCCAACAAGTCATCTATGTAGGATTCCATAATTTTATGAATAAGATCATGAAATATATATGTCATAGCCCGCTAGTATGTAGCGCCAACATTCTTGAGACCGAATGGCATAACAACATAGCAATAGGTTCCCCAAGGAGTTATAAACATGGTTTTAGCTTAGTCTTGTTCAGATATTATGATTTGATTGTATCATGAGAATCCATCCATGAGAGAAAAAATCTCAAATCCGGTCACATGTTAAGGCCAAAAATGATGTCTATGGATGGTAACGAGAAGTCGTCCTTAGGACATGCCTTGTTAATGTCTCGGAAGTCTATGCAGATGCATATTTTCCCATTCTTTTTTAGAATGGGAACGATATTAGATACCCACTGAGAGTAGTCGACTAGTTTGATGAATCCTACTTAGAGGAGTTTTATTACCTCTTCTTTCACCATGAGAGCTACCTTGGGTTTCATTGGTCTTGATTTTTGTTTAATCGGTTTTGCATCTGATTTAGTGACGAGGTTATGTACCACAATGTGTGGTGCAACCCCTGTCATTTCTTTATAATTAAATGCAAAAGCCTTCTGATGTTCCTTGAGGATTCGAGTGTGTATTTCTACTTCTGATGGAGTTAACAAGGATCCTAATTTCAATATCCTTAGCTCATCCTCCATTCTGATGTTAATATCAATTGTTTCTTCGATTAAAGAAGTGTTACCTTCTTCAAACTCAAGCGGGCTAGAGGTAATTCCAGATCGTCTCCATTTTCTACTGTGTATATGCTGAGGTCTTTTTGTGGGGGAAGCTCTATCATGGGATTTATGAAGTAGGAAGATGAATGTGGGATTAAGGACAAATCTATCACGTGATGGGTGAGATGTAATGCTGCATAGGCATTTAAGTAATTCAGAGTGGCTCTATCACTATCAATGTGGTCTAGGATAGTAGATTTGTTCTCATCTCTATTCGTTAAAAGAGGGTTTGACATTTTTTTCACCAATGGTTCAGTACGAAGGGATACCATGAAACAGGTATCTTCCAACTCATTGTTTGGAGTGAAGTGTGATGTTGAGGTTGCTATAGAATCAGCGAGAAGATTTTGTTCTCATAGGATTGCTTCAATTGATATGAAGTCAAACTCCTTGCTTAAATCCAATACAGCTTGTTTTGTAGAGCTGTAAGTCCTCACTCTAGTTTCATACACCTCAGAGACTTGGTTTGCTACCAATTGTGAGTCTCCTAATACCCTGATGTTATTAACACCAATCCTCTTAGCTAAGACAAGGCCAAGGAGGAGGGATTCGTACTCAACATCGTTGTTCGTACATTCAAAATTTAGTTTAAAGGCAAATGGTAGGACTTTTCCCTGGGAGAAGTAAAGATTACACCTGCCCCAGCTCCGTAATGACATCTAGCTCCATTGAAATGGAGAGTCCAATATTTAGCTGGGAATATGGACGTTGGGATATTTGTTGTGTTAACATCTTCTACTTCCACCATGTAGAGATCCTTTGCTGGAAGAGAACCAACACCTAGGGTATATCCCATGCCTACATAATCAAATGGTAGGAACATTGGTAGATCCTGTTCTAATAATTTGACAATTTTTGTAGTAGTTCCTAACGATACTGTTTCTATAATGTTAGCCTCATCCTTGAGGGCTGGGATAGTCTTGACTAGGCTCATAGTCTCAAGATCTGTTGTAGGTACCAACTTTTCCTTCTGGTTTTGCGTCGGTGGGTTTATTAAGTTGGTTTGTTGGGAGTTCAAACTCCAAGTGAATGCCTGGTATTTTCTTTAAGTCAGCTAGGTGTATATCGAATGGTTTTGGATCACCTTTGGCTACAAACACCTTTCCTAAATGCAAGAATCTTACTTCTTGAAATAATGTAGAAGGGATTGCCTTCATACGGTGTATCCATGGTCGACCAAGGATCATATTATAGTTGGTTTCCCGATCTATAATATAAAAATCAGTCAGGATTGTTTTGGGTCCTAAGGTGACTAGTAGTATTATAGTTCCGATCGACTTGGATTTAAGGCTATCATAGCCTCTTAATGTATTTCGAGTCATGGAACAATTCATTTCTCCATACCCTAGCTTTTGAAGGAAGGAGAAGGGGACTATGTTAACTGCTTCCCCATCATCAACCATCGTGTGTTTCACATAATTGTTATAAACCCACACTTGCAAATGTAAGGCCAGATTGCCTCTGCATGCAATCTCAGCATCTATTGGTATTTTGTTTATTTCAAATATAAACTCAGTATCCCTATCCGGCTGCCGTGGAGGGTGGATATCAAAGTCTATATGGTTTACCTATGTTTCGGGAGGTGGAGTGATGTTAATTAAATGACCTAAACCTAATGCCTCTAAAAGAGTAGCCCTATGGGCAGGAGATTTCTTTAATAAGTCTAAAAAAGAAATGTGTGAGAAGGTTTTTGTTAGATCACTAATTAAATCATAGGCACCTATGGGTTTTACTAATATTTGTTGGATGTTATCTGTCTCTGCGGTAGTAACTTGGACTTGGCTGAGAGGAATACTCTCGTGTCCTCATTACGCTTTCAACGGATAGTTCGTGTCTAACTCCACTAAATCGACTATCTTGGGTTGTGGCTGACTTCCTAATTGTGGCGCAACTAATGGATTTAGTGAAGTTGAGGCTTCATGATCATTATTTCCTATCATTATGCCCTTATTTGTCCCATTTGGATTTAACCTATTGTTATTGTGATTTGGGAGCGGATCATTAAAGATCTTGAGGGGAGCATTTTGAGGGGAAACTACCCCTGTAAAAGTATTTGGTGCTGGTGACGTAGAATCTGCCAAGAACATATCTATGAAAAGTTGTCTTTGTTCCTCTGGAAAACGTTGCATGAATTTATTGTAGTCACGGCACGTTCTAGTGTCATGGCCCCAAATTTTTGAAAACCAAAATACGAGTTAGGATTGTAATTCCTAGTTTGTTGGTTTGGTGTATATTGTGGCCCAAAACTCTGATCAAACCGTTTCCTATTAGGATTAAAGTTTTACATTTGTTGTTTTTGGTTTTGGTTCTAGTTTTGATATCCAGTTGAGTTTTGGCTTGGACCTTGTGCAGGGTTTCACCATTGTTGTTGTTGTCTTTGATTAAAATCCACTACATTGATTGTTGGGGTAAAGTTGTTGTTTCGTTGGTTGTTCATTAGTGGTGGAGTATTCACAACATTTACCTTTTTAGCCTAATCAGTTACTCCATCTATTGTCACTCCGTGATTTTTATTAAGGATTTTAGGTCCTTGATTGACATTTGTGGTAGTAGGATAAGTTGTAGTATTCTGGTTGGAGGTGATTAACCTCCCATTTGCTCCATACGTCTTATGACCACTATCTCTTGCTGCTTGATCTATTCGGAGAGCGCTCTCAAGTACTTCATCATAAGTCTTTAGTGGGAACTTCTAGACTTCTTCCTTCACTTCTCTGCTGAGAGAATGAAGGAATAAATCACATAGTTCCATTTGGTCCATGTTTGGAGCACTGGCCGAAGAATAAAGGACTGTACGCCATCTTTGGATAAAATGAGCAACAGATTCATTGTGTTCTTGCTTAATGTGCAAGAATTCCCTAATTCCTGTTCTCAACAGTTTGTTCATATCAAATGCCTTGATGAACTCAGAAATGAGTTGTTTAAATGAATGGATGGAGGCTTCAGGTATTCTGTAATACCAATCGAGGGCGATGCCTTCTAACATTTTGGGAAATATTTTGGCAACAACCCCATCCCAAGGGAGTAGTTCTCGAATGGTTGTGGCATAGGCCTTGATATGTGTGTTTGGATCTCCCTCCCCTTTGTATTTGGGAAAATTGGGAAGAGGTCTTGGAAGCATGACACTTCATATGGTGAAGTCTAAGGGCTCTTTCAAATATTCTGAATAAGTCCCTATCACGTAGGTTTCAACCATTGATGGTGCCTGCTGAGGGGGTGGTGGTGGAATGGGTTGTTGATATGGCATAGTGTATGCATTGGTAGGGGCATAAGGAAACCCCTGTGGTTGAGAAAACATGCCGGGAGAGGAGAACATATCCCCTTGTGGTGATTTGGAGTACATGTTTAAGTATGAAGGGGTATTGTCTAGGAATGGATTATTTTGTACTAGACCGGGAGGTATCGGAACGGTGTTAGAAATGACGGTTCTAGTTGGCGTTTTTTGTGAATACTGAGGAGGCATGCCCAACGTACCTATTCTTGTGTGGAGGTTTAATTGGCTAGGATGGTGTGGAGGATTGGAATTTCATGCCCGCATGTATTGAGAATTGTGATTTTCCCGAGTAAGTTCTAACCCCTAACTTTTTCTACTAAAGTCGAAATGACTTCATTTGGTGAAGTCACGGTATTTGCCTTAGTGGCGTTTGGAGTATATCTTAGTGTTGTATAGGCATATGATACCCCATATGAACTAATCATTTCCTGCTAAGTTTCCTCGAGGGAATTTCCTATATGTAGTGGCATGGAGGTATTTTCTTGAAAAGAGACCTCGGTTGTGTTTATAAACTTCCTATGGGTGGGTACATACTCCGAGAGCATTGTTCATTCCTGGCGTAACGCACTGAATGTTCATCATCTAAAACTAGGTATGGGTCTGATTGTCTACTAATTTGTGGTCTAAGCAACACCTGAGGAGACGAACCAAATTCTCCTGTGAATGTCATATTGTTCAAGCCTGAAGGCTCTGTTTGTTGCATTTGAGCGAGCTGATCCAACTCCTCTGTTTGGAAAGATGAGCTATATCTAGTCCTTGGAGGTGGAGTTTGTGTTGACAACCAGTTGGCTGAATAATTGTCACCCCATACTAAGAGTGAGGGTGATGATTGTCTATTCAGTTGAGCGTAGTATGCCTCAAGACCTAGGAGAGGTCTACCATATGCATCGAATCCTGACATATTCGGGGGTATATGAATACCCGTAGAATAATGGGAAGGAGTGAAGGTGGATGAAAGAAGACGAAACACTAAAAGAGACAAGTCAAGAGTGAAGCAATTGTTCCAAGTTCACCAATTTTGTTTGGTGAAGCTGATGTGAAGGCTTAATGAGGTATTAGAAGGTGAAACAGTTGTTTGTTTCATGCCGCGTGCTCACCAATTTTATACGATGGAAAAGTGACAAGCGAGCATGGGAATCTACAAGTAACTCTTCCTCGCACCTGACCTCCCGAGGTCGTGTCAAACAACCAAAGGGGGATGGAATACGCGTGGGATGTGGACAAACTAGTTAGGAAATCTTATGTCTTCGACATGCACTAGTGGAATCTGTGAATCTAAGGCAAAGAAGGCTCTCCTAACTTGAACTGGTGTGATAGATCGATCGGTGAGGATGACTGCTCGAAGGATCCAATCAATATCGAGCTCTGGCTTAATTCGGTCTATGGGTTATGGGATACGTGGAAAATGACCTGGGATTATTTTGTGTATGTCTCTGGACAGGGTCATGAAAATGGATGATGGGTACAATGGACTCTACGGGCGATTGCCTAGTCTAGTCTAGAACTCCTTAGCTTTGTTAGCTGCTACATCTAACAAGGATAACTATGTGATGATGATAGGTGGAAGTGGAGTGGATCTAAATATTAATGTGCGTAAGCCAACGTCAACGTCAGATTGACCTGTAGGCTCGTTGGGTTGTGGGATTTGTGGGTCACAACCATAGATTCATGGTTGTTGTGGACCTGCTATGGTCATGTGCGGAATCAGTCCCTAATCCCTAGTATCCAATAGTCGTATGCCTTCTCGGCCTCTATATTTAGAATTAACAATTGTGTGATCTTCTCAGAGTATCTCATAGGCGTTCTTGCAACCTGAATTCTTAAGCTAGTATCTATGTCTGTGAGAGTGTCTCCTGCGTCTGGCTGTGGGACCAAAGGATCACAACTGAATTTTTTCTCTCTTTCAAGCTCTTCTACATTCATGTAGATATTTATTTACTGATAATATGTACTTTGGCTGATTTGACCAAAACATGTGTGCTTGGTCGTCTTCTATGTTTAACCCGCTCACCGTGTGAGCTGATCTCATTCTGAAGTCTGTTGTTGTTCGAAGAATTTGGATTCTAAGATTCTGATCTATGTCGGTTATTACTGTAACAAGATTGGGTTGGGGCACGATTGGCTCAAATACGTATTCTCTGGGTTCCCTAGGTCCCGTGATTGTCATACAAAAGGAAATGATACAAATCTAACTAATGACAAATAATTTAACTGACGTAAGATATGTCTATGTATATTCCTAAATCTGATAGTTATTGATAAACTACTAAACAGAATTTAAAGAGAAATTATCTAATATATCTAAAATTGACAACTAAACTAATAATGTAATTAAAACAAACAAAGCAACCAAGTATAGCTACTTGTCTATGTAGTTTTTAGATCTATTCTAAATAACCTGATAACTAATCTACTCTATTTGAAAGACTCTCGATCCTACCTCAGAAGTGAGGAGTGAATCATAGTTTCTCAGAAACTATCAATCCCCACTTCCTTCCCCTGCAACATTGAAAGTGAAATTAACTGAAATGAAATGATTGACTACTTTATTTGATATGATTTTAACTAGAACTTTGAAAGCTAGAACCTGGATTCTGCAGAATAGTAGTGAATCCGATGGTGTGTGACCTTGTCCCCTCAGTGTGATCTCCTCGTTCCTTCATGCTCATGTGGATCCAGAAAAGTGTGTAATGCTAGCATCAACAAAAGTAGATATTGGAACAAAGGCAGCTTAGGATGCAGACTGAATATAATGCGAGTAGGAGAGGGATAGCGCAAGAGTATAGAGCTTGGCTTATGCAATTCCTAGTGGGATTTATTACGAGTCATGCAACAATGTAAAATTTCCATAACCTCGAAACTATCTTGTTTAACAAAAAAGACATGTAAATTTAATGGCTTCTTATTAAAAATCAAACTGTTCTACTTCAATGGATTGCATGAAATAATAACAACACTAGCACAAGATGATTATGTGGCTTCCTAACAACAAAACAACACTAACTAGGCATGCAATGAATAAAACTATGAATCCTAGACAAAATTTGAAAGACTAAGCTATTGAAATGAGAAATTGAGAGGCAAATTTGAGGGGCCATTTTCTTGAGCACAAGCCAACTATTTATAGCATTTCCATTTATCCAAAGGTAAAAACCAAATTGATCTCTTAAACCATAAACAATGCAAAAACACTATTCCAGGGAACCATAATCATTAATGTAAGCCAAAGGCAAGAAAAAAGTTGGTAAATGTTAAAATTTACGTGAGTCGCATTAAAAGAACATTTTGGAAAACATGTGAAGGACCACCGCCCTGAGCAAGGCAATGCTGAGACCACTTTGCCCTTCCTAAGCGGTGGTCACAAGACCGTTGCTCAAGCAGGTGGTAGTTTCATAACTGAAGAACAAAACGCAAAGGAAAAGAGGGAAAAGAGAGAAACAAAGCACACAGTGGCTAAGCGGGGCATATGGGATGTTAACACATACTTGGGGAGCTTTTCTAGATCCTGAACACCTTGTGAGAATACCCGTATCATCATTGGGGCACTTGTAATGCTATTCTGGTGGTGCAAGACCCTACAATTTTGGGTACGTGCATAAAGAACATTGAAGATTATTTTCCATTGTAGGGTGGGAATTAATTTTGGGATAATCATTATTTATTTTATTTAGTATATAGTTTTTCTATATGCATTTGTAAGTTGGAGATTAGTTATAGTTATAGTTTGCTTTTGGATAACAAATCCTATTATTATCCCAAGGATTTTTCCTTAGCTTTATGAATAGGGTATAGGTCCCTTCAACACAGCTTATCAATAAAAAAATGTCACTCTATGTGATAGGATCCAACAATGATGTTTTTGATTTCTTTGATAAGGGAGACTAGGAGTTTTTGTTTATCAATGAGTCATATTATCTCCAATCTTGATGATCGTGGTGAGCTCATACTCGATAAATGACTATGACTTATCTTCAAACATGGATTTTTATGATAGAGCTTGAGTTCCCTATCCATAGGTTTATACACTTTATGCCAAATTTGATGGTTGCATTCGTGTGCATTCTTGAATCGAATTCAATTTTTAACTTTATCATTATTTGAATTTTTGGGAGCTTTGGAGATATTTGAATTTTTTATCGTAGCTTGATGAAGAAACTATTTGGGTTTCATATAAGTTAATATGTGATTTGTTTGATTCTAAGAAGTGGGGGAAGAAAGTGGATGTTCAAGATTGATGAGAGGAATGTGAGGAATGATGGTGGGATTTCCCCAGTCATTGATAGAAGGATAATATGATGGAAAAAGAGGATATGGTACAAGAATTTAAGAGGAAAAGCTACGAGAGGTGAACCACACATAGAAGATGAAATGCTACTATGGTGTGGCCCAAGTATAGAAGATAAGGGCTACCCGGAGGTGACCCAAAAATAGAAGATGGAGGGCTACTAGGGTGTGGCCCAAGAATAGAAGATAATGGGCTACCCAGAGGTGACCTACAAATAGAAGATGAAGGGATACTAGGAGGTGGCCCAAGAATAGAAGATAAGGGGCTACCCAGAGGTGACCCATAAATAGAAGATGAAGGGCTACTAGGAGGTGGCCCACATATAGAAGATGATGATGTGATTATAGAAGGTGACCCAAGGATATATTTTGATTGAGGAATCATGACATGTAAATAATGATGAGGTGATGAAAAGATAGATCAGGGATCAATGACAGACCTAGGTGTTTCTCCATGTAATGGGGAATGCGAAGATGGAAGAATAAGAGGAGGATCAAGTTTGATGATCTTAGGATCCTCCTTGTTTTCTAACAAAAGAATCAACTTCTTCCCCATAATATGCTAATACATCAAGGTTAAAGTAGAATCCTTTCTCATGGTCCTCTAGAGGAATGTCATCATGTAGCCCCATGAATTATCCGATTGCTTCTTCATTATGAAATAAATCAATCGGTATGGGTCATTGTTGGTTGATGATAGTAGGTTGATTGGAAGAAAGAGGTCCAAAAAGTGTGGAATATTTAAAAGATGTTTGATGATGTAGATGAGGGGAAGGTTTGACATTATTTCTCTCACAAATGAATTGGATAGTGCTTTGAAAATATATCTTAGCACATCATTTCTTTTGAATATCTCAACATAGACATAAACATCGATCTCTAGAATATTGATGAATATAGAATAATGTATGATCAAAATGACCCAGGGGCCAAAGAGGGATTGGATTTTGATTGATAAAATAAGATGAATTGAGAGATGAAGTAGATTTGTATTGGGATGTCTCACGAGTTGAAGAAGACATGGATTTGGAATAGGTTGGTATAGGCTTTCCTAAAGACGATATAGTGTAGGTAGAAAAATATGATCGTCTCTCTAGTAAGTGGATTGTGACGTAGGGGTCAACTTGGATGATTGATTAGAGGAATTTTGAGTCACATAGATCTTCAATGGAGGAAGATGTCATTTATGTGACTAATAAACGGGGTCCAAAGTGAAGAAAGTGAAAACTATGACTCAAGAGTCAAACTAGAAATTTGATTGGAGGAACTTCAGTCACACAAATCTTCAAAGGAGGAATATGCCATTGAGGTGAATTATAAAGGGGGTCTTGTGAAGAAAGGGAGGACCATGACTCAGGAGTTGAATTAGAGGAATGATGGGGAGAATTTATGGCGACACAAATCCTTAGAGGAGGAAAACATCATTTAGGTGACTGAAGTTATTCCTTAGAATAAAATTGATCGGATGAGTCTCAAGAGACCGAGGGGAATCTAAATAGTACCATGAATCAAAATAGCCAGAAGACTAAGAGGAATTAAAATAATAACATGGATTAGAATAATCAAGAGACTAAGGGGAATTAGAAGAATAACATGGATTGGAATCATCAGAATAGTAAGGGGAATCAAAGAATAACATGGGTTAGAATAATCATAATCATACCACCAACTATGAGATGAAGGTGGGGAAAGGGTTAGATGAATGGATTCTCTAACACAAAGAACCAATCAAGGTTTAGTCTTGATGGGCATGTTTCTATGTGAATGCATAAACCTAGGTTCCCTATTGTTGTAAGTGTGAGGAACCATGTGATAGTTAGTCATTGTTGGCATCGTTGGGTCTAATTTCCTATACCTAGATAGTATTATTGAACTCCTTTAAAATGAAGGAAGTTCTATGTCGACTTGGGCAGCGTAATGACAACCAACTAGACATTTTGATAATAAATAGGGATACTTATTTGATGTTCCAAAGGGAATCTAAGGGAAACAGACATTATAATGACACAATTTTGATAATCCAACAAGTTGTAAGTGTAAATGTCAAAATGGTTTATCAAAATTTAGCAACACAAAGGATACAAAGGAAAATTTCCTAATGTTTATTTTGATTTAAGAGTTTCTTAATAAGAAATTTTTTTCTAAGGTTTGAAAAATTTTATACAAGGACTATAATGAACCTAGGAAAAACAAGCAGCGTGACAACTGTAAATGTCACAAAGAATGTCTAACAATGGCTAAAGAATGTTCAATGGAAAAGAATAAAGAACCAAAGGATCAAAGAATAAAAAAGTATCAAAAGGATTTTCCTAGGAAACAAGTCTACAAGATCAAATATTACAAGAAATAATCATGCCATTTCGACACACAAACCTAATCTACAAGAAACTACTCCTTATATGCAAAATGTGTCTCAATAATAGGTTGACGAAAAATTATCAACACAATGTCAAAACTTAAGTCAAGTTTAAAATAAACAAGATGTAATTATTAACAATGGGTTGAAGTGACTTTTGAATCAAGGTATGTTAAAATAAGTATCGATACAAACAAGGCCTAAATCCCAAAAAGTGGAAGTTACAAATGTGAATATCAAACAATACCACTTGGATATGTTAATCAAGCTTTATGGAAAATCAAGATATTAGTATCAAAATAATATTTTTATGATGTGAACAATGTATTAACAACACTTTTCAAACTCAAGGAAATGTTTGTAAGAAAACAAGTTCAAATTATACCAAGGAGTTGCTAATGTGTGATCAGTGTAATGATACAATCTAGAAACTTATATCAAGTTTATGAAAAACAAGATGTAAGTATCAAAATTTTATCGAGATGATGCAAGAAACATAAAAAATAAAGGAAAGATCAATGATGAGAAATCCTAGCTATAAATGATACTTCTTAACATGGGTATCAATACAAGGATATTCAAGATATGAGCACGTACCAACACACTTTCAATGCTTACCATCGTTGTCGTAATAAGGAAGGATGTAATCAGGTGCAAAAGTGGTGGACAAGATTTTGAGTAACACTTCGTATGTATGCCTTATTTTTCTCGAAAGGGTTACAAGAAAACAAATGAGTAAACCAAGTGGTGATGAGGCAAACCTAGCTTCACTTTGGCAGAGGTTTGCCTTGTTTAAAGTACAAGGTAGAAACTAAGACAAAGTAATGTGTAATAAGTTTTGTGATGAATAATACATGGTTCCCTATGGATTTTTTTCACAACACTCGCCAATTCTTAACTAAGAGAGGTATGCACTTCTATTATTTCTCCTAGAGAGGTGGACCATTACCCCACAATCAAATTAATGAATGTGGTCTCATACGGGTAACATGAAGCTTTTCTCACACGGGTTTTTGTTCTGATAAGTGGGTAGTGGGGAACTTTCCATTTTTTCCACCCGTTCCCTCAAGGTGTGTAAGTTACTTCCCACAATTTAAATCGAATGAGTCATAGCTCTTATATGAACCTATAAATACAATGTTTTGAATAAAGTGGTGTTTTTTATCTTTTAATCTTAATGTGGTTTTGCACACCGTTACAACAAACTATATTTAGTATTGGTTTAGATCATTTTTCTTTGAAAAATGAATAAGGTCCTATACTCAAAAGGTATTATTTCTCCATGGAAACTTATAACATTTTAAAAATAGGATCAAATGTTGTTTTGATTCTCAAGATCATCTAAAAGACGCAAGAGAAGAGCATACACAACAAGTAACCCAACATGATAGTAATGGAAAACTCTAAATCAAAGTACCATTAAACATATTTTACAAATTACTCATTCCTTTAATTAATAATGAAATGAAGTTTCCAAATTAATCCAAATGTTAGAAAACAAGACCAAAGTTGCTTTTGATTCTCAAGATTGCCAAAAGGCAAAAGAAGATCATACACAAACTTTGATCTAACTAAGTAAAAATGGAAAAACAACATTCATTAAATCATTTAAATGTGTTAGAAAAATATCCATAATCATAGCCATTTCTGATTCTCAAGGTCTCTCAAAAGCACAAGAGAAGAACATACGTGGTGTTGATCAAAAATAAATATAACATACAACAAAAATGACCATTTTTATAATAAAAGAAAAACCTATAATTTATGTAAGTCTAAATTTTCAATTTATGTGTTCGTTGCATAATTCACTTTAATACTTTTCCCACACAAAAATAATGGAGTCATTTTAAGTTTGGGAGAAAATTTATGGCCTCCTAATATAAGTTATGTTTATACTCACGGGTATGCACTTAACTTGTACTCAAAAAATGTCAAAAAAACGTCCTCAATCAAGTAAAAGGTAAAAATTTCCAACCAAGATTCAATTTTGACAATAACTCATCTCATTAATATATGCAAAAAATAACAACACTATCAAACATTAACATTCATGATCAAAAACTAAACATTTTCAACAAATTGACAAAACTAGCATGCAAAATGATGCTCTAAAATGAAAACATGGAGAAATCTCAAATTTTTATCTCAAAGATTCAATTTTGATAGTAACCTATCTCTTTAATATGTGAATATAAGATTCAAACACTATCAAACACTAACCTACATGCTCAAAATTTTAAGATTTTTAAGAAATTGACAAAACTAGCGTGTAGAGTGATGAACAATGGAGCTCTAAAAAAGCAATCATGGAAAAATATTGAATTTTTCATATCACGATCCAATTTTGATAGAATTTCACTTCCTTTATACCCATAAGGAAGACTCAACACATGCAAAATCAACAAAAGAAGTTAAGAAAAACAAAATAACACCAAGTAGCTTCAAAGAAAAAATAATCTACCATTAACATCATTATAAGCGCTTAAAGGAAATAACTACTTCTAATGCATAAACATGAAAATAATCACCTAATTCTAATTCACTTCCTACTCTTTTGTGATTACTACTTAAAATATGAACCTAATTAGATCATTAAGAAATCAAATGTGTGTTGATCTCCAAAGAGAGTGAAGGATCTCACCAAGAAATGGCTACAAGGCCATACTTAGATCTACCTTTCCACTTAAAAATGAGATAAATGGATGCAAAGATGAAGTATTTATTCCAACAATGGAGAAGGCTCTTATCATAAGCTTATATATTTCACTAGCAAAAGTGTGGTTTGTGTTTGAGAGGAAGGAGCTTGGTCCTTTATATAGCTTGCCACTTTAGGAGAAGCTTGCAATTTGGTGGATGTGGGACAAAGCCCAAAGAAGAAATGCAAAGGATATGCATGTTTAATAAAGGATGTGCACTTTATGGGAGTTGAGAGGGGTTTAATTAATCAAATGTGACTAATTAATAGGTAGGGATAAGCTTGTAGAAGTTATTTACAAGGGATTTGGAGGAAAATTAGCATCATTTGGGGGATGTAAGAGGGGAATTTGACTAATAAAAGTTTTATTGATTAAAATAGCGGGCATAATTAATTAGTAATAATTAATTAGCCAAATAGAAATGGATTATAACTAAAGAAAGGTTGTTAATTAACAAATAAGAAGGGGAATGTTAGCTAATTAGTGGAAAGCACTAATTATTATGGAAATGACGAGAAAGAGAATAATCAATGCAATTTTAGTATTAAAAATTTGTAAGAGGATTTTAGGTGTCTAAAGAACTCTTCCCGACAAGAAGAGCAACACGGGGATGCATTTGGGACAATTTATGTTTAACAGGTTTAACATCGAGGATGGTGACGATTTTATGGATGATGATGGAAGGATCGAGACTCGGCATGTTAGAGTACAACCATGAGAAGGATTTGTTATGCTTGGACAAGAAGGAGGTAACGGTTTCGAGCTCTTGAGGATCAATAGATTGGACAACCTTGAGGATGCAAGGATATTGGGAGTCCTTTGTTGATGTCGATAGTGGATTCATTAAGGAGGGTGGAAGTATCGAGAGGAAGGTACTTTTGGATATGATAATCCTCAACCCCCATATAATAAATAATGGAATCATCATCCCTGCATCGGAGGATATCAATGGTAAGGGAATGCACCCTTATCATCTCAAGGTATTTTAGAGGAAAGGACCAAGTCTCATTTTCAACGTGATAGGTGATCGATTCAAGGGAAATGATGGACACTAAAAAAACTTCAAGGGGGATAGACAAAGGTTCATCTGTGTTGTGGGATGGTTGAATGAAGAAGAAGATGGATTCTCAATGTTGATGTTGGAGGAAGAAGAAGTGCATGGAGGAGGAGTGGAGGGATATTTATATCCCAAACTAAACTTCTCATATGGTTCACGGGATTTGTTAAGGACAAGATCATGGATACCCTGTTCATAACGTCCTAGACCATATCCCTTCCACGCACAATGATAAAGGTAAGTATAGGAAAAATATTTGTTAGAGAGGAAATTGAAACCATTGGTATATGGTTTTGTGTGAGGGTGGTCATCAATATGAGAAGAAGGGTGATCAAATCCATTGTAGACAAGATTGGTTTTGAGGAAAGGGGGACCGAAAGAGATAACATCCCCAACATTGGATTAATACATAGGGGCCTTTTTAGGATGAACAAGGTGGTTAATAGAAGGAAAGGAATTAAGAGTGAGGAGTTGATACTCCCCCAAGGCAAGGCGTTACATCATATCATCAAAATATCCATCATGGGGTAACTTAGATGTAGGCACAAAAGAACTAGTGGATGCTTCGGAAGAAAAGTATTACTTAGGGACAAGCACATCATTTGGTCAATAATTCATATGACATGCTTTAAAGGGAGGGTGGTCAAAGACAGAGAGTATGAATCTTCCCTTCATGTTCATATTTAATACAATGGTGGAGGGTAGATGGGACACAACACATGACATGAATCTAAGGGTGTCCAAGCAAGACATTATACTAAAACTCCCTTTCTACAATATAGAAGATATCATGAAGGAGTTTATGGCTAAAATGAATGGGAAGGATAATTGTGCCCAAAGCGGGGGCAACAACATAATTGAAAGCACAAGGGATGACAGGTGATTAGGAGATAATGATGTCGGAAGTTTAAGTTTATTGAAGGTATGGGAAGAAATGATGTTGATACTAGCACCATTTTCAATCATGGATCGACATAGGAAGGTGTCATTGATATGAATCGTGATGAAAATAGGGATATCATGGTATTCCAAAATAATTTTGGGCATTTCACAATCCTCAAAATATATGGTGGTGGAAGCTACGAGAACTCTAACAAGGGCCGCAAGGGGATGAGGCTCATTGGATGATACGGAGATGCACTGTAAAACTTCAATAAGAGCCTTTTTTTGGTTAGGGGATATTTAGATAATCTCACAACGGGACATCTTAACAGGATCCTAGTGCAACTTCTTTATGATGGATTTCTCGATAGAAGTATAATTAGAAGTGTCTAGGATAAACACCTTATCCTTAGAGGAAGAAGGGGGTAGAATTATTAGGTGTGGAGAAGGCTCGTTGGGAGGATCATCGATGATAACTTTAGATTTGGATGAGGTGGATGGTTTGGACTTCTAAGGGCAAGACCAAGTGTTAATACGGATGGCATATATGTAAAGAGGAGGGATATCTTTGGAAGAAAGAGAAGCCAAAGGTGGGATAGAGGTGAGAGAAGATTTAAAATTATTGGGTTTGGTTGGAGGATTTATTTTGGATGAAGATGGGTTAGGGGATGGAAGGGTGTCTTCTTCTTAAATGATAAGATCATCCTCTTCCATAATACTATCGACAAGGGTGTAGAGGGCCTTACAATGTTAGGTGGTATGGTCAAGAACACGATGGCGGGGAAAAATAATGTTAGAATAGAGCCATGTGGGTTTGGCCCACATGGGTCAAAGGGTTTAATAGGTGGAAGGGTGACCATGGATGCATGGAGAAGACATTGAAATACCTCGTTATAATATTTGATGGGATTTTTGGAGGATTAAGTCTTAGGGACTTTGTATGGGTTTTATTTAGAAGAAGTAATGGAGGTAGAAGAGGGGTCTCATTCTTATGAGGTCGGATAGGATCCTTAGATACATATTTTGATATGGTAGGGAGTGTGGATGTTGATTGAGATTGGGATGAAGGGGTGGATGATGGTTTTGATGATGACTTAAAATAAGAAGGAATGGGTGATTTAGATGAAGGAGAGGAGATGATTTGGATATAGTTTTAGAGGGATGGGTGGTTGACTTGGATTTTAGTGGGTAATGATATGAGTGTCAAGTGTTTGAGATGTAGAACTAGTCATTTGGATAGTAGGTGGATGATTAGAAAAAGTTGTTTAAATACGCCAAGTGGTTAATTAGGAGGGGCATTTGGATTACTCACTTGAAGGTCACCTTGGTTGATGATTAATTTAAAAATGTCCTTAAAGGTACTAAAATTTTCAATGTCATGCTTGTGAACTCGATGATGTTTGTAATAGAGTCCTATCGATACTAAATAGGCTTGGGTCATGATTCATCTAAGGTTCTAATTAGAGGGAGTTAGATGATATTAGCATCCATAATCTTATCAAAGACATAACTATAAGAATCCACAAGGGGATTATAGTTTGGGTAGGGAAAGGAGCTCATTATGAAGGCTCGTTATGGGAAGTAGAAGCGAGAAAAATACTTGATGATAATAGTGTTTTCTGCACTCTTAGATTTTTCATGATGAGAAGAGGAGGATTTTGTGAACTCTATCTTAGGTTTGTTAGATCTGAGTTTAACATGGCCTTGCTCAAGGGCACAAAGTTCTAATTTATGAGCCATGGTAAAATATTCTTCAAATATTTGAAAAGATTGAATCTTAAGGGTGGAAGGGATATGCTTAGGAAAAGATCAAGAAAAGAGCTTGATGAGCTCAGTATGAGGAAGGGAAAAGGACATCTTGTTGATGATACCACACCATCTCACAAATTTTTTTATGATGGATTCATCTTCGAACTTATTAATGGCATATAGGTCAGTGATAGTGATTTTGCAAGCAATTTTGATGGATAAATTCTCTATAAAGATTTAGGAAATATGTGTAAAGGAGAAGAGGTAGTGTTGGGGGATGCCATTATACCAATCCAACGCAAGCCTAGATAATTACATGGGGAAGGTCCTAAGCATGAGGTTTTGATTGTGGGCTATAAGGTAGCATGTATGTCTAAAGTCTTGGAGATACTATTGAGGATCCTCTTTTTTTTTTATTTAGATAACTTAGGAAGTTCCTAACTAGGAGGATAAGGTTTAATGGGGATCGAATAATGGATGGGCTCATTAAAAATTTGTTCATACGTAAAATATATCTTATGACCTAGAGTAGCGCCTTCCAAGTTAACCAAGATACCCAATAATGTTTTCATGGGGTCATTAGAAATAGGTTGAAGAGATGTTGAAGGATGAGGTTGTTGAACGTAAGAAGTGGATGGGTTTGATTGAGGATGAGGTTGATAATGCTAAGGATGGGTAGGATTTTGAGGAGGTGGTTGATAAGGAGGAGGATAAGTGATAGGTTGGGATTAGATGGGTTGTTGAAAAGGAATGTAAGTAGGGGACAAGATTGAGGGATTTTATGTATGAAAAGGGGGTTGGATTGAGGGTAAGTATGATAAGGAAGTTGAGCTATGTGGATGGGTTAGTGGTGCAAAAAAATGATGAAAAGTAATATGAGGGGGAGGAGTTGGTGTGTCTGAGTAGATTCTAAAGGAAATGGTTGTGAAGAGACAAAATTAGGATAGATTTGGGATGTAGGAATGGGGACCGAGTTCTGAAGAGGGTGCTCAGATGTAGGAGGAAAGGTGGATTCTAGAAGAGGCTGAGTAAGGGCATCAATGACCATAGTGGATGAGGATATGATGGGAAAGGAGGATGAAGGGATATTATCGATACAGGGAAAACCAGATGGAAGGGGACCACCAATTAAATAATTTTGAGAGGAAGATTCAAAGGAGGTATGTTCATGTTGGGCCATGGTCAACTCATTCATCACTCGAGGGAAAAATATGGAAAGTTGGGAGGTGAGAACCTGAGTGACTCAAGCTGGGAATGGTAGGCATAGAGTTGTTGAAGAGGAGGCCCCTTAATGGGAAGGTGAATAGATTTATGTATGAGGTAGTCATGGAGGGCATCAAGATTAGCGTCTAGGAGTTCTTAGAACTCCACGCATCTGCAGGGGATAACAAGGGGGAAAGGATTCAACGAAAGTAGGCTGATGGGGAGTAGATGGTCTGGAAGGGATTGAATGGTGATAAAGGAAGGGGTTGGTCTCAACATGAGAATGGGCGTGAACCATGGGTGGCTCACTAGAAGGGATGGTAGAAGTGATGGGATTCAACCCACAAAGGAAGAGGAAATAGCCATGGCTGATGTATGTAGAAGAAGAGTGGTAGAAATAGGAATGTTAGACGAAGAGACTTGTTCCATTTTTCTAATTTGTGACCAAATGAGACTAGGCATGAAAAAATAAACCTAAAAGGCCTATGGTGATAATTACTATAGCAAGAAAATCACACAACACAATATTATTTATATTGATTATTTAGAAGAAGTGTGAAAAGAAAATAAGAAGACTCAGAGGGAACCTAGGAAATGACCAAGCTAAGGCTAGTTTTAAGATGTTTAGGGATGAATTCCTTGATATACCTAAAGGTACATGAGGCCTGATTCTGTGATAAAATTTATAACATGACTAGAACATTGTGATGGTTTTCCTATTAGGTGATGAAATCTCAATAGTTTCACCTGGAGGATTGTTTAGATGTGTGAATCAATGTGTGGGTTTGGATGTGTGTGAAAAGAGTGGATGTAAAGGAATGTTGGTCAGTCAAAATATGGAACTTAGTGAAGGGAATATAGAAGTTTCACACAAGAGAGCAGAGCACATTCAAAATCGGTGCGAAGTATAGGGAATGAATCGGTTGTTTTCGGATGGTTCACAATGAAGACATACCGCCTTGATATTGACCTTAGATAAGTATAGAGGAGTGATACATGATTTGGAAGAAGAATACACATGACATTTTGCACTAGATCTCGAGTTTAACGCACTATTTTTGCATGAGTGGGTGGAACAGAATATGTATGATAGTTTATATGAGAGATTTTTCATTATCTTTATCAAATCAGAATTATACGAGTGGCTGTTTATTGCTTATGCATCTAAGCATAATTGGAGGTATTGCATACTTGTCTATATGTAGGAAGACTTTTCAAGCCCTTTATGATGTTGATCTAATTTGGACTCATGCTATAGATACATGGTTACGTGGTGTTTTGAAAAGTTATATCTTGAAGTACTCAATTTCCACTTAGTTTTTCCTAGAGGTGGCTAATTTTAGTTTTTATGATATCCAAGGGGAACTTACCTATGAGGCATTCCATTGTGGGTGATCAAGATCCCGATGGTAACTTTGAATTTGAGAGTAAATTGATGGCTAAATAAACCCACCACGCATAGGAGTAGGTTTGGTGAAATATGACAGAATTTCTAGTAGAGAGAAAGGAAGAGAGAGGAAAGGTGGATTAAGTATAATGAGGTGCGTGAGAGGGAGGTAGAGAAGAAAGTGGTAGAGGAAGAAGGTGCTTAGCAAATGGCATTGTGGAGAAAGATATTTCGGGAAGGAGTGGAAGTTCATGCAAAATACATGGAACCTGAGCCTCAGGAACTCCCCCATTTGGGAAAATGTGATAGGGAACCCTCCTCAACCTCACATAGAAGCACACCAATAGATACGACCTAGGCCACATGCACGTATCTAAATCCACCTGGCAACCTTGCCCTTGCACTTGGTTTTCTAGAATCTAGTATAAAAAATACAGTCAGCAAGCTAATTCAAGTAGTGGGAGAGTAGGAGCGAGTCTTATAAGAGGCATAGTGATGGTAGTACAAATGGCTTTGTTGTTATATGGGAGTACCTTTTCAGGTGTATCATCTACACAAATTTAGGCACGTAGATTTTTGGACTATCTTCTGGGAGTAGTAATCCTTCGTAGACTGTCAGGGTATAGTTCAGTTCTACTCTTAGGACATAGGGAAGTATATCATCTGGTCTGACCATAGCTACGAGTTTAGGATCGGGAGGTATAGGTGGATCTAACTCGTGGATCCGGTGGTTTTGGAGGCCAAGAAACACAAGGGGTTCTAGATCGGGTGGGCAAGGTCCACATCAACCCCAAAATATTTATATGGACATGTCTCTTCATCTTCTAGAGTATATGGGCATAAAAGACATTGATAAACATGTGCATATGTTTGAAATATTGTGGCACGTAAAAGGAATAACTACTTCTGAGCTAGGGAAAGAAAATTTACTACTATGCTACAAGGGTGCGCACACAATTGGTACAAAAAGTTTGACCCTGATCATACTTGCGTAGACTATACAACTTTAAAAGATGCATTCCTTAAATATTTTCACATCCCTTAGTTTGAGCGAGAAGATTATAAGTGCAATCAAGGTATTAAGCAAGGCATTACTGAAAGTGTTAGACAATATGATGCCCATTTTAAAACACTACTATCTAAGATTTCTTATGACATACATGCAAGCCAACATGCATAATGGTTCATTGGGGGGCTGATTACCATTTTTAGGAGGGCATTATCACATAAGATATACAATTATCCACGCGAATCACTTGAAATATCCTTACGCATTGAGGCAGTTAGAAGCATAGACACTGGGTGAGCCCATTTTTAGAAGCACAAATCACAGCTATGGAAAAACAGTTGGAGAAACTATCGGAAAATTCAACACATGAGACACACACAGGGATTTGGTGCACAAATTATGAAGTAGAAGGCCACACAAAGGATAATTTTCCCCATATATTGGTGTTCTCGTTGATGTTGGATTGTGAGATATGCCATTTAAACCATGATGCTAGTTGTTGCCCCTTATTACAACATGTGATAAGGAAGAACGTTTCAAGCTTTATCAGAAATTTACAGTCCATGACCCATGACATGGAAGACTTCTGGCTGATTGATCAGATTCATGATGCTATAGATATTGGTGTACAATAGATAGGAGTCTCAGATAACTCTAAAGGAAAGAATGAGCATTAGGACTAGGATCACAATCAGGCACGCTATGATCGGAATGAAGGGAATTTTGAAGGCGTGATCGTGGCAGATACCATGGTGCAGGATGACCATGGTGGTGGAAGTAGTGAGTTCCCTCATGGATCATGTTATACTTGTGGATCTCCTGACCACTATAAGTGTGAATGTCCCCAAAATATTACAATCATAGCTATGAGGAGTTCCCAGACTTGTATGAGCATCTTAGCAAGTAGCATAAATAAGAAATCAAAGGTGTATGGATGTTTATGATATAGTGCACTGATCAAAAATCTTTGGATGCCTAAGTTGGAAGTAGAGTCTGAGGCATTATAAGTAAAGATCATGACCCACGGTGAGGTTGCACGTGCCAAAAAAGCATTACAACAGAAGAATACCATCACTAAGGAGGAGGTTCTTCATGCATGGTACCCCAACCCTATCCATCGAGGTTTTTTAGGAAACCATGGAGGTACTCAGGAATCTTCAGGGTGAAATATGGTATTTAAAGGATAAATCATGGAATATGGAGCAAAAGAAAGCATTGGAAATGGTCCAAAGTGATATGGATTATTTGAGAGAAGTGTGTAAAATGTTTCTCTAGGAAAATATCATTCCACTATTAGGGAATTGGTTAAAAGGAAACACTCCATGCGTAAGTGTTGAGACTAGACAATAGATCCTGCATGCAAATCTTCCCCCTCATAGCCTAGATTATGACAAGGAAATCACTCTAAATGTTGTTGTGGATGGGTGGCTATTGAGTAATATATTGATTGATATAGGTGTGGAATTCAATGTTCTTACTTTAGATGCATGGGTACAAATGGGAAGACCCCATTACAACCATCCTCTAATGTATTGTTCATGGCTAATCAGACTAAGGCCACTCCCATTAGAGTTTTGAAAGATGCATCCATTACCATACAAGGAGCCAAGTTCACTAGAGATTTTGAGGTTTTAACATTGCATAGTCAGATAGCTTCCCATCTCTATTGGGGCATCCTTGGTGCTATGCAAATAATTTTGATCTTCGGTTCAACAAGGGTTATATAAGTTTTTAAAACAAGGAGGAAAGAGTTATTATCCCTTTAACAGATGGAAAATATACACCCTATGTTGAGCCCTTGAGTGAAGAAGACCTGAATAGGATTTATGTATGCATCATCTAGGATCCAAAAGTGCTTGAGCCATGTAAAGAAGGAATCCTTCAGTGGGAGGATGCACAATCTGTTAGTGATACTACAAGTGTTACTTGTGATAATTGGGATCATAGAAGATATGAGTTGGTAGGACATGAATTAAAGAGCATATTTCCTAAAGGAAACAAGCCGTGTTATGTCAGGAGGATAGGTAACAACTCGGTACCTTGTTACACCAAAGAAGGAGATCATATGGTGTTGTTGTGTGCCATGGAGGAACAATGGATAGACCCGCTAGAAAGAATAAATATGCTAGCATATACACTATATGGGATAACAGCATGACACTCTTGGTGGGTGGCCCACAAGGATAATCTTATGGGATGGAATGAAATTAGGATTGATCTTGCTACTAGGTTCTTCAGAGCAATGCACCTACTCAAATATGCACTTATCATGGTAATCAACCTATTCAACACCACATTTAGAAGTGTGAGAGACTCTAGACAGAGGGGCAGGAAGCTTTGTCACCTTCGCTATGGGTGCATAAGTTTTATTCCACTTTATAAGGTAGCGTGTGTGCTTGGTATGTATATGCAGAACTCCATAAAGAGATTGGAAATTGGTAGAATTTAATTACATGAATGGCCCAGATGTTTGAATTATTCTCTACTAAACCTCCGGTGAAAGAAGCATTAAGATTCATAAAGCACTTAACTATGGGGGATAGTTCCAAGGCTGAATAAATCCTTAAGGAGTTATTGAATGAAGGAAACTTAGGAGCACTTCTTGTTGAAAAGAAGGAGGCCGATGCCACACTACTTCAACACGCTTGCCTTGAGAAAGAAAAAGGAAAAATGTTATACTTAGTAGATGATGAAGAAGTAGAGAATCTGGATGTAAACCATTCAACAGGTAGGCATGAGGTGTTGGACATATGCAGATAAGACCACGCGCCTATCATGAACCTATGAAGACAAAGAAGGTGAATATTGGATCAAATGTTGAGCCTAAATAATCCATAATTGGATACTATTGGTCAGAATCTAAAGTGGAAAAAATCATAGAGTTACTAAGGGATTATCAGGACTTATTCCCTAGGGGTACCATGAACTTAAAGGCATGCATGAATCATTAGGGGAGATGAAGATAAAGCTTAAAGAGGGTGTGCACCCAATTAGAAAGATACGCTACATGATGAACCCCAACTTGTGCAAAAGGTCAAAGAAGAGATTGATAAAATGTTGAAGTCTAGGATTATCAAGCCCCTTGATGAGTCAGAATGGGTTATTCTAATGGTGATCAGTATCAAAAATGATGGATGGATTAGGATATGTGTGGACTACTAGCTGAATGTTTCATGTGTGAGTGATCCCTTTCCTATGCCATTCACTCGATGAAAATACTAGAAGGTGTTGCAATGTGCAAAGTCTATTCGTTTATAGATGGGTTCTCTCCCATACTGACGGGTATCATCAAGTTAGGATTGCCCCAAAGGATCAAAGAATAAACACTTTTTTATCGTATGATCAAAAAGGATGGATACTAGAACGGGTTAGCTTATCCTATATTCATCGAGAAAATAATGATGCAAATTCTATTCATTTATGGTCTCTGAAAATGCACTTACTATATTTTTCTCCTATCACCAGTAATGCATAGTTGTTCAAGCGTTCAAGGAATTTATTCACAACTTATTACAGGTTTATTTGGATGATTGGACAATGTATGGATTAGTTAAGGATCATTGTGACAATCTGTGTTTAATGTTTGAAATATGTAGACATTTGAGTATCTCTTTGAACATCAAGAAGTGCATATTTTCCACACCATTTAGAATATTGTTAGGACACATAATCTAAAAGGAAGGTTTGTTGGTTGATCCAACCAAGGTTGCAGTTATTATAGGCCTAAGAGAGCCTACCAGTCAGAGTGAGGTGCACAGATTTTTGGGTCATACAAGATATTATAGAAAGTTTATCAAAGGATATGCCAAATTTGTCGCACACCGGAGGAGTTACTGAAAGGGAAAGGTGTGTTCTATTGGGGAGAACCACAAAAACGCACATTCGAGACATTAAAGGAGAAACTTACTACCGCACCTATTATGCATTTTCCTTCATGGGACCAACCATTTCATGTACATGTGGATGCCTCTAGCATAGCCATTGGTGCGGTGTTGGCTCAACCTAGAGAAGGTATTATAGATCATCTTATATGTTTTACTAGTAGAAAGCTGACTCCTTCCAAACATAATTACACAACTACAGAGCAAGAGGCTTTGTCAATGATCTATGTAGTACATAAATTCTTATAGAGCTACTAGTTACACCATTCATCTTTTATACAGATCACATGGCATTGAATAATTTGGTAAAAAGCCCATTATATAAGGGCACATATGTAGGTGGGTACTCATATTTAAATATTTTGATTTCATAGTTGTGGTAAAACCAGGGAAAAGTAATTTTGGACCAGACCATTTTTCTAGAATATAGTTAGAAGAATAAGCATAGGAAATTGAAGATACCATGCCAGATGCACATCTATACAAGTTACAACGAGCACCATCAGAACTAGAGGACATTTTTGTCTTTCTACGAATAGGTATGGCACAAAAAGGAATGAAATTCTTGGAGAAGAAATAACTTGCTATATATGTAGCCCCCTACATGTTGATTTGCAGTGGTGACCTATACAAATTAATTCAGGATGAAGTATTGCATTGTTGTGTATTAGAACATAAGCATACATGTATTATGGAAGAAGCTCATGGTGGTATTACAGGTTGCCACTATGCAAGTGATGCTACTGCACAACATTTCACTTGTTGGATTATGGTGGGAGGCCCTATATAAAGATTGCAAGGAATTTTGTAAGGCTTTTGATCATTGTCAACATCTTGGGAAACCAGTCAATGAGATGAAATGCCTCTAAGACCTATTACTAGTGCATAACCATTTGAGAAATGGGCTATAGATTTTGTGGGTCCTATTTCACCAGTTATGCGTAGAAATGGATCACATTATATCATAACTTGCATAGATTATCTAACAAGGTGGGTAGAAGCAACACCTATAAAGGATTGTATAGTAGCTACATCATCCATGTTTCTATGGGAAAATCTTATTACAAGGTATGGATGTCCTTTAAGTTTGACCAGTGATAGGGCACACGTTTTCTTAATGAGAAAATCATAATTTTATTAGATGAATTCATGATTGCACACCATAAGACTACACCCTACCATCCTTTGGAAAACGGAACTGCTAAGGCTTTCAACAAAATTTTGAGCCAAACATTGACAAAAATCTATGATGTTGGAAGAAAGGATTGGGATGATAAAGTATCTACAGTACTTTGGGCATATCGAACAACATATAAAATTTTGAATAAAGCCACACCATTTCAATTAGTGTTTGGCATAGAAGCAGTTCTTCCTATGGAATTTATGTTACCTTTTTTGTGTATTGTGCATGCTAGAGGTCTAGTTGATGAGAAATAATTAGAAAACATATTGAAAAGTTACTTAAGTTGGATGAGTGATGAGCCATAACACTTTGGAGTCAAAAACAAGAGAAGGCCAGAAGAAAGCATGGCATGACAGGCACATCATGGATAAAAAGATTGAGATAGGATAGATGGTGCTCCTTTATGATTCTAAATTTTTGTGCCATCTAGGCAAACTCAAGGTACATTGGTTGGGGACATATTTTATCACTCACATACTCGAATTAGACACTTTTCAATTAGAGGCACTTGATGAAATACGGTTACCTGGTTACTTCAATGGGAGTAGGCTGAAGCCCTACTATAAATATGTCTTCTTGGTGTTTGTAATAAGGTTGTGTTTCCATTTATATTAGGTTTTTCAATTCTGTATTTCCTTAATTTATTTCCTTTGTCGCTATGCTTTGTCAATTTAGTTGGTGTGTTTGTGTAATAAGCACATTTACGTGCCAAAAGCTAATTACTATTTGAAGAATTTTTATGCATGAGAGGACTACACATACCCTTAGTGTGGGGTAGGTTGTTGATATCTAGGTACAAGACTAATGAAAATAAGTACACATGAAAGGAACTATCTACTAGGTGCTATTCAAGGTTGGAGAATTGAAAAAAAAAAATTTCTTTTCTGACACAAGGACCATAGATAGAGAGGAATGAAGAAACAAGTATAACACGAGGTAAGCAAAGGCCGTGAAGACTACTAGTGGAAGGTGTAGTGGCAAGGTACTCAGGTGCATGGAAGCATGTTGAAGAGAAGTCTACACCAAAAGGTAGGAGGGCGTGCTAGAAGGTTATAGCTTGGGTGTGAAGATGTACCCATGAAAAAAAACAAAAATGGTCGATTAATGAGAGGATTTTTGGTAGGTGGAGCAATAAATGCACTAAATTTTTGAAATTATATATAAGGATGGGATGTGAGTTCATTTTTATTGTTACAATTGAGATAATTTGAAAAGGATAAGTGAAAATGAACTAAGAAATTGTGTTTAGGTGCGAAGAGTGTGAAACCAGACGTGGAGAGAATGGTAGTGTGCAAGAGAAGCTTGCATTCCCATAGGCGAAGGGTTTGAGTGAAGTAGACACGTTACAAATGAGCTAGGGCACAAAATTTCCAATAGGGAATATATATTTAAACTAGGGTTTAGACTTGCTTGATAAAAAGGGAAGAAAAGAGATATTTTTAGATGGCACCAAAGAAAGAACCCACATCAGGAGAAAAAGGGAAGAAGAAGGTTGAAGTAGAAGAAGAAATTGCTCCCGATAGTAATTTCTCATAAATGCAGTATGTAGAGGGTGTGATTGTGGGACAAGAATGGGATTCCCATGTCTGTCAATGTAAAATCAATGATTACAACCATCAAACATCATATAATAAGAAGGAGCTTGATGTGTTGTTGAGCATAAAAACAAACAAGCGCACAACAAAAGATATGCCAATGTACGATGACATTGGTGAGAAGTTACTAAAGTAGAATGGAGTCTACCAGTTATACGAGCTTGTCATACTTTGGAAAGTATGAACCATTGTATCGGTGGTTGATGAGCAGAGTCCATGAGGACTTCTTCTACTTCAGGATGGAGGGTTAGAATCACAACGAATTTGATTTCAATAGTGATAAGACTAAGGGCCTCAGGAGTGGATATGGATAGTGATTTAACTAATAAGGCTGCAATCCTAGAGACCAAGAAGGATCTAGGTATACCAAAGGTCCATAGAGCATCGGACATTGACAAATTGAAGAAGTACCCAGTAGTGTAGGCAGCTGCACATCTTGTAACAAAGTTGAATGACCAAGGAAGATGGTCACAGGTAAACACAATGTGGTTGCATGTTGCAAATAATATGTCTAAAGGAGTGGTCTACAATATTGTAGATCACATAGCAAAGACAATCATTGAAGAAGTGCGCATGAACAAGTGATGAGAATAAATTTTGGTGTTGTGTTATTATTTTTAGTGTTTATGGAGATTAGGGTGTACGATGGGACAAAGGAGAAGATTTGGGAATACCCCATGGAACACAAGTCACCTATAAAAATATTTGGCAAGTACTTGTGTGATAGATCAATGAGTAGACCATTCAAGAAGAGGAAAAATATGTGGTATGATAGACTTCGTGTGACATTCGAAGAAGAGTGGCACATACCCAAGGAGTTTCCTTCGGTGGTGGGTAAGGTAGTTCAGTTTGTAGTCTACCAAAATTTTTGCATCGCGCGATTTGTGATGAAGGCCAGAGCTTGGAGCCCATGGTGTAAACTTCCATATGCCTTCACAATAAGATATTTTTAGGCATCAGTTAACCACTTTTTAGATGCACGTTACCTAACCTTCAATGTAGACAAGGTAGATTATAACTACCACACTCTGAGAAAGAAATATGTATATCCAAGGTGGAATTCCTACATTGAGAGGATTATCTCATATATTATAAGCATGAAGCCTATGCTTGGTAGTTGGGGACACCGGAGTAGTTCTTGTGTACCTGTAACTCAAACCCAAGCTAGAGAACACTAAGTATGTGGAGAATGAGTTCATGATCCCAGTTCCGCCAAAAGGTAAGCATATAATGGAAAATGTTTCAGTGCCTAAGCCCGAGAAACAATTCAAGTAGATGATGAAGAAGAAGAGCATGAAGATAGTGGTGGTTTGGAGCACAGAGGTAGAAGACAACCTCCAAATAAGGAAGAAGTTGAGCATGACTACACCACCTCAGCCACAAGAGGGAGATGATGAGGACTTGGATGTATTCTAAGGAGATCATTGTTTCAAAATATTATTTAGGAGAACAAGGACCCAAGGTGCTACTCCATAATCAGTGCACAAATCACCTCGAATCTCTCTGTAAAAGGAGACAAATGAGAAAAGAAGAAGGAAATTGAAGTGGAATGAGGAAGTGGAAGAAATATGAAGACAAGGAAAAACAAGGATGAACTAGAAGATGAAATAAATGAAGGATGGAGAGGAAGGAGGAAAGGAGGTAGATGAGATAACAACCGATATTGCTCAGGACATAACAACACAAGTTCCAAATCTTGAAGCCCAAGTTTCTAAGCAACCTAGATCAAAAAGAAAAAATGAGGAATATCTTCCACCAGTCATGGACTATGCCGAGGACATAGGTAAAATTGTTTGTGCCCATTTCCAAATCATAATGACACAAAAGGATTTGTATGGTTGGGAGTTGATGGATGAAGATATGGAAATCATGCGCACAATTTTCATGGTCGATGCACACACACATGGATGAACTGGACTTTGATGTGTGTGAGGATTCATGTGTATCAAAGAGGTTGAAGAATACACCTCAGGCTAGACACATAATAGTCAAGCCTATTGTTATGTCAGATGAACAAGTGAGAAATGCTTTGGTGAAAGTCTCGACAGAAGTGGCACAATGGAATATGGATAAAGCTACAACAATTAGGGCTCTACGAGAGGAAATCAAGACTAAGGATGCAAAAATAGCGTGCGCCTAAAGCAAGAGAAGGACTTGGCACAAAAGAATAACATTTTTTTCATCAGCATGGCAGAGGAAGTTGGGGATAATATAATGAAAGCAAAGCCACATTTAGAGCTAAAGGTACCCAAAAAACTTCCTTCAACAATGCATTATGTAAGTACCTTTGTGGACATAGTGCTTGGAGATGAACCTCTATGCATGTCAGCGCCAAAGGATCCAGTGTAGGAAGCAGAATGGGAAAAGGCTTCAATGATGTGGAATATTACATCATATAAGGGGTTGCTTCAGAGCTTGCAAGAGGAACTAAAGAAGGAAGATCAAGCGTTGAATATTTGTACATTGCCAGAAGTTGTTATAACAAGCCAGACCATTTTAGAAGATAATAAAGTCCTGAAGGCCATGAAAGATGAAACATTGGGCCACACAAAATGATTAGCACTTGTCAAACATAAGCATGAGGCCCTTACAGTAGCTCAAGAACCACACAAGGAAAGGCTGGATGAGCTTGGAAAAATCATCGTGCAAAATATGGACTTGTTAGAAGGGATAATGACTGTTATGTCTAGCATTGTGTTGGTCTTGCATAATGAGAAAGGAGAGATTGCAAAGGATGAGTTAGAATTAATTATAGTGGATATTTTAGAGAAGGCAGAGGTCGTGCTCAATGATTGGTAGACTCTAGAGGTAGAAATAAAAGAAGAATATCCAGAATTGATTGAAGCAGAAGATATTGTAGGGTAAATAATTTTTTTTTATTCATAAAAATTATTTCTATTCTTCTATTCATATTTTTTTATTCATTTTGGAGACAACCATTGCCAGGGCGATAATGCAACTAGTGTGGGGTAATGTTGGTCAGTCAAAATCTAGAACTTAGCAAAGGGAATACAGAAGGTTCACACAAGATAGAAGATCAAATTCAAAGGCAAGAAAGTATCAAGAAGGAATTGTGCATGTAGAAAGAAGCGGAGTTCGAGACTTAGCCGTTTTCACGATAAGGATCTATTTTTAGAGATAGCATGCGAAGCACACAAACTAGTTAAAGACTTACACAAAAATCCTTGGCTATTTTTGGATGATCGGCTATAAAAAACTTTACATGGATACATGTTGAGAATATATTTACTACTATCAATTAATTAAAAGCATTCTATTGTTAGTGCACTTGCATGTGTGGCTATTTTTGTAAAGTCGCATGGCTAATAATAGCATGTGACCTATTTTGGGATCAAATATGTGGTGAAGGGAAAGACCCCACCCTTATAAATATGTAGTGAGTTGTGTATCATAGAGAGAGTGTGTGTGAGAACTATGTTATATTGAGATTATGCTACCAAATCTGATACGCACATGAGCGTATACTATTGTTATTGTAAGGAAGCTTCTATGTATTACTGGATTTAATATAATGGATATTATGGACTGAATCAAGGTGTTATCATGGTTATAGTTTAGTATTGCATGCTTGATTTCATTATGGTTATCTTTTAAGTCTGTTATTCTCTAGATCTATATCTGAACTTACATTATAGAATGATATATTAGTCATAGATCTGTATGCTTTAAGTCTTCATCATGCTAACATCCTACAACATCAATCCTAAAGAGGGGCCCAGTACCTTTGTGCACTTTGGGTGATCACTCAATCTAGGCTGAGTGATGTGCCAAAGGCATCTGGGCTTGTATTTGTGAATTCTAGGCATCAAGGATTAACCCCTAGTTATATTATGTGAGAAAGAAAATAATGAGGGTTTTCTTTTTAAGATCCAAAAAAAAAGTGTAGAGATTTTATAAGGACAAGAAATAAATATATGTAATGTAGTAAAAGAAAAGGGGTAGGGAGAAAAACAAGGAATGCCACTGGTATACGCTTTTCCTTTTTATCTAATCTTTAAAGAAAGAAAACGAGAAAAATCAAGTCCGAGCAATCCATATTCTATCTAAACAATCCATGTTCCAACGCAAGAAAGAAAAATTAAAATCCTACTTATAAATTTTTTTATTAAGGGAAAATAGTTTTGAAGGACTATACCCTCGTATACAAAAGGGCTCAAAAGCCAAATACCATAGGTGAGAGAAGCAACCCAGAGAAGGGGAAAAAACAACTAGTCTAAGAGGGCTCATCGCCTGATAAAACAACAAATAATATGAAAGGATCCAGATGTACGGTGATCCAAAAAGTAGCTGAAGAGAACAAAAAGAAAACAAAATATATGCATTATATAAAACCTCCGCCAAAAAATAGCTCTAGAACCGCTAGTTATCAAGAACTTCCCACCCGAAAAACAAAGATCACAACACCTCGTTACTTGATGGCCTTGTCAATCTTGGTTTTGATAGCTGCAAACAACATGAAGAAGGAAATGGTTGTGTCCTCGAGAGGGTTCTTTCAAATCTTCCCGTGAAATTGTTATATCTCTTTTCTCTTTAGGGCCCCGATGTCATCATTAATTCCACTTAAGTTTGCATACACTGTGAACATGTTGTTCAATGAAATTATAAATACTTTTAAGAGCGGATAGTATGTAGTCATTGTGAATTTTCAGCATTTCCCATTCTCGCCATCCAAAGAGTGAAGCTTCTTGAATACTTCAGCAATAACCCCTCCTCATCATCACTTTGCGGCATTCCTTTTCCCTTAGCTTTTTCCATGTTTTTTATAACCCCTTTGAGTTCTTGTATTTCTTTTTCCATTCTCGTCCACTCTGTCCATCAAGTCCTCCTCCTTAGGTTCCTCCATCGGCTAGCTAATATGCAGGAGGTTCTCAAGCAAGCTCCAGGTCTTTGTGACTTCGAGGACCCATTGGGAAGTGGGGATTTTGGTTTTTATGCCCTTTATTTTCTTGCTAGAAGTAGCAGTTTCAATCTTTCTTTCCAAAGCAAGGGGGAATGAAGGTGATGTGAGCAGGGGGAGGAATGGAGGAAGAGGGTGACGAAGGATTCATGTGGGGACATTTATAACAAAGGGTGATGGATAAGCAAGATTAGCCCTTGATGCGGAGGGACAACCCTAGAATGTGTCCGAACTAACAACCATCCCGGCTAGCTCAACAAAAGGCTTAGGGATCGAAGCCACCTTGATGCAAATGAAATCACAAAATTGAGATTCTCCCCTCGTCCGTGAATTTCCTAGTCTCCACCTCCCTATCGACCTTCTTATTGAAGAATTTGGTGCCATCTAGACTGAGACCCGTGATCTCGGGTGATGAGCTCCTCCATGACCTCAACCTCCATGTTGTTGTATTTGACAACCCGATTCCTCCATCCCCAGGTGAATCTAATAGAAATGTCTTGATCGAACCCTTGAATCCTTTCTATCAGATTGATGGACCCCAATCAAGGTAGTTCCAAAGCACCGCATCCTCTTTCCACACTAGATTGTGGGTGGGTTTTGTTTTATGGTGGACCCCCATTTTTCCTCTCATTTCTGTTCTCAATGGTAAAATTGATAGCGCTTTATGCGGGGTAGGCTGAACTTTGTTTTTGGTTTTGAATCTTTCCTTCCGTGAAAGAAGATGCACTTATGAGACCATTCTTATAATTAGTGTCCCACTCCTTGGCTTTCTTTCTATGCCAAGAAATGATGGCGGCATCACAGGTTGTAAAAATCACATCAATCATGTAAATCTTATATGATGTCATCATCCTATACTTTAGGATCCGCACATTAAGCATCCACATTACGTCATAGTGATTATTTTCTCAGCTATGTAGATCATTGATAATGTCTTTATTGACTTGAGTGGGCAGAGCATCCCCCCTTAGCCAAATTTGAAAAGTATTGGTAACACCTAGGTTTTCCAAACCATCCACGACCCTATTTCCTTCCCGATAGGTGTGGGTGATTTTAACATTTTCAAAACTCTTGCAAATATCCATAGCTTCACCAATGAAATCTCTAATCGACTAGCTGGGGTGCTACTTTTTGTTTAAGAGAATGATTATATTCAGAGAATCACCCTCAATTATAATATTTAGAATATTACAATCTCTGGAAAATCTTATACCCCATAGAGCCACCGTGAGCTTAAAGTAATGGTTAGTTTGCTGCCCATTTTCCCAGGAAAAGTAAGCAACAAAACCGCCTCGTTGATCTCGATGATTCCTCCTCACCTCCGAGTCTCTTGGATTACCTTTTGAGGCCCCATCAAAATTTAATTTTTGCCAATAAGTGGGTGGCTTAATCCATCGGATGGTGGTTCTATCCATTCCATTGTTATTCTTTTTGAAGTCGTGTCAATCTTCCAATCACCGAATGTATTCTTTTTCTCGGGGTAAAGTCTATTTTCGGAGGTTTAAATCTAGCAATATTATCCCGTACACCAATGATAATTTCCTTATAGACTTTGGTACATGCCTTTCTAGTGTTTCAAAATGCCATCATTACGAGCCTTCCAAATTCGCCACATAGTGTGAGGTAGAACAAGTTTCCACAATCTCTTCACCACACAATGCTTATACGGAGAGTCCCATTTTTCCCGTGCCTAAAGACAGGTAAGGGGAAAATCCATCTCTGATTAAATTTTGCAAAAACAAGATCCCAAATTTTGGAAGCATACTCACAATGAAGGAATAAATGTTTTATGTCCTCTACCTCTTTTTGACACATACAACATCTATTCAGCATGATGAATCCCTTCTTGATGAGGTTGTCATTAGTTAGGATCTTGCCATTAATGATGAGCCACCAAAAGAAGTTCACTCTAGGGGTTAACTCAGGCATCCACAACTTATGCCACTTAATTTCACTTTCAATAGATACAAAGAAAGAATTATATCCTGATTTAACAAAGTATTCCCCATCAAAAGAGATATGGAATAAAATATGAAATGAGAGAAATGAAAAATGAAAAATACCTCACCAAATAAGGGCGGGTCCCACAGGGCATGCCAAATGTTTGTCAATATTTCATGCTTCCTATTTTAGATTAGTGAAAACTAAACAAAAATTCAAGAAAACCTCGAATATGGGAGGGTTTAGGGACTTCTTGAGATAGATGATGATGAAGATGGTACGAACGAACAAGAATGGATCCTCCTCGCTACAAGTTAGTAACTTGCACAATAATGAAGAATGGAACATTGATGAGTGCATAAATTGATCTATTATATCATCTATATGGCTATTTATTTATTCCTAAAAATTTAATTTGTGCATGGGGGATGTTTTATATAGTTATATCCTAGCAAGGTTGATGCATTTCTCTTGTTTTTGTTCATGCAAACTATTGACCATAGAAATTACCTACTAACTACTTCTATGAGTAATGTGGTGACGTGTGTAGGATAATGATGAGAATTTTCTTCCAATTCTAGAAGTTACAATCAAGGAGGCTGAGTCTTTAGCCATCATGCTATCATGGAGGATTCTTCCATAATAAGCCTACAAACATGAATCATGTTTTTAGCTATATCATAGGATTTCATGAGCTTTAATGAGGTTATTATTGGTTGAATTTGGTGCCTATAATCTTGGCATGTTTTGTAACTAACTGTGTCTATAAAGACACCTTCTTGAGAACAATTTAGTAGTAGTTGATATAGTAGTTTTACAATATAGTAATCTATCAGTTAGTATTTACTTTCACTTGTGATGGAGATATGTTCTGGAACTTATTTGAATTAATATAATCGATGTCATTTTGAATATCATCTAGTGTTAAGAGTACCTCCATCCCAAGGAAGAGCAAGGGCCCACTCAACCAAGGTGATTAGAGGATTTATATTTCATGCATGCTCGTGGTTTCTGATAAGTTCAAGTTTGAATGAAATTACTTATTTCCTTTCTTTAGTACATTTCTATTTCAATTCATTATGTGTTATTTCAATTATGCTATTTCAATTCAGTATGTGTGTGTTATTTCAATTTTGTTATCTTAATTTGGTGTGTGTATTTCCATTTCAGTTAAAGTATTTCCTTTGAATGCATTTTTACTACAACAACATTATTTCAATAGCTTAGCATTACATTTCTCAGAGATTAGAAGAGAGTCAAGGGGAAACACACCAATAAAAACCCCCAAAAGGAACCACAAAACAAATGAGTTGCATAAGGCTTCATTACATACAACCTTGGACACACAACCCTAGTTTTATAATAACACTGGTAGAAAAATCTATTAGTTAAATGATTGGAGACCCTAGCCAGCAAATAGTGGGTCCCACTAAATTTTTCATGCATCGAAGACTAGAGGCTTAAAAACACAAATTTTAACCTTTTCACCTTTTTTCCAAACTACCACATGTTAATGCATTATTTTCCTTTGACCCCCATTGACATGTTTACAAACCCAAACTTTGACCAGCGATAACTTATGCATCCAAATTTTGTTCCATGAGTTCTTCATACCTTGAAAAGGTCTCAAAATGCTCTACAATGTGGTCATGGTTTAGGGAGGTTTAGGAAACTTCGAGCACTGAAAATTTCTCTGGATTAATCATACCAATTGGGAATGATTTTTTTCCATAAAAAGTTGTTTATCAACCTAGTAAAACATGATATCTCTTCCTTTAATTGTACAAACAAATACACATACCTAAAAAAGAATTATAGGTTAATCAAATGCAAATAGTTGATTAGTTAGTCATAAATGATCATTTGGATATAAACACTCATTCTGAAATAGAAATCTAGTTTCCAATGGATACTCTGCAACCCTGTCAACTCCCACTGTGCTTAAAGAGGGTAAAGTAAATCCGAGATACTCCAAGAATTTTCAATATGAATTTTCTTGGTAAATTGAGCTCACTCTTAGATGACTTGTGACACCTAGTTGAGAGAACCACCTAAGAAGCTATCTTTAACCAGGAGGGAACACTGAAAGTGACATTGAATCTAATACAATTCCTAGAATCCTTTCTGAATAGTCTACATCATCTTATCTAGAACTAGAATAGCCTTCAAAAAAGGGAGACAACGAAAATAATGAGGATGGGCCCTTGGGTAAAACCTTTACTTATCTCATTGTCCTTTATACGATGATGAGGATACACCTATGAAAAATATCTCTCCATCCATCCTCCCTATCTTTTGAGGAATGTCCATAGAAGATCTAGACCAGTTCTTATGTGAATTCAAAGTTATTTTCTAGACATATGACTATAAAACAAACAACCAAATACTCAAACCTTTCCATTCCACCCTCAAATACTCTATTGTGAGGTGGTTCATGGGATTATCTCCTAACTCCATTTGTTCATGAGAAGACATGGAGACATCTATTATGGAAAAATATCAAGAATACTATAGGGGAAGAGATAAGAGAGAAGAGTTCTTCAAGGAAGATGAAAATATTGAAGATTATCTAGACATATTTCTTTTCTCCATAGGAGGAGTTACAAGTTAAACTCATAAATCACTAAGATAGTGTTCCTTAAAGGACTTGATGAGGAAACCAAATACTCCCTCTATCTTATGGGAGGATGTGATGTACACAAACTCACCATGGCACAAATTACTAAGTTATGTAGGAGCTACTCTATAACCAGAGGAGGTATAAGGTAAAGGAAAACATCAAATATTTCCCTAGGTACCTCAAAATTCTCAAGGAAATGGCTAACATGAAAACAGACATCCTATCAAAATTGACATCAACCATAGATGGGCTAAAAGCTAAGAACACTGTTGTAAAGGAACTTTTAGATATATATTTTCCTAAATGTAGGAAGAGACATCCTTTGAGAGAGTTCCCTTTGGATGTCATAGACATGTGCTTAATTTTTTATGTCTCTGACCATGACACTAATCGTTGTAATCTCTTACCTCAACTGAAAGAGATTAAATTCCATAACTCAATCTAATGCATAAGTAAACTTCATGCAAACAATCAAATAACCATGGCCCAATCAGGCTTCTCCACTAACTTGGGGACAACCTAACTAGACACCACCAAACTGGGTAGCCTATCCATAACCACCACCATGGGTACCTTCATACAATCATCAAGTTTGGGCACCTCTAGCTAATATACCCCCATGGAAAAATCAACAATGGGCACCTCAGCAGAATGTTAATCAACCAAGGAGGTTTACACCACAACAAAATTATCAACAAGGGAAAATAACACAAACTCAACTTCCAGCTTGACATGTCTCAAACCCCAAAAATCAACAAAATACCTCAATTAATGAAGTAGGATAGGGTGAGACGATGTAGATGAATGCCATTAATAATGTACATCTGAGGTCTGGAAGGACATAAAAACCCCTCTTGTTGTTATCATAGAAATACCTTAGAAAAATGAGTATATACCAGAGGAAAGTGAGGATATACTTAAGGAAAGCAAGGAAACTGAACATGTTTCACAAACATGAGCCACTAAGAAAAAAATGTGCATGAATCTCCTTTTCTAGACTGATTAAGAGAAACACAAAATGAAGAAGAAACAACACTAGTTTAGGAGCTAAGAAAAATGAACATTGAGGTCCCAATTCTAAGAGTAATAAGGGACATTCTTGAGTTAAACTAGACCATTAGAAGCCATTGCATGAAAACACTAGGAAGGAAGAGGAAGTACCCAAAAATTCAAAGTGGAGGGAAATTTAGCTGATCTCATGGTTGGAAGGCTTCTTTCACCAAAATATGGGGATCCTGGGAGTTCAGTCATTACTATTTTTGTGAATGGTCAATCAATCTCCAATGTTTTTGTGTATCTTGGTGTTGTTATCAATGTTATAACAATAGATATGTTCAATCTATTGTCTTTAATAAGATTACATCCAACCAATACTATTCTTCAATTAGAAGATCAATCTATTGTTGTACCAGATGAGTGATTGAGGATGTTATGGTCATGGTTGAATCTTGGGAGTATCCTATCAATTTTATGGTCTTACAGCCTAAAGCTCGGAAGTTGGGATACCCATTCATATTAGGGAGACCATGTTTAACAACTGTTGTTGCATACATTGATTGTAGGTCGAGAAATATGACTATTTTGAATGGGAAAAAATAAAAGAATATTTCACTTTATCCCCCTGCCCATCCATTTGTGGATGTTTGTGACCATGTATTGGTCAATTTTTCATATACTAACAATATGAGTTCTTCTTATCTAGTCACTATTACAGTGAAAAATCACATGGAATAAATTGTTGAGTCATACACCATATCTCGTGAAGAGGATGTCGTGGCTACAGAAACTAGAACTGTGACTACGGAAATTCAAACTGAGACTAGAAAAACAACTATTTTAGACTCAAGAGATGATATCACCGAGGTAAGTGACATTTCTATTGAAATTGTGAAGAAATCTATGATTATCCTGAAGAACATACAGTCACTGATTTCCATTGTTCTTTAGCCAAGGTTTTGTCCCTTGAAAACATGAATATTTTGCACATGCTATAGCCTCATGTTTTTCCCTTGAATTTTTAATTGGTGATGAAAAGATTGCTATTCTAAAAGATACTAAACAAGTGGCTATTGACATAGGAAAATATTTGACCATTGGTAACAATTTAGAAGTCAGCCAAGAGACTACGGTTATAGAGATCTTAAGGAAGCATTCCAAATATTTTTCTTGGGATTATACTGATATGAAAGGGATTCACCCAAGCATCTGCACTCACCATATTTAGACCGAGGATGTTAAGCCTGATAGGTAGCCACAACAAAGAATTAATCCATTACTTAAAGACATTGTCAAAAAAATTGTTGAAGGTAGGATTCATCTATCCTATATTTGATATTCAATGGGTATCACTGTTAGTTATAGTTCCCAAGATAAATGGTAAATGGATAATTTGAATAGACTATATGGAACTTAATAAATCCACCAAGAAATATTACTTTCCCCTACCCTTTATTGATCATGTTTTAGACAATCTGGTAGGAAATAAATATCTCTCCTTCTTAGATGGTTTTAGTGGGCATAACCAAATCATTATAGCACCTACTGATCAAGATAAAACCACCTTCACTTGTCCTTGTGTACATTTGCATATAAAGTTCTACCATTTGGGATTTTTAGCACACCTACTACCTTGCAGAGAGTAGTTTTGGCCATTTTTACAGACCTTACAAATTATTGTGTCGAATTTGACATGGATGACTTTACTATCCACGGTTCAACTTTTGATGAATCTATGAACAATCTTGAAAAATTGTTAACTAGATGTGAGCAACACCAACTTCCCTTGAGTCATGAAAAATGTATGATGATGGTTGATCAAGGAATTATTTGGGGTCACCATATTTCTACCAAAGGTATACAGGTTAATCCTAAAAATATTGAAGTAATCACTAAGTTTCCTGCACCCACAAATCAGATTGATATCAAGAGTTTCCTTAGACATGAAAGGTACTATAGGTGATTCATAAAATATTTAAGTAAAATTTCTACATCCATGTTTTCTTTATTGACAAAAATATTGTGTCTTTGAATGGTCTCCTCAATGTCAGCAAGATTTTGAAGACATCAAAGAGAAGTTAACCACTGCTCTAGTTTTGAGAGGACTCAATTGGGGACAACCTTTCCATATTCACAATGATGCTTCTAACACAACAATGGGAGTTGTTCTTGGAAAAAAGGATGAGGAAGACCAAATGTATTCCATCTATTTTATTAGCAAAAATCTGTAACCCCTACAGAGAGGAACTACACCACTACGGAAAAATTTTTAGTTGTTCCTTACTCTCTAAATAAATTTAGACATTATATTACTGGATACAAAATATTTGTGTACATTGATCATTCAACCATAATATATTTGATGAATAAACTAGTAGTAGGAGGCATAATTATTATATGGTTACTCTATTTGTAATAATTTAACTTAACTATCATTGATAAGCCTCATAAGACTAATGTTGTTGATGATTTCCTTTTGATATTGAATGTTTCAGGGGAATAAGAGCCATTCCATGACCATTTTCGATATGAGCATTTGTTTGCAGTGTCAACTCAGCCTCCATAGTTTATTGATATTTCAAACTACCTAACTATAGGGAAGTTTCTATCCTACTTTACTAATAAGGAATGAAGGAGATTAGTTAAAAATAGTTCAACATACAAATGGTGTAATGGAATTTTATTTAAATGTTGTCCATATATGGTTCTTCGCAGGTGTGTTTGAGAGTATGAAGTATATGACATACTGAGAGCTTGTCATGATGAGCCTAGAGGAGAACATTACTCAATGAAGAGGAAAATTCACAAGGTCCTTAGAGTTGGTTATTATTGTTTTTCTCTTCACAAATTTTTCAAGAAGTATGTTTGGTAGTGTGATGTATGTCAGAGAATAGGGAAGCCAACGTTATCTACTAAAATGTCCCTCAATCCTCATCTGGTCTTAGGACCATTTGAGAAGTGGGGAGTTGATTTTGTTGGACCTTTTGATCCCAAATCCTATGGGAAAGAACATCTATTAGTATACACTAATTATGTCATGAAATGGGCTGAGGTTCAAGCATTGGCATTTTCCAATGAAGATGTTATAGTTGAATTTTTGTACAATAGGATTATGCTGAGATTTGGCACCCCTAGAGTTGTTGTATCTGATCAGGGGCCTCATTTCATATCTAAAATGATTGAAGCCTTCCTAGAGATATTTTGAATCAAACATCAGAATTCATCACCCTACCACCCCCAATACAATGGAAAAGTGGAAGTCACAAATAAAGAGCTAGAGAACATTTTAACCAAAGTTGTCAATACAGACAGAAAGAAATGGGTACAAAACTCCCAAAGCCATTTGGGCCTAACAATACAACCTAGAAGACTACTACTGGTTTCTCTCCATATGAGTTAGTGTATGGGAAGAAGCCACTATTACCAGTTGATTTTGAATTATAGACTTGGAGGACTGCAATAAAAGTTGGAATTGAGCTAGGACAAGCACAACATGAGATATTAATGCAACTAAATAAACTAGATGAAATGAGGATGGAGGCACATAAAAAAAGAAAATTCTTAAACACAAAAGAAAACAATTGAATGATGCTTGTATAAATCACATGAATTTAATTAAGGAAGACTAGGTCTTAATTTTTGACTTAAAGTATCAAGCAGCTCAAAGGAAAACCGAGAACAAGATGATTAGGACCATACCATATCAAAAGGTTTTTGATAACATCTTGTGAGACTACTTCCGATCGATGGAGAAAGGATAACTCTTCTGGTAAATGGACATAGATTAAGTATGTATCAGTTTCCATTGGATAAAGAAACCTTCAACAAAGATATGTTGTTATGCGAAGTACTGGATTCATTGGAGGAGTTTGGCTCTTCCCGCCATGAATAGTTATTTTTGAATTTGAATAAAGGAAGATGATCATGCTTTCAATATTCTTCCCCTTAGATTGTATTTGTTTTTTTTATTTCATGCTTTTAAAAAGGTTAGGAATGTTAATTATTAGAATGTACATTAATCACATTTATTCTGTGAAGGTAGGAAGTGGAGTTCTATGGATATCGAGGAGCTAAGCTGACAAGGGTAAGTGCATTATTCTTTGTTATGGATATTAACTATTTTGGCATTCCCCCATTTCATTTATTTAACATAATTAAATTGAAACATGGTTCTTGATGATTTTATTGGGGATATACATCAAAATATCATGCCAAGAGTGGGGTGTAATGAATAATAATGATCAAATCAGCTGCATGTGTCACATTTTTATGGAAAGACATGTGGCTTTGTGAAAATGACAAGTAGGCATCATAATTCATGATGATAGGATTTGAGATGTGTGATGAATTAAATATTTCCATATGATCTAATTCCTATCAAATTTTTCTGTCATCAAACTTGTGCCGACTCACTACCACTTAAGAGCTTTAAAAAATTAATTCAAACTTCCAATGTCACTATTGCATGCAATTGTTATGTTCCTCCACAAAAGCCTTCACCATTTTTCTAAAGTTTCATTCAGCCTTGAATCACTATGGGGTAGAAAAAGAATCCAAACTAGATTCCCAAAGCCACTGCTTTGAAATGTTTCTAATTCTCAGATATTTCATGATGCATGATGGTTATATTTTATGTGAAAATTTGAGGGTTTTGATGAGTATTTGGTTGATGAGTTCTGATAAATTTTTAGGCAACCTACTCATGAATTGGGGGTAAAATAATTGAGACAAGTAGCCACATTTTTGCTGACCTATCTGGCCTACCAGATTTCAGTTCAAGGTTATGACTAATGCCCCACTCACATATTTATTACCATTATTTCATGAAGAAGGCGAAGCTCTTCTAGAAGTGATCCTTACTTCTAATGGTACTCAAAAGGGAATTAGGTGGGAGAGTTTGGCTAGTCTCTAGAAAGAAGTAGCTAAGTGGGTCAACTGATATTTTATTTGTGATGGGAAGCCATCTGTACTTGGAGAAGATTTACTAAATTTTTGACTCATCTAAGAAGGGTCACACAAACCCCGAACTCAGGGTTAATTTACCAAAATATCTCACTAAAGTAGTCATCAAAGTGGGACAAAAGTACAAAAATGGGGGTGGTAGAGATTCCTTGAAGCACCCAAGACTTATCCAATTAATCTATTCACATTAATATTTTTACAGACCTAAGAGGAAGATCAAAAAAATGAGTGCGGGGAGGGTTTAAAACAAAAGAAAATCAAGAAGGAACCATCTCCTAGTGTTTAACCTAAGCTCGAGTCGACTCCTCGCCCTTCAAGATTAATTATGGAGGAATATGATAGTAGGGATGACCCGTCCTCTATGAAAAATTTTCTAAAGGTAAAAATACCCTACCAGTCCATTTTGTTATGTCGTTGAGACCAAGAAGGTCTTGTACCTTACAAAGACCTAAATTTTCCTAGCCTAAAATGATTCATGAGGATTCTACTCCCATTTTGGAGGAGAGAGATGAGGTTGGTACTTCATCTTCCCCTATTGAATAGTTAAAGAATGATGAATTCACAACAACTGTTCCTGTAACATAGTTCCCTGACATTGATACACTAGACATTTCTACAGCTCTGGAAACTGAGCCTGAATCCAAAAATACCTGCAATGCTAGAAATGTATACCAAAGCTCCAGAAATTGTTGCAGTGGCTGTTGGTGGTTGGGAACCGCATGGAGATGAGGTGTTAAATCGTTACCATGATGAAATTTCTTCTTTAAAATAAAAATTAAAAGGTATGGAAGAAACTAATTTGTCTTTACAAACTAAATTTGCACAAATCACTGTAGAGAAGGTTAAGGAAATTACTACTTTAAAGGTAGAAGTTAGTTGTCTCAAAAGACAAAGGGATATTGGTCTTAAAGTATCAAACGATTTAACTCAATTATCTCTTTAGAATAAAGAATTGAAAAAGGAAAATAAAAAGCTTAAAGAAGAGATTGAGGCCAGTACAAGTGATAAGAAGAATTTAGAATCTATTGTGGACTTTTTTGTCATTTGTTCTACAAACGTATATCCTGTAGGACACTCTCCTCCATCTATAGTATGTTTATTCAAGAACAATTTTATGCCTAGAAATTGATGAGAATGTGTAGTAAAGAACCTTATGAGGCCCCTGATGGAAAAAAACTTGGAAATTTATCAAAATTTTAATCCTAAAATTTAGAATTTGATGTGTGAATTCTACCTTCATAATATGTTGGTCACTAATATTCTTGATTTCTTCATAAAATTGTCTGTTGGGGATTTTCAAATAAAGGATTTTCAATCATCACTTAGAAACAAAATCACATGGAATGATCAAATTGAACTATTCAATCAAACAGCTCGGACTATAGGTTTATACATCCAGCCTACCACTCACAATGATGTGTTAATGAAGAAAGATTCTAGGTCTCTTTACTACTAGGCTGGTATAGGAAAAAATACTTGAGAGGTTTTAGCACAATGTATTCAGGATTTTGAGGTTTATAGTTAATAACATTTTGGTGAAGCACTGCAAGCTTTTGATAAACAATGGGATACATTGAGCTTTCCCTGAAAAAGAAGGGAAGTGATCTCTCCCCAAAACCTTAGTTGGAGCATGAGGAGGGGAGATGCACTTGTTGAAATTATCAAGTAATTATCAGATAAAAATGAAAAAGAATACAGTAATGAGTGGGTTGGAATACAAGTAAGACCACCCCTTTCTTGAATCTCATGACTATCTAGCATAACAATGTTTCCCAATATCATGATAGCTTTACAGCATGGGTAGAAATTATTTCAAACACTCAGGGGTGTAATGGAATAAGAAATCAATATGCATATCAATTTGAAGAGTATGACATGGTAAAGTATCTTGGACAGAGAGCGGGGAAGAGATGAGCTTGCATAGGGACATGCAAAAGGTAAAGTGCAAGGGAGATGATGAGTGCATAAATTGATCTATTATAATATTTATATGGCTATTTATTTATTCCTAAATTTTTTGCATGGGGGATGTCTTATATAGCTATATCCTAACAAGGTTGATGTATTTATCTTGTTTTGGTTCATGCAAACTTTTGACCATAGAAATTACCTAATAAATGTTTCTATGAGTAATGAGGTGACGTGTGCAGGATAATGATAAGAATTTACTTCCAATTCTAGAAATTACAATAAGAAGGCCGAGTCTTTAGCCATCATGCTATCATGGAGGATTCTTCCATAATAATCCTAAAAACATGAATCATGTTTTTAGTTATATCATAGGATTTCATGAGCTTTAATGAGTTTGTTATTGGTTGAATTTTGTGCCTATAATTTTGGAAAGTTTTGTAACTAACTGTGTTTATAAAGAAACCTTCTTGAGAATAATTTAGTAGTAGTTTATATAGTAGTTTTACAGTACAATTATCTATCAGTTAGTATTTACTTTTAGTCCTACGATGGAGATATGTTCTTGAAGTTATTTGAATTAATATAATTGGTGTCATTTTTAATATCATATGGTGTTAAGAGTTCCTCCATCCTAAGGAAGAGAAAGGGCCCACTCAACCAAGGTGATTGGAGGATTTATGTTTCATGCATTCTCATGGTTTCTGATAAGTTCAAGTTTGCATTTTATTTGAATACAATTACTTATTTCCTTACTTTGGTACATTTCTTTACTATTATTTTAATTCAGTGTGTGTTATTTCAATTTTTCTATTTTAATTCAGTATGTGTGTATTATTTCAATTCTGATATCTTAATTATGTGTGTGCATTTCCATTTCAATTAAAGTATTTCCTTTGAACACATTTTTACTACAACAATGTTGTTTCAGTAGTTTATCATTACATTTCCATATATTAGAAGAGATTCAAGGGTAAACACACCAATAAAACCCCCAAAATGAACCACCAAACAACTAAGTTGTATAAGGCTTCATTGCATACATCCTTGGACACACAACCCTAGTTTTATAATGATACTAGTAGAAGAATATGTTAGTTAAATGATTGGAGAGCACAACAACCCATCAAACATGGAAAATTATTAGTGATAGATATGGTGGGCTGCCCAACGAATTCGGTTCCAAGAAGTGAAATCTTTCTAGAAAGGATGTCAACCCACGTGATAACAAAGATATGAATAATCAATATTAATGAAAATGGAAATGATTACATAAACAAAGATTTGATAAGTTAAGATCTAATGATCTAAAAGATATGGAAATTATAATTGATAATGGAAATCCTTAAAATAAGAGAAAACTATAGTGGATCGACGATGACTTGAGTAAAAATGGTAAGGTCGATGGCAGCTAGAGTAGAGATAATATAAGAGTGTGCTAGAATAGAGTTGAAACACTAATGTAGATTTGTAGAAGATGATACTAGATTACACATGAGGTAAAAGGGATAAAGGGAAGAGGTTATCAAAAGGAAGTAAGGAGTGGGTCAATGGTGACCTAGGGTGATAGACCCAAGGTGACCTATGTGGAGTTGGTAAGAGTATGCAGAAACATGAAAGATACTAATTTTGGGGTGTTAAGATGGATACTAGGATGCTAATAAAATGGCTAGGATGCGAGAGAGGGTGAGTAAGATGTAAGATAAGGTGGATAAGATGCAAGATAAGATGGATTTAACGGATGTGGGGGATGGTTCGACGATGACTAGACCTAATCAATGGTGACCATAATGGGTAGAGAACGAGGACAATAATGGATGGATGAATGGTGATGCGAACTCCAAGAATACCTGCAATCCTACAAAACAAAGAAGGGCATGCATAAATTATATCTCCAAGTAACCTTCACTATGTTCCAAGATTCAAAAATGGTCTACAAAATGATAATAAGATGATTACACTAATATCGAGCTCTACAAATGATGCAGAGGAAGCAATCAAAAGAACACAAGAGATTCAAAATTTTCCAGCCATTTGAGAGTAAGGGTAGTTTGATTAAATAGGATAGGGGGGTCGATAATAACCTATGTCATTCACCAAGGAATGGGATGGCAATCTCTAAGATACATTAGGACCATAATGGTTGAGTGAGAATAGGATAATAAATGGGTTAAAATGTGATAAGTAATGTGCTAACGGATATTTTTAGCCATGCACGCGTGTTAGGGAATGTTTAATGGGTAAGAGTATCTTAGGAAGGAGTAAATGGGAAAGGAAATATTAGGAAGGGGTATAATGAGGGGAATAATGAGGGATATGGGAATCTGATAGGGGTATTAAATTAGGATAGGATTAGGATAATAAGGATTAAAATATGGGTAAATAGAAATTATGGAGAATATTTAAATGAATGAGATGTGGGGGAATATGAATATAGGATGGAAAGTGTGCAATTTAAAAAATAGGAGGGAAAATGAACACACTAAGTGAGGATGAGAGGTGAAAAAATGATGAAGGTACATGGGGTGCCATAAACAAGTGTCTACATCTCTATTTTATAACACCTTGTAAAAGTTCAAAAAAATCATTCAAAGCTAACGTGCAAAATGCTTCCTAGACTCCCATAGTGGAGATTGGTTAGGTTGATCATGTTCTCTAGTGACATGGGATTTCATAATAATGTTTAAAAAAAATTAGGATCATTTGATCGTTTAGTTGAAGGTGATCTAAACCCAACTAGTCATTTTTTTTTTATGGGGTGACTATTGAAAACTAGGAAATTTCTTTTGATTTGGACCCATGATTTAGAGACATGTGGTGAGAAACTGTAATCTACCACTTCAAACCTCTATTATTTATCCATATTAATTGCTTCCAACCATTATTTTTATAAAAAAATAGGAGTTAGTTTTTTAGCATGATTTAGAGGTCTTTGGTTGTTCTACAACAAAAACAAACTAGCCAATCACGATAATTAACTCTGGAAAAGATGTCATAGTTTGAGCCCTAGTTATCTAAAATGTATTATGTCAATTGCATTGGATTATATATATATAAGAGTATATGAGAGTTTCTATAATGATTTTTTAAGTTGTGGATGCTTGTTTTCGAAACCCATTTTGTAGTTACTTTGACCAGAATTGTTGAAATGTAAGTGTTAAAATTTAATAATTGGCCCCATAGAGGTGCTTTTAGTTTGATATCTACTTTCCAATTTTAGTTTTTGGAATCTCAAGTATAATGAATAATTGTTTAGATGTGTTTTTTCCATTTGGGTATTTGGTAATTTTTTGACATCCCTTTTCCTAATCATTTGGGATAGATCATGTAATGGAAGAATTGAGTCCCATTGAACCATTTGAAGTTTCAATACACTCTTAGATGGAAAAAAAAATTATAATGTTTTAAAAATGTTATGTTACATGTGATACTGGTTGACTAATTGACCAAAATGAAATAGGTGTTAAGAAGCATGTTTGGGTGTTGACTATTTTTTGTTGGTTTCATCATTTGAGACACTTTGTGAGGAGCTTTGGTTTTGGTATTGGAAACAATTGGTAATATTATATGAGAGTGAATAATTTCTCCCTTGATCCTATGGGAATACTTTTTTTTCATTTAGTTAATTTGTTATCTTTTGAATTCTCATTTACGTGTTAAAAGCATCTCTTTTAAACCTACTGAAACCCATTTGGAATGGGCATGAAATATGTGGATGTGCTCTATTGTAGTACAACATAATACCTGAAAATGGTTTTCCATGGATTAAAATTATAATATTTTTAATTAGAATAAGTTCTACTCCTCGAGAATATGGTACCTAAGCTCGATTTTCTAACCATATGTAGTCTTTTTATTGCCCAACAATAGCTATGCACATTGGCACTTCATCCAATCAAGTTTGAAAGCTCACCCAAAGTGCACACAATCACTAGGTCCCTCCTTTATTATGCTTATAAAGATGTTATCATGTATGTTCATCATATTCATGACCAAAAAAACCATCCATGTAAATAGATACATCATAACATGACAATTCAACAACACATATAATAAGGAAATTCACTCAACATAAAGAATAATCAATAAGATTTGGATTCCCATTATACCATACTCAAATCTAGTTACTCTAGCAACCCATACACAAATATCCATTATGACCATAATTCATTACATAACGTAGAATCTTAATACATCACAATTCATTCAATCAGTGTGTTGGACCATGTGCACATATAACCTATCATCACTGGTATATCATAAGACCATACATACTAGCACTCGCATAGGATCCTTATGCCTCTAACTCACACTCATTCAACATACATCCCTAAAACAAGGATACATCACCAATATTTATACTTGTTAGGGATTTTCCCTTCACCACGTACATGCACCTTCCTAAAAATAGGTTTGCTTATAATAGCTTGCATGCTTTCCTAATTTTGCTTTACAACAGTTCAAGCTATAAATAGCTTGCTTTACTCATGCTTTAATTTTTATTTTTAGCCCTCTCCATGCATTTTTCCTTTTCCTTACTCTGCATGTGTCTTTTTTTCCTTTACTTGGCCACTACTTCATCTTTCTTTTGTCTATTTATAGAATTTTCTTGAACGACACTCTATCTTCTACCTTTTATTTTTAGCCTTGTCTTGAAAATCGGCTAAGTCCTTGATCCTTGTATGCATGTGCACAACCTTACATAATGACTTGTTCCATTTTGGTGTGTGACCTCCATGCACTCATTTACTCTTGCTTTCTCTTCTTGTTTACATGTATCTCGCACACCATTCCAACTCTTGCACGTGGCTAGTAGTTAGCCATTTTCTCAAACCAACACTAACCCACATTAGGGATATTTTCCATCCTCAAAATACTTGGATCAAAGGAATGCTCTTCAAAGAATTAAAGAATAAAGAATTGGAAGAACAAAGAATGGTGGGGTATGTACCCAATAAATCAATGAATATCAACCTTCCCGATGCACGCACTCAAAGTAATTTGGTGATGGCTGGAGTAGTTTTGGGAACTCTGTATTCAGAATATTCTCCAACTCTTCCCACCCTGTAAGCTCTTTGGTAGCTGCATTTGGTACCATTTTGGTGATATTCGACACATTATTAGGGGTCAACTCTTCTCCTTTATCCTTTAGCTCACTAATTATCCCACCAAGGCCTGATGCCATTCCCTCTAGAGAATCCATTCTTTGTACAACCAATGAGTCACATTATTTGAGTCTTGTCTCAAAGGTATCTCTTACGGTTTTCAATAATTCCCTCTTCCACACTATTTCTACTAGGACTTCATCACTCCCAACCTTGTTTCTTTTCTTGGCATCATGCACTTTCTTAAGTTCAGATTCTTCCTAAGTAGTATGTGCCCTTAGGATGGGATCTAGGTCTTGGTAGTTATGAAACGTGCACCCTTCCTTCTTCATATTTTTTTTTGATCATGGTGCTCAAAACCTCATACTCCACTATCTTCTAAGCAATGCTTCCTTATTCTTTTCTTTTTGTATTCAACTCTTCCTTTGACTACCATGATACATACTTTTTCTCATGTAATAACATACGTACTAGGTCTTCTGAGTAGTGCAATTTAAACATATGTTCATTTTGGCATTTATCTACTAATTCGGGAACGTAATTGTGATGACATTTATTATTTGTTCAGCCTTATTATAGGCATACTTTCTATGCTTCTTTTCTTCCTCCAACTCCTCGGTGAGTCACTATACCTCCTCCTCTTCATCCTTCTTATCTGCAAGAAACACTCTTATCGTGGCCCCCTTATCCAGTTCATGTGTGCCACCTCCATTATCATCTTATTCAATGCATTATTGGCCTTCTCATCGATTAGTTATGTGGTTTTTATTGTACTAAGAATTATAATGGGTTCCTTCTTCCTTTTTCACTTGGCATATGCTTCATTGTTAATCTCGAACTCGGGATCCTCCATGTGAGTTTACATGCTCCATGAGAGCATCTTCTTAGTATGCATATTTGTACCTTCAGGGTCAATCATATCCCATCCATATAGGTCTTTACTTGGCACCGTACTTTGGACCTTGCATGAAAAACCTTTGTTTGGTCATCAATGTAGTTCATCTGTGGGGTCGTAGGATATCCTCCTTCTTTCTCCTTCTGCCATTACACTTCCCCTTGGGAATCCTTGTCTCATATCCAATTGTGCATTTCCCCCATCTCTCCTGTAGTGTCTAAGCCTTGCATAGTAGGCTAATCCTGATCATTTCCCTTCTCTTCATCCTTATCTCCTTTAGGGCCTCCACCTTGTGTGTTGTGAATCTCTACATCCATGGATGTGCGGTCGTGTCCTTCACTTCCTCCTCACCATCCTCCTTCACTATGTGTGGCTCTTCCATAGACTTATCTTCATAACTCTCCTCCATAGTAACCAACTGTCACCTTATATTTCTTGGAGGGTTTTTATTTTCTAAACTTGGTTCGGTTAGAGTGACCTTAGGTGATTTCCTATGAGCCTCTAAGTTACCTCCTGCACCTTTTGTTTGTGCTCTGTGCCCCCTTTATAGTTTTATTATGTAAATATGGTCAAGCAAGGTGTCCTCTTCCTCTTCCTCCTCTTCCTCTTCATCCTTTTCCTTGTCTTCTTATTCTTATTCTTCTTGTTGGGGAGGTATTTTCTTATGCATTCTTTTTGTAACCACAATTTTTACCCTTAGACAACTTAGGAGGTGAAGGTCCGTTCCATCAATATATTTCTATTTTTCATTCTTGGCCTCGATGTATGTAAAATCTTGTTTCTTCCTTTCCCACCAAAAAATTTATAGGAGTAATATCCATATTATTTGACTCAATCACCTTTACATAGACTAACTTAGAGGGGTATAAAAATGTGTTGTGCAATGTGTGGTAGTCATAGTCTACCTTATCGAAGTATCAAAAAAATAACTTCCGCACATCCTTGATCTTGTTCACCGATGCCTAGAAATACTTGTTAGTGAAAGCAAAGGAAATTTAAACCATGGGAATTTCCCCATTGCTCATGAAGAATCTTCCTAGAAAAAGTAATTGATGTACTGCAAATTATTCCTATCCATCCACTATCAAGACAACTCCCTTGGTATGCACCACTCATTCTTGAATGCTTCATGCATTCATTTGTACTATTTATCCACCTGAAGCTTATATGTGTTTTATAAGGCTTCGTCACAGGCATATTATGTAAACCTTTTCATGGGGGATTTTTTCTCTACTAGGTATATCCAAACGTTATCCTTAGGCCCATCGGGTACCCCTATCTTCAAAAATACAATCAAGAGTAGTATGGTGCCCTAATTTATTTTCTCACCTTTTCTTATTTGGATGTGTGCCTCCTCTATGATGCCTTCAAAATGAATCCAAAAATATTATACATATTCTTTTGTGTTATCTTGTGTGCTATGTGCAACAATTTCTTATCCACTTGGGACCATCCCTCCGATGCACCTAATTTATAGCTCAACGGGCATGTTGTAACTCTAGTGCCTAGTTCATTGATATATGTGATGTCTATTGTGATTCCCACATTGATAGTTGAATTTCTTAATTTTGGATTCTACTGCCTCATAATCACATATAAATTAGTCATTCTTGATGCCCGAGCTACATAAACCTCCACACTCATCCAATTAGTTGCATGGTGATGCACATTCTTCCAAAATAAAATAAGTCTCCATGGATGCGTGACATAATCCATTGCTATACTCACTCGGGTTTGCTGAAGAATGGTAGTTCATATAGTTAGTGAACCCCCACAATCTCCAAGTCCTTTAAAGTTTCATCATAGACCAACTTCCCCGATTCTTTCATTTGGCCTATTTTCTCATCACTTCTTTGTTAATTTTGCTTAATAGGTCTTTGAGCGATGGTTATAGTCACTAATCTTGCACTTTGTCAAGTGTGACTTCCATGGCTTCCCTACCAAGAGTACTTCCATGGATACTACATTTATGAGAACCATTCTTCCAATGCATCCTCCACTTCAGGGGTTCTTGTTTTTTCCCTTTCCCTTTCCTTTAGGTGATATGGTGGGTGCTTTCTTAGGTGTCATTGTTAACTTCATAGTTTCTTTAGACTTAAAATTTGAAAATTATATAAATTTCATGCCTTGAGTACTAATAAAACTTACTCTATCTTTGTGCTACATTAATTGGTCATTCAAATCTTCCAAGTCCTTGATCTAGTCTCCCTTGTTCCCTGGTTTGTGACATGCAACCCCGTTCCCTAATTCTCGTAACTTGGAGTTATGTGAGTCCACTTTTCTCCAAACCCTAGTTGTGTGAATACAAACCCTCAAACCTCAATCTCTATGTATTTCCAACCTCATGCCTTCTTTCCATCTCTTACTTTCACCGAAGGAGCTCCCAACTCAATTCATGTGTATCTTTCTCTGGTTCCTCTCAAATCTTCCTTTACACATGATCTTCACATGTAATTCACACTTAGTCACTCTTCAATCACTCAAATTCTTCAAAATTCAAGGTAAGAATGAACTCTACTCATGATCTTTTTATATTTTCTAAAATTTTAGTGCATTAATTACTCCTCACCTACCACCACTCTAAAGCATTAAATGTACTTTTTTATTTTTCCACACTATTTCCTACTTTCTTCCGTACATGACATTAAAACCTTCTAGTGCACCACTACTTTCCAAGTTACAGTCATCCTTGCACACACTTCCCTACGACATAAACCATCTTCCTCTACGTTTGCACACCAAGTAGTTTATCCTATGGCTTCCTCCCCACCTTAAACTACGTAACCTCTTTGTGGCCTTCTTCTCCTAAGAAATTCCTTTTGAGAACCATCATTCCTAAGAACCTATAATAATTTCCTTTGCTTTCGTTCATACTCAACTTATATTCATCAAACACCCTTCTTTTTACATTATCACGTGCATCTCTGAACCAACTTTAATCTAATTAATAACATCACATAATTTATTTTTACATACTCGCTCCTATTTTACCCCATACTAAAGGTATGCATGCTCCTTTATGCATCAACTCATAAGATAGTAATCAACGTACACTCGAACATGTTTATTATAGAAAAACAAGCAAAAAAATATGAAAGGGAAATATAATCTAACTGGAAATACTAACTTATTACAATTATAAAGGAAGATTATTTATAGTATGGTTTCACCCTACTCCCATTAAAGTAACTGGGCAACATGGTGCCATCTAGTGCTTGCAATTGACATGCACCTATACTAGTATCTTGGCCACTAGAAACTTGGAGTCATACAGAAGTACCATCTTTCAAAATGCAAATGAATTTTTCTTGATGTTCTTATCATGTCAATCCTTCTATCATGCCTTTTCTATCTTTTATATCCAACACCCAATGGTTCACCCTCATCTCATCTAATTGCATCAACTTGTCAATGTGCTCATAAATTTCTTATTCATCATCCAATCCACCTAATAATGCAATACGCAGGGATGGTAACATAAATTCCATGAGTAATATGAACTCCATGCCAAACATCAACTAGAAGGGTGTGGCCTTGTTCAACCATTTGTAGTAGGCTTGTATGCCCAAAGGATGACTGATACCTTGTCATCCAAAAACTTTCTTCCAACATCACATATCTTCATTAGAGTCTACCCTAAGGTCTTGTTGAAAGATTCATAAATTCCATTAGCATAGGGGTGATAAGGGTTAGTCTTATGGTGTTCCACCATAAAATCTACCAAAAAAATTATAATTGTATCATTTTAAAAATGAGTTAATTTATCACTCATTAGGTTCAATGGACATTCATGCCTACCGATGATTTTTTCCCATAGGAACATTGTTGTTGTTGTTGTTGTTATATTAATCTTTGGTAGACACAACCTCTTCCTACCTTATCAAGTATTCAATACTTGTGATGATATAACACACCTATCCTACACACGGGTGGTGCAATAGGTCCTACAAAATTAATGGCCCATTTTTCAAATGGTTGCATGCTCGTAATGGGTCACAACGACATCTCATCTCTATTACCGTGGATTTTTAATTCTCTGGAAGTGATCACATATTTTGAAAAAAACCTTGGTATCCATGTACAATGTCTCCCACCATAGACCTGCTAAAAGGATCTTGCACATAGTGTCATATCCTACATAATGGCTTACATATATTCCTCCATGAGCCTCTGCTATGATGGCTTCACACTCATTCTCCAAAACACATTTCTACAAGACCTCATATCTTCCCATTTTATATAGGTCTCCTCTAATAATTTGATATGGCATGGCTCAAATAACAAGTTGCTTCTTTTTAAGGTCTTCATCCCCTCAGGCACTAATCCAATGAAAAAATAATGTAATGTCTTCCGATCACTTGGTGCGTGATTCAATCTGAACAATTATCCATTAGGCATAATATCTTCAATACTCTGAGTGTCCTCTCCAGAGTTGATTCTTGAAAATTTATCAAGTCCCATATTGATCTTTCCTAGATTCACTATAAATGTGAAGTCAAACTCTTAACAAAGAAGTATCCATTGGCAGATGCACCCTTACAAAACCGGTTTGTTGAAAAAGTAATTTAATGCCATGTGATTTGTGTAAAATATGAATGGTGAGGTAAATAAGTATTTTCTGAACTTGTGAAGCATGTAGATCATGGATAATGCATTGTTCTATGTAGTTGTGTAGTTATGCTTCATTGGTGTCAACTTTCTACTTGTAAAGGATATGGGATGATCTACATTTCCTCTGCATGGTTACACCAAGACTGCACTAATAGCCATGCCAAAGGCATCTACATGCACATGAAAAGGTTTTTTCTATGAAAGGAAGCACAAGATAGGTGTTATGGTAATATTCTCCTTTAAGCTATCAAATTCCTATTGTTGCGTGTCACCCTAATAAAAACTTTCCCTTGGCCTTGAGTAGTTTCTCCAAGGGCGTGACAATATTTTCATATCTTTTTGATGAACATTTGATAATAACCAGTGTGCCCCAAGAAACCACGTACTTCACTCTGGTTGGTAGGTTCATCCAACCCCAAAATTACTTCAAACTTAGTAGGGTCTCCTAGTAGTCCTTCTTTATAAATGATGTGCCCAATTAAAGTATCAAAGAGGGTGGAAAATATGCACTTCTTGATGTTTAGGGAGATGTTAAGCTTCCTACATCTCTCAAACATTGATCTCATATTATCACAATGATCCTTGACTTGCACATAAATGGTCTAATCATTCAGATAAATTTGTAAAAACTTATGAATGAAATCATGAAATTCCTTCACAACTATGCACGAGAATATTGTTGGCACATTCTTCAACCCAAATGGCATTACAGTGTATACCAAACTTCCTTACTTAGTAATGAAGGTGGTTTTCTCTTGATCCTCGTGATCAATGTGAACCTGATGGTATCCTAATAATCCATCAGTGAATGAATAGATTTCACATCATGCAACAACTTCCAATATTTCTTTAGTTAATAGAGTAGGAAAAGGATCTATGACACATGAAGCATTGAGTACCCTATAGTCAACACAATCCTGATCCGACAATCTTTCTTGATACTGATCACCATGGGCATGACCCACTTAGATTCCTCAATAGGATCTATGATCCCTAACTTAAGCATCTTGTCAATCTCTTCTTTTACCTTTTCGGATAGGTTTAGTTTCATCCTATAACATCACTTTCAAATGAGGCGCCTCTTCTGTTTAAAACTAATCTTCATCTCTCCCAAAGAGGGATGAATTTCATTCAACTCATGATACCCCCTTGGGAACAAGTCCTATAATTTGCACAACTATTCAATGATCTTTGCAACCTCTAGTTTTGACCAATAAAACCTCCTTAGGTGCATCCTCAGTGTCAATATTCACCTTATTAGTCTTCATAGGTACATGGTATGTGTGTGCCTGGTCATTTGAAGAGTCTAAAACTTCATGTGCATCCTTTTTTTGCTTGATATCCAAATATTTAACTTCCTCATCATTAATGAGGTAAACCATCTTTCCTTTTTCCTTCTCCCTCCACGTTCATCCTAACATAATCTTATTTGTTTCTAGTACATCCTCGTGCACCTTAGTCTCAATTTCTCCTGAGATTTGAACCATCGGTTCATCTACCTTTTAATTATCACCCAATTTTATGCACTTCATGATCTGCAAGGCCTCATGTCTGCTGGGGGCTATTAGAAAAATAATCAAAAGTGTGAACCATACATTTAGTCATATCGCGCCAACTTGTAGTCTCTTTCTTTAACTTGGCATGCACATACCATACACGTGCACATCCATGCAGGGTAGAGTAAAACTTATGTACCCAAAGATATGGTGATATAGCTTTCTTGGCCTTGCTTCCATTGTCTCTCATAGTTATGTTTGTGTACCAAAGTAGGAGTCTTCCCATCATAGTCATGTATGAGAGAAGGGAAATTTCTCTAAGTAAACCTTGTCAAAAAGGCTACCCTTACCTCATGCCAGCCCAATAGATTATCTCTCTATGTTTCCTAGTAGTGCATTATTGTTCCACACAATTGTATAGACCATAATGTTTTTTCTATCTCCCCCATTTCATGATTTTTACTCCATCGTGCATAAAAATGAATCAGGTTTCTCTTCTTTAGTATACCTTGGTAGTAGAGCCTTTCCCAAGCGCATCTACTCATACGTGAACCAAATCATCCTGTAACTCATCCCTTGACCTCATGACCGACCATTTCATAAGTGTCATGGTCCCAAATTTCACAAGCAATGTTGGTAGTATCACTAATAAATTACACATCTTCCCAATGAAGTACGCCCTCCTTAGAAGGCTCCATGTTCAACGAGTCAGGCACCATATGCACATATATTCTATTAATCTCCTCCTCATTGATAGATTTGGTATAATGTATAACCTTTACATAACCCAATGGTATGACTATGTGCTCCTTGTTCTCAAAGTTGATGTATCATTTTTTTAAAGTGTAGATATCTGCATTATTCACTTAACACAAAGGACGTCCAAGCAATGCTTTGGAAATTATCAACTTCAAAAGTTCCAATACCTCAAAATCACCTGTAAATTTAGCTCCTTAAATAGTGATTGAAGTATCTTTTAACACTCCAATGGGCATGGCCCTCATCTTATTTTCCATGTACAACACATTAGAGGATGGATACAACTATGGCCTTCCCATTTGGTTCCAAACATCCAATGTCAACACATTGACCTCTACACCTGTGTCAACAAGAATGTTACTCACCAACCTACCATCTATCATAGCATCCATTGTCATATCTTTGTCATAGTCATGGTTCTATGGTCATAAATTGACATGGAGGATTTTTACTCTCATTCAATCCCTGTGTGTGGTAATTTCTCTCACAACTATTCTCCAAGAAAAAGAATGATGTTCTCCTAGCACAACATCCTACATACTTCCTTCAAATCATCACATCTTTCTGTGGAAGCTCATTTCCCCTCACACAATCCATCTCGCACAATTTCTCCTTCAAATGTTGGATCTCACCTTGTAATTCTTGGACAACTCCCATGGTCTCCTAATACACCACTTTTTAGTGAGCATCGTCTAGATAATTAACATGTATGACTTCTTCTTTCCTAATTGGGGTTTTACCTATATATGTTCATATGTGCACACTACTTCTATGCTAGTAGTAACTAGCAGCAGTCGAGCTCCGATCAACCATCTTCTTAGGTGTCCACCATTAAGGATTCCCGCACTACACCTTGATCATCCCAATGCCTTTGTCATTATTTTTTTTTTTACATATATGTTCACAAAGGTCTGGATAATCCTCAACCTTATGCACCTTTCCACAAATATGTGCATATTAGGTTCTTAGGGACACTCGCGCTCGTAATGATATGGTGATCCACAAGTATAACATGTCCCACACATGACTCTTACTCTACCACCACGGCCTCTGGTTTGATATCCATCTCAAAATCCACCATTTCTATTATGTGCATCTCACTGGTATGTCCTTATTGATCCTAAGAACTACTTTCCATAGTGGTCTAGTGCAACCCGATCTCACATGCCTCATGAATATAGTCGATCAAACATAAATCAACTATATTATGGGTATGTGCATCACAAATCTTGCAGAGATAAAGATGTTCTTTTTTTTTGCACGCTGAAAGAGTGGATGACTTCAGACATCATGATTCTTGTGGAAAATATCACAAGATTGTAACAAGACATGCACATTCCTACATAGAAAACTATCCATCGTATTTCCTTCCACTTCATAATTAGTACACCATAACCCACTGCTCATCTCATGCGCTGAATTGGCAGAGATCTTTTCTAGTTCTTTATATATTTCTTCTATCTGCACCTCAATAAAAGGGATCACTACTGTATCAACACTTCTAACTACTTCTACATGCAAGGCTAATTCCAAAGCCTCATGTGGATTAGTAAATATTTTATGATACAACACTCATTTAAATGATGTCAATAACCTGCCTACGAACCATTACATGTGTTGGATCTAGTGAATATCATAAGATAACTTAGATAATAATGTTTTAATCCATGCATCATACTCCCTCACATTTTTGGAAAGACCCTACTCGATGTCCTTTAACGTGTTAATAATATATTGTTCAAACTATTGAATATGGAATTAAGCTAGAAATGCAGCACGTAATGCATCATAATCCACTACAGTCTAATATGGATTATACTTCATATACCGGTTTGTGTGCGCACCCTCGAAGTGTGGTAGTAGGTTAACTTACCTTCCTGTCAAGATTTTTATTCCCTTATCTTTCTATTAAAGTTCACACTTATGCACGTGTTCAGTTACATCTTCCACACCTATATAATTTGGTAAGTACAGAGACATCAAAATAGATATGAGGGGTCTACTGCAGTAGTTGTTGAGGCTATAATGGTTTATAGAGTGGCTGTTGTGATGGCGGCCCTTATACTAGAGTGGGACTAGATCCCTAGCACGATCCTCCACCAGGGATTTCCTATTCGCGGTGGTTTTCTTAAACCTCATGAGCCTTCCGTCACGACATGTGGTACTATAGATGAACTTCCTTATGTCCTAGTTGTTGTTCTGAAATGGACACCCATCATTTGTACTACAACAACACATATAGGATTTCTTCCAATGGGATGTGTGCTAATGCTTGGACCTGATGATATGCTCCAAAAATACCTCCAAAAGTACTTGTTCCAAACACGGGTTCCTATTGTGTTACCATGTGTGTGTCCTAAATTTGTTGTGATTCTTGAGTAGAAAATAAAATATGTCTACATGTATCTCCTATCCAATATGGAGATCTTACTTCCTAACCTTCACTATGATGTTCTTGTATAATTACCTTTGGATTATGAACACCTTGTGAAATTGCTAGGTAGCTAGGTTGGGTCAAATGCATGCCTTTGGTTCTTATTCTTTCTTCAAACACTCTCTCATTATATTTTGATGGGGTCTCTATATTGTACTTTCCCAATATTGGGAGGACATGATCTGCGGTCCCTCAAATTTTGTAGGGGTCTCATCAATTCTACTAGTCATCATTCTTCTCGACCTCAACACCTCATCAAATTCCCTCTATCTCACATCATTATACCTAATCCATTTTTCATCTCTATTTCTTTCTTCTTCCGGGTATTTTACCATCCTTCCCAAACCTGTTTCCTACCCCATGGTGGGGTTTAGCTCACCATCGGTAGGTTCTCCATTCCTATTTCAACCATTAAAATCTTGATAGATAAAGGTGTCATGTGTAAACAATATCCCCTTAGTTCACGTAAAAACCATAACTCGACTTCCTGTAGGAAAGAGTATGTTGAAATCACGTACTCCAAGGTATAAATGGGCAATACGCCTTCCCACCAACAATCTACACTCTTTTCCATGGCTCATCCAAATCAAAGAGTATTTGATAGTCTTCTTACCTCCATACCTTACTATAAACACCTTTTTTATTGCATAAGCCAATACCCACTAGTATAATACTACTAGGAAGAAGCTAAAGAATGTCTCATACAAGAAATCATAGAGATTATCTTCCACCCACTTTTGTGCATTGAAATCAGGTCCATTGTTATATCTTTGCATGAATGCGTCTTGGTTGTATATCCGTTCTTAATATTCTCCAAAGACAATTGGAATGTCATGTTCATGCAACATCCTGATAAATATATCAAAAATAGGTGTCGATAATGGAACCAAAATGTAGTCTTTTTATTTCCTAACAATAACTATACATGCTAGTACTTCATCCAGATCAAATTTGGAATCTCACCCGAAGTGTGTGTAGCTGCCATGTCCCTCTTTTATCATGCTTAACAAGATGTTAATATGCATGTTCACCATAATCATGACCAAAACAATTTTTCATGTAAAGAGATATATCATAACATGATAATTCAACAACACATATAATAAGGAGATTCACTCAATATAAAAAAAAAATCAACAAGATTTGGATTCCCATTATACCATACTTGGATCTAGTTACTCTAGAAACCCATACACAATTATCCATCATGACCATAATTTATTACATAACGTATAAGCTAAATACATCATAGTTCATTACATCAATGTATTGGACCATGTGCACATATAACCTACCATCACTAGTATACCATAAGACCATACATACTAGAACTCGTACAAGATCCTTATACCTCTAACTCACACCCATCTGCCCTCCCTAAAACAAGGATAAATCACCTATATTTATACTCGGTGGGGACTTTCCCTTCACCACCTACATGCACCTTCCTAAAAATAGGTGTGTTTACAATATCTTGCATGCTTTTCTAATTTTTATTTACAACAATTCACGTTATAAATAGTTTGGTTTACTCATGCTTTAATTCCTATTTTTAACCTTCTCCATGTGTTTGTCCTTTTCCTTTCTCTAAATATGCTTTCTTTTCCTTTGCTTGGCCGCTAAGTTGTCTTGATTTTGTCTATTTCTAGACTTTTCTTGAATGGCACTCCATCTTCTACTTTTCTATTTTTAGCCTTGTCTGGAAAATTGGCTAAATCCTTGATCCTCTATATGCATGTGCGCAACCTTACACGCTAACATGTTCCATCATGGTGTGCGCACCTCCGTGCACTCATCTTCTCTTGATTTTTCTTCTTGTATATGTTCCTTTTTTCATCATTTGAACTCCCACGGTGGCTAGTGCTTAGCCATTTTCTCATACCAACATCCTTTTTGTTAGAAAATTTGGTAAAAACGGCCTATAAACTTTGATTTTTCCTTTAATAATTGTATGTCCAAATTAAGCATACTTTAGTGGATTTTTTTTCAAATCCCCTAACTTTTCTATAATTAATAAATCTTATGGAAGAAATGGTTTCAATATCTCCTTATATGATAACTTTATATAAGGAGTTATTTCATAGCTGTTTTACACATCTTGGAGACTGAGAATCCCTTGATCTCTTGGAAGCATACTTTGGGTTCCACGATAACAAAAATTATCAAGACCCTTGATATGAGATTTGAATATTTCTTAGGATGATTTTTAATGCCTCTATTCCTTTAGAACCCTTTGTGGCTTGGAAATTTCATTGCATATGATGGTCTATTGTTAGATTTTGACGCGTGAGAAATCACAATATAACTTGGTTGAACTTTATTTCCATAGAAGGTACACTCGTGATAGTAATCCTTCACAAATTGGTAAGAACACTATTAAATAGTCATGTTTCTGGTACTTAAGGCTTAAATGTGGAAAATATGGAATTTTTCTCTTGCTAGATTACCATTTCTCTTCTAAAGAAAAATAATGATTATGTGGAAATAACAATATTCTCTCTCACTTCTCTCTCACTAAAAGACAAATATTTTAAATTCAATTGCCCACTTGGTGGATTGAGATCGTATGTTTTCATTGGCATGGGCCCATAAAATAGAAATTTAATAAGGTGTTAATAATAATGAATAAAAATATTGGAAACCCACAAGAATTATGTCCATAAGTGTATTTTTGACTTGTGTCTTTTAACTAAAAATAAAATTTTAAATAACTATATGTATTTGGGAACATGTATAGTATATTTATGAGAAAATTTAGTTGTAGGACAATGTTATTTTCATTACCCTTAAAATCTAGATTAGATTGTTGAGTTGTGGAGCTCAATTACTTCAATTTAGCATGTAATGGAAACTTGTTGGAAAATACAATAACTGTCATCGGTTAGGGGAATTGGCATTGGTCACCCAGACCGGCATCGGTGAGGTATGAATGGCATCAGTCAAGCAAGGGAGGAACCGGTAGCAGCGATTAGGGCTAACCAACATCGATTACCTATGCGAGGATGTTTTAATTAACTCTCGGGAATTAGATCTATTTTTAGCATTAAAGTATATCTATTGATTGTAATTGCATGGCTAAGTTCCCTAAGTCTATAAATAACTATATAAGCATAAAATCTAGGGTTTAGAAGGAATGATTAATAAGAATTAGAAAGAACTTGCAAAATTTGGTGAGAGAGAATTCTTGGTGATGAAGAAAAGCTTGAGAGAAAGAAAGTACTGTACATCTGAGAGGTGTGGAAGATTGTAAATCTTCATTGTATATCTTGTCAAAGCTTTAGATAATAGATTGGCTTGTTTCTTGGTGAATGTAGCCCACACTAGGTGAACCACGTTAAATCTGGTGTTGATTTATGTCTCTTGTTTTGTATATTTATTCTAGTAGAATATCCATTTTTATTTGCATGTATGCTTAGATCTGATATATTATTTATACAACCGATGTGCTAACCCCAAAAATTGGTATCAGAGCTTTGTTTGAGGGTTTTATGTGTTGACATATTTACTCATAGAGAGTTTTCTGATTGAGTGGGAGCTACAAAAATGACAAGAAAAAAATATACAACGGTAGAGAAATTTGATGACCGAAATTATCAATTATGGAAGATGCAGATTGAGGATTATCTCGTATCAAAGAGATTTGTATTTACTTGTTGGATGAGAAGTCTAGACGTATGAAGATGACTAATGAAGAATGGAAGATTCTTGATAGAAAAAGGATTTAGGATCTATAAGATTGAGCTTAGCAAAGATCTGTGGCTTCCAATATTACATGAACGAATTATGGTAGAGACTTAATGAAATCTATTTCTAATTTATATAAAAAACCTAGTGCTTCAAATAAATTTTATTTTATGAAGAAACTATTTAGTTCTAAGATGTATGAAGGTGGATCTACATCTAGTCATTTTAATGATTTCCAATCTATTGTAAATCAATTAAAATTAGCTGATATACCTTTTGATGATGAAGTAAAAGAACTTTTATTCTTATGTTCTTTTCCTAATAGTTGGGATAACTTAGTAATGGTTATTAGTAATACAACATCTGCTAATAATATTTTGAATTTGATGATGTGGTTAGTATAATCTTGAATGAAGAAATTCACAGGAAGAGTACAAAGGAATCATCATCTAGAAATGCTTTGAATGTAGAAAGTAGGGGTAGGAAGAAGGAGAGATCCAAGAGTAAGAGTAATGGGAAATAAAAGTCAAGGGATAGAAGATCTAAATCCAAAAGTAGGGAATTACTTGTTGGAAATGTGGAAAGAAATTACATGAAAATAAATGATTTTGGTCAAAGGACAAAGAGAGACAAGACCCATAAAAGGTAAGAATCAAATCTTTCTACATCAAAGGTAATGCAAGATGCTCTTATTCTTTCTTTAGATAGTAGAATTGAATCATGGGTTTTAGATTTAGGAGCTTCTTTCCATGCAACCCCTGATAAGGGTTATTTCAAAAATTATGTCCAGGGAAATTTTGGAAATGTTTATTTAGGTGATGATGAAGCTTGCAGATATTCTTGGTAAAGGGGAAGTTCATCTAAAATTTTAGAATGGAAATACATGGGTATTAAAATATGTGAGGCATGTGTCAAGCCTCAGGAGAATCTTATTTCTGTAGGGAAACTAGGTGAATCTGGTTGCATGGTTACTTTTATAGGAGACTCTTGGAAAGTCACCAAGGGTTCTTTTATTGTGGCAAGAGGTAAGAAGGTAGGAACGTTATATTTATCTACCAGATTATTGCGATTCCTTTTCTACTTATCTACTTTAGATTCATATGAATGCATGAGGTATAACCGGTAGGGTCATATCGGTCAAAAAGAATGCAGATCTTAAAGGCTAAGGGTAAGTTATCATAGTTGAAAGATTTAGATCTTGATTTTTGTGAGCATTGTATTTTTGGAAAGAAAAAGAGAGTGAGATTTCTCAAATTTGGGGCAACTAAGAAGGAGCATAAATTGGAGCTTGTACACTCAAATGTGTGGGGACCAGCTTAGGTAGCTTCTCATGGAGGATCCCAGTATTATGTTACTTTCATTGATGATGCTACAAGAAAGGTATGGGTTTATTGTATTAAACGTAAATCTGATGTTTTTGAGACTTTTAAAAGATGGAAATCCCTTGTTGAAAATGAATCAAATTCTAAGTTAAAGTTCCTTAAATCTAATGGTGGTGAATACTGTAGTAGGAATTTCAATGATTATTGTTCAATGAATGGGATACGTAGAGAAAGAATGGTTCCAAGAACACCACAAGAGAATGGTGTTGCAGAAAGAATGAATAGGACAATCATGGAACATGCTAGAAGTATGAGGATACATTGGATTGCCCTTGTAGTTTTGGGCAGAAGCAGTTGATACAACGGTTTATTTGATTAACTATGGGCCTTTAAGTTCACTAGATGGAGGAATACCAGAGGAATCTTGGACCAAAAAAGAGGTATATCTTTCTTTTCTTAAATTTGTTGCTTCAGAAGCTTTTTTACATGCTTGATAGGGAAAATAGAAAGAAGTTGGATGCAAATTCCAAGAGGTGCACTTTCATTGGTTATGGATCTAGTGATTTCGGTTTCTATTTTTGGGATTTAGAGAATTCTAAAATTATTAGGAGTCATGATGTTGAATGGAATGAAAAGAGAATGTACAGGATCAAATTTTGGTACCCAAGGATGAACCGGTTAAGAAGTTTGTGAATGAAAATGAACTCTCAGATTTAAAAGAATTAGCGACAGGGTTACACATAGATGTTACTTGTCGATTGACCCTTGACCAACCGAGTTTAACAGTACTAATATTGATTACTGAGGATCCAACCCGCATCGATTATCGAACTAACGTCGGTTAGAGGTGATCGGAATCGATCTGGTTATGTCCAAAGAGTCCATCTCCTCATCCATGCCATGCTCCCATTGAACATGAGTCTTATCCTACATTGCTTCTTCAAATCTCTCTGGTTCACCATTATCGAGAAAAATAAATAAAATAAGAGAAGGTGTAAATCTTCATGCGGGATGCTGAAAATCATTAGTACACCTATGGTGAGACACTTCAAATTGAGAAAAGATAAAATTCCTTCATAACATGAGGAGGTCAAATACATGACACGAGTGTCATATGCTTAACTATGGGCCTTTAAGTCTCATGTATGTTATGGTTTATACCAGACCATACATTACCAGAAAAGAGGTGGGAGTTGTGAGTAGATATATGGCAAATCCAGGTAAAGATCATTGGAAAGAAGTCCATTGATACTTAGGTATTTGAAAGGGACATCTAGCATGCGGTTATGCTATGGAGGTTCGAGATATTTCATTACATGGCTCTTTTGATTCGGATATGGCTAGAAATCTGGATGGTAGGAGGAGCACTACTTTGGATATATTTTCATAATAGGTGGAATGGAAGTTAGCTAGATTTCAAGATTGCGAAAGGTTGTGGCTTTGTCTACTACGGAAGAAGAGTATGTTGCAGCTATAGAGTCTAGAGGAGATGATATGGATGAGTAGCTTCATGGAAGAGTTGGGAAAGGATCAAGGTGATTGTAAGCTGTTGAGTGATGATCAGTGTAATTCATTTGGAAATCCAACTCAAAGTGTTTCATTCTTAGAATAAAACACATTCAGTTGAGGTATCACTTCATATGGCAGGTATTGGAGGATGGAAAGTTGAATCTGAAAAGATTCATATGAGAAAGAACCCTCTGGATATTCTAATAAAGCCATTAATAAAGGAGAAGTTGGAGCTACACTCCACTTTTTTGGTCTTCAAGTTTGAAATTTGAAGAGGAAGAAATAGAGAGATAGGAAGGATCCAAGAATGATGTTGTATGGTGTAGTAATTAATCTCCAAGTGGGAGATTTTTTGAGTTGTAGAGCTCAATTACTTTAGTTTAGCATGTAATGGAAACTTACGTAAAATACAAGAACCATCATTGGTTACGGGGAACCAACATCGGTCGAAGTATGACCAGATCGGATTAAAAAGGTAAAGGGAGGAACCGCAGAAAGGGATTAAGGGCTAGCAGGTGTCGGTTACTGTGCGAGGATGTTTTAATTAACTCTTGGGAATTAGATATATTTTTAGCATTAAAGTATATCTATTGATTGTAATTACATGGCTAAGTGCCCTAAGTCTATAAATGACTATATAAGCATAAAATCTAGGGTTTAGAAGGAATGATTAACAAGAATTAGAAAGAACTTGCAAAAGTTGGTGAGAGAGAGAATTCTTGGTGATGAAACAAAAGCTTGAGAGAAAGAAAGTACTATACATCTGAGAGGTGTGGAAGATTGTAAATCTTCATTGTATATCTTGTCAAGATTTGGAAAATAGATTGGCTTGTTTCTTGGTGGACATAGCCCACACTGGGTGAACCACGTTAAATCTAGTGTTGATTTATGTCTCTTGTTTTGTATATTTCTTCTAGTAGAATATCCACTTTTATTTGCATGTATGCTTAGATCTAATATATTATGTATAACAGGTGTGCTAACCCCAACATATATGTGAATCTTAACATATTGAATCAAATGAAACGTGTGTTTTTTCATTGTGCTATGCTCTCCTATTCTTGATTTCACACTAAATTTGATCATATGAAGTTGACTTAGGAATTTTTCTTTTCTTTCCTTAATACAACAAGAAAAATAAATATAAGGTTGCATCATCTCATGAGAGGATATTACTTTAAATACTTGACTTTTGGAAGACTTTTGTATACAATTTCAATCACCTTGGGAAGATATCATTAACTTGTTATTAGATAAATGGTTTAATCCTTCATTGCAAATAAAACAATATTGACAATAATCTAAACATCCCACCTACTTTGGGTAATGACACCCTTTGAAATTGGGGTAACCTATAGCCAAACAATGTGAATTTGGAGTTGATTTGAGAGTTGTGTTATTTTTTTGGATGGTCCTCTTAAAAACGTAGACCCATTAGTTTTACCACTCAACAGGGCGGTAAATTTGAAGTTCCTTATTTAAAAATGGACTCACGTCACTGGAGCTTAGAAGAAAATACTTTCTGATGGACTTAATGGGTCATTGGTGACCTAGGTAATTGATGAGTTATAATAACATATGTTAAGGGAATTAATAATAATTTGGGATCTACCTTTTTTTTTAGGAAAACATTTATTGTTTTCCTCTTGACCTCTTTGGGAAGGTGTGACAAGACAAGTTGTTTGAGATTGTCCAAGAAATAATTTGGTGATTTTCCTAGGAACTTGATAAGTTTTGAAACCTCCTTGTTGAATATATTATTCACATAGCTCATTCATGTTATCCTTAGCTAAAATGATAAAGGTGGTAATCTTAGTAAAATTTGAAAAATAGTTGTTTGTTGTTTTTATAAGTGATAATCTGAATTGTTGGGATGTGGTAATGCAGTGGATTGCTATAGTGAAAAATTCAAAAAAAAATTAAACAATGACAAATTGATCTATCTTTATTAGTTTTGAATAAAATATTTGGGTATAATATATGGAAACCCCAAGTCAAAGCTATAAAATTAATCCTAACTTTGTGGTTGTCTATATATTACATTCTTAATTTAATGGTACTTTCATTGTGTGAACATAAAAATAATTTCCAAATCAATTCATCAAATTGGTATGCTTCGTATTTTGTGACCCTTCATCCTTGACCCCTAAAATAATAGTGAAAATACTAGGACAAATTGGAGGGTCTTGTGAATAGTTTGTCCATATTTTAAAGTTAAGTGTGAGCTAGGGAATGAATCCTCTCATAAATTTGGAATTTTTCACTCTTCTTGTATGGTTTTCATGACATTCTTGGGTGGTATCATGAAAATCATGTGTGCATAACTTCCTAAATATCTTTAGATAATAATGGTTGTTCCCTTTGGTTCTTTAGCTCACCCATAAATTCTTTCCTTAAGAGTGACCTTTATGTTGCACAACCACTTATGTGAAACCCTACAGTAGAGAATTTAGATGATGATCTTCAATGAACTTCTTAGAAAGATTCTGATATTCTTGATTAACATTCTTGTAATGTGAGATACACTTAATGTTGAACCAAGTTAGTTGGCATTTATGTCTGTTTGTTTTACTAACTACATGATCTATGACATGATACCTTTGAGAGGTCATTATTCTTACCCCTTCATGTGACTTCCAAGAGGAAGTCTATTTTTAGGGAGGGGGTGTAGTGCCCACCAACTTCCTACATTATTTTATTGTTGACTTATCTTATTGACTAAATTAGTGACATTGAGATAGTACTATTGGGATATTATATGGTTTTGTCATAAACTAATTTTGTGACACAAGTGGTGTTTAAGGCACACAATGCCAATATAGTGTTGTGATATATAATACTAGCTTTCTTGTACTTGTGTTACAATTATGAATACACCTAGATGGGATTCGATAGAGATCTTACTTGATATGGGATGGATGTATGTCAATTTTTTTTGCATATTGTGATTACTAGCTATGATTATAATGCTTCGGAAGTTGTCATGGAATGACTTAGATGAATTCTATATTTCAACCTACTATTTGAAATATCTATGACATTTTGGATAGTTATCTCATTCAGACCCATATTGGTTGCTTTCTTAGTTGGTATTGTTAGTAGTAAGTGATATAAATATTAATGTATGTCATGTCATCTTACTTGGTTTATTGTATTTGTAATGTAATTAATTGTATAAATCTGATTATCAGAAGAAATATAACACCAATGAACACAATATTTCATAAAAATGATCTCAATGTGCAAGAAGAATAGCTTAGCCACTTCGAGGGGGAAACCTCCAAACCAGACAATAAGACTCAAATGCTGAATATGATGATCAACTACTACCTACTAACCCCTATATATACTATTCCTATGCTATGGCCAACACTAAGGCCGACCCACTAATGAAAATATAACATATATGAAAGAGATACATAATGATAAGAAGTTATGATAGCCACAAGTCAGGCTATATACATCCAATATAAGATATATGATTAAGGGCATAGCATGCCCCTCCCCTTCGAAGCAACATTGTCCCCAATGTTGAGAAGATTTGGATGTTGCTGCAAGAAATTTGCATCCTCCCAAGTTGCGTCTTCATTGTCTAGATTTTTCCACTTGATCAAATACTCAGTGATGACCCTTGTCCTCAATCGCTTAGTGTGTGTCTGAAGGATGCATTCTGTTCCAAGATGATTTTTCCCTCTTCATCAAGCTCGAGTAACACATAGTCTAGGTTGATATTATCTATCCAATTACCTTCTTTAGGCAAGATACATGGAAGACTGGATGAATTCGAGTAGCCGGAGGAAGTTCTAGTTTGTATGCTACATTTCCAATCTTCTGTAACACTTGATAAGGACCATAATACTTAGGTGAAATCTTGTTATCCTTTTTCTATTTTTTTAAGGACATTTGCTTATATGGTTGTAAACACACAAAACCCAATCACCGACTTCAAAATGTCTTTCACTACAATGTTGGTCTGCTTGCTGCTTCATGCGGTTTTGTGACATGGCCAAATTCTCCCTGAGACTAGAAAGCACCTCTTGTTGGTGTTGAATATGTTCTTCAACTGCTCGAACCTTTGGCTGGACTCTCAAAGATGAAGTGATAGATGGTGGATGGTACCCATATAATGCCAAGAAAGGAGACATTTTAGATGAAGTATGAAAGGAGGTGTTATACCACCATTCTACCAGCGGTAACCATTGGACCCATCTCGCTTTCTTATCTGATGTAAAATAACAAAGATATCCCTCCAAGCACTTGTTTACCACCTCTGTTTTCCCATCAAATTGGGGATGATAAGAGGAACTATGAGCTAGTTGTGTGCCCAAGCATGAGAACAAGTCAGTCCAAAAATTACTAGTAAAGATAGGGTCTCGATCACTTACTATAATCTTTGGTGTCCCATGTAGCTTTTGAATTGTATCCTAAAGGTTGTACTATACTCGTAAAAAAATGGATGTGATAAAGCACAAAAATGGGCATATTTGGTGAGTCTATCCACCACCACCATGATTACATTTTTACCTTCTGATTTAGGAAATCCTATGATGAAGTCCATGGACACCTCTTCCCACCTCTGGCTAGGAATAGATAGAGGTTGTAAAAGACTTGGGGACTTAATTGTTTCGCCCTTATTTTGTTGACAAACCATGCATTCTGCCACAAACTTTTGGACATCTCCTTTTAGCCCTTCCTAGAAAAAATCATGCTTGATTCGATGATAAGTCTTTAAGAAGCCAAAATGACCCCCTACTGGAGAAGCATGGAGCTCAGATAGAACCCTATTTTTAAGGATTGAATTCTTACATAGATATAATCTATCTTTATACCATAAAACATCTCCTTTCCATACAAATTTTTTTGACATGCTTGGATCTTGTTGGAGATTCTGAATGATATTTTGTGTACTTGGGTCATTTTTCCATTTAGACCTTGCATCCTCTATCCAATCCTCCTGTAATACAGATATGGCACACAACAATGCCTGGGTAGATTCATCCTTCCGAGATAAAGCATCAACAACTACATTCTCTTTCCCTTTCTTGTATATTATCTCAAAATCATACCCCAACATTTTTGAGACCCATTTATGTTGTTCTTCTGATGATAAACGTTGCTCTAAGAAGTATTTTAGACTATCATGATCTTTCTTTACTTTGAAATTTTTTCCCATTAGATATGGTCTCCATTACCTCACTACATGAAGTATTGCTAACATTTCTTTCTCATAAACTGGTTTAGAGATATTCTTACCTTTGAATTGGAGGCTCTCGAAGGTAATGGGTCACCCTTCTTGCATGAGTACTGCCCCCATACCATACCCTAAAGCATCACATTCAATAATGAATGTTTTTGAAAAAATCTGGGGTGGCTATAAATGGAGTGGTGCACATGGCCTCCTTCAACTATTATCCAAAATTCACCCCTCGAGGTAATTTTGATAACATGTGTTAAATTATTTAATCTCCTTAAGCAAGTAGATTGCTTCAAGGCCCAAAATCATGTTTTGGGGTTCCCTTTGGCTTCTCTCTAACTCCCCATCCAAGGGAAAAATCCAACAAGTTAGCAAAAATTTAAAAATCCAAAAATGAAGTCGCAGGTTTGTTTTAATGCATTGCACTAGAGGCTATGGATCGTACCAAAGGTGGATCATACTAGGTTTGGAGCTAAAATAAAAAGGAATAAGCTAAATCATATTTTTTGTGTCCCAAACCGCACAAGTTCACAAGAACAAAAGTATGCATGCAGGATGTGCAAAGTCGAAATGGCCGCAGTGAAAAAATCAATAAAAGTGGAAGTTTTCATCCCATGCGGTCCGTGGGACATCTAGAACACACGTATGAGCGGGACGTGAAAAGCTGATTTTTTTGACAAGTCGATGTATTTTGGGTGGCGTGGAGAAATATGTCCGAGATAGTCGAGACAAAAGTATGTGCGGGATGTGCAAAGGTGAAAAAGCCACAAAAGGAACCATACGTTGCGGTGAATACGGAGGTCAACAACCCTCACGACCCGGTAAATGGTGGATGCATAGGGATAAGGAAGCCCAAATCGGGTGATGAGGAGATTTTTTCCAGGACATCCAGGACACGCGGACCCGATTTTGCCAAAATAGCCACAATGAAGAGAAAAGTCAATGTTTGACCTCCCAACTTCAAATGGTCATAACTTTTGACTCTAAGCTCTGATTTTCATAAAATTGGACTTTCGGGAATGAGCATGATGTCCTCTGCATCAAAAAAACTAGATTTCTTAATTTTAGTGAGGTTAGATATATTAAAATAAAATAAACATATTCATCTCTAGTCAATTAATACTCATTCTCATCAAATGATAGAAAATGCCTGAGACCTCAAAATAGTTGCTCGCACTCAGATGGCCATAACTTTTGCATTTCTCAATGAAATCACACAAAATTGGTACAATTGGAATTGTGGCTCTGAGCCCAATGTGCAAAAAATCAATAAATTTGGGATTTGATGAGAAATCGATGGATATTTTTCATAAAACGTGGTTGGGTTCATGACAGTGTTTTATTTGGTAGTTAGGAGTGTAATTAAGAGGCATGGTCATCATTATTTCTCTTTGCAACTAATCAAAACACGGGACAATGATGGGGGAGCCTTTTACAAGTAACATATAATCATTTCACTCCATTTAATTCCTCTTACAAGATATTGAAGGATATATTTTTGGATTTCCATTTTCCCCTTCTCTCTCTCTTCTCATTTTTCTATAAATTGGAGTGTTGGGCTCATTGTAAGGTGGTGGTAGTTTTGTTGTAGCAAAGCTCTATCAAAATTTCTTTTTGAAGCCAATGTGTTGTAAGCCCTTGTAGTGGACTCCTTGAATGGTGATTCAGGCCCTTATCTCGTAATAGATTGAATTTTGCATATCATGAAGCAATAAAATACAAGTTTGTGGATGCATCTTCCCCTGCTGTGTTTATTTGCACTCTTCTTGCCCTTTCAACCTTCATTACAAGAATATTGTGTCTATTTTTATGCTCTTGCAAGGACTCATTATTATTTTGCATGTATGAAATATTGTTGTGAATACATTTTCCATATTTTGGAGAATTATTATCACCCCTTCTAGTATGCATTTTACTTCTATTTTTCACCATTGGAAGACTACTCTCACACCCCTCCTTTTCGGTGTATCACCGCTTTAGTGTAGGCTTTCATTTTCATGCATTATCTCTCCTTGGTCCCTTGGAAAGTTAGATTAGGAAAGATAGTTTTACCTGTATTAGAGTAGATTTTGGCAAGTAGTTTAGGAGTAAGAACCAACTTTCTCTGAGAGTTCTATCTCAAGTAGCAAGTCCCACAACTTGGAGATAGTACCCATGTTATCCAATCATACCGTGAGCTCAAGTATATGCACTTGTGTAAACATTAGGGTGATTTGATTCGAGTGATAACATCAACTTCTCAAAGGCCATAGTAGTTTGCTCGTTCCAATGGAAAGAGTCCTTCAATAAAGTTGTGAGTGGTGTTGTGATGCTGCCATAATTCCTTACAAATCTACGATAATAACCTGTAAGCCCCAAAAATCCTCAGAGATTTTTTAGGGTTTTGGGAACCTTCCATTCAAGCATGGATTTTATCTTGTTAGGATCCACTTTAACACCTTCATAAGAGACAATATGACCTAGATATTCAACCTCCTTTACACCAAAAGAACACTTAGAAGGCTTTGCATAAAGTTGATGTTGTTCAAGAGTTTCCAACACCTTATTTACATGATGCAGGTGTTCCTCCCATGTTTTTATATAGATTAATATATCATCAAAGAACACTAAAACAAACTTTCAAGAAATGGCTTAAATATGGAATTCATCAAGCTTTGAAATGTAGAGGGTGCATTTGTTAGTCCAAAAGGCATTACCAAGAACTCATAGTGTCCTTCATGTGTCTTGAAGGTTGTTTTATGAATATCTTCATCCCTAATTCTAATCTGATGATATCCAGAATGAAGATCAAGTTTTGTAAAGTAAACAACACCATGTAACTCATCTAGCAAATCATCAATTACAGGAATAGGAAACTTATCTTTAACGTACTTATTGAGTTCCCTGTAATCTGGACACATGCGCAATTGTCATCTTTTTTCCATACCATCACTACATGAGAAGAGTAAGCACTTTGACTATGAAAATAAGTCCTTCTTCTAACATCTCTTGAAATATCTTCTCAATCTCACTCTTTTATATAGGGATACCTATAAGGTCTGATTTAGTGGTTGACTCCCTAGTACTAGCTTGATGGCATGGTCATGGTCTCTTTTCAGGCAAGCCCTTGGGCATTTCTCCAAACACCACTGAGTGCTCATCTATAATTGCTTACATATCTATGGGTATAAATGTATTGGAATGATGTGCTTCTAATGAAAATAGTTGTGCCACAAACCCTTCTACACCCTTTTCTAAGAAATTTTTGCATCTGATGAGAACTTACCATCTGATGGGGACTTTTCTCTTAGTCCTTTTAGTTTAAAAGTCCTCCCTTCTGATTGAAATTACATGAACAACTCTTGGAAATTCATTTCAATGGTTCCTAAGGTGGTAAGCCATTGAACTCCTAACACAATGTTTACTCCTCCCATGGCAATGGCATACATATTGCTAGTTAGCAAGTAATCTCCCATGGTGAGATTAATGTTATGGCATTTTCCTGAACAACTAATAGTTTTCCCATCAACAATCATGACTTGACATTCTGGAGTTGGATAAACAAAGCAGTTCAAGCATACCACCAACTTATGATTGATGAAATTGTGAGTACTTCCCGAATCAATCAACACTATTACCCTCTGTTTTTTAAGAATCCAACTACTTTGAGAGTTTGGGGAGTGCTAATACTAGAAATTACATGGCATGATATTGTTGGTTGGGATCTCCTAATTCCTCCTCTAGCTCTACCTCTTCATCTTCTTCATTTTCTTCTTCTTCAGTAGGTCCCTCAATGTAGAACAACTTCTTTTCAGCACACTTATGTCCTAGTCCAAATTTGTTGTCACAATTAAAACATAACCCTTTGGCTCTCTTTTCTTCAATTTTTGAGGTGTCAGTCTTACTAGCCGAGGGAATGATGGTGGAAGGGTGCTACGATCTCTAATATTACTGATATTTTGTTTCCTACTGGAAAGAAATTTTCCTCTGCCCTACGTGCCATGATCATAGAGTCTGAAACCTTATGAGGATTAAACATACACACCTCAGTCTCAATTCATTCTTTAAGACCCCCAAGAAATAAGTCATTAAATTATCTTCAGGAATATTTTCCACCCGTAAGGAAAGGTTTTGGAATTGATGGATGTAATCTTTGACTATTCTTGTTTGTCTGAGCTTTGATAATTGATTGAAATAATTCTCTGACACACTAGAACTATAGTGCAATTGCAAATCTTTGGTGAATACTATTCATGTAACATTGAGGCCACTCTTTTTCCTTTGAGCACATAACCATCGATACCAAATGAATTGGTCAGGTTCAAGATACAATGATGCCATGGTAACCTTTTGTCCCGATGGAATCTGATGAAGATCAAAGAAATTATCCATCTAGTTAATCCAATTGAGTGGATCCTTTCCATCAAACTTATGCATTTCCACTTTTGGAATCATGTTACGGGCTTGCAGAGTGTTTGTATTTGGATTGGTCATGTTTGCAGATCCACCTTGGCTAGTTTGTCTATTACTTTGACCTAAAGATCCACCCTAGTTAATATGAGTATGATTGAGTTGTGGCTGATTAGGAAGGATATGATGACCCATGATATTGTAACTAAATTGGTGAATGAAATCCTCCAATCGTTGTCCAATCTTTTCTACATCTTCTTTGTTGGCCACTCTACCCTCGAGGTTTCGCAACTCTAACTCAAGATAGTTGACCTTATGGTCAGTTGAAGTAAACCCTAACCCTGAGGACTCTGTAGATACCCCTTCTGACTCTAAATCCTCAACTATTATCTCATCCTTATCAGGTGTTTTACCCGAGAGTGATGGGATTCTTTTTGCCTCTTGTCGAAGGCCCAACCATGATGCCCCAAAATGGTAAGATTTAAGGATCAAGGTCAAAATTTAGGGTTTGGGATTTCAATAGGAATTCAGCCAAATTTTATAAAACTCAAAGAACAAACTCAAACTAATTTTTAATCTTATTTCTGGAAATGTAAATAACTTTAAAAAATTCCACAAATTGCACCTTTGGTAGCCAATTATGAAAAAACATAAAACCGCTATAAATTTTTCAAATCAAGTCAAAAATTCTTAAAATTTGGAGGGAAGCTTACTTGACTGATTTCACCACACCACAAAAACATTTGCAGAAAAATTCACTAGCTGATTTTGAGATATGGAAAAACCTTCACAATTAGGGTTTGACGCAGTGTTGGTGAGTTCAAGCTCTGATACCACTTGTAATGTAATTACTTGTATAAATCTGATTATCAGAAGTAATATAACACCAATGAACATAATATTTTAGATAAATTATCTCAATGTGTAAGAAGAATAACTTAGCTTAGCCACTTCAAGGGGGAAACCTCCAAACCAGCATAATAAGACTCAAATGCTGTTGAATATGATGATCAACTACTACCTACTAACCCATATATATACTCTTCCTATGCTATGGCCAACACCAAGGCCGACCCACTAACGAAAATATAACATATATGAAAGAGATACATAATGATAAGAAGTTATGATAGCCATAAGTCGGCTATATACATCCAATATAAGATATATGATTAATGGCGTAGCGAGATTGAGCGGGTATGATGATGTGTGAATCGAGTGTGCGGGATTACATGTTCACACATGAGAACGTGGGATTTAGATTTTCACCTCAAATTTGCAAAGTGGTCATTTGGGTCGAAGCCTCAACTTTCCTAGTTACTTGGTTGGCCTTGTTATTTTGTGTTCGAATGGTTTTGGATAATGCATTCTCATTGTTTATGTTTCGTGATTATTCTGGGCACCATTAATTGTTTCCTTCTTAGCCCATTTTTGGATTAATTTATATAAACCTTGTTTAGAGTTATTTTGGAGGCCTAATAGTCCCTACTAGTGGTAGTGATGTTTTAATTTTAAATTATTGTTTTTAGAGGTGTGGGACCACTTAAAATGAGTTGAGTGGGCCCCACTTCCTCTCCATATGTTTTTTTTTCCCAAACTTCAAATTAGAAAAAAGTAGAAAGTGTAAGTGTTATTTTTGTAAGTGGAAACTCCATATGTCATTTAGACTAAAATGGAACCCTTTGATCCTACTTATGGGTAGGTTGTCCTCTTTCAAGGTTGAAATGGGCTTTTCTCTCCCGTTTGAGCCTTTCTTGTCTACATCATTATTAATGTGCTTATTTTGTGAGCCACTTTGGAAGTGGAGGAAAAAAAATTTAAATTTAATTTTAATTTTGGGTTTCCTCCACTATGGATTTTTTCTTTGTTATAGATCACAAGCACTGAGAGGGGGGTGAATCAGTGCAAATTAAAAAAAATCACTTTATGTCACTTCTCGATCCTTCAGTAATGTGCACTTTAAACTATGAGTAGATAATCAAACATATAACATGCACAATAACACTGAACACAGAGATTTACCGTGGGAAACCCTTTGGAATAAAACCCACCAAAAACTATTGTTTATATGACATAAAGCAAGGACTCATAAGAATATAACACATCTTACAAGATTTGTTTGGTAAGGCATCGACCCTAAAAGGAGATACAACCCCTATACCAATGCTGATATTACACACAACAAAGGACTCTAGTGAATATTACACATGACAAGATATTTCTTATGTAGGAACCCACCTAAAAGGAAGCTACCACTCCCTGAATCTGCTAAGCTACAACTTATACTTTATTCTTACATACAATGTTTGATCATGTAGTTATAAAAATTTCTTATACAATGACTTATGATCACTTTCCTGGCTCAATCTATGTCCTTTCTCTGTCACAATATTCTGCTCATTCATTTTTTGCTCTCTTTGGCTCATTCAATCAGTCATGTTATGTTTTGCTCATCTAATCATGTTCTTCATTATTTTCTTGATATCTCCCTTCTCTCTTCTTCACTGTTATTTTTAGCTTGATTACATCATATTTTCTTCTCTCTACCTTTATTTCTCTTCTTGACTCTAATGCCTTAGTTATTTCATGAGCAACCACCTCAAATACCTTAGAGTTTTTCTTTTATTGCAAAAATGACTCAATTTTTTTTTCAAAGTTTGCATCATGTACTCTTCTTGATATGTCACCTATGATTCTAGATCATTAAATGTTTCCATCCAGTCCAAATTTTTTCTTTTGCTTGTTCGGCTTCATTCCTCTTTTCATGCATCTAAAAAACCAATTTAATAGCCAAATTCCAAAAATAGAAAACTTGCATTGTTCATAATTTCATCATGAAATTAAAATGGTGACCATCTTCTTCGCATTATTTTAATTCACCTTAAAATCAGGAATCTCCATCGATCTTATAACCAAATTACCTCATGGTAAATCATGCATTAAATGTTGGTAGCTGAAATAAAGAATTTCATTTGTCTGTGTGAAGTTCCAGTTGTACTTGTAGTTGTAATTATCCATCATCCAAATCTCCTTCAAATATGAATGCAAACATTCACTCTTTCCATTTAAACTCCAACTGATTTTCCTTGATCCAATCCAGTTTACTTTGATCATTATGTGGATTCCTTTGGCATCTTTGATCTTTTCCTTCATATTGCAGATTTTTAGTTATCCACGAAATTTGTATGCATTGTGCGGACTTTTTCAACTTCTCGTGGGTTCCTCCTTGTTTTCCACCTTCTTGACTTTTCTCCTTTTGTAGTTCTTCACATTTTTTCTTTTGTCTGTGGAAATCTTCTATACTTAGTGGTTTTTCTGCTTATCCATAGTTTTGCATATTTTCCTTTATGTGCGGCTTTGTCCAATTCTTCATACCCATGGTTTTACCTTTTTGACCTTCTTCACTTTGAGGCACTCACCTTCCTTCCGCGGCTTCTTTTGGAGCTTTCCTTTAGTCCGTGGTTCCTTCCTTGAGCTTCTTTACTCTGCGGCTCTCTATATTCTTGGGGCTTACTTCAAGACTTAGGCAACTAACTCCTTACATCCGCAGTATGCTCAAATGTTGTCTAATTCCTTTAGGACTTATCCTTGATCATCTCAAAGCCTTTGTGGGTTGACACTACCAATCAACCTTCATCTTGCTTGCATGCTCACCTTACCAATTTTCCCATTTTGCCATCAGTAATACTTGACATCAACTGATTCATCTTGACATCAATGACAACACTTATTTCTCATGACAAAGGTCCAACAATCTCCCCCTTTGTCATTGATGGTAACACAATTCCAATGTGACATTACCTCAGAAACCTACATACTTTTATGGAAAAATATTTTCATACGTAGTTTTTGGTTCCATCTTCTCTTTTACATGGATCCCCCTTTGACATTACTCTTCCTCATTGAGCTCGATCCGAGTTACTCTCCTTCTTCTATTATGGCAGTTTGGTTTCTGATCTTGATTACTCTCCCCTTTGAAAACAATGACAAAGGGACAACTATGCCTTATTCAGGTAAGCAATATCTTTCATGTTCTTACCTCATTGAACACCCCCTGAGTGTATGCTTTCATTCCACTTGATTTTTTCTGACCGCGACAATGCTCCCCCTGAGTAGATGATACCAATTGTTGTAGTGAGCTGGTAGACTACCTCCCCCTTGCATTTGGAACTTTTGAGGAACTGATACATCATGAGAATGCTCCCTTATCTCTTCCCTACACTTTCTAGTTGTTGATGGGACCAGGAATGACCCCCAATTCATTCCTTAAGTGCTCAAATGTTGCTTTAGGTAACGGCTTAGTCATGATATCTACAATTTCTTCCTTGGTGAGGAAGTAGTTGAAATAATGATCCCAAAGCCCTAAACAATGTGAGAATCCAAGGATTAGGGATCAAGATATGTCCTTGACATGTTTGAGTCATTAATTGATTAATTGATGGAGTGCGTTGAACTAGTGTATGATAATAAGTTGAAAGTTTTAACTTACTATAAATAGTAAGGTTAAAAGGTGAATAGTGATTTGATATATATTTCATTTGATAGCGATATTGTCTTTGAGATAAACATTATGTTGTGTGTTGGGAAGCCTTGAGACTTTATTTCAAAGAGTGGGAGAACATTTAAACTTAAAAATCTATTGAAAAATATAAGATGTTGTTGTTATTATTATTTATATACTATAATTTTATGGTAATATTTTCTTTCAAATTCCTCTTAATAATAATGTGATGTGAAAAGGATATAAATATAAATAGATAAAAAGACCATCTCAATAAAAAAAATTGTATATAAATGTCAATTATTGCTTCTGTTATATTGTTTTTTAAACTTCTAAAGTGAATGTTGGAGTTGGATCAACAATTTTTATTTCAGAAAAATTCCAATTGAATGGTGGTTGAGCATTAGAATTGTTTTTCCTTGTTGTACTAAACCCTTATTTTTGGTTTTATTATTTTAGAAAGAACATAACATATTTGTATGAAAACAATAAAATTTATGAAAAATGAATTATTTTACCATAAATTCTAAGGTTATTATTTTAAATAATTACGTCGAAGGTGTTATGCCTATGGAAAAAGTCTTTGTAGACATTCATGGGACTTTGTCAAATTTGACGGTTTAAATGACAATTTTACTATTTTTAACAATTTTGCTTTTGTTATTTTTAACAAAAAAAAAAATTGTTTTCTAACAATTTTTTTTTTACTATTTTTAAATTTTATTTTATAGCTTTTGCATGCATTAACCTTTAAATACCAGTCACTAACACTATAATTTCATTCTTCAGATCTCCAAGTTCCAATCAATCCCCTGCGTTAAATTGAATTTTATAGGTATGTATTTAAATTCATAGTCAATTAGCTAAATTCATTTGATCTCATGTGCCTTAAAAGTGATTCTTTCTTAAAAAATTTATTAAGATTTAGATTAATGTATATTCTTTCATAGGTTGTGACACTTTTCCTAGGACTATATTTTATGTGTTAATGTAACCTCCTATGAAATCCCTATTTTTTTAAAGATATTCATCCCATAGTTCATGTGGCAAGACTAAAAGTATGATCCATACTGGGGCTATAGTAGTCGGGAGTCATCGGGCACCGTGGGTGAAGAATAAGTCTCGGTTGTTTCCATTACTGTCGATGAAAACCGGGTCCATTTGGGGTCGAGCTCGAATTTGGTCAAAGGCATCTCATCAAGGAAGTCGATGGACATAATTATTTTCGACATACCGTCGCGAAGGCTCGATAACATTTCTTCTCTGAGGGATCATCATCAGCAGTAACTCTCTTCTCTGGGTAGGTCGTTGTCTCTCAAATCTCCCACAACTTGGCTCCATTCGTTAAGAAGGATTTTAAACAAGGTGGTTCCAAAGATTCTGGATAGTAGTTTTCACATTGAGCAAGGCAGTCTAGCCAAGGTCCAAGTATAAAGGGAATTTAAGGTTCTTGTAACCTAATTTAAGGTTTTGTCGCCAATGTTGATGAATCCATTTCTGAGCCACGCTAGACGGGTGTAAATGAGATCTCAGGCTAAAGGCCCGATGGTAATTCCATGAATCCTGTTAGTCACGACCTTAAAATATACCATCGATATGCCAAACTCTTCAAATAAGAATCACAAAAGTCTGAGAATTGATAAAAGCTAGTAGTCAGGTATGGTATACCCTTTTGTTAGGTACAGAGAGTTCATGGAAATTGAGTTCTCTTATGAGTATACACGAGTAAATTGAAGTAGTGTGAATAAAATTTGAAGCCGGATGTAAATTTGATATAATGCGACCATAAATTGAAAACATGAAGTACAATTCTCAATACACATCTAGTTGGGAGGACTCACCCTACAATAGCGTACCAAGAAGTGTCCCAGGTCACTGGGTCATTAACTCATGTAGTATCTAAAACTAACAATCACATGTGTACAATGCAATGTGAACGCCGAACGGTATATGTTATTTGATTTAGAGGGATAGTTATTTCTTTTGTAGTTGACGACTGCAATAATAGGGCTGACTATTTTGGCACTACCTTACACCTTCCGTGGAATGAGATGGCCGCTCGGAATGTTTTCCCTCTCCACCGCAGTGGAAATCACATTTTACTCTTATTTCCTCATGTCCACAGTGTTGGATAATTGTGAAAAGCATGACCTTTTCCGCATTCACTTCAGAGAACTCGCTAGCGACATCCTCGATAGGTGATCATTTCATCTTCGCATCCACATCATAAAAAAATAGATCTTTTCATCTCCGCATTCACATCTAAACAAAAAAAAAAAAAAATTAAATGTGTTGTAATTATCTACATAGTGTCCAGTTAGATGTTTTATCTGGTGGTGTCGATCCAGACCACGATCAGTATGGGAGTGGGCATGGGATGCATTCTTCTCAATGCCTATTGTGCATAATTATAACTTTGTACCATTCAAATCATCCAAATGCATTTATGAAAGTCTCTGCAAACAAAATGGAGCAAGGTGATATAACTTACATGTCGTGATTTCATATAGATTATCAGACAATAAATTAGAAAGGAATATCTTATTAGAATTTCTTTATTGACACATATATTTGTTACATTAAGGTTCTCTAAGGTTGTTGAATGTTCTAGCTAAGAAGAAAACAAAAAAAAATGCAAGTTCAATATTTGCAAAATATTGAATCGAGATCTCCTCCTCAGTTTGATGTTGGATTAAACTCGAAAAGGCTCTACAATGAAGTGGTGGCCAATAGACTGAAGAGGTTGATACCCCAACTGGTTTAGGAGGCACAAGGAAGTGTTGTGGTAGGAATGTAGATTCTTTATGCAATTCCCATAGCATATGAGGCCATATAACAAAGACCTAGAACATTTGGTAGGCTCCGAGAAGATGAAAAGTTCACCAAAGTTCAAATTTTCAAAAAGATTCCTAAAGGTTCAAATCTGTATAACATACAAAATTATACACAAGCACAAAAATATAATATGTATTGATATGGCATAGATATTCAAAGCTCTCTGCATGAGGTGATTTTGCAAGTGCATGATACAAATAACATTTAGAACCCTCGATTATTAAACATAAACAAGAATTAAATGATCCGAAGTTTACCATGCATTTGGAATTTGGAGTTCAAATCCATAGTTTTCAATTACGCATGTCATATGTGAATTTTAACCCACAAAGAACGTAACAGAGCTCTATACATACAACACACTGATCCAAAGATAGTAAAATACAGAAATCTTGGCACTTTCCTTTTACAATATATACAAAAGATGTCATAAGAGTTTGATACATATATATCATCAGAAATCACAATAGTAGTAGTTATTCAACAAAAACTAAAATCACATATTCCGAAAAATTATACTCCTAACCTTTATTATAATTCAAAGGCTATATGCTCCGAAGCTGCAAATCTGGATCATCATCCACATCAATATGACCATCAAATCCATTTAGCTCCTCCTCCTCGGACCCGCCCTCTTCCTCTCCATCCAAATACTTTTGCTTCCATAATTCATCATTTGAAGCCAAATACCGAAACTTCATGCACACACAAACCATCTTAGCAATATCCACAACAGGAAACCCTTGCAAAATCAACATCTTCAGCTTTGTAGGAAACGTGCAAAGAAAATTACACAATTACAAAATGAAGTGGTTCGTCTATATATCTACAATTACAAAATTACACTTTTCAACATACATGTTCAATTTTTCCTTTTTATTGTTACATGTTTCTTTATGTTAACCAATGACAACACATTTTTAATGTCTTCATCTGCACACAAATACCTAGAATTTTAAAATGTCGCCAAGAAAGAGCAATGCAATTTATAGTTGTTTCCATCCAAAGCTTTGTACATTATATCACTTTTTTTCTACACATACAAAATCAATCACCCATAGTTTAAACAAACACAACTACAAAAGTAAAAACTATCCCTCTAACACAAATAACATATACCGTTTTTTGTTTGCAAAATGCCTCAAAGAAATGTGGTCTCATGGAATGCTATGATTGTAAGATATGCACAAAATAGCTCTAACAATGATGCTCTCAAACTCGTTGAGGTAATAAAGTAATTTGGAATGTACCATAACCATTTCATATTTGTTTATATATGATTGCATATTCTGTCTCATTTTAGTTTCATGGAGAGATAATATGTTAAAGCACTTAGTCATTCTTTCAATCTACTTTGACAACACTTCACATTCACTACATTCTTGAGAGTGAGTATTAGCAAACTTACATGTCTCACTTGCATTTGTATTCAATTATTACACACCTAACTATTATCTAACATCCCTTCTAATGTATTTTGCAACATTTGTTTTGGCTTTAATAGAAAATCGTATTGTCAATCACACCCCTTATCAACATCAACTAGAAAAGTAATAATTGTCTTTCTAAATCTAATAAAATATACCATTCGGCGTTCACATTGCATTGTACACATGTGATTGCTAATAATAATCTTAAATGATATTGAAATTATTTAAAAGAATATATACTTCACTACAAAAAAAATATTGAGTTGTGAAATGGGTATGCCCATCTAAATTTACACTTTATTAAAACTGGGCTAACGCCATAAAATTCCAGGTGGATTATAATATTTATATTTATAATTATATTTAATCACCTTTATAAGTTGTCTATAAATACAGTTTTTATATATATATATATATTATATATTAATGTTATATATATATTTATACTTATTAATCGAAACTTTCTTGGGGCTCAAGCAACTTTTTATTATATAGTATGAATTGGTATCAATTTTATTCCCGAAAATCTTTTCTTTCAAATTGTTAGACATGGTGTGGAAGTTTCTGTGTGTGGACATAGCTCTGGTATTAAGAAGGATATGCACAAGTATTGCAAGGTGGATTCTCGGAAAGAGTTTTTGGTTCCCAAAAATCTCATATGAGAAATCACTTGGTGGGCTTCCGGAAGAGGTAAGAAAAAGAGTAACCCATTTGCAATGTCAATCTACCAGAGGAATTTGCAACGTTTATTTGGTTGGAATATGTCATATCTCTCGCCGTTCTTTCAGAGATGTGAAAGCTATTGTAAGTTTTCTGAAACCAGAGGTGGTTTTCTTAGAGATGGCTAAAACGGGGGCGAAAAAATTCCTGGCCTGTCAAATGTCTGAATTTGAGGAAGATACGGACACCTTATTTGATGTAATCGTGCATTACTTGACAAACAATAATGTATACGGACTTTTGTTAAAGTTGTATTATATAAAAGCTAGTCAGGGAACTTCAAATAATTCCAAGCTTAGAGTTCTGCATTGCATACGACGAAGCCATGAAATATGGTGGTAAGGTTATATTTGGCGACCGCCCTCATCATGTAACCTTTCGAAGGGCATCCGCAATGATGAGCTTCTCTGAGAAAATTGTGTCTATTTTTGGAGCACTGATACATTATTTCCTACCTTCCCGCATTTACAAAGAACAAATGTTGAATTCTATTGCGGAAACGGAGGATAGAATCTTGAATAAGAAACGCATATATAAAGAATTCTCAGGTAGTGGCCGGGCAGTTGTTAATGAGAGGGATGAATATATGTGCAGTAAACTGTTGGAAGCTGCAAGTAGATCATTAAGAAAGCAAGTCAGTTGTAGCAGTTGTGGGGGGTGCTCATGTGCCTGGAATTACCAAGATTTGGATGGATGAAAACTCTTCTCAACTGGTATAGAGGAACTCTGTTTTTAACTGTATTTAATGTAAGGTGAGATTGCTATATCATAAGTTTCACATTGTTAGTTTAGGGATTATTGATATATTAGATGTTATATGGACTAAACTAATCAATTAATAAGGAATTAGTTTTTGTATTTAAGGAATTCTTTAACAAGGATGGATATGAATATGTAAAGGTTTGATAAACATGCTCGATGACTTTTATGGAGTCCTAAAATAATTAGTAATTATGTGGAAGGCAACATTGCAATTGTTATAATTCTCTTTCTTCAAGTTGGGTTATTTAGTCTCCGCCACTATTTTAGGTGGTTCAAGTTATAGGTTTAAATCTTGCAATTTCTCTCAACATGTATTGAGTTGATTGGTGGTGCTCCTCGTGTATTAGAGTTTTTTTATTTGAAACTTCACGTAATTAAATATTTATCACTTAAAATTACTAAAAACAAAAAACAAAAAAACCCCTTAACTTAATAAAACTTCATATATTTATATACAATTGATTATCAACTATTTAATTAATTATTAAACCTTCCCAATTCAAATTTAAATTAAACTCATCAAACATTAAATCATCACATATTTTAATATTATATATATATATATACCAATATACACTCTTTTTTTCACCACCTTCACTTATAGACCAATACACTCATTCCACTTTTGCATTAGTTTCTTTTCATTCAATTTATCATTTATTAAATTTAATTTCTTTTCTTTTTCTTTCCATTTTTAATTTATTTCTTTCAATTTTATTTTGATAAAATTATCTTATATTCATAACATGCCATATGAAAGTTTAGTATCATAACAATTTAACTAATCATTCTAATTGATTTATCTAAATGAATGAAGCTACCTTCAATGATGTATTTGATGATATTTAATTCAAAGAACATTTATATTTAATCTTATTTTCTTAAAAACTCAAATATTAATTATTACCTAATTAATTAGGAATATAAGACTTTTTGAGAATATAAGATCAAAATTTTTACAACAATATTGTTTGAGGACTACATTACAAAATCATAAATTGTTCTTATCAATTACAAATATTCATAAAACTTGCGGTATTAAGGGTATAGTCTCATGGAAGGGTTTTTGATCTTGGTAATAAAAAATTTCATAATTTTTTTTAAGTCAATTACAGGAAATAAAATAATTTTGTCATAAAAAATAAGAGCTCCAATTTTTTGTCTGCTGAGAAAGGGGAGGTGGAAGTTTCCCCTATACGCATTCATAATATCCTTCTTTATGATTTTCAAATGAAATATGATATTTATTAACCTGTAACTTAGAATTTTTAGCTGGTATTGTTGAGGAAATTAATTTAAAAATATGGGATATTAAATTTCCTAAAAAACCCTAAATTTTCTCAACAACATTTGTTGAGATATTTAAGGAGCCCCTCCATAAAAACATAACCTAAAAACTATTTTGTAAAAACTTCCAAATCCCAATACTATATTTTAAATTATTTAATATAAAGTGCTTCATATATCTTAGTAATTTAAAACTTCATAATTAATATTAAATTAAATGAAATTTATATAACATTAATGTATGATATGTAGATAAGCTATACATACACACACTATTATATAAATTTGTAATTTCTAAATAAAAATAATAATGAGAGAACGTGGCATTCATCCCTCTTACTAACTAGTGCCTCTCCTCACTATGAGAGATTTTTTATTAATATATTTACGTCGAAGGTGTTTCTATATGGGATGCATCCTCATCATGTCTCGATAGATTGGGTGAAATCAATGGTGCACATTGTTAGGTCATGCAAGCATTGAAATATTTATGGTGGGAAGTGCTCCACGTCAAGGCATGGCTATAGGAATTCCGTCAAGTCTTGATTCGATGGTCACACTATTTAGCGTACTCCCATCACTGTTCCTATGATCCGATGGTGGAAACCAAACAACAAAGAACATGCATCGGCGATTCATGTCGAGACAATTGAATCCACTTCAGATATAGATACAAATCCAACACCAAAAAAGGGTAGACATGTGAAACAGAATACAAATAATTACATAAATTTGGGAGAGAACACTAAATAATCATATACAAAAACATAAATCTGCGACATGTAATCAGAAGCTATCACCCAAAGAAGATGTTATGGTTTCACCTTCAAATCCAACGTTGGGCATTTTGGTGAAGAAAGGTGTTGGATCTCTTGTTTTCAAATGTAAATATCCACATGGTTTTTTACATGCAAATAGCCACATCATCATGGTTTGTACAGCTAACTGGAACCCCCTCCAATGGCCACATGCTCTCCACTGTCTCATGCTTATCTTTCCAAATGGCCATTTTCCAAGCGTTCCCACTATTTGTCCATTACTTTTAGGACAGACTCATTAAATTCAAACTATATTATATGGTATGGCACTGAGCCCATTACTAAACTTAATTTATTTTTCCCACTGTAATCATTTATGGCTTCCTAGAATTTGTGTGTCATCATCATCATATGCATAAAAAAAAGCTAGTGACAATTTCCAATTAGTGATATGAGAAACTCTTTCCACTAATTATGACCCTGCCATCGTGGTATATTTAAATATGGATAACATGTGTCTCTCAAATATTTTTTCGCTAAAGGCATGTTCCCAATGACAATATAATGGATCAAGCTTGGGTACATTTCAGAGCAACGAAATAAGGTTTTTTCATTTTTCGCTTGCATTTTTTGGTTGATGTCGATGCACTTTGTATTGTACGTTGACATTTAGATTTACATCATTTATCAATCTTTACGTTCTTTACGCTAAAGGTGGTCTCCAAAAAAATAAAGGGGGGCTACTAATTCGTTATATTAGGACATATCATCACATCCATAAATAATTTGTGATTCGTCATTTTTACATCATGTCATTTGTTTTTCAAAATAGTTACACTCAAAATTGGAAGATGTTGTAGAAATATGAATCGTAGCATTTTGAGTCTAGTTTCTAAGCTACTAAATTTTATTGAAAATGGATAAGTTTAAGTGGGTCAAATAACTAAAATACCAACAGGTGCTCCTATTTTTGTTAAAAAACATAATAGAGTGACTTTCGTGCCCCCACCATTTTTTTAGCACCATTTAGTATTTTTGAAAACCCTTTGGTAGAAAGATAGCTAGGAGCATCTAGTTTGTGTTAGAATTTTTTTAGATTTTTTTAGCGAGTATTTTTTTTATGATTTTTCTAGTACAAAATTTTATGTTTTGAAAAATAATGAGCTCAACCATGCCCCCCTAACTACCTCAAAAATATCAAAAATTAGTTTTTTTAATATGTATAGAATTACACCTAGTTTGTGCCTAAAAAAACTTTTATTCAATTTCGATGAGTCAAAAAAAAAAGATACACGACAAAAGATAGACATGTTTAAACTTCAAAAAATAGCTATAAAAAGGCATAGTTAAGAAAATAAATAATATGGAAACCTTGTATTTGTTAGAAAAATTGAAAAATAATATTTATACAAAGAAGAAACTCTTTTTTACATCATGGTATAATTTTTTTAAACAAATCGATCATTTGATGTTGATTTATCATGGCGGAAGTTGGATTTTTGTGTTTTCTACAAAAACACATGGTTTGTTGTGTTTGTGCAGGTCCATGCCTCAGGCTTGGGGATCCAAACCGGATCCCAAGCCTTGAGGCATGTGTTGGAAAAGGAAAAAAACATAATACGTTACACATTATTCTTTGTTTATATATTGTGGCCCCCAACGTCCCTTTCATCTCTTTCACGGGAATTTTGCATACATTTTGTTTGGTCTACAATTTTCTCTACATTCTTACATGATTTTTTAGTAGTTCATTTTGTCCCCTACCCCACTAGTTGATTTTTTCTAATCATGGGTGATAAAATTCGAGCTAAGGACAAGAGGAAAGTCAAGAACAAGACACCAGAGCAATTGGAAGAGATGAGAATAAAGAAATTGAAGAGAATGCAAAAACTTCATGTGTAGGGCAAGGTACATCTGCTATATCAAATGTAGCTAATGTATTAGAAAATGGGGATGAAATACATAATGAAAATGTAGAGAATAATGATTTTGTAATGAATAATGATATTGAATAATGATATTGAATTGAAAATGATAATGTTGGTATGGATGAAGAAATTGATATGAATCCAATTGTTGAACCTTTACCTGAGAATCCAAATGTTAACCCCAAATTTGTATGAAAACACTTGAATGAAGAAAGTAACCTTGTAAATGAATCTTCACCTCTAAGAACACCTCCTTCCATTTTGTGAAGAAAACCAATTCACTTAATTGAAATTGATGAAAACATTATAAAACCAATGCCTAACAAAATGTCTAAAAGAAATGCGAGAAGAAAAGCTAGTGGAATTTGGGATAATTACTTTGAGAATTTAAATGACACACAAAGATGTCAATTATTTGTTACATTGATGAAATTAATTAAGATGAGACCTATAATGAAGACCCTAGGGTTAAGAACATCTAATGTTGTTGATCAAAATGCGTCAATTGTTGAAAACATACATAAAGCATACCAAACTATAGGTGGAAAAAGACACACCAAAGATAGTAATGCTACACGGCATGCACTTACTAATTGTATAGTAAGTGATAAAATAATTAATAAATGCTTGATTAGAAAAACAAGCAGTGCTTTGAAGCTAAACAGAAAAACACTAATGAAAGCAATAGAGAGACGTAAACGTCTTGAGTCAGTCAATAACACTGACTATTGGGATTTCTCTAGTAGACTTCCATGAAAAGACAAGAATACATATGATATTCTAAAAGAATTAATTGTAAAATTTTGGAATGAGAACACAAGGGTGTCACCAATAGAAGAGATACAATAAAAAGAAGAATAGGTTCTCGTAATCATGAATCATGTGCAAAAACATTTCTTAGATATGACTCAAACACAATTGTTCTCTAAGTTTAAGAATGAAAATCCACAAATTAACATTAGCCAAAGATTCTTTGAAATGAGCAAACCCTTTTATGTGAAAATCAATCACTCACGTACCACTTGTTGTTGCAGGCATCATGTTGAATTTTCAATGCATTATGATGTTTTTTTGTCAAATACGTCATGTTTTGCATATTGACATCATGTTGCAGGAGTGTGGATTAAATGTCCCACCAAAATCTTCAAGGGAATTTATTCGACAATATTTTGTGAAAAATCAACTAGACAATTTTTTTATAACAAAGCATGTTTGGATGGAACGTGCAATGTATGTGGTGGCTTGCCAAATCTGAAAAGTTGTATCCATGAGGAGAGTACATATTCAATAGGAAAATAATTGGTTGGTTTCACCAAATATAAATCGGTGGCATATCAATTAAAAGATGGAAAATAATCTAAGAGGTGTGAGCTTGTTACAAAACAATTACCTATATCATAAATATATGGTCAAATTCAGAGAGAAATTTTTTATGAGTATGCAAGGCACACACATAGAGCTCGATGGTTGGATGAACAATTCAAGTTAAGAAAGGACACATTCCCACTTGGTACTATTGTTTCAGTAGTTGACTTCACAGAGAATTACACATTGCAGCCACCACAAATGGAGGTTCAGTCTCAATATTATAACTCAGTGCAAGTTGTTATTTTCGTGCATATAACATTCATGCACTCTCCAGAAAGCACTAAGAAAGATCAAAAAATATTAAGAGAGTATCATTTCTACATCAGTGATGATCGACACATTCTACAAAATATGTACAAGGGTGTTTCCAGGTGTTTTATGCGAACTTGAATGAGAGGAACATTAGTTTGATCAACATTACATTTGGTCGGACAACTGCACATCACAATTCAAGAATGCACGGATGTTTTATTGGCTAAGCAGGATGCACAAAGAAACAAATGTACAACATATCTAGAGTTTTACTGAGGCAGGGCATGGAAAAGGAGAGCATGATGGTGCAGGAGCATGTGTGAAAAGAGCACTTGCAAGAGAAGAGTTAAAGTTCAAGGATGGTGCTAAATTTACAGATGCAAAAAATTGTTGATTGGTGTGTCAAGAATATGGGCCATGAATCTCAAGAGAGATCAATGGTTCATAGATATTTTTGGTTGATAGAGGAACAACATCTGAAAAATTTGAAGATTGTATGACAGTTGTAGGATCAAGTGATATGCACTCATTCCATAGTTCAAATGCAAATGCTTGGACTATTTATACTAGGTGCATGACATGTTTTTGTATATCATGCATTGATTTTGCATGGAATGAATGTGAGTCACAATAGTGGGTGGATGAATGGACTTGTAGACCTCTAATTCCACTCGACACACATCAAGTTCCATGAGCATTACAACTTGCAGGGTCTTCAGATCAAATGACAACATCACCTGACTTTGACCAAGTCTCTGATTTAGTGCAACAAGGTACATACATATATGTACATGCCATGTTTTAGATTTATAAATTATTAAATGGTCAACTCTTAATGTATTTTAAATTTGACTTGAGTTTTACTTTGTGATGTAGGGCACATTTTTAGTTATTGCGATGGAATTTAATGAAGAGGGAACAAACTACTTCTTGTCTCATTGTGTAGAGGGGAAAAAATTGACTTCCACAGTCATTGATGGTGAAGACCTTGAGTATCCCACTGGGTCAGTGGTAGTCACTGGAACTTGGCTTCGATGATATCCTATCAAAAAATCAAACATTTGGTTGTTTGAAGACTATGAAGTACATCGAAAGATACTTCACTATTCACATTTGGTCCTTGCAACAAATATTAAATTGATCAAATATCGAGGTAGCCATTAAACAAGAATCATGGAAGGTTCGTGAATCAGATCATGAAGCAATTCTTGCTACTGTCAAGAGTAGAGTTGATCCTTGCGGTTCATTGGATTGAATTTGCAAAGGTATGTTCTTCATGAATTTAATTTGAATATTTACTTAAATGATTTTGTTTAAATTTTGTATGATTTAAAATTCTATTTAATTGCTTACTAACATGTTTATGTAGGTTAGTGGTGCCAAAAAAATTCCACCTTCACGTGGTTGGCACTGTCAGTAGAGAATTTATTATTCTCGAAGCCAAGTGAAGCTAAGAGAAATTAAATATTAGAAAGGAACAACAAACAAAAATTCTCATTTCACCACCTATATTGTAAAAATATCTTATTAAAATTCTCATTTCACCACCTATATTATATGAACCACCTATATTATTCAGGTGATTGGCAATGGACAACCTTACACTGACTCAGACTACACTATTTTACATTTGCAAACAATAGGACAACGAGAGAACCAAATGGAGATGGAAAAACCAGAGAGGATTTCGTAGAGGGCCCCAATGGAGGTTTTGGATCTAATGAGACATCTCTAGGTGCCACGGAGTCCGAGAAATCACCTGTCAAAGATATAACGTGTTTTGGTCTCAGGGCTCTTAAGGGACTACACCCAGACGAGGTAGCCCGAAAGCATGGGGAGTGTAGGGAACCAAAAAAAGCCTCCACTAGCATTCACTCAGCCATCCATGTGTGTGTTGGCATAGATGGTTTGGTCCCAAAGCTACCGTTTTGCAAAATATAGCATCTGACATACCTTACACTGACTCAGACTACACTATTTCGCATTTTAAAACAATAGGACAATGAGAACAACCAAATGGAGATGGATAAAACCACGAGAGGATTTCATAGAGGGCCCCACATGGAGGTTTTGGATCTAACAAGACATCTCTAGGTGCCACGGAGTTTGAGAAATCACCCGTCGAAGATATAACATGTTTTGGTCTCAGGGCTCTTAAGGGACTACGCCCGATGAGGTAGCCCAAAGCATGGGAGTGTAGGGAACCAAAAAAAGCCTCCACTAGTGTTTACCTAGCCATCTACGATGTGTGTTGGCATAGATTATTTTGGTCCCAAGAGCTACCATTTTGCAAAATATAGCATCGGACAACCTTACACTAACTCTACTACACTATATTTTAATGTTTGCAAACAATAGGACAATGAGAGAACCAAATGGAGATGGAAAAACCATGAGAGGATTTTCATAGAGGGCCCCGATGTGGAGGTTTTGGATCTAATGAGACATCTCTAGGTGCCACGGAGTCTAAGAAATCACCTATGTCGAAGATATAGCATGTTTTGGTCTCAGGGCTCTTAAGGGACTACGCCCGATGAAGGTAGCCCAAAAGCATGAGGAGTGTAGGGAACCAAAAAAAATCCTCCCTAGCATTTACCATAGCATCTTGACATGTGTGCCATGACATGTTGGTAAATTTATGAACTTGTTTTTTTGGGAGACCACCAATGTTCCAACTTTTCATTTTGAAATTGAATATCTTTAATCAAATAGAAAATGAAGAATCTGAAGTTTTTTGACATTACAAAAGGATAGGTTGTTTGTGCCCAAAAAGAATCACAAGATATTTTTAGGAGGCCATATTTTTGGATCTGAGTCTTCAACTTTAGACAATGAACATTGTGAAGAAAAACAATTAGGTGAAGATGTCACTATGATTCAAGAATAAATGCCTCTCAAAGTCATAAAGAGAAGTCAATTCTATTACCCAAAAAAATCTGGAAGAACTTAAAGAGAAGATAAGAGCAGAAAAGCTTTTAGGAAAAATGGGAAGTGTAGAAGGATCACAACTTAACCTGGAATGGAAGATCTATGTGATGTTTCGATAGAATCATGGATAATCTTAAGGACAACATGTCAAGTTGATTATTTTTATTAATCCCATGGCTTCGAAATTCACAAATCAAACCAAGCAGTTCAAAAGCAATGATGGTAAAAAAACTGAATTATTGTATTGATAATTGAGCCTTTGAACTCATTTATAATTGTAGTTTATTTTTGATTGAGCATTCACCCATAGTTTTTTTTTGAAGGAATTTCATTTGATATGTGAGAAATGGAATGCTGATTTAGTCTATTACTCTAAATTTAGGTTTATTTTTTGTAGTGTTGTCAATGAAAGTGAGTTTGCAAATATGAACAACATGAATAACAACTTGAGATTTATGATAAATTATAGAGATATGTATCTTGATATCTATCGTAGAAATGGGAGATGAAAGGAAATACTCCTTTATCCTTAGAGTAGTAACCTAGATGAATGCAAAAACATGATGTGTGTGATTCAGCTATGAGCCTCACTAGCTCAATTTTTAAAAAGGCTTGGATACATGTTTCTTGGAATCATACTTGTGACTATGGTATGTATGTACTACTAGGTATATTTATGTATTTGATAGAGCCTTGAGAGTAAAAAAACTAGATCTTCTGAGGATGAATTGTTGGACTTATGTATGATAGAAATTTATGGCTTGATGTAGGTCCAAATCATGTGTGGGCCCTCTCTACAAAATCATCTCTTATGGGATTTCCATATCCATTTGGTTCTTTGATTCCTTTGTATTGTTTGCAAACATCTGAAAAGTTAAGATATTCATTCTTTCAAAATGAAGTTGGAACATTTATGGTTTCAAAAAAAAACTGGGGACCAGTTCATATTCTATGCCAACACATCGAGATGGCTAGGTAAATGCTATTGGAGGATTTTTTTGGTTCCCTACACTCCCCATGCTTTCGGGCTACCTCGTCTGGGCATAGTCCCTTAAGAGCCCTGAGACCAAAACATGCTATATCTTCGATGGTGATTTCTTAGACTCATGGCACCTAGAGATGTCTCATCATCATCAAAACCTCCATGTCGGGCCCTCTACAAAATCCTCTCTCACGGTTTTTTTATCCATCTCCATTTGGTTCTCTCGTTGTCCTATTGTTTGCAAACACGCGAAATAGTGTAGTCTTAGTCAGTCGATGTAAGGTCATCGACATGCTATATTTTGCAAATGAAGCTCTTGGGACCAAACCATCTAGGCCAACACATCTAGATGGCTGGCTAGGTGAATGCTAGTGGAGGATTTTTTTGGTTCCCTACACTCCCCATGTGCTTTCGGCTACCTCATTCAGGGTAGTCCCTTAAGAGCCCTGAGACCAAAACATGCTATATCTTCGACAGGTGATTTCTCGAACTCCATGGCACCTAGAGATGTCTCATTAGATCCAAAACCTCCATGTCAAAGCCCTCTAAAATCCTCCTCTCATGGTTTTATCCATCTCCATTCGGTTCTCTCATTGTCCTATTGTTTGCAAATGCGAAAATATGCATTTCAAGTCGTGTAAGGCTTCCAGACGCTATATTTTTACAAATGGTAGCTCATGGGACCAAACCATCTATGCCAACAACACATCTAGATGGCCTAGTGAATGCTAGTGGAGGATTTTTTTTTCCCTACACTCCCCATGTGCTTTCGGGCTACCTCGTTAGGCGTAGTCCCTTAAGAGCCCTGAGACCAAAACATGTTATATCTTCGACAGTGATTTCTCAGACTCCATGGCACCTAGAGATGTCTCGTCAGATCTAAAACCTCCATGTCAAAGGCCCTCTATGAAATCCTCTCACAGGTTTTATCCATCTCCATTCGGTTCTCTCATGTCTATTGTTTTTTGTTGTAACATGTGAAATATTGTAGTTTGAGTCGGTAAAGGTTCTCGATGACACGCATACTTTGCAAACGGAAGCTCTTGGGACCAAAAAACTACTATGCCAACATGTCTCATGGAGATGGCCTAGTGAATGCTAGTGGAGGATTTTTTTTTGTTTCCCTATGCTCCTCCATGCTTTCGGGCTACCTCGTTCGGGCGTAGTCCTTAAGAGCCCTGAGACCAAAACACGTTATATCTTTGACATGTGATTTCTCGGACTCTGTGGCACCTAGAGACATCTCATCAGATCCAAAACCTCCATGTCAAGACCCTCTATAAAATCCTCTCGTGGTTTTATCCATCTCCATTTGGTTCTCTCATTGTCCTATTGTTTGCAAATGTGAAATAGTGTAGTCTGAGTCAGTGTAAGGATGCAGATGCAATACTTTGCAAATGGAAGCTCTTGGGCCAAACCAACTATGCCAACACATGTCGGGGTGGCTAGGTGAATGCTAGTGGAGGATTTTTTTTGGTTCCCTACACTCCCCATGCTTTCGGGCTACCTCGTTTGGGCGTAGTCCCTTAAGAGCCCTAAGACCAAAACACACTATATCTTCGACAGGTGATTTCTCAGACTCCATGGCACCTAGAGACGTCTCATCATATCCAAAACCTCCATGTCGAGACCTCTACAAAATCCTCTCACATGGTTTTATCCATCTCCATTTGGTTCTCTCATTGTCCTATTGTTTTGCAAACACACGTGAAATACTGCTAGTCTAAGTCGAGTGTAAGGTATCGTCAGACGCAATACTTTGCAAACAAAAGCTCTTGGCCCAACCAACTATTCCAACACATCGGGGTGGCCAGGTAAATGCTAGTGGAGGGATTTTTTTGGTTCCTACACTCCCATGCTTTCGGGGCTACCTCGTCAGGGCGTAGTCCTTAGCCCCGAGACCAAAACATGTTATATCTTTGACAGGTGATTTCTCGGACTCCGTGGGACCTAGAACCTCTTCAGATCCGACACCTCATCCAGGAGTTCTTGTTTAATGACTAGATTGGCTTAAGAATGAATTTGATAGGGGAATGTCTAAGAACACACAAGAGTTATCAATCACCTAGTAAATATTTCTTGTTTAGTTCTTGAATGGGAGTCACTGGCCTATGGCTTAGTGACCTTCCATTCATTGATAATTTATGCTATGATAAACCCATGGATGCTTTCAAAAGCACCTTCAAAAGGATAGGGGTAGTCATCAAGCCTAGTGAAGGGTGTGATGTGATTTCCAAATAACTTGAAATGCCTACATATTTAAAGGTAATAACATGAATTGGACAAGATTAGACAATCAAGAATCATTGAGTGTTCGAATCATAATGTCATTGCATCTGGAGACATTCTCAAGCATTGGAGTAATGTATATGGAGAGACATTCTCAAAATATCAATAGATGAAAGGCATCAAATTGTGACGACTCTCAGGTGTTTTAACAGGGGAGAAGACTAAGAAGCATAGAAGAATGTAGTAGGTGCATGATAAGATAGAACCAATACAAAGAGACCATGAGCAAGAAGAAGCACAAGTAAGGTAAATACACATATACACATTGATAAATTGAATGAATAATTACTCATATTAGGTAACTCTTTATATACATACATTATATAAATATTGATTTCCAAAGTTTGATGCATATTATACATTGAAAATGCTAGTACATGTACATCACCAATAAATGAAAAAATAATCCATAATGTCTTAAATATTGTCAAGTGCACATCATATTAGTTTCATGCAAAAATAATCTCAGAAATGTAAGGTCTCATACAAAAATATCAAGTTCCAAATAGTATTTTAATGTGCATAATAAATATAAAAATGCCCAAATAGGTCATATACCATCAAGTTCAAATGCCATATAGGCGTACATACAATGCCATGCACATAGGCATACAAAAAAATGTCATGTAAGACATATATATTTCCTAATCATCAAAATCTATCCCTCTCTTGGCCTTGCTCAAGAAGGCCCTCCCTTAGATGAAGATGGAGATCTATGAGATGACTTTGGATCATCCGAGCCCATGCTACGAGTCCTCTTCCACTGAATACTCACTTGTAGATGAACTTATAAATGCAAACAATGTTTTTTTGTCAAAACTTAATTTATATATGTTTTCAACATGTATTTAAGACCATGCTAGAATGAAAGTATTTACATAAATACACAAACTTACCACAAGTTTTCGATCACGCCGAATCTACATCTCACGCTCAGATGAGTCATCGGGAGCTCCTGGAGTACGAATGGGGGTATGAAGATGATGAGATGGAGGAGTCCATGCCCTCAAGTCAAAATGGAGGGGGTTGAAGTTCCCTACATACACATAAGATCAGAAAATCTAACATCAAAATTAGTGAAAATAGAACTAAGTACATGTATGTGTAATGACAATATTTTAACTAATTTTATCAATATAGAACTATTGTTTTTACCCCACCACGCCTGTGAATCAAATGAACAGGGCTACTACCTATCATAGGTAACTCCTGCATATACACAATGAAGGACATTATTAACATAATTTAATAATTCTACAATGAAAGACATTACTAACATGTAATTTAACATAATATGAATTACACGAGAAATTTAACAAAATTTACATGTTGTTTGAATACCTCAGTGAGTTGTTGCGCAGATGAAATCACAGCGGCAACACCTTTCTCTACTTGTCGCAGAGATGGTGGGGTGTCTAGTGAAGTCAACATCTTTATCAAACATGTATCACATGAGTTAGATGAACATACAAGAACATACATATATTTGACTTTATATATATATATATATATATATATATATATATATATATATATATATATATATATATATATTATATATATACATGTATGTGAAAATTTTACACAATTAACATTCTAAATTACCTCTATGAATGTATGTGTATGCATGGTGCTCACCACCTGTGGTCGGGATGAAGATGCACTCCCGCGCGTTATAATATCAATGCATGTACATGTACAAATACAATTATTTCAAAAATTTAACATATATAAGTAAATCAAGTACTCCAAAAAATTTTTAAACACACATAATAAAACATAACAAATACCTATGAAGGTGATGCCGATGACTATAATCCAAATGTCTCACTCAAAAGGCACATCTGACATAGTGACATTATCATGTGTGCACCCCTAGCACCAACTCCACCAAAATCAGTATGCATGAAAGTATCGTCCTCCTCGGGCCCCAAACATATGCTACCACATGACGAAAAAGATGTGGCCTCATGCTAGTACTCCCTGAGGGAATACTCTATGTACCTCCACGAGCATCTGGCTCAAAAATCCCTCGTATGTCAAAAAAGGGTCACAGATAGCCCCTGAAGCACGTGGAGTGTATCAATCTCTACTGTCTCCTTCACTACTTGAGGGACAATCTCAGGGTGAGGGGGCTTTTGTGCGGGGACTCTACCCTTGCTTGAATAGGTGCACATTGTGCACCTGGTCGATCCTGTGCAGATCCTTTTCCTCGGCCCTAGAAATCTCAAAATCAAAATAATTTGGGATCTCGTTGAGGATAAACTCACAATAGAGTTTCCTCAAAAAGTATAGTGGCACCTCGTTGTTATTACAAGGTGGAAAATCAAACACCATCCACCATCGGTCCCAAAAATTTTTTTAATCAAATTATTATTGCACCAATGGATGGGAAACCATTTACATGACAACAAAAATAGGAAAATTAGTGTGGGGGTCCATGAATAAGGTGCATATGAGGTCTTTTGTAATTTATTTTTCTTTACATCCACATATGACAATTTGTTGGAATAATAAACCCTACAACCCTCTCTGTAAGTTGTCCAATGATCAATTTTCCCCATTTGCCACGTCAACTTGAGCAAGTAATGCCTCCAATGTGTTTGCAAGAGAGGCACGGTGGGGGTTTGTAGATTGTGAATCCCTCATTCTTTTGATTAAATCCTCAATTTCAATTTTTTTTCAACTATGTGGGTTGCTAAATCTTCTTGACTACCCGGGGATGTTGAGAAATTGTGGGAGGGTTGGGAGGGATGACATAGAATAACAGGGTTTGGTTGTGGTTGATTCCCTTGACCTCAAACTTGTAACAATAAAAAAAAAAATGTATTCAATTCAAATTCTACTCTATAATTATCATATTTCAATGCAATTTTGAGAAAATAATTGTGCCTACCTCTTCTTCATGTGGTGCCATCATCGATTCAGATCTTCTCGAAATCCAGAAATGATCCTTTGAGCTTGAGATCCAGCTGAATGAAAAACACGAGAGCATAGTTAAGCTCTGAAACTCATGTTTGAGGGAGATAAAATGATAGAGGCTCGGGCCTCTTTTTTTATAGAAAACATAACGCGTATGCATTATAACACATACGCATTATAACTCGTACGTGTTATGCTTTGGTAAATCCCAAAACTAAGAATTTAAAATGTGATCATGTTATAATAGAACGCGCATGTGTTTTTTTTTTTTGGGTTTTTGTCCACTTTTTCGGGATATCTCTCGAGGACTAGCCTTACATACGGGGTTGTTCGACTACATATAGATCCAATTTTACAACAACGTGCAATGTGAATACACGGATGGGGACGCTTCCAATCTCTTGAATGCATGGAAACAAAGGATCACTTTTGTAACAACCACTCAAGCACGGGGTTTCTTCATGGGCCTTCCATCTTCCACTCGATACAAGTGCACCCAACGGCGGTTCCAGTCCCATTAAAATGCTCACCTCTACTATCCTATCTCAAAAAAATCATTTCCTCCAACTATGTAGGAGTCATGTTGTGCTCCAGGTTCTACGACAAGAATACCATATATATTTCCGTCATTGAATCTTCAGTCTGAGTAATCAATTATATTCATAGTAATTGAATATATATTAATAGTAATACAACCATCCCATAGCCACATGTACTAATTTCATCACGGCCTATGTTTTGAAACATTTATAGATATATGTTTAAATAAATCTTGAGCATGGATAAGTAATGCTCAGCTTTTCCTTTTGCCAACACAATTACGTACATGAAGACATATTAAACTAATTAGCAATTTCACATGAGTTGCAAATTATGGTGGCAGACATATTAAACTAAAGTTTCTTAGTTTATTTTTAACTTTTATGTTAATTATTGGTTATTATAACAAGGAATTTTTCTGATTCACAGGAACTTATTTTGCACCCTATTTTGTCATGTAATTCCAATCCCACCATTTCTCTTTGAATTGATTTTGGCACATCTCTATCAAGTTTATTGTCGTGAGAGACGTGGAATGGAAATGTTAAGGCTCATCTTTTTATGAAAACATAAAGTCATTTTGAACACTATCATATCATGTGCCAAAGCTCCATTTAGATTAGAAATCGTTGATGATTTGGTGAGTCGAATGTACTTTTGAATGGGTGTAATAGAGCTACAAAAATATTGAATAATTGGCTCACCACATTAGGGTAGTTAGACGGTTGAGTTTCACATTTTTCACCTTTCCATGAGATTCATATAATTTCCACCCTCACACTTCTCCACACTCTAACCCCTTCTTCTTCACCCCTCTTCCCCTCCCATTGTTTCTCTACCTCTAATTTGACTCCTTTAAAAGATCCTTCGTGTTTCTATCGTACATTTAATGTATGATTACTAGTTTATTTAAAGATTTTATCCTCCAATACCACTTAAGGAAAAAAGTTTCAAATTCAGTCAAATTTAACCTTGGTAAGTTAAAGTGTAAATGGAAATTAACATGGCACCTATAATTGATTTATTGTAATTTTAGTTAAATCAATATTCTAAATTATTTGATATAAATATCTCATTTCTCAACTTAAATAAAAAAAACTAGGCAATTCTTTAAGTTTGGGGGTTAATTATTTTATATAAATACATCATTTCTGAATTCAAATAAAAAAGAGGGATTTAATAATTATTTTATCTAAATTTGTCATTTCTCAACTCGAATGAAAAAGCTACTCAACTCTTTACATAGGGATTTAAGTTGCATATGTAGATGTTTGACCATGACAAATGGCAGGTGGATCCTCTCTCGGCCGAACCGACTAGTGGAATGTTTATCCCTCTCTAGGATGACCCTCCTCCTTCTCTTCTTGGAGCGGAAGCTTGTGCCTATTTTTTTCTATTTTGATGTAATTATTGTGCTCTTTGGTTGCCCTTTGGGCATTTTTTTGTTGCCTACGTGGCATTTTGTGGGACCATGAGTTTTCCAATCACCCCTACTAATGTAACTCTCTTTTATTAATATTAATATAAGGGTAGTTCCAATAATAAATATAGATTTAAGGGGGTGAATATATTTTTAGCCCTTCCTTTATAACCCTGAAAAACAATTTTTGGTTTCAATAAACTAGCAATATATTTTACATCTTTGAAATATTGGGGAGAGATGCAAAGAGTGCCAACCAAATAAATATTGCAAATTCCTATTGGGGATCTAGAAGATTCAAATTTCCATGGATAAAAATGATTGTCATGTTATACATTAGTGATCTATAATAGGTCATAGAAAACTATGGCTTTGTAATTCTCTACATTTGAAAACTCGAAAAATAAAAATATCATTTAGATTTTGAACACTCTTAATCTTAACAATTTTAGGTGTAAAATTATAGTGTACCAATCTCTTAAACATATTCTCAAAGGCAATTCAACCAACAAACTAGATCCAACTAAGATACAATTTCAAACTAGGGATAAGTTTTATCAAACGTAAGGAATCCAAAGCAACATCATATAAATAGTCAACTAGGTGGGATTTTTTACTCGAGGAAGACCTTTAAACTTACTCGCTCATTTCAATTCCATAATTCTTCAAAAATCCATAGGAAACACCTACATCAAATGATGTAGGAACTAAGAAGTTAGACATAATAGAAACTAACTCGCCACCCAAGTGGTGGGGAGCTAGTAGGTGTGATGCAAATAATACAATTGACTATGGTATAGTATCCTTCCTAAAAATGGTAGTGTGATTAAAAGAAAGCATAATAGAACTAAACCTTAGAAAATTAATTTTCCCATCTTTCTTATTTTTTATTTTGATTTTTAACAAAATAAATAATGAAATCTCTTTTATTTTAAGGTGATTTTATTATTGAAAACATAATGGTAATGGAAAATAAAGGAGGAGCACCAAGTGTAATATGTTAATAGAAATGACTATCCATACATTTGGCGTCTATTAGACTAGATCATATGACAATTTTTCTTCTTTGTTAGATAATCGATTGAAAAATCATAATAACTTAGGCATGTCATGTGAACAAAATGATAATCCTCAAAATATATCTCCATGGTATTAACTAACTCCAAGATAAAAACACTTATATGTAAATAGATAGTTGAATATTTATCATCTTTGAATATGAATTACAAAAGAACATAAAGTTGATGTCATATATAGATTAAACAAGAGTTATATCTTCTTTTCTTATTGTCTCACTAAAGGTTGAAAATTAATAAATAACACTAAATAATATATTGTCCCTTGAGTAATAAAATCATGTTTTGTGGAACTTTTGTCTTCCCTTTCTCATTTTCATTGCATCTTGCCTCTCTGTCTTCATTTAAAATCATGTTTTGTGGAACTTTTGTCTTCCCTTTCTCATTTTCATTGCATCTCGCCTCTCTGTATTCATTTTCTGGAATGTTGTGGGTATTCTTGCTTTCGGTCCCTATGTTCATGTGTTTCTTGCACTTGAAGGCCGAGCACACTTTGTTGATTTGTGGCGTACGTCGACCACCCTCTTCTCCCCGCACCCTCTCTATTTCCTTCACTACTTGTGGAGAGAGATCAACCCCTTCCCTACTACTCTCACCTTCCTTAGCTTAGGATTTCCCTTTACGCACATACTTCTATCCCTGGTCCCTTGGCATGTTTAGTCTAGGATTTTCTTTCAGCATTAGGAGTAGCAGTAGCATTAGAGGTAGGTAAAGGAACCAGCCTTCTCCATAGATCCATCCCAAGTGTGCAAGGTCCCACAACTTAGGGACGGTTCCATTATGGTATCAAATAGCTCGACTCTTCCGAATCCAAGATGTGTGTGCACATTTGAAAGACCAACATGTATCACCTTTTTCTTTCTCCCCTTGCTCCTCTGGTTACACTGGTGTGCTTTTCCTTATCAAGATCTTATTTGTCTCTTCTTATATTATAGGAGCCTTTTTATTCTCATGCACCTTGGCATCTACTTTATCCTTGGCTCTCATATCCTTCTCTGTTAACTCTTGTTCAATATCTTCTATAACTGAGATTCCCGCTTTCTCATAGTCTTCTTCATCTGTAGACTTTATTTCTGTCTCAAAGCTAGAGACCACCTCTACCCTTGTGTGCTTGGTTTTTTTCTATTTTACGCTGCCCTACTGAGAGGTCCCCACACCTCATTGTTATTCCTATGGGAATAATACATTCTATTACGAGAAGTATCAAGCTTCCCCTTTTCTTCATTACCTTCCTCTTCCTTTTCATGTGCTTCTTCCTCGCACACCTTTTGGATAGACTGACACTAGTGCTCCTTTAAGCTTTGGTAAGGTGGAGTCAGTAACCTCCACCTCGACTCCCCTTAATTCTTTTTCATAACTATAATAACAATATTCTAATAAATCCATTAATTGTAACATTTACATGTGGATGCAAATCCAATAGGTTTGGCTCCAAAACCTCCAAGTACATGGACTGGAGAGTCGTATCCATAGGTGGCACAAAACATATGCAGATCTGAATCCACCTTGTTTGCATCATAGGTAATCTTATCCACCTCCTTCAACCTATTGATGGAACACTTCAGGTATTTTTCCCGAATGAAAATGGAAATTTGCACAACGGAATCATCTCACCTTTAACCATTATGAACCGAGCAAGGCTAAAATATTGAATCATTGCAAACTTGACTCGCTCCCCCGACCACCATAAGTAACTCAAAAATAATGTGCCACTCATTCTCAAAGGCCCCTCGAATTCTATCATACCACTTATTAATTCTAGCTTTGTATGTACTTGTGATGGTTCCATCACAAGTAAACCCTACAAACTGTATTGTAGGGGATGGGTTTGTTGGTGGGTAAACCCACATATTACCTTTGGGCCCATCTGGTACCCCAATTTCCCAAAACATGATCAAAAGTAGAATGGACCCCCATGTAATATTTACCCCTTCTTTATTCTGCAGATTTTCCTCCTCAATGATGTTATTGGTGAAAAAATGGGCCAAATTGTAGTGTGCTCTCTTTGAAATTCTGTAAGCCACGTACAAGAACTTCTTATTGATGTTTTTCCAGCACTCGAAGCACCCAATTTGTAGCTCATAAGTCAGGATGCAACCCTAAGTGTCGATCATCTAAATCCGTGATGGTTTTTTCCCTACCTCCCTTCTCGTAGCTCAATTTCTTTGCAAGTTCTTCAATTTTCATTGTAGCACACAAATCTAGGGCCATGTCTTCTCCCGTGCTTCTCAAACCTATGACACACTCAATTAATTGAGTGGTGAGTCACATATTTCTTCCCACAAAGTATAAAAAATATTCATGAACCCACGACATCAACCACTAAAAGAGGTGTGCAGGTTTGGCAAAGAAAGGAAGCTCCCACAACTGCAATACACCTATTTTCTCCAACTCCCACTTCATGAAGTCATCAATTAAAGGGTTTCCAGCCTCATCTGTACCTAGGAGGACTTTCTCTAGATCTTCCCTCATCTTCTTCTCATTCTCCTCGGTGTGGTGGTTAAACTCACTAATTTTGCATCGAGTGAGCTTTGATTTCCATATTTCCACCCTCAATACACTAGAGGTACTTCATTTTTCGAGTATAAATCTTCCAAGGGTTCCTCCACCATAACCTCAGGTCTCTTTGTTCTCAATTTTTTTGGTTTCATCTAATCTTTGTAACCACGTACCCTAGGTGTTATGTTTTCCAACTTCCTTCTACTCAATCCCTGTGAACTTTTGACCACTTACAATGTACGCAACCCTTCTCTCTGTACTCCACTACCGGCTATAAACTCACTTCTCTATAAGGATTCACACACATCTCTCAAGCACTTCTAGTTCACACAAACTTTGTGTCACTTTTAAGCTCTTCATCGCACTTCAACTCGCTTAGTAGCACAAATTTTTTTGAAGGCAAGGTAGGTAAATGACTACCCTAACCCCTTATTTATACTTTTTCATGACCCTCATGTCCCTTCGACCCACGTGTTTTAATTAAATTTTCCAACAAATTACCTTTTCCATTTTTAATAACTTTGCGACCTCACCTCACATGCACGCTACTGATTTGTAACCTTCGGCATGTTATACAACTTCTTAGCCACATACCTCCTTTGTACACATCCCTACACCAAAGTACAAAACCTCTCGTGACATAACCCAAGTAGTTTTCTATGTCATTGCCTACCTCATGTGACATTGCAAAATCAATTTCCCTACGTGGTCTTCATTTAACTCAACTTTCTTCAGAACACCTTATGCCCAACACATATTACATCTTATTCATTTCCGCACAAATGTTCCAGAAAGAAACCTTCAACCAAGCCAACCTCAGATCAAGAGGGCGCCAACAATTCCCATCTCTATACTTCAATGTACCCCACACCAAAAGTATGTGTGGTCCTCTAAGTATGAATCCACTAGATAGTAATCAATTCTTGGCGTGTAAATGGTCATATTACAACAAAACACTAAATGAAATTGCAAAATCGTAGCAATGATGAAAGGAAACACATATAAAGAAAATGCATTAAAAGAAATCTAATCTAATGGCATTTATTTCTTATTACAAACACCAAGAATACTTATTTATAACACACCTTCATCCTACTCCCATTAAAATAACTGGGCAACTGTGTTTCAAACCAACACCTATGACTAAACAAGTGCCTCGAATCAAGTATATATGTCACCACATATGGTCCCAACCAATGCACCTTCAATTTCCCAGGGTGGCATGCAAACTTGGAGTCATAAAGAAGAACCATATGTCTAACTTCAAATTGCTTATTCTTAATATGCATATCGTGTCATGCCTTCTTCCTGGCCTTCTCTGTCTTCTAACTCCAACGTGCGATGACGCACCTCTCATCCAACTACATCAGTTTATCTATACACTCTTCAAGTGATTACTCTTCATCCAATCCTCCTACACGTTCAATACACAGGGAGGGTAACATGAATTCCACTGGAAAAATAGCCTCTGCGCCAAACACCAACTGAAAGGGTGTGGCCTTATTTAAATTTTTGTAAGTAGCCTTGTATGCCCAAAGTACAATAGAGACTTTATCATCCCAATATTTCTTTCCAACATCACAAATATTTGTCAATGTATGTTCCAATATCTTTTTGAAAGCCTCATCAGTTCCATTAGCATGGGGTGATAGGGTTTTATCTTATGATGTGCCACCATAAACTTAATTAATAATATTTTGATAGTCTCATTCCAAAATTGTGTTCCCCTATCACTTGTAAGGTTTAACGGACATCCATACCTACTAATAATGTTCCCCATAAGAAAATTTTGTTGTAGTGGTTGTGTAATATTTTGTAGGTGGTGCTTCCATCCACCTTGTCGAGATAATCGATACATTTAATAATATAGTGTGAGCCAGTCCTACCCGCACGTGGGGAAATAGGGCCCAAAAATTCAATTTCCCATTTTTCAAAAGGTTATGCACTTGCGATTATAGTCTCAAAGGTATTTCATCTCTATGCTATACTTACCAATGTGCTTGACAAATGATCACACGCCCTGGCATACTCTTTACAATCCTTATATAGTGTCTCCCACCAAAGGCCAACCAACAAAATCTTGCATGGGTAGCATTTCCTACATAATGTCCACCTGTAATTCCAAGATGAGCTTCCTCCATTATAGTTTCATGGTTATGTTCAAGTACACATCGATGCAAAACCTCATCACAACCTAACTTGTATAAATCCCCACTGATCAAAATATAAGGCACAACATGTATGGCAAGTTGTTTCTTTTCCAAGCTCTTCATCCCTTTAGGTGCCACACCCATACACAAGAAGCTAATAATATCTTCTAAGTCAAAGGGTGGCATGTTCAATCTAAACATCTATGCATCCGGCATTATGTCTTCAATTCTTTGCGCGTCCTCACCTGAGATAATCCTTGATAGATGATCCAGTCTGGAATTACTCTTCCTTGTCTTTTTCCCAACCATGAAGTCAAATTCCTGAAATAAGAGAATCCACCAGCGTATGCCCCGTGTAAAATAGGATTATTAACCAAGTACTTTAGTATCATGTGATCTGTATAAAATATAAAGGAATTTTCCAACAAATACTATCTAAACTTGTGCGTAAATAATTAACAACGCTTTGTGCTCAATAGTTATGTAACATTTTTCATCTTGTGCCAACTTCCTACTCACGAAATAGATAGGATGACTAACAATCCTATCACTAGGTTGTTCCAAAACCAATGTCAATTGCCATGCCAAAGGCATCCACATGTACATGAAATAGTTTATCCAAGAAGGAAAGCATAAAAGGGTGCAAAGTAAGTATTTCCTTCAATGTCTCAAATGCAATCTATTGCACCTCATCCCAATGAAACTTTCCTTTAATCTTTGACAATTCCTTCAAGGCATGACAATCTTATCATATCCTTTAATGATATTCCCTATAATATACTGTGTGTCCTAAGAGCCCATGCACCTTGATTTGATTGGTAGGATCCTCTAGGCCCAAGATAACAACAACCTTAGCAAAATCTACGAATAGATATTCCTTGCATATAATATGTTCCCAACAAATTCCAAAGGGCGTCGTAAAGATACACTTCTTAACGTTCAAACAAATTTTTAACTACCATCACCTCTCAAACATAAGTCTCAAATTATCACAATGATCTTGTACAAGCCCGTAGAAATTCTAATCATCCAAGTAAACATGTAGGAAATTGTGTATAAATTCTTCAAATGCTTGCACAACAATGTGTAAAAACACCGCATGCATTCTTCAACCCAAAGGGCATAACTATGTATGAAAAACTTCCCCACTCAGTGGTGAAATTGTCTTTTCTTGATCTTGTTTAGAAATCTGAACCTAATGATAACTAAAGAATCCATCAATGAAAGAATAACTCTTGCACCCTACAACACCTTCCAAGATATCCTCTAGTAAAAGGTGTGGGAAAAGGGTCTATGACACAAGTAGCATTCAACTCTCTATAGTCCACACAAATCCTTATCCTACCATCTTTCTTTATGCTTATCACCATAGGGCTAACCCACTTTGACTCCTCAATAGGCTCAATGATTCCATATTTTAACATCTTATCAATCTCTTCATTAACTTTGACGTGTAAATTAGGATTCATCCAGTAAGGATTCTTCCTAATCGGGCATGCACCTTCCTTTAACTTGATCCTCATCTCACCCAAAGAGTGATGTACTCCTTTCAATTCATGATAGCCTCTAGGAAATAAGTCCTAGAAGTCATGCAAAGAAACTCAATATATTTTTGACACCTCTTGTCAAAGTAATAGTCACCAATAATGGCCTCTTTAGGTTTTGTATATGTCCCAATGTTGACCTTTTTTTTTTAGGCTCATCATAACTACGTGCCTTCTCATCAGCACTATCCAATACCTCACGCATACCTACAGTGTGGTCAAAATCGAGATTCTCTACATCTTCATCATCAATCATGTAAATGCATTTAGCCTTTCCTTTTTCTAGGTAGGCACCCCGAGCTGCTCCTCTTTTTCTCTTCTTCTTCAAAGCGTACCTCCAAATCTAACTCCCCAAACATATCTAACAGGAGTTCCTCAACTTTTACACTATCTCCCATCATAAGGTACTTTATAATATGTAATGCTTCATTCATCGAGGTTTAGTAGAAAAATAATCAAAGGTCTAACTCATACATGAGGTCATCTCCTATCAATTAATTGTTGTTCTTGTTAACTTGGCATGTACATACCATGTGCACACAGCCTCTTAGATTGGCGTAGAACTTGTTTACCTAGAATAAGGGAAACAAGGCCTCCTGCCCCTCTATCTAGAGTCTCTCACACTTCTGAACATGATGCGAAGTAGAATCCTTCCCATGGAATTCACATATCTCTGAAGGTACATTACTCCTTAGAAACCTAGTAGAGAAGGCGATTCTCACTTCTCACCACTCCAAAAGGTTATCTCTTTGTGTAGTCCACCAACACAAAGTTGTTCCGTATAAATCAACATATTTCTTCTGTCACCCACATTTGTCCACTAGGCTTCCATGGTGCACAAAAATACATCGGAGTTTCCTTCACTGGGTATATTGAGGTATTTGGTTATGACCTAAGTGATGAACAAGCATGTTCCCGATCACGCATGCATAACTGTGTTCTTGATTATCTCTCCCAACCATCTCATAAGTTCTATATGCCCAGCTTATCACATGAAATACTAGTTGTATCACTCACAGATCTAATATCATCCCACTAAATAACACCTTCTTTAGATGGCTCAAGTACTTCAGGATCCCTAACTATACACACATATATCCTATTCAGATCCTCTTCACTCAAAGGTTCTACATAAGGTGCATCCTTTCCGTCCATTAAATAAATTATGACACACTCCTCTTTGTTCTCAAAGCTGATATAACCTTTATTAAAGCACAAATCAACATTATTCACGTAACACTAAGGTCACCTAAGAAATTCTGGGAAACTATCTACTTCTACAAGCACCAAGACTTCAAATTCCTCAGAAAACTTGGCCCCTTGTATAGTAATAGTGGCATCTTTCAATACTCCAATGGGCGTGGCTCTAGTCTTGTTTTCCATATATAGCACATTCGAAGAAGGCTGTAATGGTGGTCTTCCCATCTAATTCCATGCATCCAAAGTGAGTACATTTACTTCCGCATCGTATCAATTAGTATGTTACTCAATAACCACCCATCAACAATTGTATTCAAGGTAATATCTTTATCATAATCAATACTAAGAGGAGGTAAGTTTACATGTAATATTTGTCTTTCATGCTCAAATCCAACATGTGGTACCTTCTCCCTCAACCATTCCCCTAATAAAGGAATGATATTTTCCTGGCGCAACATCTTACAAACCTCCTTTAAGTCATCAACATATTTCTAAGGAAGCTTAGCTTTCTTTGGCCTACTCCAAATTCCGTGACTACTCTTTCAAACACTAAATTTCACCCTACAAGTTTCTAATAACTTCCATAGTCTCTGATAAAATTCCTTTTGATGGGAAGGATCTAGATACTTCACATTAATCACCTCTTACTTCTTGATAACAAGATTCTTCTTCGGAACCTCATGACAAGTGCACATATCCTAAATGCATATAATTACTAACACATGTAACATCATAGGATCAGGTGTAAGCTTTGGCATCCACCGATCTTCCACTGCGTGGTGCACTCTAACCATTCTCGCACCTTTATCATTCTTCTTATAGTTCTTATTCGTGTGCTCATATAAATCAGGGCACTCTTCAAACTTATGATATTTTCTACACCATGAGCAATATATTCGAGGGCATTCATGTTTATAATGGTGAGGGGATCTGCAAGTAAAACAATTTCCATGAGGGAATTCACCTCTTCCACCATCGCGACCATGGCCTATGTATCCCCCACAATAACCTCTTCTTCTTCCACATCCATCTCAGCCGCTCCTGCATTTTGATTATGATTATGATGTTCACCTTGCACCTTAGAATCTTTTGAAACACTTGGTCTAACATACACCAATCTCAACTACCTCATGAATATGATCAATCAATCTACAATTCTTCGTATCATGAGTGGTAGACTTACAAATCTTACAATAACAAGACATGTTCTTCCGAATTATGCACTGTAATAAAGGGCACCTACTTAAGTCATGATCCAAATGAAAGATCTCACAATCCAGCAACATGGCGTGCACCAATTTATGAGGGCATTTATCCTTAGTATGTCCTTCCACCTTGTAATCTGTACACCATATCCCACTTCGCACTCATGTGTTGAATTGGATGAAATTTTGTCCAATTGCTTTGCCATAGTATGTAATGTGTGCTTCCGAAAATGGGCTAACTCCAGTGTCTATGTTCCCAACTACCTCAATGCGCAGAGCTACCTCCAAGGCCTCACACGAGTCTATAAATGTCTTATGAGAGATTTCCCTTCTGAAAGGTATGATCAAACCACCAATAAACCACTATGTATATTAGCTAGGGTGAATATCATAAGACAACTTTGATAGCAAAGTTTTAAAACATGCATCATACTCCCTTACACTCTCAGCCATGCCCTGCTTAATCTCCTTTAGTGCATTGATGCTTTTCTATTCAAACTCAAGTATATGAAACTCAACCAAGAAGGCATCACGCAACTTGTTATAATCTACAACATTCTGACTTAGATCATACTTTCTATACCAACTATATGTGCGCCCTTGCAAATTAGTAGCAAATTGAATTTCCTTACGCTTAGGAGCTGTGATTCGCTTAGCACACCATAGTATCTCACACATGTGCACATGTTCAGCTGCATCCTCAATACCTCTATACTCTAATAGGTGAAGATACATCTCGTAAATCACCTATTGTGGCTGGTGTGGACCTTTCCCACTAGATCCAAAACTTTTATTTCCTCCAATAATCCCTCCACCTCTAGAACCACTAAATCTTATAGATCTTGAACCTCCGATCCTCTTGATCCTTCTCCTATAGAAGGCATCGGACCGAGAGGATGAGATACTCTATGTTCCAACTATTATACTAGTTGAACTTCTATGGTCTCGTGAATTTTTGCTACTTCTCGATGTATTACCAATGTTCTGTGTGCCCATGCTCTATCCTAATAATGCACAAGAAAATATACCACCAACGGGTCCTCCAAATGGTAAGGATGATGTCACCTATGATGCCATCAATGTTGATTGTTAAACTCTTGTATTTAATGGAAAATGAAATCTACCAATTTCTACTTTATCACAAACACTATCTTGTTTTTCAATTATTGTTCTAGGAACTAGAACACCAAGCGCAAGGGCTAGGTCACCAGGTGGGATCAGATGCACCCCCATGGTCCTTATACTCTCTTCTAACATGTTCTCATCTGAAGTTGAGAGGGGTTCTCTGCCATGCTTAAAAAAATGGGGGATTACCATATGCTCCAGCTCCACGTCTTCCACGTGAGCTAAAAATCCTTCACAATCCATCTCTCCCCACAACACCATTCACTCCTCAATATCCCACTACTTCGTTAATCCCTCTCTCATGATTCATTATACTTAAGCCACTTTTCTTCTCATTGCCTTTCTACACCCTTTCTACCGCTGTCTACCATCTTTAACCACACTTGTTCCTTCCCCGTGTGCGGTGGGGTTTAGCTAGCCATAGGTCATTCTTCCAAATCCAGAGTTACAATCAAGATCTTAATTGCTAAAGGGATAGCGCACAAATAAGATCCTTTAGGTTTGCGCAAGAACTGAAACTCAACAACCTCTGGACATGAATAAGTAGAAACAGTGTACTCCAAAGTGTAACTATTCAAAACACCACTCCACCAATGATCTACAATGTGTGTCCAAGTTAGATCAACATCATGCAGAGCCTAGTAATCTTCCTATGTCCAAAAAATCGTTTTGTTCCTCCAATTTTACTTTAATGCATATGCTACCAACCACTCATACAATTCTATAGGAAAACAAGAAAAGAACGTCTCATAGAGTTCATAATACATATTTTATTCAAACCACACACGAGAATCAAAATCAGGTCTAGTATTATATCTGTGAGCAAATTGTTCTTCTAAATCCTCAACCCAAATCTCAATGTTGGCTAAAGTCAACTGATATGTCTTCATCATGCAACATCCTTGCAACAACTTAAAAAGAGGTCCCAACAACATAATCAAAATGTAGTTTTTTTCTTTACTCAAACCCTAAACGCATTGTTCCATCACTCAGACAAGTATGAGTGCTCACTGCAGTGCCCAAAGGTATCATGTCCCTCTTTTATATCATCTTTGTCAAGGTGTTAGCATGAACATACTGAAGCATTCCATATTGATAACGTACAAAGTAAGGATAAGAGCTAACAAGTATCAACTCACAACCATGGTGCATAATGAATCAAACAAGGATCGAGATCAGATTAAGCATGTAATAACCAAGAATGAGATATAATAGCAGCCATTATCCATCCACAAAGATCCATTATATTAATCCACCATGAACATGGTAGCTGAATACATCAAAAAAGTACCATCATAAAGTCATGTGTGCAAATATACCAAACAACAACATAACTCTCATACAATATCGTGTATCTCTAAACTGTCCAAATCAATACATATATATAGGTAATGGGGACATTCCCTTCACTACTCATGCACTCTCAAAATAGGTTGCATGCTAATAATAGTCATGTGTGCATCTCCAGTTAACTATAGAAGCATGCAAGCTTCACTAATAATAGATTATCTTCTATTTTTAACCTCTAGTTCTAATCCTATTATTAACCTAAGCTCTACATGACACTTTATCTTCCTTTGCATGAGTTCTTTCCCAAAATAGACATTACTTAAACTGCAAGTCTTCATGCTTTTACCTTATCTTTAATTCATTGTTTGGTCGCTACTCCAACCGTTTATCCTTCAATTCTTCCTGTGGCCCAAAATGCAAAATAATTCTGAAATATATCTAACCTAGGCGTGAGCCTCCGCACGTGTCTATTCTACCTTCGCATGTGCCTTTGTGCCTAACCTTATGTGCATTTGAAACCCTTGCACCACTTTAGTTAGTGTCTTTTTGGGGTCCAACAACGATAGCACACATTAATATATTATACCAAATATAATTAAGCACTAATATTTCCTAACATTCTCTCCTTAGTGCGAACATGGGAAAAACCAAAGTCACACTTCTTATGTAGTGTTGCGTACTCATGACCTTTATACACACTTGAATTTAAGGTAGAAGAAGGAACACATCAACTTCTTATCAACCACTATCAGAACTAGTCTAACCGAACTAATGTGTGAACACTTACAATAACCATATCAACTAATCACTACATAAGGAACACATCCGACCTACTCAATCATGAAATCAAACAGAACCATCTCGCACAACCTTCAATGGTTTTATAAATGTTTACCACAAACCTAGGTATGAATAGGAACACATCTTACTATTCAACCTCTACAAGTATCATGATGTTGCATTTCACTATGCTTTCTATTCTTCAAGATGTTATCACATTAAGGAATTACATAGGAAAATTTACTCATTGTTCACAAATATGAATAGGAATGTTCTTCAAACATATCACAAAATCAACTAAAAATAGGAACATATTGCAAAACATGTACTTTGCATATATCATCACAACACAACAGAAAAAGTAAACTTTGAAAAACTAACTAAAAAACATGCGCCATCAAATTTGCTATGCACCCCATTGTTAGTGACTAACGAGAGGTTGTTGATCTTCCTCGACCTCATTTGCCTCCATCTTCTAGTAGTTTGCTGCTAACTCAATTGGATTTGATCACGAAGCTCAAGTTTCAACCCCACACAATGTGAAATAGGGCAAATTAATAAGATGTCTAATTACACTAAAAATGGGTCCAAGAGAATTGTGGAATTTTTTTGCTTTTACAATATTTTAACACTGTGACTCTATTCACAACACAAAAAAATTAACTACTTTCAATTTTACTAGACATAAAACAATTGATAACCATGATGATTAATCTCTTTGACAACTTGTAAAATTTTGACAAAATGACATTTTTACTTTATTGACTTTCACACTACCACAGCAACAAGACTTAACAATAGTCATCTTTAGCAAAGGAAAATACTTAACAATAGTTCATGTATAACATTTACAAACAATGACACTTATTCAACTCTTTCATTGTTAAACATGATACTCGACACAGACTATGTTTTTAAAGGAACAAAACACTGACCATGAAAGGCAGACTGAATAAATAGAAATTAAACCATGGACACGTACATTAACAATTTTTTTAAGCAAACTTTTAGAATGAGACAAACGCTGTTTGACCTTATTGTTGGTGACAAGCTTCCATGATTATCAAAGAGAGAGAGAGAGATAAGACAAGAGCAGCACATTCACGCATGGAGGACATACACTTATCGAGCATCATTGCCTTCTGTTAGAACACAAGCTAAAAATTTCGATGTGTATACACCGCATGCCTATATACAAAATTTCCTCTTATTCAAATGTGCAGGTCTTACTAGAAGGTATGTTGAGCTAGCTGGGTGAATATCTGGATATGCAAATGTATACAATAGAAAACGTCTCTTAAATATGAAAGAAATATTTCAATTTTTAATGTTGGATGAAGGCAAGTATGATCTACGACTCCATCGCTATGCAAAATAGTTTTCATGATCTAGAAATCATAGGAAACCTATGCTAGGCCCGATCATTAACTCACATTTATAACAATATGATAGCACACATTAATGTATTATACCAAATATCACGAAGCAATAATATTTCCTAATGCAAATGGGATAGCATTGTTCAAAAAGATCTGCCTCACAGCGCACTACGTGAAAAATATGCGCATAAGAACATGGAAAGAAAGAAACAACCATCAACATAAAAATCAAATGAACATAGTTTTGTTATGGTAACATGCTTTGGGAATTTTTTATTTAGAGAAACAACAAAATTAGATTGATGGCCAATGATTTGGCTTTCTACCCAACATATGGACATGGTAGATCCTCTGTGTACTAATATGCAATACTTGAATCGTTCTCAGGAAGAGTTCTTCTTACACAGTTACTATAGTTATTCATCCATCATCATGATTTGGCTAGAATTAAGTTTGCATCTATACTATGCTCTTAAGCACTTTGAGTTATCCCTAAAACTTGAACTGCTTTCTAAAGGAAATTGACTCTACTTATATCACCATTCATGTCGCCTCCTAAGACTTCCAAGTTCTACGAATTCAAATGAAAGGATCAAAGGACTAAACAATAGACCAAAACACAACCAGTCAGCCTTCTCTTAAACTTGTTCCTTCAAAAATTCAATTATTCAAATTTCATGACTTGACAATGATTGCCTAGACAATAGTGTACACTAGATTATTGTGTTACAAACTAGACATTGTTGAGATAAATGTTGCACTCCATAAATATTGCACAAAGGAATTGCACACTCGAAAAAATGTAACATTATACTCGTGGATTGCTAGAAAAACATTTTGTTAATGTTTTTCCCATAAAATACTCCACAAAATGTAAATAAATATAAACACAATTGTTTAAATATTTTTGGTTGATACAAGATTTCTTGTAAACTCATATGCTCCTCCATCATATACCTCAGGTGATTTTTTAAAACTTGAGATTTTGCTCAAGGAAATATGAACTAGTATGTTATATTACACAACATATGCAACACGTATCCAAGTTACATATTTAGTTTTCTCACCTTTCCAATTGAGATAATTCTCGGTGTGCTCTCTCTTTCTTGTCTTCTTAATCCTAGTATTGATTATCCTTTCCGTTTTGTCACGCTCCTTCTCAAGTACCATCTCCCTCCAATGTATACCTTTATCTTCTCATGCAAGCCAAATTATCCTCCGTGTAATGAGTGGTATAGATACAAATATATCACATTAAATATATTAGAGATAGGAATGCCTATGAAAACATTAATCTCATTTAAACATTCTACACAAAAAAATATGATTCTTCATGGTCCTATCTTCTTCTACTTAAGCTTGTTGTATGTTCATTTCAAAACCTCTCCTTCTATAAGTATTCCAAGATCATATCTATAATATGATTTTTAATCTCCCTCCATTTCTAATCAACATGATGTTTATATTATGCATGAACATCTTTTATAACCGATTGCACACTTATTGATGCACTTTTTTAATGTTTTATGAAAAGTATCCTACTTCAATTATGTGTCCTCCATTATGGGTTGTAAATCTCTAGATTTCAAAAATCCTATTGGGTTATTCCCATATATAATTTAGAATGGTGTTTTCCCCATGCTCCTATTTATTGAATTGTTATGAGAAATTTCTATCTACACTAGAGGAAAATCCCAAATCTGTAGACTATCTCCAACCAAGCATCTAATCAAATCTCCAAGGTTTTTATTCAAACGTATGCCTATCTATAAGTTTTTGGATGATATATTAAATTGAATTTTAACATTGTACCCAAATTATTCCATAATATTTGCAGTAAATGACCAAAAAAAATGTATCTCTGTCAGACACTATGTTGTGTAGTAATCTATGCAGTCTCTCAATCTCCTTAAAGAATAAATTTTTGATATGTGTTGTATAAATGTCTTTCGATTAGAAATTAAATATGCCATCTTTCAAAATTTATTCACCACTATAAAAATGGAATCAATTCCCCTTTTTATGGGAAAACCCAAAACAATATTCATACTTATGTCTCCCAAGGCATATCTAGAATGGGAACATGTTGATCTACAACCCTATATTCAAAGATATTCCTTTATCTAATGGAAAAATAAAGGAAAAATGAAACATTCTTGTATAAATTTTCCCACATCCACACTCACTCATGGTAAAAAGTAACCCTCTTTGCTACACTAAGATTTTTTCCAAGCCAAAGCTCCCTTCCAATCCTCTATAATGTTTCTCTCTCACAAATTTTCTTACATTGACCACTCAGAAATGCATAATTATCCTCCTCTAAACAACAATCCTTCCTACATAAAGAATTCTAACTAATGAATCCTATCAAAACTTGTGAATATTGTGAATCAATGGCCTCTTCCATGGCATCCTCCTTGAGATGTAATTACATTTCCTAAATGTGTTCCTTCTTTTCGTGTAGTTGAACATGACTCACTTGCACTTTGTGTAACAACCTCAATTTAGACTTCAATACAAGAGGAAATTTTTTTATCTTAATTCACTTCACCATGTTTCATTTTTCTAAATTAACTCAATTTAGAACCAACATCATCATAGTCAATCCATCTTATAACAGTAAACCTTATGTGGATGTATGATTCAAACTAAAACCGATCCTCTCATATCCATTTAATTAGATATGTATACCAAGTATATTGTGGTTTCTATCATCCTTCAAGGCCATACAAGTGTTCCAATCTATAATGCCCCACCTCAGGACACTGTAAACCACACCAAAGAGGTAGTTAAAAATTCAAGTAATTTTAAAAAAAAAAATTAAATACTAACAATACTAATCTGATCCCCAATATTAATTATTTCAAACTAAAATGATTTACCCAAATTACTTAATTACTAGCCCAAATCCAGTTTCATTTATTTAATTCTTCTCATGGCTTCCTCATTGCTAGACAATTGCTAAGGTTACATAAAAGGGTCTACACACCCCTTTCAATTTACTTGACCCCACACACCCCTTCCTTAAGATTATTTCCTAAATCCCCAAATTCTCACAACTTAAAAATAGTGTAGGATTAAATACAAACACTTGGATGCTTTTATTTTTAGCCCTTAGATCTCGACAACCCTAAAATTACCCAAAAATGCCTTTAAGATTTCTTCTTCCTTTCTTATGTTTTTCATTTTCTTCATTTTGTAATTTGCAGGTTTGGTGGAGGCCATGAATGGCCTTGAAGAAATTCTGAGTTTCTCTTGTATTTTCTTCTTGATCTTGCTTGTTTAAAATGCGGGTTATGAAGGAGGATATTTTTCTCAAAGATTGTTTCATCTTGCATTCAATCCTTGTTTGTTTTTCTTTTACTTGGTTATTATTCTTCTACCAAATGAAGATCTAGTTGTGAGTATAAATAATTTACCATTTTGTAAATACATTTACATATATATCCTTTCAAATAAACAAAGAAGGGCATAACTTCTTAATACACAAGACTCTCCCTCCCACGGATAGAAGTAATTTTTCTTCATAATACATACAACTTTCAACTATTTTCAAGAGAGGAATAACATAACTTTGAAAAGCAACACATGCCTCCACAAATTTATACATGCACCCCAAGGTGAGAAGCTTACAAAGGAGCTCACATCGATATTTTTTTTTACAATGATCAAATTCTCATCAAGATGCAAACTTTTTCCAAAAGTGAAGAGATTCATAACAAGTAAATGACTCTAAAGATACTTCAACAAACATCCAGCTTTAGGCTCCAACCTATCCTACATATATTCTCCAAAACACAAGGAGAACAAGGCTTGTTAAACCACCCAACCTTTAGGAATCATTACATGCCTTTCCAAGGTTGGAAGACATGCTAGCCTCCCCCAAGCCCATGGGAGAGAGAGCTAGCATCCACAATTATGCACAAGATTTTAGGGAGACAAACATCACAATACACTCTCAACCAAGACAAACCATGCACTAAAAACAACACAGCATTTAGAAAATAAAAGAGAGGAGAAGAAAGCCATATTAATCCTCAAAATGGGGGAGTATATGAGATACCCAAAAGTTCAAAAGGTTTGATCCAACCATAGGATGCACATAACAAGATTCTTCTCAACCTCCTTATTCCTCTAAATCAACAAACCTTCCTTATTGCTCCACCCATTCACAAAAATCCTTCTTGAGAGGATTTTGAAACCCATTTAGGTTTCCTCTCCAAGAATGGGGAAGGGGATTTCAAACCATATGAACCACATTTCCCACCTAAAACCATATGAGGGAGTAAAATGAACCTACATGGCTTACCCATCAAAACATGAGGTTTGAGAGGGAAAATCCCTCTATCTTCCCCCATAGAACTCCAACATCCATCAAGCCATATGATGGATGGAGAAAAATAAATACAACAACATACTTAAGCAATAAACCATACAAGAAACTAAACATACATTCCAACTATAAGCAAGCTAAGATCTAGCAATAACATAAAACATAAAATGAGCTCAAAGAGCCTACCTCCAAGATTTCTCCAACACTCTAAATTTTCCACTTCCTTATCCAAGCAAGCTCTAGCTCCCAAAATCTCCAAGCACCAAGCAAAAATCCCAAAAAAAAGTTCCTTTCTCCCCATGAGGGAGAATTTGAAGAGAATCCAATAAATTTCCTCACCAATGAGGGGGTGACATGTGTCACCCCTCTCTTCCCTCCAAGTCAAAGATTCTAAAATAAAAAGAAGAAAAGATAAATTCACTTTTAACACTCCCTTCCCAAAATGTCCAAAATGAAAATAAAACAAGATTGTGCAACTTTCTACAAAACACACATACCAATCCATCTTACGTGGATGGTGACCAAAGAGAAGAAAAATGGGAGGGAAACTCCCTTTATTCCTTGAAATTAAGCCCCCCTACCTATTAGGTAGGGTCCAAGGGCTTATTTTCATGCTAAGTGAACTCCCAAACTAAAAAGGGGTCACTTAAAATGCCAAAAATAACCCAATTTCGGGTTTGACACTTTTGGGAACAAGTGTAGAGGATGTGGGGCCCACTCAAGGGTGCACATGTGACCCTAATCCCCTCTAAATAATACACAATTATCCAAACATAAAAATTAATGTAAGTGGGGACCATTAAGTCCCCAAAACAATTTTACTTAACAAAATAAAACATTCTAAACAAAATTAATTTTACATGACATACTACATCACAAATGAGGGTCACTCATGGTGCCCAAAAATATAAATCAAACTATAAGGCCTCAAACAACTAACATGGTTAGGAATTAGCCCCGTGGGCCACTTGTGCAAAATTTGTGTAGCCGCCCTAAAACCCACGTTCTCCTGTGACCTGTCACCTGCACACTCAATGCACACATTAAAACACATGTCCAATACAAGAGTAAACTAACTACTCAATAAACGAATCAGTCCAAACATGAATTCTATGCCATCACAACATCAATATGGAAACATAACTAATAAACATGCACCATTTCACTCAATTCACCATGAATTAGCCATAGAGATAAATATAAAGGATGTACATCCAAGCTATCATATGTACTCATCGATAAACAAATAATCTATAACATTAAGACATGCGAATTAACTAAGTATCCAACATATATATATATTGTCCAGATAACATCACAATATGTTAGTATCCACAACATCAAATGAAATATGTCATAATGCTAATCAAGGATAAATTGGTGCTACATGCCTAAATCACCATACATGTCCAAAATATGTCAAGATCCTTGTCAAATCATAACTATTGGTTAAGAAGTCAGTAGATAACTGAGGCTAGAAAATGTGGGCACTACATCCCCCTCTCCTAAAATTAGACTTCCTCCTGAAGTCACTGGAAGAGGTAGGGATAAGATCTTATGAGGTATCACGTCATAACATGTGGTTGTTGGACACAACAAGCATGTCCCACCAATTCAAACTTGGTCAAGTACTAAGTGTTTCTCTTACTTAGATTAATTTGAATTATTTCTTCCAAGGAACTATTATCAACCTCATTGTCTAAAACCTCTAAAATATCACACGTAGTGTAAGTCCAACATTAAGGTCATTTTAAAGGAACTAAAATATTTTATTTTGTAAATTGTCTTAACAACATGTCTCTTCAAATGTAACATGGTCCAAGAACAAGTATATCTCAAATAGGAGAATGTTAACCAAGGAGAATTGTATAAACCGAATTCATTTGCCTCATCATCTAACTTTCCTATAAGGGTCCAAATAAGAGGATGTACAACATAAGGTCTAAAATTAAAGGAAAAATAATGATGGGTGAGTGAAGAGAACATAAATGTTGTTTTAAAAGGGGTTAACAAGTTTTGCATATTAGTTGTGTATGAGCCCACTTAAGGAAACTATCCAAGGTGTCACAAATACCACACAATAAGAGAGAAAAGGTCTCCAAGTTCTATGTGGTTTCATCTCCTAACTCATCATTACTCTAAATTTTGAAAAAATGGTTCACGAGTCTTTTAAAATAGTTCAAACATCTACATTATTCACTAAGGTCAAGGATGAAGATTCACATAATACCAAGCATAGTTAAAGGTGTTGACTTAATTTGGCCATTATTTTTATGTTCACTAAATGATAGTATTAAAAAAATGTGGGTGAAATATATATATAGTCAACTACTAGGTTAGGATTGGTTTTCTAGTTTGGTTTCCAAAGTTTCATAGTATGTGTCATTTTATAGAACATTTCTATTCTCGAGCCAAGATTGCTTTAGAAGTCTCATAAACGAAAATTGAATTTATTATTGTTTATAATTTTTATATAAGTTCTCACTATGACAAAGCAATTTTAGAACTTTCTACGCCCCAAACAAGCCATAACTCCTTAATGAAACAACCAACAACGAATTTCTAATTCAATATGATATATGAAAAGTTTTACTTAAATTTTATCATTTTTTAAATACTATAATCAAAGGAAAACATGAATGAGTTACACAAAACAAAATCCATTTAAAGAGAATGTTTCCCAAATCTTATCAACATACTTATGAAAATTACAATATACCACCATGACAGGATGCAACAACTTTTCATTCATACTTTCCTCAAGCGTACAAGAGATCAACACTCATTTTCCTTTAAGGAAAGGTAAGGTCTAATTCTTCTCAAGATATGGGACTTATGTTAACTTTTACTTAACAATTATTTGGTCGTAATTTGGTCCATTAGGTCGCAAGAGAAAAATATAAAAATACACTTATTAACTAGGGGTTGAATCCATTTTACACAAAGAACTTTGAATTTTGCCACCCTATTGAGTGGTAATAGCAAATGGAATCATGTTTTAAAGAGTACCCCAAAACAATTCCAAATTACTTTTTAGTTTTTGTTTATTAAACAAGGATACCTAAGTGTTTATTATTGATTCTTACAATGGGACGTCTTTACCTTATAATAATATACTAAGATAGGTGGAAATCTTATAAAAGATTAGTTAGTCATTATTTTTAGTCCTTGTAATAATTCGATTCATCATTTATCACTATAATAAGATTACTAAGACCCACTTTTTTTATTTTATATATATCAATGAAATCTTATAAAAAGAGTTTCCTAAGAGTCAAATAACCAAAGGCAAGTCTAATTTGCCAGATCATCGCAATCATTCTATCATTCGTATTACTTTCTTACCTAAAATCTAGGAAGACAACACCATGCCTAACCAAGAAAGTATTCAACACTAATTCATTTTATCTTATTTTCTTTCCGAGAGAGAGAGAAAAAGTAATCATGAAAGATCGTTGTTATTATAATATATATATATATATATATAAATTTGTGTGATCATTGTTCTTCTAAGTCCATGAGTCGAGGTTAGAAAGAGGGTGATTCCTTATTTCTACACGTAAGTATTAGTGTTATAAACATGATTAACTCATAACATTTTAAATCAACTTGAGGAGATTTATAATCACATGTGTACTTACTAAGGTAAGAAGGTTTTAACCAAGTTACATTGCAACAAAAACTTAGTAAGTGGTTATGGTATAGAGATAGGTTTATCGAGCTCAAGAAGGATTAAAACCGCTAGATCATTTTCGAAGCTAACTCTAAATGTTATACCAAGAGCTTTGATGAAAATTTGGAGTTGTGAAAACTAGATTCATTTTATAATAGCACAATGTATTCTTACGTTACGTGAAGAGGATAAACTAGCTAAGAAATATCACTTCAAGCAACACCACCGTATAATAAGAGACACTAACTTTCCTTCCTTTATCATTTATTGTTTAGAAAAGTTAGAGGAGTTTACATTAGCAAATATTTTCATCCAATTATACTTAATTTCCAAATTACAATTTTGAAAAGGAAACAATAAGATCATAAGGTCATTTGGTAAGTTTCCTTATAAAAGGGTTATAAAACTAAGATTAGTAACATAAACAAGAGGAGTAGAAATTATTCCAATTTCATAATAATGAAATTTCAATACATGAAGGACTATTTTATCATATTGGGTGATTCTTACAAGCTACATTTATTTAATTTACACCCATACCGAAAGGGTTTTATTAGATCTAAAGTGGTGCCTCTAACATGGCGGTTGAGATTCCTAAGAAACAATGGATCACTAGACAAGAAGCAACTAACCAAACGCCTTAAACCTATTCCTTAGATCAAGGTAACAATTATACATTCTTATCTTGACCTACTTCTTATTCTAAAACCAACAACTAGACCTTCTTCGATGTCCAAAAAGACCAATCTAACCAAGGCATTAGCATTAAAAAAAATGACTTGTAGCACAAAATTTGTTTTGGGTCTTAGAATTCAACTTAGAAAACATGTGGCTCAATACAATAACCATATTATAACATCTTTCACCTCCAAAGGTGCCCTAAAAGGTCTATTTGTTTATTAAGACCTATCTTTCTTATTTTATGTTCTAGCAAAAATGGCTAGAGACAAGGCCTACCAAACAATACCCAAAACCCAAATGATGAAACAAATGTTTCTAGTCAATTTTCTATTATATAGAGATTCAATCAAGACATACATTTCTAAAAACTAGTGAATAGATTTCGAATAGGAAGCACCTTCTCGGAGCCAACTATTAAAGTTTTGCTATTGCATTTCAAGCATTTTTTTTGAGTGAATTGGCCACAAAAGGGGTCTTGAAAACAATTGATCCCAACTCGAATAATATTTTTAAAATATTTCATCAATTCTCCTACATATAGAGAACCCGACACAACTTACAAAATGAAAAGCTAATGACTAAAACTCTAGTTATGACCTACTTTTCGGAGCTAATTAATGTTATTGACCAATTTGTGTTTTGTACCAAAACATCTAGAGACCTCCTAAACACACTTGGAAAACTAACTCTCTATTCATTTTTCTTGAATATAATCATTGTAGACAATGGACATGGAGAAATACTACATGTTAGAAGTCGTAAATTTTAATTTCCTACTAACACTCTCTAATTTACAGTCCAAATCGAAACATTTTTTTAAAAGCAATTGCGAAACATCAATGCTGATTAATTGAGCTCAAAAATGATTTTAACTACATGATCAAATGATCTTAAAAGTTGGGTTTAAATGTTGATGTGACTTCCCATGTCACTAGAGAACAAGATTATCCAAATCGATCACCACTATGGGGACCAAGGAACCATTATGCACGTTATTTACTAATGAATTTTTATTAACTTTTACTAATTGTTTTAACAAATTAAGTGATCAAAATTTGTGTACCACCTATTTTTTTAGCAAACATATTGCTCCCATGTGGTTACTAGAGATACTTGACCCATGGAGCGGTTTAGCGGAAATGATTTTAATTGTTTTATGTTTAATGTTATGAAACATTAATAACAATCAAATGTTCTACCCAATGAGCATCCACGTGTGTGAACCTTCGCTTTGATATCAAATGTAATGCCCATACAGGGACACCGTAAACCACACCAAAAGGTAGTTAAAAATTCAAGTAATTTTTTAAAAAATTAAATACTAACAATACTAATTATCTAATCCACGATATTAATTATTTAAAACTAAAATTATTTACCCAAATTACTTAATTACTAGCCAAAATCCAATTTTATTTATTTAATTCTTGTCATGGCTTCCCCGATAGACAATTTTCTAAGGTTACATAAAAGGGTCTACACACCCCTTTCAATTTACTTGACCCCCACACACCCCTTAAGATTATTTCCTAAATCCCCAAATTCCCACAACTTAAAAGTAGTGTAGGATTAAATGCAAACCCTTGGATGCTTTTATTTTTAGCCCTTGGATCTGACAACCCTAAAAATACCCAAAAATATCTTTAAGATTTCTTCTTCCTTTCTTTTCTCTTTCATTTTCTTCATTTTGTAATTTGTAGGTTTGGTGGATGCCATGAATGGCCCTGAAGAAATTATGAGTTTCTCTTATATTTACTTCTTGATCTTGCTTATTTAAAATGCGAGGTTATAAAGGATGAGATTTTATTCTCAAAGATTGTTTCATCCTTGCATTGGCTTTGGGAGAACCCAGTTTCATCCTTGTTTGTTTTTCTTTTATTTGGTTATTATTCTTCTACTAGATGAAGATCTGGTTGTGGGTATAAATATTATACCATTTTGTAAATACATCTGCATATATATTTATATTTAAACATTAAAAGAATCAATGTGTATTTCACATAAGGAAGAAATCGAATTAAAACCCATGATTTATTGATAGATTTGTGGCTTGAGAGATTGTGATGGATCGGGAAGGGGAGCTTGAATCCACATAGGTGTGATGGATAGGAAATCCACGTGGAAGTAGTGTAGGGGGCTGCGGTGGAGAATGGTGTGGGAGAGGGGGTCTCTGGGTGCAGAGTGGCGGTGAAGGGGTGGTGAGGGGGAAGGGTGGGCGGTGGTTTGGTGCGTGCGAGGGTAGATGGGGGTTGAACCGTTGAGGGGCATGGGAGGCGGGTGGGGTAGTGGTGAGCGGCGGTTGGGAAAGTGGGTGTTTGGGGTTTGAAGTCACGGTGTGGGGGGTGGGTCGGCCCCTCCCAAATCATTTACACCTTTTCTTTTATTTAAAACAAACAAATAATACTCCCCAATCCCAATTTCTTTATTTTATATTAAATTTTATATCATTATATATATATATATATATATATATATATATATATATATATATATATATATATATATATATATATATATATATATATATATATATATTATTATATATATTTATATTTGTATTTTAATATATTTGATATTATATATAAAATAAAACAATATAATTTGTAAATGATGGATATTTAATTTGAAATATATATATATATATATATATATATATATATATATATATATATCATACAAATGATCTAATTTTTAAAATAAAAACATTTATGAGGAATAGATTTTACTCACAACAAATTTTAACTATATGATATTTAAAATGGATTCTTAAAACATAGACTATTTCCATAGGGAAGTAATACTCCATTTTTTACAACTTGCATGTAAGTAGGAACTAATTTAATTTGGGTTTCCTTATAACTTTCATCTCATAAAAATTCGCATTACAAATCAATTAGTGAAAAATAGTAATATCCTTCTTCATCAACCAAACTTTTCATTGCAAACAATATTTCTTTTCAAACATAATAGTTAAGTTCATTTTCTTCCAATATTAACAAGATAGAGATGTACTTTCATCCAAGGATCTCAACGTTTCACTTTACACTTCTATAGGAGAAAACAAGCTCACAAGTATCCAACTTTCTATTCAAGGAGAGATCCCTAAAATTACAAACAAGCTCTTTGGCAAGGATTTCATGACAAGTTTCACATTAAAAAAGAATATCTATTTCCATTTCATTATTTCCAAAAAGAATACTAATTTATATATATGGGCTGCCATAAATATATTATAATATATATATATATATATATTCCTTTCAAATAAATAAAGAAGGGCATAACTTCTTAATACACAAGACTCTCCCTCCCATGGATATATATATTCCTTTCAAATAAACAAAGAAGGGCATAACTTATTAATACACAAGACTCTCCCTCCCACGGATAGAAGTAATTTTTCTACATAATACATACAACTTTCAACTATTTTCAAGAGAGGAATAACACAACTTTGAAAAGCAACACATGCCTCCACAAATTTATACATGCAACCCAAGATGAGAAGCTTACAAAGGAGCTCACATCAATATTTTTTTACAATGATCATATGCTCATCAAGACGCAAACTTTTTCCAAAAGTGAAGAGATTCATAACAAGTAAATGCCTCTGAAGATACTTCAACAAACATCTAGCTTTAGGCTCCAACCTGTCTTTCACATAGTCTCCAAAACACAAGGAGAACAAGGCTTGTTTACCCACCCAACCTTTAGGCATCATTATATGCCTTTCCAAGGTTGGAAGACATGCTAGCCTCCCCCAAGCCCATGGGAGAGAGCTAGCCTCCATAATTATGCACAAGATTTTAGGGAGACAAACACCACAATACACTCATGAACCAAGACAAACCATGCACTAAGAACAACACAACATTTAGTAAATAAAAGAGAGGAGAAAGCCATATTCATCCTCACAAATGGGGAAGAGTAGATGAGATACCCAAAAGTGCCAAAAGGTTTGATCCAACCATAGGATGCACACAACAAGATTCTTCTCAACCTCCTTATTCCTCCGAATCAACAAACCCTCCTTATTGCTCCACCCATTCGCCAAAATCCTTCTTGGGAGGATTTTCAAACCCATTGGGTTTCCTCTCCAAGAATGGGGAAGGGGGTTCAAACCATATGAACCACCTTCCCCACCTCAAACCATATGAGGGGAGTAAAATGAACCTACATGGATTGCCCATCAAGCCATGAGGTTTGAGAGGGAAAATCCCTCTCTCTTCCCCATAGAACTCCAACATCCATCAAGCCATATGATGGATGGAGAAAAATAAATACAACAACATACTTAAGCAATAAACCATACAAACAACTGAAACATACATTCCAACTATAAGCAAGCTAAGATCTAGCAATAACATAAAACATAAAATGAGCTCAAAGAGCCTACCTCCAAGAGTTCTCCAACACTTTAATTTTTCCACTTCCTTATCCAAGCAAGCTCTAGCTCCCAAAATCTCCAAGCACCAAGCAAAACTCCCAAAAAAAAGTGCCTTTCTCCCCCATGAGGGAGAATTTGAAGAGAAGCCAATAAATTTCCTCACCAATGAGGGGTTACATGTTTCCACCTCTCTTCCCCCTCCAAGTCAAATATTCCAAAGTAAAAAGAAGAAAAGATAAATTCACTTTTAACACTCCCTTCCCAAAATGCCCAAAATGAGAATAAAACAAGATTGTGCAACTTTCTACAAAACACACATACCAATTCATCTTACATGGATGGTGACCAAAGAGAGGAAAATGGGAGGGAAACTCCCTTTATGCCTTGAAATTAATCCCCCTACCTATTAGGTAGGGTCCAAGGGCTTATTTTCATGCTAAGTGAACTCCCAAACTAAAAATGGGTCACTTAAAATGCCATAAATAACTCAATTTCGGGTTTGACACTTTTGGGCACAAGTGTAGAGGATGTGGGGCCCACTCAAGGGTTCACATGTGACCCTAATCCCCTCTAATTAATACACAATTATCCAAACACAAAACTTAATGCAAGTGGGGACCATTAAGTCCCCAAACCAAGTTTACTTAACAAAATAAAACATTCTAAACAAGATTAATTTTACATGACATACTACATCACAAATGAGGGTCACTCATGGTGCCCAAAATAATTAAACTATACTAAGGCCTCATACAACTAACATGGTTAGGACTTAGCCCCATGGGCCACTTGTGCACAATTTGTGTAGCCACCCTAAATCCCACGTTCTCCTGTGACCTGTCACCTGCACACATTAAAATGCACATGTCCAATACAATATTAAACTAAGTACTCAATGAATGAATCAGTCCAAACATTAAGTCTATGCCATCACAACATCAATATGGAAACGTAACTGATAAACATTCACCATTTTACTCAATTCACCATGAATTAGCCATAGAGATAAATATAAAGGGTGTACATCCAAGCTATCATATGTACTCATCGATAAATGAATAATCTATAACATTAAGACATGTGATTAACTAAGTATCCAACATATATAAATTTGATCTAGATAACATAGAAAATATGTTAGCATTCTCAACATCAAATGAAATATGTCATAATTCTAATCAAGAATAAATTGGTGCAACACGCCTGAACCACCATACATGTCCAAAATATGTCAAGATCCTTGTCAAATCATAACTATTGTTTAATAAGTCAACAGATAATCGAGGCTAGAAAATGTGGGTACTACACGGTCTAAATTGCCTAGTTGGGCATATGTTACTATATACCCATCTGAAATCCTACAACTTTATGACTAGGTGAAATCCTAATAGCGCAATCAACGCTTGTGTTACCTTGGCCAAGGTTTTAAGTCATGTTTTCCATGCTTAATTTCCATGATGGCATAATCGTCATTTGGAATTTTTATTTCACCCTAACACTTGAAAATTGTTATCTAGATTAGGACTAGATCGTGAAGTGTCAATCATTTACAAGTTTTGTATGAGACACCAATCCGAGATCAACTGCCTGCATGGGTAAGTCCCACAATGTCGACTTAGGATGACTAAGGGAGAGTGAGTGTCTCCATAATGATTTGCATCATTACAGGTCACTCTCTTTCTTGTAGTCATCATAAGATGAAATTGTGGACACTTCACCATGTGGCACTATCCGCATTTGTACCTAGGACCATACTTGCATCTTAGTGCATTATGACCTTCTCATTTAGGGAGCTTGACGAGATAACTTGACATAGCAGCTTTCCCCATTGTAACCAAATAATTACCTTAGTCATTAAGTGGTTATAACGTGGCATGGACATATTGAGTAGGCTCATAAGTTCCCCTAAATGAAACGTCATATCTTACATATTTAAGAATACTTAATTAAGTTATGACATGATAATATATAAGTCTCAAGTGTTACTCTAAATCCGGTAGATTCCATACCTAAGATCTCAATGAGTTATTCAAGAATATTATTTACATGCTAAGAGACTTTCATCATAAACATTATATTCATCTAGTTTCCGATTCATTTCAGCATTATGTTTTAAATCATTTCCTCATACTTTACTTACACTATCAATGCATCAAGAATACTCATAAATCATACTTATTCATATCTCATTCCTTATATAAATCATACTTATTCATAAAATAATGCATTATAATTTTACACATAAGTTATTACATCATTTAGTTTATAAACAAGGTTCAGATTACTCATCACAATAGTATATTTACCATTCACTAAATCCCTCAATATAGATTGCAATTATAATATAATATAGTTGATCACTTAATAATAATAATATCAATCCTTATAAGTTTCAAGACTTACATACATTGTAGATCAAGGAGCCTTTTTTAACTTTTCCAGATGTATAACAATACTTAATTCAATGAAGTATACTACTTAATCATTTATTTACCAAAACAAATATAAAGAATAGGCTAACCTTGCCTTTTTCATCATATATATATATATATATATATATATATATATATATATATATATATATATATATATATAGTGAAATAGTATTATGAAATCTATATTGCAATATTGAGCATATTTTGTCATTCAATTTGAACAAGTAAATTCTTTCACACCTCATTATCAATTCACTTTCAATACGAGAGATATCAAACAGGATAACTTTGCCTCTTTTTGATTTAATAGTACTTCATAAATTACTCAAGCTCAATTTTCACTATGCAATACATTTCAAAGTTAATCAATCAAATTAAACAACTAAAATATTTCATCTTCCTTCACCTTGCATACCGAGACTAATCCATCGTAAAAAAATTTATCGACTGTCGGTTCAATCAAACTGGAATGATGAGATCAATTCCTCCCTTAATATTTTATGCCTTTTAATATCTGCATAAATGAAAGGATGTATTCGTCTAATCAATAAAAGAACTTGAAAAGACTCAACTCAAGACTGCTCCCATCAATAATTACCTTGCATACTCATTCGCCTCTTTCATAAAATTTACTCAAGGAATAGAATTGCAATTACATAATACACCTCAAATTCCAGCAATCGATCATAGATATACTATAATTATAGAGTCAACAATTATAGAAACAGTATTAATGATGTTACTATATATTCATAATGTCTTATACAAGTTATCAAGTAGTATATGCAATTCCTTTATATACCTCTACCAAATTAGTAATATTAATTGTGTTATATTTTGAGGTGATTTGTATTGAGTCACACAACTAAATATCAACGTCCACATTTTATCCTTTCTTAAGGAATGTAAGCATTATTTATTATTTTTCTCTCAACATGTACCAATTGTTCGAGTTAACATATTTTTCACCCTATCTCAAATCAAGTATAAATATAACTAACATCATAGATAGATTATTACCATATCTTTGTATATACTTCCTATGATATAATTGTCTTGCATTTAGAAGTAATTACATCAACTATGCCATCATCAAATTCCAAGTCGATCAAGGATGACCCTTAGATTATTAAGATTCTACAATGTGGACCATACAATCAAGCCAACCCAATAGTACTAAGTAGTAAGGTAAGAAATTTGACAAGCGAGAGTAACTTTGTGTACCTCCATATTTTTGTATGTCAAAACGTCATCCATAGTTTCCTAAAAAAACATTTATGTCCTCCTATTAGGATATAAATTGACTAGAGTATATTACTCAAGAACCGAGAACTCATTTCAACTAGGTAATGATCAATCGTACCAACTTACAACCGCTTAGAATAGGGTTTCATGGTTAAGCTCCAAGCTTGAGAACCAGTCCCAAGATAATATGACACAAGTGACTCGAAGAAATATTGGTTGGTTCAAATCCCCAAACCCTAGAAAATAATCAAATAGATTAGCCAGGAAGAAAAACCAAAAGACAGAGATATAAACAAACCATTCTTTGATTTCACATAGTGTAATGCCCACTTCCCTTCGACACTAAATGAACCATGATTATCTTTTCCGAATTGTTATAATCATAAACCTGACTGTTGTATTCTAGTTAGCATGCAAATAAAATGTGCGGACATCAGGATTTCTATGGTGTTTTGGTTATTATTATTACTTTGACTCTATGTCATATTGTGGACCCTAATGGGCATCTAAGGATAAGACAATTAGCTAGAACGGTTACATGGTCGTAGATTGATTGTGATATCATTAATCTTCGATATTGTTTTGTTATATTTAATCTAACACTGTGACTAAACACATAGGCATCATTTCACTTTGTACATATAAATAGTAATGGATGAATGATAGTAACACATTGTGATATGGAAATTGAAGGATAGACATCTCTAATCAAACTGATTAACTTTTGATAGACTTTCAGTATGGAAGAAAATGATGTGTTGTCAGCTTAGATATATGTTGATATTTCGAATTATTTTCGTATTGATTTTATTATGATGTTCAAAGTTATTCTGTGATTTCTTCGATGTTGGAGAATTGGAAAAATTGTGAACAAGTGAAAGTATTGCTTAAGTTAGATGATTTAGTTGGTTTATGATCATAATTACAAACTGATGTATTAGCGAGAATCAAAATTTTGGAAATTGAGAGTAATTGTTGAATCACTAGGTCTTAGCAATAGTAGCTATGACATTTGACGTTGAAATTGATATGTAGATATAATAATTTTTATTAGTTCAATATCACTAATATGGCCACGAGGCCGAAAGGTATTGTGTGATTTTTCAGGTGAATATTTCACAACAATAAACTACGGGGTAGGAGACCAACAACGAAGGAATGTGGGGTATTGGCAACTGGTCACCATGGCAACTTGTGTTATGTTGTGTGTGTCTTTTTGTTGTTAGGGGGTCCCCATGGGGGATTACCTCCAATTGTGACCAAGGGGTTTATGTGTTTTTTTCCTTTTTATATCTCCTTTATTTGATTTTAGTATGTGAATTTTAGTGATGTAATTTCCTTGTATTAATTATTTAGATTTTGGTTTATATTCTCTTTTATCTTTAATGAGCTTAGTTGTCTTATTTGAGTTAATTTAATCTTGTTCTAAACTAATTATGAATGGGTCAAAAAATTTCATTTATTAGACTAGATGGCTCTTAGATTTTGTGTTGTAAGTTGAGTGCTTGGGATCTTGAGTGTTGTACACTCTACCCCTTCATGAAAATTCGAATTTGGCCTTAGGGGCCAATTTTGAAGGCTTGCAGGGAAAGTTAAACTTGTCCCACACCTTTTAAATTTCTATTCCAACCCTACCTATGGATTCGGGGGTCAAAAATACACCCTATTATGTGTTTTGTAAGTCAAAAAGTGACATTTATTGCACTTTTCTTACATGGGTATTTAAGTTTGTCCTTAGGGGGTGTGGGATTGGTTTGTGTGTGTAAGTAAATTGTCATTTCACTCACCCACCAATTTATTGTGCATTGGGGTTGAGGTTTGACTTGTGATGTGGAGTTGAGGATGAGTGATGTGGCATCCTACATGGAGCCACCTCACCCTCCTCTTCCCTTTTCCTTTATATGCATGTTTAATTGTTTTTGAGGGTTACTTACTCATTTTTTTCTTTTGGGGAATGCTTGGGAAATTTTGGGAGAGCTTTCTTGAGAATGGTGAATGGAAATTGGAGTGGATGGTGTTTGCTTAGGATTTTGGAAGGCTTGGATCTTGTTGTGTATTGACACTCTTCATTTGTAAGGTAGATCTTCACCCTTATTCCTACCTTGCTATTTTGTTGTGCTCATATGTGTTGTTGATGATTTCTTATTTCTCATGACTTTGGGAAATAGATTTGATTCTTAGGTTGTGGGAGAAATGGAAATGGGGGTAAAACTTGAGGGAGGCATAAGAGAAATGTAATGGGTATTTTTAGGAGGGAGTTGGGTTGGGATGTCCACCTTGTTGATAAATATGAATTGTGTTTATCTTATTTTCTTGAGGGAGGCATAAGAGTGTGTTGATTTCTTGAGGGAGGCATAAGAGTGGTGTATCTTTTTGAGGGAGGCATAAGAGTGTTGTGTGTATTGTGATGGAGTTTTTGGAGGCTCATAGGTGGACACCCAAGCCCTTGGGAGGCATAAGAATAACCCCCATGTTCCTTTCTCCTCCATGGCTTTAGCATGAAGCCTTTGTGTTTTGATATTTGTTGGTTGGTTGTAAAGAAATTGGTATTGTGTATTTCATTGTTTGTCTTGATTGAATGTGTGTGTGGAAGCCATTTTTGAGTTGCCATGGTTGTCTAAATAGCCCTCATTGCTTCCTTGTTGGGGTTCGGGGCCAATGAGGAAGAAGGCTTCTCTCCCTCATTGGATATTTTGGTTGGGTGGAGAGTGTTGCCTACTCCCCCATTTTGTTGTGTGCATGGCTTGATGAGATGGTGGAGCTCAATAGAAGAAGTGCTCTTGTTGGGAAAAGACATGGATAGTTGAAATTTGATCTATCATGGCTTTAACACTTGTAAATTACACCAAGAGTGTATTTGAATGATTAATGAAATTATCTTTATTTGGAATGGGAAAGGTTATTTTCCAATTTAATTATTTGACTCAAGGTTGCATTATGGTTTCATTTTAAGAATGTTCTCGCATTTACTTACAATTAGTTTAAATAGAAAATGTCTTGAAACATAACTCTCTCACATATTGAATTAATAATGTACTTATACAACTACTTGTAGTTGTCGTATTCTATTTAAAACGAACTTAGAATGATAAATCGTTTAAAACAAAGAAAACAAAAAAATAAACATTATAAATATAGAAATTGATTTGTTAAAATTTATATATCTATATTTATATAATTATATAAAATTATAATTACAGATATCTACTTGACTATATATATATATATATATATAGCCTTCCTACATGGGTAATAACTATTATTGGTTGCAAAATAGAGAGCCGGGCTTGCGAACCCGAGCCCTAGCTCCTTCGCGCCTATTGTTTCTCTGGTGTTAGCTCGGATGCCGGACCCTTCTGGTCCGATCAAGGGTCCCTCTTGTCAGGGGCCCTTTCTCCCAAGCCACCCGACTCCTGGAATAAGATCATGGAGGGTTCCACCTCCGCTCCTCGTACGGAAAAGCTTTCTCCTACACTGACAGATGGGTCCTTCTCACTGCGCATTCCCTCTCACATCACTGATGCTACTGCTGCTTCACGTGATCTTTCTCTAGTGGGAAAATTGATGGGCCCTAGACCCCCTTTGGAGGATATCAAAAAATGGGCACGGTTGAAATGGCACCCATGTGGGGCGCTTGAAATAGCAGCAATGCCCAATGGATTCATTTTATTCTCCTTCAGCATGAAAGAGGATTTCGTGAGAGCTCTTCTTGGTGGCCCTTGGTTTTTTGTAGATGTGGCTTCTACCTCAGGAAATGGTCTTGAGCTTCAACCCACATACTGAATCCATGACCCAAGCTCCAATATGGGTTCGCCTCCGGGGCTCCCCCTAGAGTTCTGGCATCCAGCGGTTATTGAAGGTATTGCTCTCACTATAGGTTCTTTAATAGCTATTGATCAAGCCACTAAAGCTAAAACTAGATTCATCCATGCCCATTTCTGTGTTAACGCCGATGTCAGTTGTCCTCTCCCAAAAGAGATAGAGCTACTATCTGACCTAGGGAACTGGAAATAAAATATTGACTATGAATATATTCCTCAAGCCTGCTCCTTCTGTAAAAGCATTGGCCACCGGGCCTCTGGTTTCCCTTCCAAACCTCAACCTAAACCCAAAGCCCAAATTCCTTCCCCAAAATCTAAGAAAATTTATATTCCAAAATCATCTTCTGAGATCCCAATCATTCCCACCTCAAATTCCTTTGCTCTCCTAGAAGAGGGGGAAATAAACACTACCACGAAATGACTTCCACTGTTGATCCCCCCCTCTCCCCCTCAAGTCCCCCACCCTCTCGGTGAACCCCTTGACTCTTCCCCCTCCTCTGAGGAGGTTACCCCCTCCTTGGCTGTTCCCCTCCTCCTCCTCCTCTTTTGTCCTCTCCTCTCTCCCTTCTCATTCCTCCCCTTCCCCCTTGGCTCCTTTTCCTTGATCCCCCCTCCTTGAGCCTCCCCCTGGCCCCCCTTTTCCCCCTCCCTTGGACTCAGCCATCTCCCCTATGGCCCTTTCTTCTGATGATAGTTTTAATCCCTATTGTATAGCAGCAAAATAAGAAGCCTGATATTGGCACTGAAAAAGTCAGGGGACAGATTCCAAGCAATATCAAACTCCAGCAAGAAGCTGCTCTTAATGTCACTCAAGGAACACAGAGCACAATCCCCATGGTGGTGGGGAGAAAATCCAAATCTAAGAAATGAAGATCATCTCTTGGAATATAAGAGGTCTCAACTCTCTTCAAAAGCAAAGAGTCATCAAAGATATAAAATTCCAGAACTCTCCTGATATCATAATGTTGTAGGAAACTAAACTTAAAAAAGATGATCGTCTCCTGAAAATTTGGCTGGCTGCATCTTTTGAATCTCAACCTTCAGCAGGGAATTCTAGAGGACTATGCACCTTATGGGATCCTAGAAGCTTCAAAGGTGATTGTCTACTCAAGCACCCCAACTTCCTGTGCATGCTCTTCCAAGAAGTTGGTTCTAGACTCCACATGGATTTCCATCAATGTCTACGCCCCCAATTTGGAGACCCAACGTGGAAAATTATGGAAAGACATCTCAAACTTTATCAACACTTGCGGCAATATCCCCATTTTAATAATGGGAGATTTCAATTGCCCCCTTTTTCCTTTGGAAAAATAGGGAGGAGCTCTGCGCCATGCCTATCAGCATGGAAGCTCTAGCTGACTTCATTAGGGAGAATTCACTTCTTGACATGGACCTTCACGGATCCTCTTTTACGTGGTCTAACCGTAGATTGGGTAGGAACCATATTCAAAGCAGATTGGATAGATCACTGGGCTCTCTGGACTGGATCTCTCTCTTTCCTAATTTTTACCTCAATTCCCTCCCTCGGGCTACCTCTGACCACAGCCCTCTCCTGCTCAGTGTGAATCACAATCTGAATATCAAGAACCCTCCCTTCAGGTTCGAGCTTTCCTGGCTTGAGAATAACCACCTGAATCCTCTTGTTGCCAAATGGTGGGATATCAATGTCGAGGGCACTGACATGTTTAGGTTTTCCAGCAAGCTCAAAGAAATTAAAAATAGCTCAAAATATGGAAGACTACGGTTTTTGGCAGCATCAAGCTCCACAAGCAGTTAAGCTCACATGATATTACCAGAGTCTCTACTCAAATGGAAATTGATGGGAGATTGGATCACCTTCACCAAAAAGAAACCTCCCTCCTCAATGAATACCACAATACACTTCAAGAGGAGGAGACCTATTGGAGGCAGCGTTCTAGAGCCCTTTGGCTTGAACAGGGGGATCACAACACCAAATTCTTTCACATCACTACGCCTCAAAGCACAAAAGCAGAGACAAGATCAGAGAGTTGGTGTCATCCTCAGGTATCCTGTTAACCTCTGATTCTGACATTTCCAATGAGCTTGTCTCCTTCTATTCTAACCTCCTCCAGGTTGACCAACCTCCTTTAGAGCAATCAATGTCCTCTATGCTCCAACATATCCCCAGCTTGTGTCTGCTGAGATGAACAATAGTCTGATCAAACCTTTTGCTATGGAGGAAGTCCACAAAGCGGTCTTCGCCATGAAAGGGGACAAAGCTCCGGGCCCGGATGGTTTTCCAACTACTTTCTTCCAAGTTTTCTGGGAGACCATCAAGCAGGATCTCTTCAAAGCGGTTAATGAGTTCCAGAACAGTAACAACCTTCTAAAAGAATGGAACACCACCTTCTTAGCCCTTGCCCCAAAAGAGCAGGGCTCAAAAGATGTCTCCAACTTTAGGCCAATCAGTTTATGCAACACCGCTTACAAGATCATCACTAAGATGTTGGCTTCTAGGCTTAAACCCCTAATGAATGTTCTCATCTCTCGAACCAGAATGGCTTTATTAATGGGCGGCTCATCCAAGGTGGTATCATTACGGTACATGAGGCTATCCACTCGGCCTATCACTCAAAATCCCCTGGAATGATCCTTAAGCTTGATATGTAAAAATATTTTGATAGAGTCAGCTGGCCTTTCTTGATCAGGGTCTGGAAAAATATGGTTTCGATAAAAGATGGTGCAGTTGGGTCTTCTCTTGTATTGCGACTCCTTGCTTCTCTATTCTTATAAATGGCATTCCAGTGGGGCTTCTTCAAAAGTAGCAGAGGTATCAGGCAAGGTGACCCCCTGTCCCCCTTCCTTTTCGTTCTTATGGCTGACTCCCTCAGCAGAGCCCTTGAGGCCACTAAAAGTCAGTCTGTCATTTCGGTCTAAAATCACCTCCAGCTTGCCTTCGGCCACACATAGCCAATTTTGGATGACACTTTGTTGTTAAGCACTACCTCTGTGATTGAATCCCGCACTCTCATGGATATCCTAACTCTCTATCAAGTTGCTTCTCAGCAAATCATTAATTTCAACAAGAGCAACATCTCTTTCATAAATACTGCTCCTAGGACCTAGAGGAAGATTGCTGATATTTTTGGCTACAAAATTGTGGACCTCCCTACCTCCTATCTGGGCATTCCCTCTTCCAAGGAAAGCAAAAAAAAATCTTTGGAATCCTGTCATCGAAAGATATCAAAAAATATCGCGGCTAGAAAGGGGCCTTGCTCAACCAGGCTGAAAACTCCAACTGTTAAAGCCACCCTCCAAGAGTCTTCCTACTTACTTCATGTCCCTTCTCAAATTTCCCAACTCGGTGAAGGAGGTGGTGGAAAGAATCCAAAATCACTTCCTGTGGTCTGGAGGCGGAAGAAAAAAGAGGATCCATCTAGTCTCCTGGAAGGAAGTGTGTAAGCCGACCTCTCTTGGAGGGCTCGGGTTAAGAAGGATGGCTGATATGAATGCGGCCCTCTAGCTAAAATTGGCTGGGAAGTTGCTAAAGGAAACTCTCATTGGGCTCAGCTCCTCAGAGCTAAGTACCTTGCTCATAATGAGGAATTTCTTACCTCAAATCCGATACGAGGTTCGGCCATTTGGAATTCTGTTATTAGTTCCCTCCCCATTATTCGGGCTGGCACTAAATGGAGGTTTGGAAATGGTAGGCTTATTGACTTCTGGCGGGATCACTGGATTGGGGAAGAGCCACTGGATCATAACCCCTCATGGGATCCTATTAAAAGAAGCCTCATTAATAGGCATGGAAGGTTAGTTTCTGGCTACTGGAAGGTGGTGAACTCCATACCCTCCTGGACTATTCCATTGGGATGGAATAAGAGATCAGCAGAGGCTACTCCTGACTTCACTTAGAAGCAAGCTCTCCTCCATCTATATCCCCTTTCCCAGCCTGAGGATGAGCTAATCTGGCCCCTCTCCCCATCTGGATCTTTCTCGGTTAAAGCTACTTACCTCTCCATGCATTGTACCAGCTCTGGTCCTCCCCTCACCAAAATCTGGCCGAAGGAAACAATCCCCAAAATTGGCTTTTTCTCCTGGCTCTCTTCTAAGAATGCTTTCCTCTCAGGAGAAAATTTGAAAAGGAGGGGTTTCTCTCTTCCCACTAGATGTGTGCTCTGTACTAAGGCAGTGGAATCCTCTTCCCATCTTTTGATCCACTATCCCTTTTCACAAGATATTTGGCATTGGTTCTTATCACGGATGGGAGTGCTCTGGACCTTTCCAGAGTCCATACAGGACACCCTCTCTCAATGGTGCTCCCCCTTCTCCCATCCGGCCCTGGTTCTAGCTTGAAAATTCTCCTCCCGCATGGCATTTGGGGCATCTGGAAAGAAAGGAACAGAAGGATTTTTAAAGACCAGAGTCTTGAACCTGATCGTGTGGCCATCCAGATAGCTCTAACTTTCCAGGATAATCTCAACTCTCACTTCTGGTCCAAATATCAGCAAAAAATTCAAATTTGTAACTCTCAGGAGTGGCAGCGGCTATTGGAAAATCTTCCTATAAGTAAAGCCCCTACTTCTGATCGTGGTTTAGTGCGATGGCTTCCCCCCCTAGCTGGAGAAAACTTAATACGGATGGAGCCTCGAAAGGCAATCCTGGTAAATCAGGTGGAGGAGCCATCCTTCGTAGCTCCTCCGGTTCCATTGTAGCTGCCTCTACCCATAATCTTAGCTTTGGCACCAACCATCACGCAGAAGCCATGGCCATTCTCAAAGGCCTTGAGCTGGCTATCAAATTTGGTGACGATCCTCTCCAAGTTGAAAGTGACTCCCTCAACATCATCAATCTCCTGCACATCAGATACTTGGTCAATGGTCAATCCAAAATATTATTGCTGATATCATAATCTTACAAAGGAGTTTCCAACAAATTCAGTTTCAGCACATCCTTCGGAAGGAAACAAAGCAGCAGACCACTTGGCTAACATCGGAGTTCTCCTTGAAAGTCAACAAAGCTGGAAGGACAACTTCCGGCCGATCTCCTCCAAATTATCCAGAATGACCTCTCTTCCTAATGTTGGCTGGTGGAAGGGTGAGCTGACTTGGGTGTCAGCAATGCCTTTATGGACTCCCCAAAAGGTGGCGGTAATAATTCTTCATTTATTATGAAAAGACCTTTGGCGCTGAAACATTTGAAGGGTGAGATGTGTCATGATGTGGAGGATTTCCTCACGCATGGTGCAATTCCTCCCCTTAATCATATTATGTACTGGCGGGAGGGTAATGATGTTGAAGCGGATGGCTCCCATGCCCTGGGTGGGATTTTTAAGGCCCTCCAGCGTCCCTCTTTCACACTCTTTCCAAACCTCTCAATAGTATGGGTGGCCAACTGAAGCAAATAGAGCCTGCCTCCTGCAACATGGTTAAGGATGACGAGGAGGTTTGGAACATCTTATTGGAAAATGGTATCACCACTTTTCTTGAGAGAATGGCGGGCTACTCAGCCCTGGTCTCATATGCTTTGTAATGGCTTCCTGGTCAAGGGGGCATGTCCAGATTGGTAATACGTATTTTACTATCTCCACCAATGCAATTGTTGATGCCACGGGTCTCCTAGCCATCGGTGATATTTATTTCAAGCACTCGCTACATGTAGAAATGCAGGATTTCATCACTCTAGGTGAAAATCCTATCAAATATCTCTCAGGGTACACTCATGATTCTCTACCTCCCCCATGGAATAGAGTTGTTGAAGTCATCATGCGATATTTCACCATTGACGGCCGCTATCGTCTGGTCTACGGCCCCCACTTTTTTATCCTCTCGCATCTCGCATTGGGGAAAAAATATCAACCTGGCTGCCTTCCTCTATCAATCCTTGGAGCATTCTATTCAACTGCTCGAGACGGGGAAGGAGCAATCCTTCATCAGGGCTTACTGTACTTGTTATTTTCCGCTGCTACCTCGCATGCTGATTTAGTCCGCTTTCCCCCAAAATGGGTCATCATCACCATTCTCCCTCGCCTTCCCCCGTCCCTCCTCCACCTCCCTCCACTCTTCTAGATGCCGCCATCGCTTGCACATTTCCTCTGATTCTAACTTGATGTCGCCATCCTAGGCCCTTCTCACGATGGTTCCAACCCCTCTGCTCCCCCTTCCCCCCACTTCATTCGTGCATGTTGTTGGAGGGTGCTGACACCAGTATTAAGGTAATCTCCCCTGTCTCCAGCCCCGATACTTCTCTTGCCGATGACATCCTGGGCCTTGCCAAGCTTTACCCTGACTCCCCTGCCTCGAGCAGATTGAGACGAACCAGCCTGTTGAAGACCCCAACTCTCAGAAAGTTGGGGACATTCAGTCTTCATTGACAGCGAACCTCATGCTGACACCCTGAAGTCTCCTTCGAATATGGATGCAAATCCTACTGAGCCTGTGGTTGCTTGACTCCCAGAGGGATGAACGCAGAGTTGAATTGGTGTCCTCTATATTAAACAAGCTCCAACATGCCTTCAATGCCCTGAAGGCCTGGGAGGTTTTCACTGATACTACTAGAGCTAGAAATGTTGTCAACTTGCACAGGATTCGATCTAAAAAAGCTCATATGATGCTCTCCTCTTTTCTCCTGTTGTCTTTTTCATTTTCCTTTTTTTGGAATCTCCTAGGGTACTTTTCTTCTATGTATTATTTTGCTAAATCTTGCCTGATGGGCCTTTTTGTATAAGGTTGTGGGACCTTCTAAAACCCTCCTTTTACCCTATATATATATATATATATATATATATATATATATATATATATATATATATATAAACTAACTTTAATATGGTCTAACCGATCAAGTCTCTTTTTAATAAAGTTTCCTTTTTATAAAAAGGTGAATCATTTTGAATGTTATATGCTTAGCCAATAAAGTAAAGATTTTTTTAAAAATATTTATATAAAACATGGCCGCATATTTTTTTGGGTAGGCTTAATAGTGGTAATCTTGTTTTGGGAGGCGCGACCCCTTTGGGAATTAATGCAAGTGAGTTGGGTGGGGTAGTGCCCCACCCATATTTAATTAAATTCAAAACATGTGTAGGCCAGGACCTGCTCACAACCCTGCGCAATATTATTTTCTTTGGCCAAGGTCTTTAACACAGTATATACTCTTTTTTTTTGTTTTTTGCGAGCCATCCTGAATGTGTGTGTGTGTGTGTGTGTGTTTTTAGATCCTGAATCTCGGGCCAAATAACATTTCATGGTTATTTTTATTTTTTTGTTTTTCATAAATAAATATGAATATATATATATATATATATAAACTCAAATGACATATACATAATGTGTATATATTTAAGTCTACATTAAAAATATCTTAATATACAAGAATAAATTGGGAAAATACCCACAACCTGATTTGGGTAATCTTTTGCAAATGAGATGTAAAAGAATAAGAAAAATGTCTTTTAGAAAATAAGAAAACCCTAGGAGAGGGAATGCTAAAACTAACTCCTCTTGTGAGAAATCACCCAAGAGCTTGAGCTTCCTTCCATGGCTACATCTTCTTGCCTTCTTCCTTAACCTGCAAGTGAAAACAAGATAAATGAGAGAATAGGTTTAAAAAATGAATATATGAGAACCCATAAGGATATCTAGGGTTACTTTTGCCAAACCTAAATCTAAGGGCTAGGAAAGATTAGATCTAATGGTGTAGGATGCACCCTACATCACTTAAGTGATGGGGTATTTAAGTGGGAATGTTTTAATAAATAGATTTAATAAGACCCTTGGGGCTAAATAGCAAAAAGTAAAATGGATTAATATTTGAATTAAGCAACAAAACTTAATAAGGGAAATCAAATCGAAATATTTCGATAGGGTTGGGCCAACGTTAACCAATTATTATTTTAGTCATTTAGATCGATTAATAGTTTAAAAGTTTGTAATCCGAATTTAATTAAAATCTAAGCTAAGGCCTTAGAAACTTTTTAAAAAGATTATTCCATAATTTTTCATGTTTGCTATCGGGTTTCTCGTGAGTTCTTGTTGAGAAAAATGCAGGTGTTAGGCATAGGGTAATCAAGAATATACCGGAACATATATTTCAAAATCAAATCTAAGGATTCATTTCAAACACATTGCATGTCCCTAACACCCAAATTTTCTAGATTAATCCATCAACGCAAACTAGACCTAGGCACATCGAGATAATCACAACCAAGCCTTCATTTACCTACTAAAGATAACATAAACCACATCCTCATTTTTCACTGTAGAGAGTTCAAAATTCTCCCTTCACTATAGAAGTAAACAAGTAGTGAAACGGTGACAATGATTTTCCCCAAACTTAAATCATAGATTCGATCAAAACAAGTATATGAATATAAATATATACGCCAACCTGTGATTTTGGGTATTCCTTATATCATCATAGAACTCAGATTTATCAAACATATAGTAGTATAAATAAAATAAAAATAACTACAAGAAGTCTAAGATGACTGGGACACTATAACCACTCCCGAAAGAACTCGGAAACCACCATGCAATAAAAAAAAAGAACAAGCATAAGACATTCCATCTCGTAATCTTTCCAAGGTTTCATTCAACCCAAGAGCACATAAGGACAAATGAAATGAAGATAACCCAAAAGACAAGAACAATGTATACAACTCACTACCACAAAACCACGATGCGAGATATTTTATTTATAAAAATAGTAAAAGGAATAAATCATTTAGAGAGTGTGTGAGCTCATCATGCCCGATTTCAAAGGCCTTATTCCTCCTCTACATTTGTTAACCTTTCCTCCTTGCAAGTGAAGCTCCAAAGGTTGATTCCACGATTAACCACACCTTTGTCTTCCTCTTCTTATCATTTATAGAGGCGATAAACATGTAGCCAAATATTCTCAAAAACCCCATAATAATAGTCACAACTCACATATACATGACTATAAATGGCGTAACAACTTTAGCATACAAAATCCACAGTAATAGATGGTTAGCTAAAACTGGAAGCAAGAAAACAATACAACCCTATTGCTTCATGTAAAGGCTTCAAGAAGCTCAAAACCACCAAATGAACAACAAAGCAACCCACTCCAAGTTCTCCCACCACCCTTCACATACCTCAAGATTCATGGCGATGAACAAGTAATGCCATTAATGTAGGAGTATGGTGAAGTTTCTGTCAAGTTTAATCATCTATTTTTGGCCATTTTAAATTTTACATGCCATAGTATCTTTTAAACATTCTCACTAATCACAATTAGTGACGAAAATAGCAATTTCCATCTATTTTATCTCTCTAATGTAATGTTTGGAGGTACTTAATAAATGAACTTAATAAAAACTAGCAAAAGCATCCTTAAGTTGTTTGTGAGAGACCGATAGGCATATATTACAAATAATTATATAAATATATATTTTATTAAATAAAAATCTGATAATTATATTTTATATGTATTTTATTAAATAAAACTTTGAATTTAGTTTTATCATAAACAAATAATAGTAGTTAATATGGATTGATTAATTCATTTGTTGAAAATGATTTATATGTAGAAAAATGTTTATTTATTCATAGAAACATCATCCATTAATGTTTGTGGTAGGTGAATAAAAAAATATTTATTAATATAAAATAAATAATACAAGCATTTGACCAAATGGTATATTTTTCTAAAATCTTAAAAAATGTAGTACATTACATATGAAAATTAAATTTTCTAATAAGTTAAAGCAACAGCGCCATCAAGAAGCATTAGTGAAAATTTGTATTACACCAAAGCAAATTATTTGGTGAGACACCATTTTCTTATTCTAAAATCTGTGACGTAAGGCTCTACATATAGAAAATAAATTACCAAGCAAGTGAAGGCGCAGTCCCAACAATCCCATTGGCTGAGGTTGTTGTACTATTTTTGCTACATGAATGAATCACATTACTTGTAAATCTATATCCACACCAGAGTGTCTTTCTCAAAAGAGAGTTGAAGTTTTCCTAGCATAGAACATGTGAGAGTGGGAGTTGAACTTGAATCATTCCACACCAGAAGGACCAATCAGGGGGATTCCCTCACTATAAATCACAAAATAATAGTATTTCTAATGCCATGGACCATATGAAAAATAATGGTAGACTAACATAATTTCCCCAACGTATAGCCTAAACAATGATGCACTTCTAGTATTTTTATTTATTGTAGCCTAAGTGGGGATTTTAAGCTTGCCTGGCATACAACATGCCTCTGTGGATTTCAAGGAAAGCCAATTTAAACAAATAGAGAGAATAATTTACATGAATATATTGTACAAGTGGAGGATATATTGAAAATTGGAAATATTACGACAAAATAATCTCTCCTCAGGCAAGCAAAATAAGAGTCCAGCCCTTGGTAGGCACTAATACTCCTATTCATGGAATTTCTGTTCTTTATAAAACCTCATTTATATAAAGAGCTGAAATGTATAGCCTTTTTTCTTTCCCGAAATACCATCGGTAGATCCATAAATGGAAAACATGTAATGTGGGAGGAGCAACTTTGATCTTAGAGGAGCAGCTTGTAATGTGGGAGGTCTCATGGGACAACGCTCTTAGTGAGGACTTATATGTGTTGTGGATGCATGCGAAAGCAATATTGAGAAGATAAAATAGAGACATACAAGAACGTGAACGTGTGGAAAATATAAGCAAAAAGAGTGAATGAGTGTCCATCCATGCAGCGAGGGGGGAGCAATGTGATATCTTCATTTTCTTTAGATTCCTCTCCAACTTTGGTCTATCATCGACAATTTCTGGGTTTCCATTATTTGGGTTTGCTTTGGCATGTTTATTCACAGAGTAAAAATTATGCTTCTTAGTTTTCTTTTTAATCATCTCCCTGACTCCTATGGTCATCAGAGTATTTGAAACACCCTTTCCAATTTCCTCTCCGTGGATTGAATTTATATAATTTTAGCGAATTTCACCTGTAGTTTCTGTTATGGCAATGACGCTTACAGGAAAAGATTTTGAATTTTGACGGAGCTGTGCTTAATGGTTCTACCACCATTTTTTTCCCATGATTTAGTAACATCTTTCAAGAAGTCGCTGAAATTTTCACATAATCCCGATTCTTATCAAAGATAACCTTCTACGATACTAAAATTTTATTTACAGAGCAGTTCTTGCATTGAAAATTTTACAGTTGAATTTTGAAAATAAAAACAACCTACCGTGTCCATAGGAATAATATTGAGGAGATTTGTCTTGATAATTTTTTCTTGCGTGAGAAGTAATTCTTTCAATGCATGCAAAATTGATAAATGTGTTATTATAGATGTTCTATATTAAAACTATTTAAACTATTAAAACTCTTTTCTTCATCTCAACTACAAAATACTTCTAAGAAGAAATTCATAATATGAAAGGACGACTATGGCAATTACAAAGTTTTTTTCAAGAATTTTCACTCTAAGAAAGCCTATCCGCCAAACATTAAAATTTATTACATTTTTATTAAATGAGGACAACTATGATGACAAAATTTCAGTTACACAAGAAATTTCAATTACACAACAGGTTTTTTATTTTTATTTTAAAAAGAGGACGACTACCAAAAAAATTCATTCTGAAAGAAAGTTGGGACAATAAGAAACAAGCCAAAAAAATACCAAAAGAAAATTTAAAAAACACCACAATATTTTAAATTTTATAAGTTAAAAACATGAAAAATGTATAATCAGGCATCAAAATTAAACTCTAAATTTTTGGACGCTAAGAAGTATTCTCATTTATCTAATCATGGTAGAAGTATATGGTCGCTTAGGTAAGATGTTGACTTTTTAACTTGAAGATAGTCTTGATCCATACATAATTGAAAGCTCCATAATCCAATGAATGGTAACATATCACTTTTAATATAATCATGTTTGTTAGTATTCCTAGATTTTTTGGTTGACTCGGGACAAAGCTAGCTGTAGCTAAGTAAGCTCACTTTGGTTTTTAATATTATAAATTTGTAGGAGTTGGTAGTGGTGATCATACCTGAAGCCAAGGAAAATGACAAAGTACATCGAAGGAAATGGTGAGCGAGGGATTTAGATGCACTGCAGAAATGTGTCCAGTTGAGAGTATGACAACCATGACGGCCAGCCGGACTGATGAGAGAGCCAATCCCAAAGCAGAGTTTCCGATCCTCATGTCTTCTCGTTCGAGAATGGGCATTGTTTTCCGAAAAATATGAGCATGAACGTCCCTATGAATTCTGCTCCCACCTTCAACACACAATTCAAACCATATTTAATTGTAATTTTGTATCCATGGATGAACAGAATTGTAAATAGATGAGTTCTATGAATGAAAATTTTAAAATATAATTGAAAGATTGAGGTTTTATGTTTTTACAGATAATTGAAAGGGTTATGAAATAATTATGTATTTCCTGTTTGATGAACCCTTCACAATGATATGTCACCGATAAATTCTTGTAAAGTGATTCCAAAACATTGTCAATTACAGATTATAGATTGGGAAAATTTAAAATCTTTAAAATGGTTATGCGAAAGAGAAATCGGGTAAAAACTCTGTACACTCTTAATTTTTTCTCTTCCCAACAGTTAACTGATTATGCAGTCTAGATTTTTATAATTTTTTCCCTCAATTTGAACAAATTTTAGAACAACATCCTCTAAAATAATTCTACCCCAACCACAAAAACTCAAACTGGCTCTCACATTATGACCAAAATTGCTTAAAATGTAGCAACAATTGTAGATGGTAAATGAGTAAAATTGGGTGGATTGATCATGCAAGGATTAATTAATTAAGCCGGGGAGAAGAATAATGTACCTTTCTCCATAGTGAAATAGAAGGTTTGAATTATAGGATTCGAAAGGCACAAAACACCGCACGGATTGAGCTTCGTCAGTTTCCCATGATTGTCGCCATTGACCTATACTTCCCTAAACAAAGGAGCTTCCAAAGTTCTAAGGGTTTGTCATCACCAATCCGGCACTATGATAATTCTTCACCGGGAACTCCTCGTGCTATGATTATTTACTAATGCACAGCCTTTAGTTTGGTGGATGTAATCTGGAAACAAAACAACAACATAACACAAGAATACCATCGACTATGATAAGACGGAATGATGAAAAATCTGAAATATCAAAGTAAATGATAATATTAACATGAAATTGTTACAATCTCACCCATGAGGTACTTCAAGTGTTATTGACTTCACTTTCCTTTCACCAAGACTATGGGAGAAACTTTACAATTACACCTCTTAATGGCTTCTTCAACACACCTTTAAACTGATGGCTTCCTTTGCACACTTCCTACAATATTTCTCACTACTTCCTTCTATGCTAAATGAGGGGGGTGGCCTCTCTATTTATATAACTTCCAGGCTTATCCATCTTATCTCTAAGATAGGATAAGAAATCCACTCTGACGAATCATATTCCATACCTTAACTCTTATCTGTACATGTAAGCTTATCTTTTAAGATAAGATAAACCTTATCATTTTACATGGGTTCCACATTTTTATACTTTTTACAAATAAAATACACAAAATATTTATGACCTCACTCCTTGTCCTTATTACCAATATAATATTTCTAATTCCTAATCATGTAGACCCTACTTCTCTAATTACCCAAACTTTGACATTTTAACATTACCGGACCACTTACGACAAATATTTACTTTTTACAACATTCCTATTGTACTTTGACTATTACCGTACTCCACATTATTGGCAAGCAAAGCACCGTCTTGACGGCGCCGTTATCTTCTATCAGATGCTACTACTAATTATACTTAACAACATCCTATTCCTAATACATACATTAATGAAATAGAAATTACAGAGGAAAATTTTAGTGTCGACGGGTTGTTGGTGAAGAATGAACCCAAGTACCAATCTCAAAGTCCGCCATAGCACAATTTTTTTTTTTGATTTTCTTCTTTTTTTAATATTAAAAATAAAAACCGAGAATTTGTTGGGCTGCTTTACTTCATGGTAGATTTTGAGTTTTTTTAATTTTAATTTTTTTGTTTTTTCTTTCAAAGGGGAACAGAGAACAAAAAGATCGAATTTACATAATGACAGGTTTTTCTCAAGGTTTTTCTAAGGAATAATTTCTGCGGGATTATCCAACGACAAAAATTCCTTTCTACAGGGTAAGATTTCTGAGTATGAACATGGACGAAATTCTGAAAAAACAAGCTTGAAATCAAAAGATGTACCTGTAACACAAACGGGATGACTAAATAAACTTGGTTTCAAATATTCCTCTTCACGAAATTTCTGAATTGGAGATCTTAGAATGGAATTTATGAGGGAGAAATGTATCCCATAAACAATTTACATATGATGCATAAAAACAATTGGATTAGGTCTCAAAGTAAAGTCAGTTACACAATATGGTTTTTTATTTTTATTTTTAAAAGAGGACGACTACCAAAAAAAAATCGATTCTGAAAAGAAATTTGTCTCTAATGAAGCCTATCGACCAATAATAGTGAGTGCATGTTAAGGTGGTGGTGGTGACAACTTACCACTCAACCCATATACCAATAATTCGAACCATTGACATTAGTTTAGAATAAATTTAGGCTCTCAACTTAATCAACCTTTGATTAAGCTTAATTCCCTCTCTAATTTGAAATAATAACATTCATGTTATAAAATCACAAGATCAAACCGAGTTTATCATGTTAGTTTAGTTTACAATTTAAATCTTTGTGGTCAATTTATTCAACATCCATAATTATACCTTTACACTTAACATAAGATAATACTCCCCACCCTATGCATAGGGTATTAGGTCCTATGAAACTTAACAAAGATTTTATTTATTTGTTACTCCCTTAATGCATTGCCCCTAATTATGGTCTAAGGCACATAATAGGTAGCAAGGTATTGAATTCTCGATGTTGTTCATGCAGGTCTTATACAATTTTAAATATATAGCATTTGATAAAGAGTATGATCGTAAGTTTGTATCATAATCTTTCAATAATATTTCATGAGGTCTATATAAGACCCTTTTCAGCTTATTGTCTCTAAACCTTAGAAATAAATCATATGTACAGTAAGACCTCTCAATAATCATTCATAATCTGATACTGAACCAATTATATATATATATATATATATACCGCAAATGTAATAAATACGTTGATCGTTAATTTCAAAATTGCGACATAAGCACTAAAATTATCGGTTTATGACCTATCCCTTTTTGAAATCAAAACCAAGTTTTGCGGGTGTGATACTTTGTTTAGAGTTGTCTCTACCTTTATTCTATCCACAATCTTGTGTGGTCTTTCCTTTTCTTTGGTTAACACTTTTATATTTATGTGCCAAATTATATTCTTCCTTTAAAGAATATTGAAAGGATTATTCCATGGAATTTTATTGTACCATACTAATCTTATCCTAAATTGTTATATGTAATCTTGTCATATACTAGGTGTAGAAACTCAAATTTGGTAATTCTACTCTTTGACATTGTTATTCTTGACATTTCTCTCTTTCTCAAACAAGTGCACTTTACCCATTCTCATCCAATACATCCCTAGGTATTTTTTCTATCTTGCTTGATCATACACACTCATTCAATAGTTTCTGAAAATTGAATGCATGAAATCCATTTAGAAACTCCACTTGCCATCTTCCAAACTTCATGTTTCAGATTGTTCCTTAAGGTTCAAAATGTACAACAGAGGCAAAAAGGTTCATACATCCTCAGAACCTAGTGTACGGTTTTGACCTTGCTCACTTTGATCCCAAACTTCCCGTTTCACATTATTATTTGTATCATTTACTCCTCCTCAATGGGAATTTGTAGCTTAAATCACCTTCAGAAGCATATATAAGCAAGTGAAACTCACCTCATTTAGAACCTAACACTCTTATGAACTCCTATTGCAAAATCTATCATAAAAGGCACCCAAATCTCCCTACACTCCAAAAATACCTCTACACATTCATTAGGGTAGAACCATCTACAAGTCTGAAGCTTCCCACTAGGTCTAGGGACTACTTCCCATATTTTCAAGCACTCAAAGTCACTCACTCAAGTATATTTGTAAGATAGAAACTCAATTCAATCTTTGTTAAAGGAAGGATGTCAAATCTGATTACACTACAACTAGATATCACATGCTAGGTGGAGAATGACATGTAGTTTGAGGCCTCTTCGGAGTAGTGCCAATGTTGGTGGTGCACAAGGTTTCCCACAACCCAAATAATGTTTATTTTTCAAGACTTATCATCCATGGTTGGGGTTTAAAATATTGAGTAGAGAATTTAGAGGCCCTGTAGAAGTGAAAACCCAAGAAAGTTACATATCCTGATTTTGAGCAGGTCAACACCATATAGATGTTCTTTCCCCTCTTCGCACAATCCTTCCCATGAGCATTTTCAGCTAATAGTTCTAGTTCTGAAGCATTTTTAGGTCCAAATACCCATGTTTCATCATTTAGATCACCCATATTTACTTAAAATCATCTATAATCAGCTAAGTACACTCAATCCCTTATGTTTGTGAACTTGTATTATATCATGTACATTTGTTGTAAGTATTAATGTGTTATTCTAATATTGAATGATTAATGTTGGAATTTAATTAATAATCTCATGTATTTTATATCTCATTCCTTTTTTATAGGTGTAAATCTTAATCAAATTTAAAAAGGGTGAAAAAAACATGATGAGATTGTATTCACAACATTCACCACATATCTTGCTCAAATGACGACCGAGTAGCATTCCTCAATATATTTCTCCATTTAAACTCCCTCAATCATAATAATTCTAAGACATACAATATCTTCTCTGAAATTGTGGATGGAACAGTGGTTGGCTACATATTGGATATGCTCAATAGGGGTCAAGTCACCATTTCCATGAAATAGGGGTAGGGGTTTTACGGCTGATTTGGGAATCTCATCCCACTACTATAAATAGAGAGGGATAGAGTTGAAATGAGGAATGGGAAGGGATGTGAGAAGAGCCATGGAATTGTGTAAACATGAAGACATGAAAGGAGATGGAAAGGTATTATAAAAATGATAAAGGTGTGTTAGACTTGAACCAATGGAGTCGTTAGGTGATGTAAGTTAATATTTACAAACCAAATGAGATAAGAACACACCAAATATTACTTATAAATCAAGAAAACATGCATTATTTTCTGAAAATACTACAAATATTCAACAAGAACACATATAAAGTTTACAATGGAACACTTACATGATGGAAAAATATTAAACAAAGTGTCCAAACAAGCACGTCCCACCGTGCATGCCAAAACATGTTATCACCGAAATGTGTGCACTTGTGTAAGATCGCCAAGTGTGGAGAACTTGGTTTCTCAATAGTAAATAAAGAGTATATATAATGTTGTTCAACTTCTATACGTCATTTTGCATAAAAAAATGAGAAGAGATAAAATTTCTTTCTATTCATATATGGATCAATCAAAACACACAATACATCGTGGCTATTTTATATTATAGAGAGAGAGAGAGAGATTTTAGAGACACAATGAAAACAAGAAAATAATTCTAGTAAGGGCTTTACCATAGAAAATAATATTATAATAATATATATTCACAACCAACATGGCCAAATCCATTCAATGAGAGTATTTAGATACATCACGTGATATTAAACACACAACATGTCAATGAGGGTTTGTAATAAAAATTAATAAATACTTGTGAAATCCATATCTATATTTGGAGATATATCTATGTATAACACTTGTAACCACATTATAACATAGGTTTTTTGATGAAGATTTATGTACATTCATCTATATAATAAATAGTGGATCTCGCTCCATGATTTGCAAGAGAAATTTCACAATGCAAGAAACTACATGAGAACACTATATGCATAATATTGAAAAGTGTAGAAGAGGAAAAGGAAACCATGATTGCTAAAATGCAACAGAGATGGTTGTGTTATAAAACTACAAGATTTTTCACTTTTAAAATTTTTGAAATCACAACATGTTCTCTTTTTTTTTTTTTTAATATTGGCAAATAGTTTTTGAAAGGGACTATACCCTTGAATACAAAAAAAGGCCTAAAAGCCGAGAATAAGAGAGAGGAGCAGAGAAGTCAGTAGCAAATCTCAAAAGTTACTGAAAAAAAGCAGAGCCGAAAACACTACTCATACGAGACTAAACAGCAAAACAACGGCAAAGAAACAGCAAACCGACAGCCAAGAAACAGGAGCAAAAACAATAAAAAGCAGCAGAAGTATCCAGGACTACTTCTTGGCCGCTTGATCAATACTGATCTTCACTTTCTTCCAAGCATGAAACATGCCCAACACTGTCATCTGAGCAGCATCCGTCTTATCGAGCTCCTCTCTGGTTCTTTTGCTCTCTTTATCATTGCCCCAAAGTGCTGCCGGGACACCGCTTAGATTTGAAACACTCTTAGCATGACCCTCGATGAACTCCTCGATGGCCCTGAAGGCGGCAATATTGTAATCATGCCTAGTCTTCGCCTTCCCAAGGCGGGAGTCTAAGGAGGTCGAGTTTTTGTATATATCATCAATCTGGCTATTGCCAATGCTCCCTTCTCCTTCAATACTTTTTTTGCCTTTTTGCTTGGCAAGTTTTTGACCTCATCCTTCACAATTTAAGCTCGCCTCTAAGGCCTCCAATCTCATAGAAGGGTTATCCATCGGTGTCACCCGGGACCGGCACTACTAAAGTTCAAAAACCACGAGCAATGTCAAGCTCCAAAGGTTCATCCCCCAGCAGGCCTCAAGGTTGAGTCTCCTAGAAGCCCCGTGACCCGTTTAGAGGTAGAGGCAAGGTGGGTGGCGAGGGCAGCAGGGGAGGAATAGAAGGAGAGGCATGAGCAGCCGGCATGGGGGTAGCGGCACGATGACGGGGCGAGCGAGGGCACAGCAAAGGGGAGACAGGATCGCAGCAACGGAGCTCATCAAAGGGGGAGCCGGGCCGGGAGAGGAAGGGAGACCGGGAATTTAACAAGGCAAAGTTTGTGAATAAGCAAGATAAGCCCTTGATGCAAGGGAACCGCCCGGGTATGTTTCTGGAACTCCAAAATGGAGCGCTCAAGAGAGTTTAACAGATAGTGAGGGAAGAAAACCAACCTATTCCTACGAAAGTGGTTTAAAAAGACAAGGTGCTTGGGGACAAGAATAAACCCGCCTTCCAAGGATATGAAGCGAATCATCATGCGGGTGACTTCATCAAACGGCAGCTTTGGAATAGAGTTTACAAGCGCACTACCGTCTTTGAAAACAAGTTTCTCCTCCTCCTCCACAAATCTTCTCTCTCAACCTCTTTGATAACCCTCTTGTTGAAGAATCGATACCCTTCCAAGCCGAGACCAGTCGCTTCGGCTATGAGCTCTTCATTAATAAGAATTTTCGCCCCCATAGTCTACAGTCCTCTCATTCCACTCCTTGGCAAAGCGAATAGAGATGCTTTGATCATGCCCTTGCACCCTTTCCACAAAGTTGGTGAAGCCGCCGATGCTTAGAATGTTCTAGAGCTCAAGTGTTTTCTTTCCAAATCGGTCACGCACGGCTCAATTTGGCAGGAGGCCCTCCCATCTTCACCGTGATGTGCTTTAGGTTACAACAAAATCCAAAAACCTTTGGGTGTTAAGAGTAGTCCGTTTCTCACTGTTGAGGGTCGCATAAAAATGGGAACTGTAGCCGTTGGTCCTCCCACGAACGGCTGTATGATTGCCGATCTGAGCCTGCGTGTAGTCGCGCGTGAAAACCCTTTCCTCACGGCTTTCACCTTGAAGTTATCATCGGTTTTTGTGGAGCTTGGCCTCCGAATATCAATAGCTATTGTACCACCCACGTGCTTTGTTTTTAAATTCGATATATCTCCACTTGAAGTTCCTTAACAAAATCTTGCTATTATTTGAAATAGATATCATTTGCCACGCCATATACATTAAAGCAGCACGTGTGGAAGAATTTATGGATTTGATTTTCCTCCAAAGATTAAGGCATATCTCTAGAGATTGTTTTCATATGAAGATCCGCATGTATGTTTGTTGTGAAGGCTGATTCGGATACTATCCTTATCCCATGTAGTGAAATTTATGTTAATGCCATAATTGGCCAGTGCATCCGCCAGCTTGTTGCCCTCCCTGTAAGTATGTACGATTCTGATACTGTTGAAGGTATGACTGATGCTTATGGACTCAGAGATAAAATCTTTAATATTCCAGCTGGGAGATGAGGACTGATTCAGAAGTTTAATAATATTAAGGGAGTCCCCTTCAACAATAAGGTTCTGGATATTTTGGGCCCGTGCAACTCTTAAACCCCAGAGAGCAGATAAAGCTTCGGCAAAATGATTGGTTTGGATTCCCATTTTTCTAGCATATGCAGCAATCAAATTACCTTTGTGGTCCCGAATTGCTCCTCCTCCTACTGTTCCTGTGGGGTTTCCCTTAGAGGCTCCATCAAAGTTCAGCTTGAACCAATTGGATTCAGGAGGATGCCATTTAATCAAAGATCTATCCACACTATTCCCGGGGTTGCTCCAATAACCGATCTGCCAATTGGATAAGATGTGCTTTTCATTCTCAGGATAACAATTGTTCTTGGGAGGTTTGAATCTGGTCATGTCCTCTTTGATGCCTTGGGAAATTTTGCCAATACTGAATTTAAAATTCTGCTTCTTATTTCTGAAAACGATATTATTTCTATCCTTCCAGATCCTCCAAATTAAATGTGGTATGGCTAATTTCTAGATTCTTTTGATAGCACAATGTCTGAATGGTGGGTTCCATTGATTCCATAGCTGAATAAGATCCTCCGGCATCACCCAAAGAGCTTCGAATTTGGAAAGGACAAAGTTCCAAATTCTAAAGGCATAATCACAATGTATGAATAGATGGCTAATGTCTTCATAGTTATTCCTACAAAGGTGGCACCAATTGGGAATGATAAATCCTCTTCTCATCAAATTGTCAGTGGTGAGAATTTTACCTCTGATGGCCAGCCAAAGAAAAAAATTTATTTTGGGGGTTAACTCAGGCATCCAGATCAAGTTCCGGTTAAAATCAGAATGGCCGTTGTGGAAAAGAGTGGTATAACCAGATTTGACTGAGTATTTACCATCATGTGAATTACTCCAGACCAGCTCATCCTTGGAATCCAACTGACACAAAGGAAAGAGATCTAAAAGGTTCTGGAGGGAGGAGATAATTTGCTTCAGTTCAATACGCTCCATAGTAAGTCTTTTCCAATTCTTGTTGGTGCCATTTCCTTCAATGTAGTCCTTGACTTTAGTTCCATACTTGCTTATGAGGTTGTCCTTAACAATCCCAAATCTCTCCAAGAGATTATCATTGGACCAGTTATCCTCCCGTGTTTATGCCACCGCCATCCCCAACTTTCCATTTGCTGCCTCGCTTTATGAAGTTTCTACTCTTAACTAGATTGTTCCAAAAAATGGAACCATTGGGGAGTTGCTCATCATGTAGATAGGAGTAAACAGCTTGTCGATTCAAGTATTTTGTTTTAATAAAATCAATCCAGGGTTGCTTCTCAAAAAGTAATCTCCAGCCCATCTTAGCAATGAGTGCCTCATTCATTTTTTCAATATTTTTTATTCCCAGCCCTCCCATAGTCTTTGGGGTGCAGACTTTATCCCAGGCCACTAGGTGAAATCTGAATTTCTCTTCCATGCCTTGCCATAAAAAATTTTTCTGAATCCTTTCAATTTTCTCTCTGAAGGAAGAAGGAATTTTGAAAAGTGACATGATATAGATGGGCAGACTTTGGAGTGTGCTTTTAATGAGAAGGCACTTACCAGCACTAGAGAGAATGGCCCCTTTCCAACCGGCCATTTTTTTCTGAAATCTCGTCAATAAATCATCCCACACCGTGTGAGAGACTTTCTTAGTGCCAAGAGGGAGGCCTAAGTACGTTGCTGGAAGAGCTCCAATTTTACAGCCCAGAATTTTAGCAATCTTGAGCTGTCTTTCCCCAGGGGTGTTAAAGAAAAAAATGATGCTTTTGTCATAGTTAATCTCTTGCCCAGAAGCAGATTCATAGAGCTGTAGTAGAGCCTTAATAGCTTTAGCTTCTACAACTGAGGCCAGAAGAAGAAGGATAGTGTCGTCCGCAAACTGTTGATGAGAGACAGCTTGGCTGAATGAAGTGGGTTTAGAACCATTTAAAAGGCCATCTTCCACCGCTCTGCTAATAGTTCTACTAAATGTTCTCTTTACATCCATGCTCTATCACGATTATTAGACACATCCCATTAAAAAACTACCAAGTGTGGAGAAATTGGGTATCTCGGCAACAAGTATAATGGTGTGGACACATATATTGCACAAAGTTTATTTGAAACTTTAGAGGTCAAATGGATATCTTAATTGTGTTTCTTATTATCTTTTACACTTGTCATATGTCTTTTATTTTAGTATTTTTCATTGATATACATCAAATAGTGCTTATTATTAAATGTTATCAAGTCTTTGAGTTATTAATTGTTGATAAATTGTAAAGTGTCAATTTTCATGTTCGTTTGTCAAAAGTATCACAAATTTTATAAAAATTATCTCACAAATACATTTTTAATTATGCCCAACATCCTAAAATTTTAAGTTATATTCTAAGGGGTGATTTGATACTAATGAGATTCAAGTTCATTTTTATTTATGTATCTAAGAAAACTAGAGAAAGAGGTTAAAGGATAATCAACATCCTTTCATGGGACTACAAAACTACATTAGTGATAACCCAATTGCACCAAAATTACCTATGTGGATTATAGAGGTTGGTGAAATTCAGCATGGGAGTTGGTAGAATATGGTTGGGCAAGAGATCACCAATGTTATGGATGGTCCTATTAGAGAAAGTGCCTTGAAGAAGAGTGTATGTGGCTCGTCATCGGTGACATTATTATTCCTACAATGCGGGAAGACTTAGCTATTCTTAGGGGTTTGATTATTTGGAGAAGGCTTTTAAAACTCTTTCATGAGATAATCTTGACAGTTTTCCTATCAAAATTATTCTTCCAAATAGGTAGGGAAAATTCTCAAACCTTGTATTAAAAGGTGAGTCTCGAGTGCTCTAATGAATAGTTATAACAAACTCCCATCAGAATGTTGTGTTCAACCCTAGTGGACAAGGTTTTCTAACATTTTATGATTTCTTAGGAAGATTCATTGTCCATCTATTTGTAATTGATGAAGGCATTAATTTTGTTTTCAAGAAGATTTTCATATTGTAATTTATTTACTTGGTTAGTTACTAAAATTTCTAGTTAACCAATGAAGTTAGTTGGGAGGGTGTGATACCAATCTAAGGGATATCCTATAAGGGTATTATGTAAGAGCTTTGTGGTAGCATAAGAGTTATTTTTGACCCAATCTTATAGATATTTCTAAAATCCTTGATATGGAGAGTGGGGTCGTAGAACCATCGTAGGTGATGTAAGGGGAGACACCTATGATGTCCATAAAAACTATGTAGGGAGATAATGGTTATCTTTGAATAACTTAAAGGGTCTTGTTTTGAATGATAGGTTGTATAATGGTAATTCCATTGGCCCAATCAAAGTGGAGGGAGATGACCTTGAATTTTCATGCCCCAAGAGACCATTTGAGTTTAATTGACAAGTTGAGTAAGGTTGGTTTGAAATTTTAGAAACCAATTTGTAACTATAGTTTGTTGTTGAATTAAGTGGTCTATTAGTTAGTTAGAATTTTCTTTAGAAGGAATGTTGATATTATCATCTGAATTGTGATTCAATCCATCGGAGGAGGATTAGATTAGATAATAACGACATCAAATTTATGAGAAATATAGTCCTCAAGATTATTATATAGAATTTTAGGATACTCTCCTACATACTCAAGAAACTGTTGCAAAAAAATAGTAAATTGGGGCTATAATCAAATTCAAGGACATCCTCATGTTCCCCCTCTTCTTTAGGGTGAAATAAAAGGTTTGAGATGATGGATTTGAGCTCATGAAGGCCTCAATTCGATTCTGAGAGGTATTATGATGAGACAAATATGGTTCAATTTTCCAAGTTTTGGACTACGACATCTATTTTGACATCAGTCATGTCCATGTATGATGAATAAAAATTCATTAAATATTGCAGTAAGTATTTGTTTATGGTATGTCACTTACTGCAAGGAAAGGGAGGATATAAGATTCAATATCCTAGTGTTTTCCTTTGTCCCAATTTTTATCTCAATGGTGTCCTCAACTAGGTATTTTTTCCCTCTTTGAACTCTCTAAGGGAAGGAGGAAGGTCAAAGGCATCACCTTTGATTTCAAATACTTTAAGTTCTTCAATGGTAGAGTCATAATCCTCACCCTTAAAATAAAGCACATAGAAAAATATGAATGTAATATCATATAAAAACCCCTTTTTGATGTGAAGAAGTGAGATGTTTGTAAGATTTGAGGAACTCCAAGATTTCTTCATCGTTTTAAACTATGTCAAATACGTTCATAAATCCAAGATCATCAATCTTGAAATCTTCCTTCTTGTATTTAGTTTCATTCTTAACAAGGGGACTTCCCCTCATATAAACCAAAAATTCTACCTCTGGAAAACTATGGAAGGGAAAATAAGGTTTGGACATAGTAGTAATGGAATTAACTAGTTCTTTTTTATCCCTATGAATAGTTTCTTTAGATATGTATTCAAATTCCTTAACCAACTCCTACATGACATTTCAATATAATTGTAGGTGTTTGGAATCAATCTGATAAATACTAGACACCTGATATATAATAAGTTATGAATCACCAAAAATTTAGGTATCTAAAACCCTAACCTCTCGAGATAAGAATCTTGTAAATAAAGCCTCACATTTAACTACGTTATTGGTGCATTAAATATCAAGGAGGAAAGGAAAGGTTATAATATTTCTACCAATATATATCAAAATCATGCATGCCCTAGTAGCAAGAAAAAAGCTGTTCTCCATCATAATATAAGGTCCATAAGAAATCTCTAGGAAAAGGGTTGGAAACAAGTCTAGAGAATAATGTTTAGTTATTAGAAGTAACAACCATGGAATATCAACAACATAGGTAATTGAATATTGTTTTTAACCACCTCAAGGATATGGAAAGGGTGTTGAAGCTTGGTCATTGGTGTTTTCGTTGATGTCAAGTGGCATTGGTGGCAAAGCAGTGAGTGGTGAAGTGAGGCTCTGTAAAAGGCATGAAGGTTAATTGGTAGTGTCTTAACAAAGTGATTACTAGTATCTTAATAGTGATGTTAAGAGTGCAGGTTTTTATGTTTGTATCAGTGGTTCTAAAGGTCATATTTTATGATTTTAGAATGTGTAATATCTCTTACATTGTGTTACAGTTCATTTAGTCGATGTCTCGGTTCTAACTCGCTTGTTTAGGCTTGTTTTTGGAGCCCGATGAGGTGTGATATGTTGGTATAGGCCATGGTAAGGTCATATAATCATGGTATAATCCTAGGAATGGTGTATAGGCTATTTTTGAGCATGATCAAGTTGAATTTTATCTCTTTAAGGCAAATTCAAAAGGTCACAAAAATTGGCTTTGAGAACTAAAGAATGTAGCATGATGAAAATAAAATATTATATATGATTACATGAATATTTATGAAAAATGAGCTCATGGGTCATGTATAGGAGTGAATTTTGGTTCTTCATGCCAAATTTCAGCAAGTTCTGAAAAGGCATGTGAAATCTATGCTAGCGTTTCTAAAACTGGTTCTTTGAGTAGTGCAAAATAAGCAGTATATCTTATTAGCACCCAAGAAAAAATATAGTGCCTTCTTTGGATAAATCATAGAATAATTTTTTGTAAATAACTACAATAATTAAGTGTGGCTAAAATTTTCAGGAAAATGGATAAGTATCAGAGAAGATATGAGCATTTTACTTTGGAAGGTTTTCTCTCTCCTCAAGACTGCTTCTTGGAGTGTTTGAATAAAATGAGTATGTTTGCTTTCTAAACACTTGTGTGATGTTGTTTCAAGTCTCTCAAGGTTTTCTAGGGATGAATTTAAGACAGATAAGGTCATTTATTCTCCTCAAAGCATATTTTTCTCCTCTCAAGGCCCCTCAGTGAGATGCTAGTGACATATTCAAGCCTTGATATGAGACACTCAACTCTGAAGGGTAAGAATGCTTTATTCTTGTGGGGTTGAAGTAGAATGTAACTTCTTTCCCAAGCTCAAAGTAAATTCCTTAAGCTCAAATTTTTCGTAATGTAGTCGATTGGTATCATTGGTTTCTATGGCTCTTAGCCTACCTCCAAGGATCATCATGAAGTAGAGCTTTTGTAATGTAAAGTATATCTATATTAGTTAGTGTAGGTTATCAAGTATGTTGGAAGTGAAATTTTGGTATTTACCTCACAACACACATCTCCAAAGGTGGTGGAGTAGCTTAGAGACCTTATTGAAGCATGTCAATCCCATTTTGGTGATGATATGGACTGCGATCACTTTGTTTAGGAAGTTAAAGTAAGATATATGTATGAGTAAATGATATTTGGGCTCTGGGACATGGTATATAATACCTTATCAGCCCTTTCAATGCATTAAGAGGGTTAGTGAAGTTGTTTTCTAGGTCTTCTTTTTTGCCAAGTGACTAAATAATCTATTTTTTATCCTTGCACATTGTACCAGTGAAGTCTGAGATAAAAATTAAAGGAATTCAAACATGTAAATGGGTGGAGAAGATGAAAATTACTTCCATATGTTTATAGGTTTTTGAATTTTTGAATTTTAGTCAAAATTGAACAAGAATTAAATTTTTTTAGGTGTCTTGGGTATAGACTATGCACAAAACCCTAGAACTAGGGTTTGTAAAACATTTTTTATCGATTTTCGAAAACCATCTAGTGGAAATTTGTAAAAATTTGAGGAAAGCTCTGCATGGAGGATACATTCCATTTGCAAAAATAATTTTTCAATTTTATCAAGAATTGGAGGATAATTCGATGATAGCTTACAAAGAAACTCGTTCTTTTACGTATATGGCGGTTTTTTTGAATGCTTCTTTACAAATTCTTATGTTTAATCTTCATGAGACCATCTCGTGAAGGTTATTATTGCAATATTTATCTTCGTTGAAGTTTTGTAAGGTTATCCATGACTTACGAGAGACCAAAGAATGATCTAATTTGTCTGTAAATTATTTTAAATAATTTTGGAGTGGAAAGAGTCCTAGTAGCACTTCCATATAAGCTTGACACGGTCAATACCTATTGAATGTGGACCACATCTTTTGATGAATATTGTGACAAGTTTTTTGGAATCGGGAAATAACAAGATGGGGAAGAAAATTACAACGGTATCTTAGTCAAAGTTACCCGTATGGATATTCATGACCATGTAGATGATCTTCATCTCTTCTTAGTTGTTAAGGTTAGTATTGGAATACATATAGACTTAGATGAATGCAAACGAAGTCACGAAGGTGATAATTTTAACTGATGTACTTCAAGAACCTTTGAGAAATATTAAAATTGTGTGTATGTACATACAAAAAGACACAATTGGCTTTCTTGTCAAATAAGGCAGCTATAGAGATGGAATGGTCTTCTTGTCTAGCTTGAGCTCAAAAGGTAAAATGAAAGGTCTTAGGTTAAGAAGATGAAGAGTTCACTTCTATTCAAATACATGTGAAAGACCAAAAGACAAAAAGTTGAGAGTGGGTCTTATGTGTTAGCTCTAGACTTAGACAATATCTCAATGTAATGAAATTACTTGTATAATTGAGATCATGAGCAAAAATATAACACAATATTCCGTAATAATGATCTCAATATGCAATTAGAATAGCTTTGCCACTTCGAGGGGAAATCTCCAAACCATACAATAAGACTCAAATGCTCCAATTATGATGAACTACCACCTACAATACCCTATATATACTATTCATATGTTATGGACATCACCAAGGCTGACCTACTAAGCATGAGAAAGTATAAATGATATAATAAAACGATATGGTAAACCACAAGTCACCTACTCATATCCTAATACAAGCAATAGGTTAAGGGCATAGCATTCCCTTCTCCTTAAAATCAACATTGTCCCCAATGTTGAGAAGCTCTGGGTGTATATCTTCCCATATTGCATCTTCATTATCCATATTCTTCCACTTGATCAGGTACTCAGTAATAACCAGTGTCCTCAATATTTTAGTGTGTGTTTGAAGGATGCATTCAGGTTCCAAGATGACTCTCCCCTCCTCATCAAGCTCAAGTAACACTGTTTGGGCTAATACTCTATGTCTACTTACTTTCTTCAAGCAAGAAACATGAAAGACTGGATGTATTCTAGGTTGTTGTGGAAGTTCTAATTTGTATGCTACAATACCAATCTTCTGCAATACTTGATAGGGGCCATAATACTTCGGTGAAATTTTTTTATCCTTTTGTTTTTGTTTCAAATACATTTGCTTATATGGTTGTAACCACCAAAACCCAATCACCGACTTCAAAATTCCTTTCCGTGCGATGTTGATCAGCTTGTTGCTTCATGCGGTTTTGTGCCATGGACAAGTTCTCCTTGAGACTAAAGAGGACCTCTTGTTGATGTTGAATGTGTTCTTCTACTTGCTCTAACCCGTGGTTGTCCTCTCAATGATGATGTGATGGATGGTGGATGGTACCCATAGAGTGCCAAAAAGGAGACATTTTAGATGAAGTGTGGAAGGAAGTGTTATACTACCATTCTGTAAGTGGTAACCATTGGACCCATCTTGCTTGTTTATCGACGTAAAGCAATGGAGATATCCTCCAAACACTTATTTACAACTTCGTTTCCCATCGACTAGGGGGATGATAAGAAGAGCTACGAGCTAACTTAGTACCCAAACATGAGAATAAATCAGTCTAAAAATTACTAATAAATATAGGATCTCGATCACTTGCTATAATCTTCGGTGTCCCATGAAGCTTCTAAACTGTGTCCATGAAGGTCAGTTGCCATGCTTACAAGCAAATGGGTGCACCAGGGCACAAAAATGAGCATATTTGGTGATTCTATCCACCACAACCATGATGATATTTTTCCTTCGATTTAGGTAATCTCGAGATAAAGTCCATGGAAACCTCTTCCCACCATTGGCTAGGAATAGATATAGGTTGTAGAAGACCTAGGAAGCGAACTATTTCACCGTTATTTTGCTAAAAATCATGCATTCTGCCACAAACTTTTGGACATCCCCTTTGAGCCCTTCCTAAGAAATATTGTTTGACTCAATGATAAGTCTTCAAGAATCCAGAGTGCCCCCTCACCGGAGAAGAGTGAAGCTCGGATAGAATCCTATGTTTAAGAGTGGAGTTCTTACATAGGTATAATCTATTTTTATACCATAAAGAATCCCTTTTAATACAAATTTTTCAGACATGCTTGGATCATTCTCGGAGATGATGAATGAGGTTTTGTGTGGTTGGGTCATTTATCCATTCAGACCTAGCCTCATCCATCCAATCTTCCTATAATATGGATATGGCACATAACAAGGCTACAGTTGATTCATCTTTCCGCGACAAAGCATCCACAACTACATTCTCCTTCCCTTTCTTATAGACAATCTCAAAATCATATCCCAACATCTTGGAGACCCATTTTTGTTGTTCTTCAAATGATAAATGCTGATCCAAGAAGTATTTTAGAATATCATGATTTGTCTTCACTTTAAAGTGTCTTCCTATGAGATATGGTCTCCATTGCTTTATTGCATGAAGTATGGCTAGCATTTCCTTCTCATAAGTCGGCTTGGAAAGGTTATTACCTTTGAATTTATGGCTCAAAAGGAAATAGGATGGCCTTCTTGCATGATAACTACCCCATACCCACCCTCGATGCATCACATTCAAAAATGAATGTTTTGGAAAAATCTGAGTATTCATGACTAGAGTAGTGCACATGGCCTCCTCTAGTTTCTCAAATGCTTTGGTTACATCCTCACTCTAATGGAAGGAGTATTTATTTAATAAAGTTGTGAGAGGTGCAGCTATACTTCCATAATGCCTTATGAATCTTTGGTAATAACTCTGTAAGCCCCAAAAATCTTCGTAGATTCTTTAGGGTTTTTGGAACCTTCCACTCCATCATGGCTTTGATCTTATTAGGATCCACTTTAACCCCTTCATGAGAGACAATGTGACCTAAATATTCAACCTCCTTGAGTCCAAAAGAACACTTAGAGGGCTTTGCATAAATTTGATGTTGCTCAAGGGTTTCCAAAACCTTATTTACATGATGCAAATGTTCCTCCCATGTTTTGTTATAAATTAATATATCATCAAAAACACTAAGACAAACTTCCATGCAGAATGAATTAAAAATAGAATTCATCAAACTTTGAAATTTAAAAGGTGAATTTATGAGTCCTAAAGGCATTTCTAGGAATTCATAATGGCCTTCATGTGTCCAAAAGGCGGTTTTATGAACATCCTCATCCTTGATTATGATTTGGTGGTATCCCGAATAAAGATCAAGCTTTGTAAAATAAACAACACCATGCAACTCATCAAGCAAATCATCAATTACAGGAATAGGAAACTTATCTTTGATTGTGTACTTATTAAGTTCCCTATAATCAAGACACATGCACCACATGTCATCTTTCTTCCATACCATCACTACTGGAGAAGAATAAGCACTCTGACTATGACGGATGATTCCTGCTTCCAACATCTCTTGTACAATCTTCTCGATTTCACTCTTTTACACATATGGGTACCTATAAGGTATGATGTTAGGCAGTTGACTTCCTAGTAATAACTAAATAGCATGATCATGATCTCTCTTTGGAGGTAAGCCCTTTGGTATATTTTCAAATACAACAGAGTGTGCATCCAACACTACTTGCATATCTAATGGTATAATGTCCTTAGAATGATGAGCCTCCAATGAAAAGAGTTGTGCCACAAATCCCTCTGCACCCTTTTTTAGCATTTTGTGCATCTGATGAGAACTTACTATTTGTGGAGACTTTTCTCTTAAACCTCTTAGCTAAAAAGTCCTTCCTTTAGAGTGAAATCGCATGAACAAGTCTTGGAAGTTCATCTCAATGGTTCCCAAAGTGGTAAGCCATTGAACCCCTAACACAATGTCTGCTCCTCCCATAGAAATGGCATACATGGGACTATTTAGTATGTAATCTCCCATGACAAGCTTAATGTTATGGCATTTTCTAGAACAAGTAATAGTACCTCCATTAGCAATCATTACTTGACATTCGGAGCTGGATAAATGAAACAGTTTAGGCACACTGCTAACTTATGATTGATAAATTTGTGAGTACTTCCTAAATCAATCAACATTGTGACCCTCTATTTTTAGAGGAATCCAACCACCTTTAGGGTTTGGGGGGTGCTAATACCTAAAATTACATGGCATGGGATTGTTGGTGAGAATCTCCGACTCCTCCTCTGTCTCAACCAAGACCTCGACTCAAATCTTCATTTGTCTCTTCATCTTCACTAGGCCCATCAATGTAGAACAACTTCTTTTCAACACATTTATGTCCGTCCAAATTCTATCATCACACGCTTAAAGCATAACCCTTTTTCTCTTTTTTCTTCAATTTTTTGAGGTGTCAATCTAACTGGTTGAGGGAGTGTTGTGGCCAAGGTGTTGCGATCTCTGGTATAAGTGAAATGTTATCTCCTACTTGAAACAAATTTCTCCTCTTGCCCTTCTTGCCATAATCATCGAATAAGAAACCTTATAAGGATTAAACATACACACCTCATGCTCAATGTGATTATAAGACCCCCAAGAAATAGGTCATTCAGATTCTCTTCAGTAATATTTTCCACCCACAGAGAAATGTTTTGGAAGTGATAAATGTAATCCTTAACAGATCTTGTCTGTCTCAACTTTGCTAATTGGCTGAAGTAATTATCTGACACACTAGAACTATAGTGTAATTGCAAATCTTTAGTGAAGACTGTCCATGTAACATTAAGACCACTCTTCTGCCTTTGAGCACATAACCATCGATACCAAACGAATTGGTTAGGTTCGAGATACAAAGCTGCCATGGTTACATTTTTTCCTGATGGAATCTACTGGAGTTCAAAGAAATTATCCTTTTTTTTTTATCAAATTGAGTGGATCCTTTCCATCAAACTTGCACATCTCCACTTTTGGAAACATAGTATGGGCCTGCAGAGTGCTTGTATTTGGATTGTGCACACTCGAAGATCCACTCTAGCTCATGTGTCTATTATGTTGACCTGAGGATCCACCTTGATTGACATAAGTATGATTAACCATCATATGCGTACTGAATTTTTTCATGAACTACTCCAATATTTTTCTAATCCTTTCCACATCTTCTTTGTTGGCCACCCAAGATTCGAGGTCTCTTAGGTTAAACTCAAATTGGCTTACTTTATGGTCTGTCGAAGTAAACCCTAACCTTGAGGAATTTCTAGTTATATCTTTTGTCTTCAACTCCTTAACTACTATCTCATCCTTTTACTCGGTGTTTTACCCGGAGTGATGGGATTCTTCTTTCCTCTTGTGGAAGGCCCCGCCACGATGCCCCAAAATAGTAGGATGTAGAGATCACGGTCAAATTTTAGGGTTTCGATTTTGATACAAATTCGGCCAGATATAAAAAAACATAAAGAACAAACCCCAAATATATTTTTTTGCTTTCCGAAAATGTAACAAATTTGAAAAAATTCAACAATTTGCACCCTAGGGAGCGAGTTTATGAAAAACCCTAAATTTGTAATAACTTTTGCAAAATAAATCAAAAAAGTCTAAAATTTTTAGAGAACCTTACGTGAAATATTTTTCAACTCGTAAAAATATATCCCACCAATTTTCCTTGGTTCGCACTATATGGCAGAAACAAAAAATTAGGGGTTTTGCCCTAATTTAGGCCCATATCGCATCTCTAATACCACTTGTAATGAAATCACTTGTATAATTCAGATCATGAGTAGAAATATAACACCAAATAACATAATATTCCAAAATAATGATCTCAATATGCAATTAGAATAGCTTCGCCACTTCGAGGGGGCAACCTCCAAACCATACAATAAGACTCAAATGCTCTAATGATGATGAACTACTACCTGCAATACCCTATATATACTATTCATATGTTATGGCCATCACCAAGGCCGACCTACTAAGCATGAGAAAGTATAAATTATATAATAAAATGATATGGTAAGCCACAAGTCGGCTACTCATACTCATATCCTAATACAAGCATAGGTTAAGGGCATAACACTCAAGAAGTTGAAGTGTCGCATTCAAGTAATATGAGGTCGATCTAATTTGGTTGAGAGAAATTGAAAAGGACATCTATTACGTTGGAGCTAATAATAGGATTTCTACTTAATCGAGTTAACTATAGGAAATCTATTGATTAGAGCACTTGCATGTTGTGCATACTATTGTAAAGGTGCATGGCTATTATTAGCATGTGACCTATTTTGAGAAGTGCATGGGTGGTGAAGGGAAAGTCCCACCCCTATAAATATGTATTGATTTGCATAGTTTAGTGTGGTGAATTATTGTAGAGTTGTGTTGTTGGTTTTGACGTGCACATGACTCATGGAGATATTAATATAGTGTAAGAAGATTATGTGTTTTACAGTATTTAATGCAATGGAGTATATTGGTTGGATAATGGCATTAGACATAACTGAATTTGGCTCTTGTATGGTTAATCTTATCATAGTTATTGTTTAGTTCATCTTTCATATAATCTAAGATCTAGATCTGGTTTATGCATTGTGGGTTGTTTACTACTAGTTATGAATCTAAATATGTTTAAACATCATCATGTTAACATCATGTATAAGAAAATCTAAAGAGGGACCTAGTGCCTTTGTGCACTTTAGGTGAGCGCTCAACTTAGGTTGAGTGATGTGTCAGCACTGGGTTATTCACAATAAATTCTAGGTTGCATCATTGGTTCCATTTGTTGTCGGGACCTCTTTTTCAGTTGTTTTTAGGATGTTTCATGATGAAGACGTACGGTTGACCTTATCAAGTGTTGAGGAGTGGATAGTAGATCTAGAAGAAGAATACACTCGAGATTCAACATTGGATCTGAGTTTGACGACGCACACATGGGGTGGAGCAGAACTTGTATGACTATTTATATGAGAGTTTTCTTTGTTATCTTTCTATAGAGTTGTATGAGTGGCTGGTTGCTTATGCATCTAAAAGGAATTGGAGGTTTCACACACTTTTTGGATGTAGGAAGAATTTCAGGCCCTCTATGATGTTGATATAATTTGGACACATGTTGTGGACACTTGGTTCCATGGTGTTCTGAATAGCTATATTTTGGAGTACTCAATTTCCACTTATTCTTTCCCAGAGGTAGCTGAGTTTTAGTTTTTATGTTATCCCAGGGGAACCTATCTATAAGGCATTCCACTAGTGATCAAAATCTTGATGGTAACCCTTGAATTTGGAAGAGAATTTGATGGCTAGCTAAACCCCACCACGCGGGGGGCAAGAGTAGGTTTGGTGAAATATGGTGGACCTAGGGAGAGAGGAAAAGAGAAGAAAGGTGGCTCAAGTTCAATGAGGTAGGCATGCGAGAGGGATTTAGAGAAGTAACACGAGGTTGTAGAATGGATGGTGTTGTGGAGAGAGATGGCTCATGAAGGATTTGGAACTCACGCAGAGGACGTGGAGCTAGAGCATTTGGAACTCCCCCATTTGGGAAAGCATGATAGGGAACCCTCTCCACCTCTTATGAGAGTGCAATAGAGATGACATGGGTCGTGGGTGCACATCTGAATCTACCTAGTGACCTAGCCCTTGCACTTGGTTTTCCAGTTTCTAGTACAACCAGTAGTCAACAAGCTAGTTTGGGTAGTAAAATAACATGAGTGAATCAAATAAAAGTACATCTATGGTAAGAAGATGTCTTCCTTATTATTTGGAGGTACCTTTTTTATCAGGCATGTCATCAGCACAGAACTCAAGCGTATAAAATTTTGGACTCACCTCTGGGAATAGTACCACCTCACAGACTATAGGAGTTCAGTTTAGTACCACTTTGTTGGGACACATAGGTAGTACATCCTCTGTTCACTTCTGCTACAGGTGGAGGATCAGGGGGCATAGGTGGCTTAGGTTTCTAGTGGATCTGGGTCTTGCTAGAGGTAGAGGTAACACAGAGGTTCTAGATCTAGTGGGCATGGTCCTCACCAACCCCAAATATTTACATGGAGATGTCACTTCATCTTCTAGAGTATAGGGGAATAGAAGATGTTGTTGAGCATGTGCACATGTGTGAGATATTGTGGCATGCAAAAGGGATCACAACTTCTAGTGCAAAGGCAAGTCAGTTTGTAACTACATTACAGGGACACGTGTGCACATAATTGGTATAGAAGTTTGACCCTAATCAGACTTGCGTAGATTATACAACATTATGGGATGCTTTCCTTAAGGAATTTTATATCCCTAAGTTCGAGCAAGAAAAGTATAAGCACACTCAAGGATATTAAGTAGGGCACTACTGAGAGTGTTTGGGAATATGATGCCCATTTCAAAATGCTTTTGTCTAAACTTTCCTATGATATCCATGCAAGCCAACATGCATGCACAAGTGGTTCATCGGAGGCTTGATCACACCTTTTAGGAGGGTTGTCACATAAGACATATACGGATCCATGTGAAAAGCACTTGAAGCAGCATTATGCGCTTGAGGCAGTCGAAAGTATAGACACACTGGAGTGAGCCCATTCTTGGAAGCTCATATTATAGCTATGGAAAAGTAGTTGGAGAAACTATCGGCCAATTCAACGTACATGAGATGTGCATGGGATTTGGTGTATAGATTGTGAAGTAGAGGGGCACACTAAGGATAGTTGTCCCCATAGGTCAATGTGTTCATTGTTGTTAGACTACGAGAGATATGTCATTTAGACCATGATGTAAGTCATTCCCATTGTTACAATGCGTGATAAGGAAGAACGTATCTTGCTACTATAAGATTTTTCAGTCCATGACTCACAATACTAAAGATTACAGGTTGATTGATCAGATCCATGATGCCATTGATATTGGTGTATGAAAGACATGAGTTTTGATAACTCTAAAGGTAAAAGTGAGCACCATGATCATGATCACACTCAAGGGTGCTACTACGATCAAAATGAAGGGCACTTTGAAGGAGGTCATGGTAGAGGCCAGGATATTGTGGTGGATTCAGGGCCAAGGCCATGGTGGTGGATGAAGGTGAGTTTCCTCATGGAACATGTTATACGTGTGGATCTCTTGACCACTACAGGTGTGAATGTCCTCAGAATATTACTTGTTCTTTTTTTGTGGAAAGAATCATAACTATGAAGAGTTCCCAGACTTATATGAGCATCTTAGCAAGTAGCATAAACAAGAGAACAAGGGTGCATGGATGGTTAGAATACAACGCACCATGGAAAACCAATGGATGCCAAAGTTGGCACCATATCCTGAGGTAGTACTATGTGAAAATTACTACACGTGCTGAAGTTGTGCACGCTGCCAGAGAAGCATTGCAACAAAAAAATCCTACCATTACTAGGGAGGAGGTCTTACATGCAAGATACCTAGATCCTACACATCAGAAGGAGGTTTATCAGAAACCATGGAGGTGCTCATAAATATTTAGGGTGAAATACAATGTTTAAAGGAACAATCATGAAAGTTGGAGCAAAAAAGAAGCAGCAGAGATGGTCCAGTCAAATGTTGATGATCTGAAAGAGGTATGTAAGATGTTACGCCAGGAGAATATTATTCCATTACTAGGGAATTGGTTAAAGGAAACACTCCATGCATGCAGGTATTGAGAATGGATGGCAGATCTTGCATGCTTAATCTCCCCCTCATAGCTTGGATTATGACAAGGAGATCACCTAAATGTTGTTGGATGGGTGGCTTTTGAGCAATATATTGATTGACACAGGCATGGAAAGTTAATGTGCTTACTTTAGATGCATGGGTGCAGATGGGTAGACCTCCATTACATCCATCCTCTAATGTATTGTTTATGGAAAATCAAACTAAGGCCACTCCATAGGAGTTTTAAGGATGCATCCATTACTATACAAGGGGCCAAGTTCACTGGGGACTTTGAGGTTTTAGCACTTGCAGAAGCAGAAAACTTCCCAGCTCTACTTGGGTGCCCTTGGTGTTATGCAAATAATGTTGATCTATGGTTCAACAAGGGGTATATAAGTTTTGAGAACAAGGAAGAATGAGTTATTATCCCTTTGACAGATGGGAAATCTACACCTTATGTTGAACCTTTGAGTGAGGAAGACCTGAAACAAAATTTATGTGCATGTCATTCAGATCCGAAAGTACTTGAGCCATCTAAGGAAGGAATCCTCTAGTGGGATGATGCACAGTCCATTAGTGATACTACAAGTATTTCTTGTGATAATTGGGCACATGGAACTTATGAGATGGTTGGGCATGAAGTAAGAAGTGCATCTACATGTGGAGGAGGTACCTCATTGTATTAGGAGGATAAGTAACAACCTTGTACCCCAGGTACACTAGAAGAAGAGACCTTGAGGTATTCCTTGCACGCCATGGAAGAATAGTGGAAGGATCAAGTGGAAAAAGAAATATGTTAGTGTATACCCTATGCGGGATAACAACACGTTGGTGGATGGTTCACAGGGATAATCTCATAGAATGGAATGAAGTGAGAATTTCTCTAACAACCCGGTTCTCAGCAATGCACCTACTCAAATCTACACATATCATGGTAATCATCTTATTCAACACCATGTTCAAGTAGTGAGAGACTCTGGATAGAGGGGTAGGAAGCTTTACCACCTTCATTGTGGGTGCACAAAACTTTATTTCACTTTACGCAGCTTGTACGTGCACTTGGTATGTTTATGCGGAGCTAATGCATAGGGAGACTAGAAATTGGCAAGACTTGACTACGGAATGATCCAGACTTTTGACTACTTCTCCACTAAACCTCTAGTGAAAGAGGCATTATGAGTTATGGAGTGATTGACTATGGGAGATAGTGCAAAGGCTGAAGAACTCATTCAGAGTTATTTGGTGAGGCAGACCTAGAGCACATTTTGATGAAGTAGATGAGACAGATGTCAAACTACTTGAGCATGCTTTCCTTGAGAAGGAGAAAGGAAAGATGGTCTACATAGTGGATGAGGAAGAAGTAGAAAATTTGGACATAGATCATTCAGAAGGGTATGCATGAGGTCTTAGATAATGCGGATAAGAAGGCACGCACCTATCATGAACCTATGAAGACCAAGAAAGTGAACATTGGCATGGATGTTGAACCTAAGGAGGCCATAATTGGAGACTATTGGTCTATTCTAAAGTGGCTAAGATAATTGAGTTACTACGTGATTTCCAGGACTTATTTCCTAGGGGCTACCATGAGTTAAAGGGAGTGCATGAGTCTTTGGGTGAGATGAAGATTAAGTTAAAGGAAGGTGCATGCCCGGTTAGGAAGAGACCTTATAGGATGAACCCTAACCTATGCATAAAATTTAAAGAAGAAATTGACAAGATGTTGAAATCTGGCATCATTAAGCCCCTAGAAGAATCAGTGGGTTAGCCCCATGGTAATCAATATAAAGAAAGATGGTAGGATTAGGATTTGTGTGGACTACATGGAGCTTGAATGTTGCATGTGTGATTGATCCTTTTCCTACACCTTTCACCAAGGAAATATTAGAAGGCATTGCAGGGTGACAAAATTTACTCTTTTATAGATGGATTCTCTAGGTATCATCAGGTAAGAATTGCAAAGGAGGATCAAGAGAAAACAACTTTCACCACTAAATGGGGAAGTTTTTCATACACAGTGATGCCCTTTGGATTGAAGAACACACCTACTGTATTTTTGTGCATTGTGGTTCAAGCATTCCAGATTTTATTCACAAATTCTTGCAGGTTTACTTGATGATTGGATAATATATGGGCTTTGTCAAGGATCATTGTGACAACTTGTGATTAATGTTTGAGAGGTGCAAGATAGTTAAGCATCTCTTTAAACATCAAGAAGTGTGTATTTGCTACACCTTTTGGAACTCTGCTAGGGCATATCATCTGCAAGGAGGGTTTGTTAGTAGATCCAGCCAAGGTTGTAGTTATCTTAGGCCTAGAGGAGCCTACCAGTCAGAGTGAGGTGCATGGATTCTTGGGCCACACAGGGTATTATAAAAAAATTTATCAAAGGATATGCTAAGATTTTCATGCCCTTGGAGGATTATTAAAAGGTAAAGGGACATTTATTTGGGGAGAACCATGCAATGCAGTGCATTTGAAGCATTGAAGGAGAGGCTTACTACGACGACCTATTCTATGCTTTCCCCCTCATGGAACCAACCTTTTCACGTACATGTGGATGCCTCTGGCATGGCCATTGGCATGTATATTAGCTCATCCTAGAGAAGGTATTATAGATCATCCTATCTATTTTTCTAGTAGAAAGTTGACTCTTACAAAAAAATTATACAACTACAGAGCGCGAGGCCTTGTCAATGATCTACGTGCTTGCATAAGTTTAGATAATACTTGCTAGAAACACCTTTTTGTTCTATACAGATCACATGGCATTGAAATACTTGGTAAATAAGCCCATTTTATAGGGGCACATATGCGATGGGTTCTTTTATTCCAAGAGTTTGATTTTACAATCATGGTAAAGCCAGGAAAAAGAAATTCTGCCCAGACCACTTATCAAGAATTCAATCAGGAGAGGATGTGCAGACAATTGAAGATACAATGCCAGATGCATAGTTATATAGGTTAAACCATGCCCTCGGAATTGGAGGATATTGTTTTCTTTTTTATGCACACAGTATGGTGCTAGAAGGAATGAAAGCCTTGGAAAAGAAACAACTTGCAATTCACCACACCTTTCATGTTGATCAGTGGTGACCTATACAAACTAGGATGAGATGAAGTATTGCCGGTGTGTACTGGAGCATGAGCACACGAAAATCATGGAAGAGGCTCATGGTGGTATTGTAGGTGGACACTATGCAGGTGATGCCACCACGTGCGTGCAGATTCTACTCACTGGTTTATGGTGGGAAACCTTGTACAAGGATTACAAGGAGTATTGTAAGGCATGTGATCACTTTCAACACCTTGGAAAACTTGGGAAAAGAGATGAAATGCCTTTAAGGCCTATTACTAGTGTAGAGCCATTTGAAAAATGGGCAATAGACTTTGTGGGTCCTATTTCCCTAGCCACACATAGAAATGGATCACACTACATCATCACTTGTACATATTATCTTACAAGGTGGGAAGAAGCAACACCTACAAAGGATTGTACAATGGCTACAACAACAAGAAGGTTCTTATGGGAAAATATTCTTACTAGGTATGGATGTCCATTGAGTTTGACAAGTGATAGGGGCACACATTTCTTGAATGAGACAATCAGATATTATTGGATGAATTTATGGTCATGCACCACAAGACCACACCCTATCACCCTCAAGAAAATGGGACTATGAGGCCTTCAACAAGATATTGAGCCACCTTGAAAAAATTTGTGATGTTGGAAGGAAAGATTGGGATGATAAAGTTTTGTTGTACTTTGGGCATATAGAACAACCTACAAAAGGTTGAATAAGGCCACACCCTTTCAGTTGGTGTTTGGCATAGAAGTAGTTCTTCCCATAGAATTTATGTTACCTTCTTTGTGTATTATGCATGTGGGAGGTCTAGTTGATGAGAAAGCATTGGAAGAAAGAATTGACAAATTAATACAACTGGATGAGAGGTGTGCCATAGCACATTGGAGTCAAAAGCAGGAAAAGGCCAGGCAAAAGGCATGACATGATAGACACATCAAGGAAAAGAAGCTTGAGGTTGGGAAGATGGTGCTTCTTTATGATTCAAAGTTTTTGTGCCACCCAAGAAAGCTTAAGGTGCATTGGTTGGGACCGTATGTTATCACTCACATACTTGAATCAGGTGCTTTCCAATTAGAGGCGCTTGATGGAACATGGTTACCCGGTTACTTCAATGGGAGTAGGTTGAAGCCCTACTATAAATAAGCCTTCTTGGTGTTTGTAATAAGGTAATATTTCCATTTAGTATAGATTTCCCTTACTATATTTCATTTAATGTGTTTCCTTCTTCATCATTATGCTTTGTCAATTTAGTTCAGTGTTTTGTGTAATAAGCATGTTTGCACACTAGAAGCTGATCACAATCTGAAGTGTTTTTATGTGCAGAGGACTACACATACCCTTGGTGTGGGGTGGTTGTCATTCAAACATGGGTACACATAAGAAAATATTATTACAAGTGATTTCTCTTGTTAAAAAGTGCAGATATATGGAAAGGTGCTACTAGAAAGAAAATTGCTCCTAAAGAAGACCATAGCTAGAAATGAATGAATGAACATAGTATAATGTGAGGTAAGTTACAGGCCATAAAAAACTACTAGAGGAAGGCACAATAGTGGGAGAGGTACTTTGGTGCATGGAAGCACACAGAAGGAGGTCTATAGCCAAAAGGTAGGAAGGCACACTAGAAGGTTATAGTTGTGGCGCACAGTATCACGTAAAAATTGGGAAAATGGTCAATTAATGAGAGGATCGGTGGTAGGTAAAGGAGCAATAAATGTGATAAATTTTCCCAACTCTATATAAATATGTGATGCGGGTTCATTTCTACCTTTGCGATCATGAGTATTCGAGTGAGCTAGTTGTGACCAAACCGAGAAAAATGCGTTGAGGTGCAGAGAGTTGTGAAACCAGGAAAGGAGAGTAGATTTGTGCACAAAATTGGCTTGTGTCCCCATTCGAGAAGGGTTTGAGTGAAAGCAAAAGCATGCGAGAGAAGAAATAAAGTGCCATGGTTGAGAAGGAGCTAGGGCACAGTGGTTTTGAGGGCATGCATAGTTTTGAGCTAGGGCAATGGGAGCTTGCTCGATAGAGGTAAAAAGGTGCAACTTTATCTTATCATGGCACCAAGGAAAGCACCTAGAGCAGAACAAAGGGGAAGAAGAAGGTAGAAACCGAGGTCGAGGATGCTCCCAAAATTAATTTTTGAAAATGTAGTATCCAAAAGAAGTAATTATCAGATGGGATTGGGATTCCCATATCCATGGGGTGCAAGGTGATAGACTACAAACATCGCACCACCGATAATAAGGAGGAATTAGATGCATTATTGAATAGAAAGACCAACAAGTGAATGGTTGATGACATGTCAGTTTATGATGATGTTGGAGAGAATTTTTTGAAGAAGGTAGGGTGTACCAGCTATACAAACTCTCATACTTTGGAAAACTAAAGAATCTATACATGGTGGCTTATGAGCAGAGTCCATGAGGACTTCTTCTACTTTGCTGGGCGGTGGGTGAGGATCACAACGCCCTTAATTGCTATGTTGACAGGATTAAAGGGCATAGGGACAGAGGTTAGTAGTGATCTAACTGATAAGGTAGCTTCATGTGGCCACCAACAAGGAGTTGGGATATTCAAAGAGTTCACGTGGAATGGATATTTACAAGTTAAGGAAGTACCATGTGGTACAAGGTGGTCATGCACTTACTCACCAAGTTGAATGATCAAAAAGGTGGTCACAAGTGAACACCATGTGGCTACACATTGCTAAGAAGATTTCACAAGGAGAAGTTTACAACTTAGCAGGATACATAGTAGATATACAATCATTGAGGAAGCACATGCAATGAGAAGATAAGTTTTGGTGTTGTCTATTATCACTTGTGTTTGTAGAAATTGGAGTGCTCGATGGGCCAAACAAAAAATCTGGGAATACCCCATGGAAAATAAGTCCCTCATCGAGAGAGGTTTGAAAAGTATTTATGTGAAGGATCAATGAGTGGTTCCATTTCAAGAAAGGGAGGAGTTATGGTATGACTGACTTCATGTGGCCTTTGAGGAGGAATGGTGTATTCCAAAGGAGCTACCCTCAGTGGTGGGAAAGGCCATGTAATTGTGGTATATCAACATTTTTTCATCACATGGTTCACAATGAAGGATGGGACATGGAGTCCTTGGTGCAAACTACCATACACCTTCACATCATGATTATTTTAGGTAGCAGTACATAGGCTTTACGATGCGCATCGGTTAATCTACAATGCGGACAAGGTAGAAAATGACTACCATACCTTAAGGAAAACTTATGTTTATCCAAGTAAATTTTCCTACATTGAGAGGCTTATTTCTATGATGATATAAGTATGAATCTAGTAAGTTTGGCCATTGGGGATAGTGGGGCCATGCTTATCTATATCTCCAACTTAAGCCTAGGTTGGAAAAGGGCCAATACGTGGAGAATGAGTTCATGCTCCCAGGCCCGCCTAAAGGCAAGCATACAGTTGAAAATGTGGCAGCTCCAAAGCCTGCCTCGACCTTAGAGGAAGATGAGGAAGGAGAACTCAATGAGGATAGTGGAGGCTTGACCACAGAGGCTAGAGATAGCCCACTAAAAAATAAAGTGAGCGTGCAGATACTCCTCCATAACAGCAAGGAGAAGAGGAAGACTTGGACATAAACACAGTCCATGAGGAACACCAGTTCAAGAGGGTGTTCGAAGAACCAGAACCCAAGGCATAGGGACATCCCAACCTTTACAAAGGTCACCTCAACTCTCCCCTAAAAAATAAACACCTAAGAAAAATAAGAGAAGAAATTTTAAGCTTAAAGATAACGAGGAGGAGGAGTCAGGGGAGAGCAGTGCATCAGAACCCTGGTTCAACTTAAAGATGCATTTGAGCCCCAGGATGAGGAGATGAGAGATGATGAGGAAGGGGTGAAAGAAGCAGAGGAAGTTGTGGGCGAGCCACCCAACACACCCATTACTACTCAAGAAGGAGAAGGGCCAACTCCAGACCCTAGCACCCAGGTTTCTAAGGGGCCAAGGACAAAAAGAGAGAGGACAAGTGAAGAATATGTTGTCCCTAATATGGGTTATGCTTGAAGACACAAGAAAAATCATCTGCACCCATTTTTCAGAGCATTATGGGCCTGAAAGAGTTATATGGGTGGGAGCTGATGGATCTAGATATGGCTACTACATGCACAAGGAAGCAATTATCCTGGTCCATGCAGACTCATATGGATGAACCAGATTTTGATGTGTGTGAAGAGTCATGTGTCTCATGCAGAGTGAAGAAGGCACCACAGAGCAAGAACATGACATAAAACCTATTATAATGTCTAATGAGTAGGTCAACAATGCCTTGGTCAAGGTATCTGCTTGAGGTGGTATGGAGGAACATTGATAAGGCCACCACCATTCGAGTGCTACTTGAAGATAACAAGGATAAGACCAAAAGATAAAGCACTTAAAGAAGAGAAGGAATGAGAAGAGGCAAAGAATGAGGCCTTCATTAACATGGCTGAGGAGCTTGGTGATCACATTCTTAAAACAAGGCCTCATCTAGAATCTCAAGTTCTTGAAAAATTTCCTTCTGTTATGCATTATTTACGCACTTTGGTCAATTTGTATTAGATGATAGGCCAATTCAATGCCTACACCAAAATATTCTGCACAAGAAGCAGCAAGAACAAGGGCCAATATTGTTAGAAAAAATTTTCAACTTACGAGGCTTTACTCCAAACCTTGAAAGATGAGCTGAAGAAATCCAACCAAGCTCTCAATTTATGTGTGGTTTCAGACATGCATAATAAGGATCAGAACTATAGTAGAGGACAATGAAGTTCTGAAGGCAATGAAAGATGAAACACTTGGGCATGCAAAAAGGTTAGCACTTGGTAAAACAAAAGTGTGAGGCCCTCGCAGTAGCCCAGATCCACACAAGGATAGAATTGATGAGATTGGGAAACTCATAACATAGAAAGATGGATCTCATGGAAGGAATGTTGTTAGGTATGGCCAATGTTGTCAAGTGCTACTACAAAATGAGAAAGAGAAGATCACTCAAGATGAATTGGATGTCATAGCCACCGATATTCCAGAGAAAACAAGGAATGTGCTAAGTGACTAAAAGACCTTAGAGGCTGAACTCAAAAGTGAATATCTAGAGTTAATCCTTCCAGTCGAAGAAGAGGGTGTTGCAGAGTAAATTTCATTCTTTTGTATAATGTTTCATTCATTCTTTCATTACTTATTATTTATTGTTGGAGACATCAAAAATAATTCCCATTTTCGGGATGACAAAATGTACTTTAGTGTGGGGTAATGTTGAGCAGATAAAATGTTTCTCTAAGGAGAAGACACATGAAGGATGCGTGCGGGAACAAGGCACATTTGAAGGCGCGAGAAGATAGAAAAGAAAACGTGCGCTAGAACACTTTGGATCAAGACTTAGCCATTTTTTGGATAAGGACTATTTTTGGAGATAACGTGTGGAGCACACATAGAGATGAAGACTTGCGCTCACACAATGGTATTTTGGGAACAAGTGGCAGATAAGCGCCATGCATAGTTTAAGCTAATAATAGGATTTCTACTTGGAGTTAACTATAGGAAATCTATTGTTAGAGAACTTGCATGTTGTGCATACTATTGTAAAGGCACATGGCTATTATTAACATGTGACCTATTTTGAGAAGTGCATGGGTGGTGAAGGAAAGTCCCCACCCCTATAAATATGTATTGATTTGTGGTGAGTTATTGTAGAGTTGTTATGCTTAGTTTTGACATGTTTGATGACTCATGACTCTCATGGAGATACTTGATATAGTGTAAGAAGATTATGTGTTTTACAGTATTTAATGCAATAGAGTATATTAGTTGGATAATGACATTAGACATAACTGAATTTGGCTCTTTTATGGTTAATCTTATCATATTTATTATTTAGTTCATCTTTCATATAATCTAATATCTAGATCTGGTTTATGCATTGTGGGTTGTTTACTACTAGTTGTGAATCAATATGTTTAAATATTTTATATGAGATTTTATTTGATATATTTCTAATAGACACACAAGCAACCAGCCACTCGTAAAACTCTATTAGTGGTAGTTCATTATTTTAGTGGGTTTTTTCCTAGCTTGGGTTTCCCACATTAAATTTATCTCGGTGTGTGATTTCTCCTTTTTCTGCTTGTGATTAATTGGTAATGAATATTTAATGATCCAAGTTATGAGGTAAAAATTTGAATAGACACTGATTCACCCCCCCTCTCAGTGTCCTAGTTTCCAAAAATGATACATAGCCAACTATTTTGGGTCAAAGGGGAGGATGAGAGGTTTATCCTTTTAAGGATATCTATAATTTGCATAGTTTTATTTAATGATACAAAATCAATTCTAGGTTGATATTCTTTTATTGTTGGAGGAGTTTATTTTCAACTTTAATTCTATTTTAGATAGGTTATTCTCTTGGGGAGGTCTCACCAAGGTGAGATGAGAAACTTTCATGACGTCAATAATTGTAACAAGATTCTTTCCCTTTTCAAGGACAACTAACTTTTAGATGACATTCATATGCAACTTCTTATGTGTATTATTCATTTTTTACTTCTTGAGGTTTGTTTGAATGATGAAAAATGTGGTCAAGTCTTATTTGGCTATAAATACTCTCTCTAAACTTAAGAATTGTATTTCGTAAAATGGTGTGGATATTATGGCCTTCATTTAGTGGAGCCAAGGTCACCCTAAAATCATGTTGTAATTTGTGTCCCTATCAATAAGATTAAATTTTATGAGGATTGGTTTAGGATCTAAATTTATTGGGAGGATAATTATTCCTATTTAAGTAGTTATAGTGCTATCGTAGCATTATAAGGTGTTTTGGGTTAATGTGAAGTTAGTCTCATCATACCCAATCTTATTTATGAAGGATAGGGGGACTATATTGATAAAAAAACCTTTGTAAACAATTTCCAATTTAATAAGGTTGTTTTAGATCCATACTTATAGGTAGAGAGCCACATCACCTTTCCTAGTGACTTTTACATCTATACGTGGCTATTGTAAGTCATAGAAATACCTAGTGTCCCTCACAATCACACCCGTTGGGAATATGTCAATGTTGATATGAATAATTTGATCCTCAAGAGGTGTGACATAGGCTAAGTGTTTAATATTAAAGGCTTCCAATAGGTTGAGCCAATGTGTGCAGGGAGTTCTTTAGAAGATATAGGAAGGATATATGTGAAAATGTCCTATTACATTGAAAAACTAATATACTATTAGGACATCTATGTTATAACATTCATTACCCCTTTAAAAAATTTTCCTTAAAGTTTTAGGTCTATAAATTATTTTTAAAGCTATTGGAGAGGATCCCAAGTTACAACTTCTAGTTGCATGCCTCTCCATTATTACATGATGTCAATGATGGTATTGTTTGTAGTTTACATGTTTATCTAGGTATGATAGCCTTAGGTTCCAAGTTAATGGAGATCTCTTCATCCAATTTCAAAATATTATTATACCCATGAAATCAATACCCAATGGCCTTCTTCAAACATGATACATAAAATTAGGATGAATCTTAGAAGATGAAGCTAGGTATAATTTATATGACATGTGTCCAATTTTATTGTAAAACCTAGTATAGTCCATAGAATGAGTGTATTAAATTTTTTTCCTTCAAGATTTAAGGAAGTTTTTTTATATGTTTGGAGTTATGAAAATATCATGTCCCTAACTATAAATGTGTGTTATGAATGGTGTTGTATAATTTTGTTTTCATTTGGTTATAATCTTGTAGTAATTTATCATTTTGATCCCATAATAGAGTTTCCCGCATATATAGGGTCAAATCACTAGCTTTCATCTTAGAGCTACATGGAAGGTAGGATATAAGATACAATGGTATTTGGCCATATCAACCTCATAGGGTGTGATTTAATAAAAATTAAATTTATGTTAAACCCTACTATTGCATAGTCACGTACGATATTTAAATAATAAAGCATGGATCTGACACAAACACTAAGCTAGATAAAAATGAAACCCTATGTGCAAGAGGGAGGATAAAATACTTAGTTGATATTCACTTAATCTTGAAGTATTTTGGACTATAAAACTAGTAAACAAGAGAATAATAATGTCATGCAATCAAACACATAAAATCTTGGAACTGTTCGGATGATCCAGGGCCTAGGGCTCATGGGACAAGAATTGGGCACTTAGGCATCAGAGACCGCCGGTAGGCACCTATGACTACGTAAGACCTCATAAACTAATTTTTCTTATTTCCCAAGGTGGTCACTAACCTTTTTTATTGGTCACGTGTATGTCATTGGATGATCAATGTATTCGCATATAACCTGTAAAACGATGAAGACCTGCAAAACCCCCAAACGACATTAATTCCCGAAAAGAAAAGATATAAAATTGGGAGTCGAACTGACCCCGACTGTCACCTAATAGAGTTAACTTATGACCAAGTGCTATACTACATCTCAAACTCCATGTATTTATTGTGCATGTGTAAAAATTGTGCCCTAGGAAGCTCTTGTGTAAGCACACTTGATAGCAAGCGATAATTAGATGTACCAATGTAAATAGATGTGTGGATGACGAAATGAACTTCCCCTCCTATGCATGTATGTATAAAATGCAATCCTTTTCCCTTTTGTTGGACCACGATTACCATTAGACCAAAACCCATAGGTATTAGTCTCTGCTACAATCTTCAGAGTTAGGATCTACGAGAGGTAATTAGTCCATGTCATGAAACTCACGAAGAGCGTTGGACACACATGCCAACAATCTCCCCCTCAACGTTACCCAAGTGAGTTTCGAACTCGAGACATGTCACTCTGATACCATTTGTTGGACCATGATTGCGGTTAGACCAAAACCCATAGGTATTAGTCTCCACTACAATCGTCAGAGTTAGGATCTATGAGAGGCGGTTAGTCCATGTCATGAAACTCACGGGAGCACTGGAAACACATGCCAACACCTTGAATGAGTGTTAGATGAATGTCTTTGACACTCTTAGATTCCTTGGATGTAACCTTAGGTGGTGATAATAGATGCTTAGAACTTGGTCCCTTATTTTGGTCACATAGATTTATAATTATATGACTCCCTTGTTTGAATTTAGTAATTGAAAACTAAAAGGTTTACCCATAAGAAAAAAAATATTCCCAAAAGATAAAAGAGGCCCAAAGAGATGAGTAAGATACAAAGAGGTCAGGTGTGCCTAGAAGGACGAGGGTGCCCGGCACTGCATCTGGCAGGCGCTAGTATCCAGAGTCATGAAACATAAAGAAATGAAGTATCGATTGGGTTGTAAGGTGTGAAAGACTAGAAAGAAGACCATATCTACAAAACAAAAAGGCCAAATATAGTTTTCAGCTACTAGTTTTCTCTCTTAGGAATCATGTGAATGCAAGTATGTGTTTATAGATCTAAAATTATACCCAAGTATGTGATTTTGTGTCTACATTTTCCCCCACTTTATGTTATTAAGTGTCTACATTTTCCCCCACTTTGTGCCTATACTGTGAAAATTGCTTTGTGAACTACTAAAAACTATGTTGATCTAAGAAATTAATGGTAATTGACTCGTGGTCATATGCACCCAGGAAAGGTCAGGAGCTCCCAGGCGTTGATGTCTATATTTGGGTGTTGGTGTTTATGTTGAACTAAGGACCCAAGTTAGATTATAGATCATTATGTAACTATAATTTTTTTCTTTTTCCTATATTGTGTAAGCATGTATAAAATCTCTAAGCTTCTGTATAGGGTGACTAATTAACCCAATGTATGACCCCCTTTTTGGGGTGCATGCAACATCGCTAGGAGTGTGTAGCCCGAAGGAGAGGGCTGAATGTTGATCTGAAACTATATCCCTATATGGGGATGGAATGTGCATAGTAAAACTATGGAACATGCAAAAAAGTTGGCTAGATACATGTATTAGTATAAAATTATCAAGCATGCAATAGAAAAAATAGTGTAAACATGAAAAATGTGCAAAACAAAGTAGCCCGCGAAAGTGAGTTTCAAATATGGGACATCACTCACAATGTTGCGAGATAATTAGGACTGAAGTGGACAAAATAAAATAAGCAATTATCAAAAAATAGATAGGGTGAAGCCCACAAATAATGGAATATAATGGAGGATAATGACAAACAAAGTGTAATGACAACCATGGTGGAAAATAGTCTTACAAAGAAAAATGTTGCACATGAAACACCCATTAACATATTATAAGTGTTGGAAGCATAATAAACTAAGAGGGGTGGTGAATCAGTTCTTTAAACCTTTAAAATAATTTCAAATTATCATACATTCACCATTAACATTTATCCATCCATCAATGTGTGATTAACAACATGAAATAATAAACCATATAAGCACAACCAAGAGAGCATACACATGAACACAAGATATAAGTGGGAAACATCCATGGGAAAGAAAAACATTGAAACTCTAATTATATTACACAAATAAAATAATTTTAGTGAAGCACCAACTTCACAAGGAGCACCAACCCCTGGTTTAGTGAGGCACCAACCCCACAAGGTAGTTTAGTAGATCACCAACCCTACAAGGAGCACCAACCCATAATTTAGTGAAAACCCACTCCAAAAGGAGGATACAACCCCCTAATATGACCAAGCACCAACTCATCCACCTGAATATATCTAATCTCTAATTTCACTACTGCCACAATTGATGGAGATCACAATTTCAGCTCACAAACCCTAGGTCTTTAACATTGATCTTTCTTCCTCTTTCTCAACTTTTCTTGCCTCTAAAATATTTCTCTCATGATTTAATATCTTCCTCAATCTGAAACACATCTTATCTTCCCTCAAATCATGCCTTTTACCTACAAATATCTCTCCTCTAGGTCACACTACTCCATGCAAGACTAGCTCTCAAAATGAGCTAAAACATCACTTTTATATGCAAATATTATTTCTAACCCAAATGAGGTTGGTATCCCATGAAAAATTAGACCCATGCATCATTAAAAACATCCCATAACTTTTCCACAATATATACAAGTGACCCAAGTAGGTCGACCTAGCAAAAACCTTCATTTCATGATCCAAAAATCACTAAAACACATGCATTGGGATGCCAAAAATATCCTCATTCCAAAACCATGATTATTAAAGATCCCATATTCATAAAACATGATTAATAAATCATTTAAAAATTTACTATGGTCACAATTTTTTTTAACCAATCAAATTATTTCATTTAATGGGCCCAGTTTCCTTTACAAATCTCAAAACAATTGTTTCATGCACCCTTCAGCACCTTGGAAACTTCATAATGACATAAAATCACTTATACTTCCAAAAAAACATGTCATGTGACCCTTAAAATTAAATTTAATTACTTTTTAAACACTTCTAAGTAATTTATAATTTATGAAACATCCCTCACTTCAAACCACGGCTACTTTTTTCCTTCACCAAATCATCCTGCAAAAACTATGTTTCCAAAGGTTAGCTCATAAAATCATTTCTACATATATTCAAGACCTAAAATGGATTAATTTTATTCCAAATTCATCCTTATTCACATTTCATGTGATATGAAGCATCACCTAATCCATCACATGCTTCAAAAAACATAAAACTGCACCAAAACAGATGTTGTCTTGAACTTCCAAAAATATTATTTCTCAAATAATGACCTGAAAACCATATAAAATGACCTCATCATGAGGCAATACATATATAACTAGAAATATATCTGAATATAATTTCCAACACAACTTGAATCACCTAAAAACTCAACTTGTAGCTCAAGTTATGACCAATTTACTGGACCCTATTATTTGAGATCCCAAAACTACCCTTTGACCAGTCAACCTGTTTGGACCTCAAAACATCATGAAACTACATGAACATGTCCTGAAACCTCCATGTACATCAATAAAAACTACCATACATTATTCACCATAATTTTTTCATGCTACTCCTTGGACCATCTTGTCCTAAAACCTTATTCTCTATAAACTACTATTTTAGGTGGGGCCACATATCACCATGGCCTCAACCATACATTTATGTAATTTCAGAGGATTTATATACAAAATAAAATCATAAATTTTATGAATCAATCAAAACTAGGTCACAAAACTTTACTTTCTGTCAACTGCTCCTAGCTAGGGTTTAACTAGGGTTTTAGACCACTTTACCTTTTTAACGATCATTCATAAAAACGTGACTATCAAACCACCTCATTATTTTTTTTAAATATTTATAAATTTAAATATAATATATTCCAAGTATCTCAGGTCTGCATGAAAATCATACAATTCACAACTAGCATCAGAAGGTCCAAGTTTGTTATAAAAATACATTGTTTCTTACCCGGTTTCATCAAATCTTCTATATCTTCAAAAATATTCAGCATAATGACCTAAAACTTGGCATGAATCACCATGAAAACATTATATAACTTCTCATAGTCACCAAGTATCCTAGTTATTCCTGAAAATTTCCACTCATAATGACTTACCCGTGACAAATTGCATGTTTCTCACGTGTAGCTTCCCAAGGACCTCAAATATGTAGTGATTCACTGAATGCAGACCTAAAACTTATTAAACATGCCATGTATACCATCACCATGCTACTACCATTCTTTTAAAATATTTATTTTCTCCAAATCTCACATCTCCTTACCATTCTGCATGCTCTAGGGCTCGAAACAAGCCTAGAATGACCTAACTCAACCATGAACTGACCATGCTAACTCAATGTAGACCCATGTACACTCATGAAATGCCTATATGAACATGTATGATATCATGACATCCTCTAATCAGCTTGGGATACCTCATACTATGACTCATCATACTCAACCATACACCAAGACACTATTGAACTCACCAAAACTTGACACTACCAATCAACCTTCATGTTGGACTCATGAATCATCATATGGGGACTCACATGACTACATAAAACCATTTTCCATCAATGGGGTTGACATAAATGACAACACTAACCCACAATGGCCAAAAGAAAGATGAAGAATATGTCAAGATGTGTATGTATCGATAGAATAAGTAGTGTGCAAGTAAAAGTAGGAAGTAGTATAAAATGAAACAATAGCACCTGTAGTGTGTAATAAAGTAGATTCCCCCAGGAGCCTCGGTGGGACTGGTAAGAGGTACAATGCCAAGTATCAATGTTGTGTGTAAAGATCTATGTAAATTTTGCATTCATAACTAGAGAACAAGTGAACGTGCATGTGTATATAGAAAATATAATGACATACAAAGTATCTGTCTAGCATGTGAAACAAAGTGTACATGTAACTAGTATAAGAAAGCAAGAGTATGTGTAACCAATATATGTAGTATGTTGTGAATGAGTGAGATGGAATGATATGCAATGTGAATGTGATAGAAGCGATGCCCCCCTGCAATGGATGTTTATGAGTATGAGATGAGGTTCATTTATAAAAGTCCCCTCGACAATTAAGAATGAACCATAGAACAAGAGTGAGTCATCAAGAAATGGTTTGAGCTATGCACTAGATAGATAGATCAAGGAATCATAGAGCATAGATTGTAAAATAGGATAGTATGATGTGTGAGAAGAAAATTCTAGAAATATGTATCATGAAGCGAGTGTAAAATGTGTAATGTGTGAGGTTCACGGATGTAATATTCCCTCAATAGTCAAGTGTGAACCTTAACACAAGAGTGTGTCATATGGTGGTGATGATACAAGTTGTGTGTATCAATATGTGTAGGATGAATGAGAATGACTAGATATGAAGTACTGAGCATGATGGTAGAAATGAAAGACACCTTATAATGTTAAGAGGGGGGATAAAGCATAATGCCCCCCCATGTGTGTGATGTAGAGAAGAATCAAGTAACATCATCTAAAAGATCATCATTTTCATGGTCAAAGTTGAATGGATAAGTGTTAGAGACTTGATAACCAATAGTATAGGTTTGATCATGTAAAGATCCATTATAGCATAAATTGTAGATGCCCATTACATATTATTCACTAGTGAAAGGTGGTAGTTGACATCCATGTGCATACCAATGAGTAGGATTTTGTGTATAGCTGAGAAATGAATCATTGAAAATAGAAACATGGCCAAAAGGCATGGGAAATGTGATATCAATATGATCGAGATCTAAAGTGCCTCCAATGTAGTCAAGCCAAGACTACCCAAGAGTAAGTGGATAAGTACGAGAAGTGTGTGTGATAAAGACTAGTAAATGGAATACATGGAGGCCATAAGCAATAGTGATGCAAGCATATCCATGGTAGAGGTGAGGAGAATGAGGTGGAGGGAGGATATCATCCAGTGTGAATCCTATCCAAGCCAAGCCATCATGTGTGTAAACAATATCAGAGAAATTAGGATCAAATAGAATGTGTTTCCAATAATACTTACTCATGAAAAGAGTGCATGTGAAAGTAGGAAGCACATATGCGGGTTGTTCATGAGAAGATGAGGAAGATGAAATGACGTCGATGTATGGACAGAGCCCCAAAAAATTACCATAACATTAGTAGGAGGGGTGAGGATTAAGTGGATGGCATGGTGTCCAATAAACAAACAATTCCTTCAAGTGGAGGCAAGTTGACAAGATAGTCTGTGGGTTATATATCATCAACTAGGATGCATAGTAATAGTATACATTGGAGTAGGTAATGCAGTGGTTGGTCTAGGAGGAAATATTTGAATCGGTCATGATCAACAACTGATTATATATTCAAAGCCATCATATAAGAATTTAATGGAATGGTGAACTATAGAAGACACTTGTCTACATGGCGTGAAGTCATGGCCACCAAGTAAGCAATCATACTTGAACTATGATATCGATAATAAAGAATATTGTAAGAACATTTTTTGTCCCAACGGTGATAGGTAAAGTAATATTTCCTATGCATGGACGTATAGAAGAATCATACACATGGAGAGAAATGGAGATGGGCTAACATTAGATAAGGAAAGGCCAATATTATGAAGGAGTGATAAAGTACAAAGATTGAGCTCAAATCTATTATCGATTATAGTCCGCTTAGTACCCATGCTATAAATGTGAGATGGTATATATAGGGGAGGATCATTATCATAAATAAAAATATTGGAAGCTATATCAGATGGAAAATTAAGTTGTTGAGAAAATGCATCTACAAATGTCTGATATACTATGTCCAGATGAGTATTAGAAGGAATGTGAGTATTAGCCAAGAGAGAAATTATTTTAGCTCTACAATCAAGATTGGCTAGCAAGAAATCATGAATGGAGATATCCATGATGAGATAATCCTAGGAAAATGAAAGAAGTGATGAGATGAGGACCCAAGAGTGTTCGAATAAGATGGGTTCACCAAATGATTTTAAAAAAATATATTAAACCCTACTATTACAGGGGTCACATTCAATATTTAAATGATAAAGCATAAATATGATACAAGCACTAAGCTAGATAAAAATGAAACCATAGGTGCAAGAGGGAGGATAAAATACTTAGCTGATATTTGCTTAATTACAAAGCATTATGGACTAGAAAATGGTAAATAGAGTAGTCTGTCACAATCAAACATAGAAAATCTTAACTTCCGTGATGAGCCGGACTAGGGAACCTAGGCTCTAGAGACCACTAGTAGGTGCATGTGACTCACACAAGACCTCATAAACTTAATTTTCTTGTGTCATAAGGTGGTCGATAACCTTCATTATTGGTCATCTATATGTTGATGGATGATCGTTGAATTCACCTATAACCTGAGGAAAGGCCAATATTTAAAGGAGTGATAAAGTACAAAGATTGAGCTCAAATTTGTTATCGATTATAGTCTGCTTAATACCCATGTTATAAATGTGAGCTAGTATATATAGGGGAGGATCATTTTCATAAATAAAAATATGAAAACTACATCAGATGGAAAATTAAGTTGAGAAAATGCATCTACAAATGTCTGATATATTATGTCTGGATGAGTAGTAGAAGGAATACGAGTATTAGCCAAGAGAGAAATTATTTTAGCTCTATAATCAGGATTGGCTAGCAATAAATCATGAATGGAGATATCCATGATGAGATAATCTTAGGAAAATAAAAGAAGTGATGAGATGAGGACACAAGAGTGTTTGAATGAGACGGGTTCACCAAATGATTTTTAAAAAATAGAATTTATGTTCAACCCTAATATTGCAAGGTCACGTACAATATTTAAATGATAAAGCACAAATATGATACAAACACTAAACTAGATAAAAATGAAACCATAGGTGCAAGAGGGAGGATAAAACACTTAGTTGATATTCGCTTAATTACAAAGTATTATGGACTAGAAAAATGGTAAATATGAAGAGTAGACTGTCACAATCGAACACATAAAATCTTAGAATTGTGAGATGAGTTGGGACTAGGCCGCCTAGGCTCTAGAGACCACTGTTAGGCACCTATGACTACGCAAGACCTCATAAACTTATTTTTCTTGTGTCATAAGGTGGTCACTAACCTTCATTGTTGGTCGTTTGTATGTTGATTTATGATCGTTGTATTTGCTTATAACCAGAGGAAAGGCCAATATTCTGAAGGAGTGATAAAGTACAAATATTGGGCTCAGATATGTTATCGATTATAATCTACTTAATACCCATGCTATAAATGTGAGCTAGGTATATATAGGGAAGGATCATTATCATAAATAAAAAGATTAGCAGCTATGTCAGATGGAAAATTAAGTTGTTAAGAAAATGCATCTACGAATGTTTGATATACTATGTCTGGATGAGTAGTAGAAGGAATGTGAGTATTAGCCAAGAGAGAAATGATTTTAGCTCTACAATCAAGATTGGCTAGCAATAAATCACGAATGGATATATCCATGATGAGATAATCCTAGAAAATGAAAGAAGTGATGAGATGAGGACACAAGAGTGTTCAAATGATACTGGTTCACCAAATGATTTTTAAAAATAGAATTTATGTTAAACCCTAATATTACAAGGTCACATACAATATTTAAATGATAAAGCACAAATATGATACAAGCACTAAGCTAGATAAAAATGAAACCATAGATGCAAGAGGGAGGATAAAATAATTAGTTGATATTCACTTAATTACAAAGTATTATGGACTAGAAAAATAGTAAACATGAGAAGTAGATCACTGTCAAATCGAACACAAAAAAATCTTGAACTGCCGATAAGTCGACTAGGGCACTTAGGACAAGACTAGAATGCCTAGGCTCTGAGACCACCGGTAGGTAGGCTTGTGACTATATAAGACCTTAAAACTTATTTTTCTTGTGTCATAACGTGGTCGCTAACCTTCGTTATTGGTTGTATGTATGTTGTTAGATGATCATTGTATTCACCTATAACATACAAAAGGATAAAGACTTGCAAAACCCTCAAACTACATCAAATCCCAAAAAGAAAAAATGCAAAATGGGGAGTCGGACTAACCCCAACGGTCACTTGATAGAGTGAACTTACGATCAAGCGTTGCACTACATCTCATAATCCATGTAGTTCTTGTGCATGTGTGTAGAAATTGTGCCCTAGGAAGCTCTTGTGGAAGCACGTGTGATACCGAGTGATAGATAGATTTGCTAATGTAAATATATGTGTGGATGGAAAATTGAACTTCCCCCTATGCATGCATGCATACGAATGTAATCCCATATCCCTTGAATGAGTGCTAGATGAATGCCTTTTATGCTCTTATATGCCTTTAGATGCAACCTTAGGTGATGATAATAGATGCTCGAGCTTGGTACTTTATTTTGGTCACATATCTTTGTATTTATATGATTCCCTTATTTTAATTTCATAGTTGATAACTAAAATGCCGACCCATAAGAAAACAAGATTCCCAAAAGATAAAAGAGGCCCAAGAAGGTGTGAGTAAGATACAAAGAGGTCGGGGTGCCCAGAAGGATGAGGGCACCTGAGTGCTGGCATCCTAGCTGGGAACTAGTGTTTAGAGTCATGAAAGATAAAACAATAAAGTATCAACTGGGCTGTAAGGTGTGAAAGACTCAAGACAGAAAAAAAGCCAAAGATAGCTGTCAATTACTAGTTTTCTTGCTTATGAATCATGTGAATGAAAGTATGTGTTTATGGACCTATAAATGTACCCACGTGTGTGATTTTTGTCTACAAGGTGTCATATTATTTCAAGTGTGGTAAAAAATGTTATAACACACTTTAACAAGAGGGACTCACTTAGCCTAGTTTTTCCCTTGATTCGAGGAAAAATAATGGAATCGGGTATCCAATAATTTTTCAACAATCTCTATTTCGATGTTCATCTAATGGTGGTATGCTAAGATCATTTTGAGTTATGTGTCTTATTGTTTTAATAATTCCTCATTAAAACAAGTTTGTGATATGATAAAATGGAAGAGGGCATACTATAGAGGTGGAAAATTTGATCAATATAACTTAGTTCCACCATTGAAGTTTTGGAAGGAAACTTTAATGATAAAAAGGGCATATTTATAAAGGAATTCAACCATAAAAAGGATGATTAATTTCTAACTAGAATTGGGAAACCCTTCACTCAAGTCCATGTAGAAATATCTCTATATTACAATTTGGGAATCGGTAGTGGTATTAGAGTACCAAGAATCAAGTTAAACTCTCCTTTTGACATTGACATGTATTAATATCCCACAAAAAAATTTATATGTTTTTTTAATTTTGTGTTTCAGCTTCCTATCCAGATGAGTGTACGAGTAATCAAGAAACACTAAACAATGTCGAGTATACAAGGGCTTAGTACCTTGGAGATGACGATGGATGATACAGGCACAAAGTCGATATATGCATGATATAAAGAAGTTGGATCTGCAAAACTAAAATAGATAAGATTAGATCATAATATGCGGGGTTACCCTGACAGTGCGGTTCCAAGAGGATTTTAACTCCCTTGGAGGATTTCAACCCCCGTGTTAGACAAGATAATAATAGATCATGAATAGTAGTAATGGAATATAAAATGACAAGTAACTAAAATGATGAGAGGACTTAGCTTGTGCTCTGCTATGGAGATGAACTGGGCATCAAGATGGCAAGATAATGAACCATGGAAAATATTTCTCCTCAAACTAGTAGAACTTAGTTAAGCTCTTTCTTCTCTTCTTTCTTCTTCGGTCCTTGGTCAAAATCCCATATTTATAAAATGTGAGATCGTCCTCAAAGTAAAATAACCCGAGTTAGGATATGATGTGATCACCCATGACTTTTATTAGATGGAGTGGGGAGTATGATTGATGGTGGGTGAGATAAAATATTCCATTTAAAAAAGGGGAAACCCCATATTTATAGCTTAGATGTGAGATCAAATTAGGGTTAACAAGAATCGGGTTTGAGTAAAATAACCTGAGTTAGGGATATGATGTGATCACGTGGGGACCACGACTTGAATTATTAGATGGAGTGGGGAGTATGATTGACATGGTGGGTGAGATAAAATATTCCATTTAAAAAAAGGTGTCGAATGGGTGTATTAATACCCATGGATTGAATAATTTGTAAAGGATGGGGATATGCCAAAAGTTGAATTATCAAATGGGTCTACATGGATCCCATTTGATAATTAATCAAATAACGTGAGTAAATAGATAGGATTTTATTTAATTTAAAAAATATAAGTGAGGATGGAAATTTGATGAACATAAGATGATGGAGGGGTGCTATAACCAAACATAGGTGTCTACATTTACCCCTTTTGTTGAGTGGTTTGTGATAGTAAGCCACGAGACAAAAACAAAAAGGGTTAGATGAAAGATGTGTCCGAGGATGGATGAAGACATGACCAAAGGCAAGATGCCCTAGGAAAAAAAAAGGATCATAATAACAATAAAAAAAGTATGGCAATGACTCTAATATCACATCGGAGAGAAAATTGTGGTCCGAATGGAGAGATGAGAAACAATGTTCTATAGACCAATGAGTGGGTGAAGACCACTGTAGTATGGATGTAAACCAAGATGACTAATGGTTCATGGGAAAACATCAAAATATGTGCAACTAGAATGCGAAAGATGTGTGCAATCCTTTATCTGTGAGGAATCATGTGAAAAATCATGCATCCACAAAAGGGATGTGGATGAAGATAATGATGCCCCAACATAGGGCACGAGAAGGACACAAGGTGAGTTATATGCGTTGACAAGTACAAGGATGAAAATGTGCCCCAACATAAGACATAGATAGAATAATCATAAATGTGGACAAGATGAGAAGATAAGATAGAAAGGTGAGATAAAATGCCCTAAAAGGGTAATAAATATGATGGCAATCATGTTTCATAGGAAAGATGTATAAGTGTTAGAAAATTAGAAGGTGAAGAAGACAAAGAAGTCTTATTTCTTCGACAAGTATGATAGATATAATTTTGCAACAAAACAAAAGTAAAGAAAATATTCATAGAAGAGAACAAGATTAGATAGATGATGGTGTTTATGGTATCTTCCAAGAAAAAATGTCAAAAGAATATGGGAAGAGATTCTTAGAAATGGATATGATGATGTCCCCAAAGAGGATCGATGAAGATAAAAGATGTGATAGGGTTCTCAAAAAGAGAAGAGGTTAATGTGGAAAAGAGAAGAACAAGAATGTCAATGAAAGGGATAGATGGCAATACATAAATAGAAAAACATTGGCATTGACTATGAATGCCGATGTAAGGGATGTTGAGAAAGAGAAAAGGGAATAGACAAAAGGATTAGTTGATTATGAGAAGAGCAAAGAAAGATTGAATATGAAAGTGACAGGGTGTGGAATAGAGGGATGGAGATGGAGGAGGAGAAAATAAGGAATGAAAGGGGAGGAAGAAGATAAGAAGGAAGGATTTTAGAGAAATGGGGAAATGAAGAAGGCTAAACAAAGAGGAGACAAGAAAGGAACATAGAAAGGATGAAATTATGAAAAGAGAGAGATTTATTCAAGACGAAAGATGTGATGAAGGATGGAGCAGAGAAAACAAAGAGAGATAATGGAAAATGAAAGAGATGATAGAGCAAAGAAAATTGAAGGAAAAAAATCATAGTGAGGAAATCCAAGGCAAACAATATGGAACTGACCACATGGAAATGCATGTGGATGATGAGATGATAAAGGAAATGGGATAATGCTGAAGAGTCAGGTTTTTCATGGGGAAGTAAGGAGGAAGTGCAGGTAAAATGGGGAAAAGGATGATGTAGAGGAAGTAAAATAAGATGAAGATCAAAAAAGAGGAGAAGACAACGGAGAAAATTATGTAGATCAAGAGAACCAAGAGTGAAGATATTTAGTAAAGAGTGAGAAGCATACGAAATGTAAAGAGAAACTTGAGGGAAGGAATGTCATCGATTGGAAAAGAAACAGAGATGCATGAGATGAGGATATGTTGATGACAAGAAAATAGAGAGAAGGTTTATGATGAAGACAAGAAGAAATTGGCAAGAAAGAATGGAAGATAGAGAGGTGGTGAGGAAAAAGAAAGGAAGGTATAGGAAAGGCAATTCAGTGAATGGATGTTAGGAGAAATCCACCGATAATGATCGATAGAGGAAAGGAGAGGACAAAAGATGAGACGAGGCGTAGAAGTAAACGAATGGGAATAGGAACGCCAATGAAGGGATGTTAGGAGAAGTCCTCCAATAATGATCAGAGGACACAGAGGAAGGACTTAAGATAGAATGGAGGAGGTCAAAGAAAAGGATTCAGGCTATGCAGAATGAGGATGAGTGATTTTTAGGAGAAGTCCATCGATAATTAATAGCACGGAAACAGAATAGGATGATGAAATAATGGGAAGATCAATGACAATGATGGGTAATCATGGGAGTAGATATGTGGGAGAACTCTAGAAGATGGAGTGGAAAGAGCAAAGAAAGGAGGGATAGCGATGTGTAGGAATATGAAAGTGAGGAGAGGATGCAGTGGATGAGAATGAAAGAGATAAAAAATGAAGAAATAAGACATGAAATGCACAGAGAAAAAACGGTTAAGTAATATTACCCAATAGCGGATGATGGAGATGAACAAGGGCAAGTAGGAAATGGTGTTTTGCGAGAATGGAAGAGGAGGTGAGAGGATGATATGAAGGGAAATGAAGAGAAAATATAGATGGATAGAATATGGGGTAGTGGGTGAGTGCAGGATGACAAATCATGCTTAAGAGGACTCTTAAGTAAGATTTCCATGCCGCAAGAGGATTTAAGTAAGATCACCAAACCGGCAGTGACAATATGGAAGGAGAAAGACAACATTGTATTGGATGCAGGTGTGGAAGAGTTGGTTGGAATGAATGAGTACGATGAGAGGCGGGAGACAGAAGATGAGGAATAGATGATGGGAGGTGGAAGGGTCATACGGAAAACCATTCTTAAGAGAAACTCTTAAGTAATATTGCCCTGCGAAGGAGATGGTTAAGTAGGATCGCCAAACCGAAGAATAAGAAGAATGATGAAAAGATTGAGAATTGTATACCAAAATGGCATATGAGATGACAGGAGGTGATATCAAAGTGATAACAAGGAAACCGAGGAGTGTGACACGATTGGATGGAGGAACATATGTAGTGTAAATGGAAAGTGTAAGGGCAATCCTTAATCGAGATGCCCACGTGGTGGTAGTGATGATGTAATAGTTTCAAGTGGAAAAGGAGGAGTAGAAAGATGTTTATGGTGGTGATTGTCGTCTATTGAAAGAGGAAATGGTGGAGAAGCTTCTACAACAGGAGGATCTAAGGAAAAAGATATACCTTAACTAAGATTCTTTGGCTATATGGATGATTAAGTAAGATTTTGAAACTAAAAGTGGAAAAGTAAAAGGGAAACTCAAGAGGAAAGATAAGTAAGATATCTAGTGTGGTGCAAGGGGACAGAAAGGTGAGAAGGATGATGTGGAGACAAATGGGGATGAGTGGAAATGGGGAGTGAAGAGAAATGGATCAAAGACATTGTTGAACATGTTGAGAGATAAGGAGTCTGTAGGATAATGAACTTTCCTTGAGAAAGAGCCTCAAGTAGGATTCACAAACTGCAACGGTGATCAAGTAGAATTTGCAAAAACTGAAAATTATATTTGTAAACGCATTCATGGAGATGATGGATAGATATAGAATTCATAGTGTGAAATTTTATGTGATTTTTTTATAAAAGATGATTTGGATGAGATGAAAGGAACATAGTTGTAGCAGGGCGCATAGGGAAACTATGTTTCAAATTAGATTAGAGATAAACAAGAAAGGTTACCACTTAAGGCATTACACTTATAGCTAATAAGCGGTGTTAATACATAACCAACGATAGTTAGTTATACCAAAAGATCATGAGGAAAATATGGATGAAATATGCTCATAATCCTAATATTGACATGACAAAGGGATCAAAGATGTGACTTGTACGCGGGAAGAGGGATCTCCAAAGGTGGTGTTCCTTAATTCTATGCCCCAGCTCTAGGAAAGGGAAAGAACAATAGTAGAAAGCTTTTGAAAATGTTGATAAAGGAAGGCTAATCAATGCGGAAAACCTTTCAGATGTCATAATAACATAGTAGCCATCCTTCGAGGGTATGGTCTACTTTATACATAATATGGATGGCAATAATAATAATAGTCGTCCTTCAAGGGATCGATCTATTTCCTTTGATTTTGCTTGGATTTTGATTTGTATATTTTTTTTTGTATTTCTTGCATGAATAGTTGTCCTTTGAGGGATTAGTTTGTTTTTGATAGCTTTGACTTTGCCTTTTACATACTTGAGTTTGAGCTTCACATGGGGAGAGTTGGGGAATAGCTAAGTAAACCACTTAAGAGGGGATAAGGAATGTACAAGAGACACCTGGACCCTTTGCATGGCTGCAATAAGAGAATGAGAAGGTAATGGATGTAATGGTTACGAGATCACATCAAAGTCATGAAGGTGGAATACATAATTCAAATTATTACAATGACAAATGGAAGGGGCTAAATATGGCATAACAATCTAAGGATGTAACTAAGTTCTCATTGGTAGATATGCTAACAGTAGAGTGGTCACAAGTGTAATGCATTAAGATATTTTGTCTCTAGTTTACCACCATGAGAGGGAAAACAATAAAAAGTTGCAATAAGATTATATGATAGCCAAGAAGGAAACAAAACTAACATATGACCATAATGGTGGATTTAGATGAAAATAAATGATGCCCCAAGAGAGACATAAATATAGAAGGACAATCATGGCCTCAAAGGAGGGCTTGATGAAATAAACGGTGTCCCAAAAGAGACACACATATAGCCACAATGGTGGACTTTGAAATAGATGGTGCCCCAGAAGAGACACAAATATAGCCACAAAGGTGGACTTGGAGAAAAAGGTCCCTCAATGGAGAGACAAACATGGCCTCAAAGGAGGGCTTTGATGAAAAAGATGATACCCCCAAAAGGAGCATAAACATAAAAGAACAAATATGGCCTCAAAGGAGGACTTGGAATGAGATGAGAATTTGGATATAATTAATTTAGATTGGATGGATGTGAATAAGGTAGACAAGACAATCTCAAAGAGAAAAGTCTCCTAGTAACAAAGGGGTTGTACATATGAGATGCGTTCAAGGGTAAGGGAAGGTTGTTCCCCAATGAGTTAAATGTGAAGGAGGTAAAGGATGTCGAAAGAGCTTAGATGAGATTATTTTAGATTTGGATGGGGTAAACGATCGGAGACCACAAGTGTGCTTAGTAAGATAAGCGACATTGATGAACAATGGAGGGAATTCCTTAGGAGGAATGACATGGGTTGGATGGATATTAAGGGATGATGTGGATGGAGGGATCATGGGAGATCTGATAGATGGGATATGGATTGGATTCAAGGTAGATGGAGAAGGAACTTTCCCTGAATGAGGAAATCATCTTTCTTAATAAGGTTGTGGACGATTGACCGAAAGGCCTTACAATGTTCGATATCATGACCTGGGGTACAATGATAAGTGCAACTGCAATTAGGATTGAACCATGATGGCTTGGGACCATAGGGATTGAAGGCTTTAATAGGAGGAAGTTTAATGGCAGATGTTCGAGTTAAATGTCAAAGGATATTTGCGTAAGACCCCATTGAAGTGTCATGTGGAAGATAATTCTTGTGGTTTTTGATAGGATATCTCAGTGTTTGCGAGTTAGGAGAAAAAGTGGACGTAGATTGGATGGGTGAATTTCACGTTTTAGAGGACAAATCAATTTTTTGAAGGATGGTATTGTTTAGATGTGGATTGATCATTGCAAGATGTTGTAGATGGAAAGACTAATCCTAAAATAGATGTTGTGACATTGAATTGTTGAGAAAAGGTAAAACACGAATGTTTCCGAGGAGGCAAGGGGACTCATCAGGATGTTTTCCCTAAGCCTTAGAATTCAACCAAGAAGATTTACCTCTAGCGAGGATGACAATAATTTCAACCGTGAGGATCCGATAGTAGTGTTGTGTTAATAATAGAGAAACTATCCTAAAACAAGACAAAGATGTTAATGAAGAGATAGGTGTTTGTATGATGCGATTAAGATATCTATGTGAGATGTGGATTGTTTTAGTTTTGAAATGGGAAGAGTATATTTTTAGAGGGAGAATGTAAAGATGGTCTAAAGGGTATATTTGATAGGGTTATAGATCATGGGGATTTGGTTGGTGTGATAGACAAATTAGGAAAAGAGTATTGGGATAACATTGGTGATGTGGCCATGGGAGAAGATATAGGTAAAGATACCAAGGTAGGGATAAGTGAATTTCTTGATATGTTAGATATAGGGGTAGTAGGCATAGATGAAGATGTGGGAATTTTTGGAATATGTGGAGATGTGAGTAATGTGATAACCGATGGAGTAGACCTTATGGGTAAGGGTAATGTACAAAATGCAGGAGAATTTTTGGATGTAGAAGTAGAAGGGACTGGTTGTTTCATAAATGTTTCAAGGGGTAAGAATGATATGTTAGCTAATGGGGTTGATGTCGAAGGTGGGGTTGTAAGGGTGCATGTTGTAGAACCGAGTTCGGTAGGGGTTGTGTGAGTAATGTAGGTGTAGTAACAGTGTATTTAAAGGCAGATGTGGGTGAAGAAATAGATGGGAGAGATGTAGGGATATGTGTGGATATGAGTGAGGCCAAATGGGTGTTAAAGATGGATCTAATGTGGTGGATTGGGGTGTGTTTGAAGTGGCGAAAGTGGATGGCATAGTTGAATTTTATGTGGATGTGATAAGGACAGGAGAAGGTGTAGGTTCAGCATAAGTAGTGAAAGTTGATGTAAGTGTGACAGGCTCTAAATAAGGGATGGGAATAATGTCAACTATGCAAACATGCGGAGTTGGCGATAAGATAAGATTTTGATTGATAGTGTCAACCATACAAGCATTTTATAGTTGAGATGTAGAGCGGGGGACAGGATTTTTTGGTGCTTGATTAGTTTGTGCAGTGGAGGTATCAATTTGGATATCCCCTTGATTTATAAGTTGTTGGACATGATCTTTGAAGGAACGACATCTCTCAATGTCGTGACCTTTGACTCGATGATATTTACAAAAGTGGGCCTCATGATACCAAATAGACTTGGCTTGTGAGTTGTCCACGTCATATGGGAGGAAGTTGGATGGAGTTTACACTCATCAACTTATCAAATGTAAAACTATATGATTCTCCTAAAGGAGTGTAGTTAGTTGTTGATTGAGGAGATCATTGTTGAGACCATGTGCTTGGTGTAGATGGGGATGAGGGTTCAATGACCATAGTGTTGGTTACAGCCTTGAACTTGTCATTATGTGTGAATGGTTTGGTGGATTCAAATTTTGATTTAATTGAACTTAGTTTAAGATGACCTTGCTCAATGGCACGAATTTTGAGTTTGTGAGCCATTGTGAAAGCTTCATCAAAGGTTGAAATGATTGGATCTGCAAAGTGGATGATATATGTTTGGCACATGAACACGAGAATAAGTCAATGAGTTCGGTTTGGGATAGTGAAGGATAGTTGGTTTATAACACCATGCCACCATGTGACAAATTCGGCGATGGGCTTGTTTTCATACTGTTGAATGGTATATAGATCAACGATAGTGGTCTTGCATGTGATATTGATAGAAAATTGTTCTAAGAACAACTGTGTAAGTTGGGTGAAAGATAATAAGGAATTTCGTGGGATACTATTGTACCAGTCCAACCCAGACTAGACAAAGACATAGGGAAAGTGCGAAGAAGTAGATCGTGATCATGCGCAATAAGACAACATGCATGTTTAAATGTGAGGAGATGTTGTTGGGGATCTTATTTATTATTGAACTTATTAAATGTAGGAATTTTCCAATGAGGAGGGTAGGGTTTAATTGGAACCGATGGATGAATCGGTTCGTTACAAATTTGTTCATAGGATAAGGTGTTTTTGGGTGCTACGGTAAGGGTTTCTAAATTGGCCAACCGATTCATTAAGGCATGAATTGAATCACTCGAGGTGTTGTAAGGTTGAGATTGGATCGGTTGTGTGGTTTGAAAAGTAGTTTGATAAGGTGAATGATGTGTTTGTGGGTGTGTGGGTGTTTGGTGAAGCATCTGATAAGGCGGTTGATAAGTTTGTGGATAGGATGTTTGTGGAATGGTTTGATAAGACAATTGATTAATTTGTGGATATGTAGGTGTTGGAGGGACTACTTGGCAAAGAATAACATGTGTCACAGGTTGGGATTGCTGCATAGGCTAGTGTTGAGCAATAGGGGCATGACGATGAGTGGGGATATGTGTGTTAAGAATTGAGAGGCAATTTGGATAGGCCTATTAATGGAATTGTCAAAATGGGATGTGGGTGGAATGCGATCCACCAATTTTGGAGATTGGGAGGATTGAGAGATTATAGGATATTTCTGGAGTAAGAAGTCATATATGGGGTTAAGAGGAGATTTGAGTGTATCTAGAGGAGCAGGAGATGGTGGTGTGATTGATTTAGGAAGACTGGCTTGATGAGGGATATGAGGGTTGGTGTCAAGGTGGGGAGAATTTTGTATGACATGGTTCTCATGAGGTGAGACCATGGAGACTAGAGATTGAGTGACTGAAGGTGTGGTTTTGAGTTTAGAATCCTGTTGAGTGAGATCATCAGAGGAAGTAACTTTATTGGATAGAGCAGATTGTTGTTTTGTCTCGATTTGGGAGAGAGCGAAAATAGGTGTGAAATAGAGAAACATCTGTTTATGTATGTTGTTGAAAAACAAATCAAGTAGAATATTTTTTAGCCTCATGATTAATTTAGAGGATGTACATTTTCCAAAAGAAAAGTAGGTAATGAAGGTGTCTAAAGGAGTCTAAGGTTAGTTTCAGGTAGTTATGGATTGGGAGATGTATGAGACGGTTATATGTTGGGTGTTTAGGTCCCAATCAATTAACCAGGTGAGAGGAATGTTTTGATGTGTTAATTATGTTTGTGCAGTCTCAGGCAGTGTGTGATAAGTGAAATGCAAAGAGTTCAATTCTTTACTTAAGCTATGTGATCAGGCAGGATGCAGAAGGTTCATTTTAGACCAAAATGAAATGTGACGTTCGATGTATACAGACACTCAAGAAAGGGAAAGTTCGATGCAAAAAAGAGAAAATAGAGAAAAATGAGAAATACCTAGAGAATCACTTATTGGTGTTATTTTATTACACTTGATAATGGCGTACTTGGAAGCGATAGTCAGTGGCACCTGGAACGCCCGGGTATCCTAAAATTGTAGCATGAACAATCTCGGACGGGGTCGGTGACTGGAGACTTGGGGCATGTTTTATGTTTAACAATTGATCTTTGATGGCGTAACTCTATGGTCGTTAGGTCGTAGGTGTCACCTGCAAAAAGAAAATAAATATAATTAGCTAATATGGTCGAATTAATAAAAAATTATATTTCAAAAATGCCTAAATGTGTATTTGAGATGAATTACGTATGGGACCTAAGCAAATTGAGATGACCGAACTTAATCTTGATAAAGCGTTAATATTCACAAGCCAAATCTCAAGGCGATAAACTAAATTAATTGACGACTCGATAAAAACTAAATAAGGCGTTAATTAAATAATGACATATATTCTAAATAAATGGTTCATATAACTCAAAACAAATTATATCATCCTAATATTATTTGTGAGTGCGATGTAAACTTTCGGTGCATATGGCTTAAGATAAAATATATAATCCTAATATTATTTGTGAGTGTGATGTATTGAGAGGGCAGTGTCTTGATGTAAAGTGTTATTATTAAGTCAAACTATGGGCCCTAAAGCGACTGTATAATCATTATTAAGAAATCTTGCATGAATTTGAAGTGAAGTTAGGAATAGTCGAATGAATTATTTAGAAGAATATTGTAGGCTGCGTGGGTATTGGTTTTCCTATGTATTTTACACAACAGTTGGTCGGCGAGCAAACTATCAAAGCAAAACAGAGTAGTGCATTTTATTGTGTTGATGGATGATTGATTGATGGAAAAACATGCTTCCTATTACACGTCATGTTGATATTGGCTTTAGAGAACAAACTAACAAAATCTAATTAATACGAGAGATACTTTCTAAAATGAACATATTGAAATATTGATATTTATTCTTTAGAGATGACATTAACATATTATCTTTTCATTCATTTCTTATGTGCTGACATTGCGTATGAAGAAAATTGGACTCCGCGTAAAAGTCAAAATCTTTTAAATGTGTGGTTGATTTGATTTTTCTTTATACAAAGGTTGTGTGGAGCTAAGTGGTTCCAGATGCGTGGCCGAGTGGTCTAGGATGGGGGAATACACAGTCTTGTTTGGTTATGGTTGATTGGATCCACGTGAAGTGAAGTGGAAGAAGCAATTAAGGAGTGCGGCGTGAGGAAGGCTCAGGACAGAGGAACAAAATTGGGTGGAGCGCATGTCGTAGCGAGCTCAGATTGGGTAAAAGGGAGATAGGTAGAATGGAATCGGGGTGGGTAGATGGGTAGATGGAGAGTGGAGTATGCATGGTGAGTGAAGGGAAAGAGCTGTGTGGGAGAAAGAGATTGGGAGATGAATGGGTTGGAAGGAAGAGTCAATGGGCTCGGTTAAGGAGATGTGTGAAGTAGAGTTGGTGAGGACAGTATGGTGTGGGCTATGGAGAATGGGGAGATATATGTGGAGTTGGGATGAGTGGGAGAATGGGGAGGGTGAGTGAGGCAGAGTTAGTAGTGGAGGGACATTGTGGAGGGAGAAGTGGTGGTGGATGGTTGGGAGAAGTGGATGGGAGCTCGGGTGAGGGAGAGGTGGCGAGATGAGTGGGAAGGAGGAACGTGAGGTCGGGAGGAGAGAGCTCGATGGAGAGTTGAGTGAGAGGTGGGAATGGAGCTCGTTGGAGAGTTGAGTTGGATGAAGAAGCTAGATGGGAACTCGGCAGAGGGGAGTATGGAGATCGGGGTCGATGGAGGGAATGAGTGGGCTTGGTGAGGAGAAGGGTAGGTCGGTTAGGGGGAAGAAGGGAATGATAGGAAAGTGGTCGAGCTGGCCACGTTAGAGGAGAGAAGAGGTGGGGTGAGAGGTAGGGTATAGGTAAATAAAAAAATTTAATTAAATTTTAATGTATTTTATAAAAAAAAAATTGTTTTTTTCTAATTAATTGTTAATTATGTATGTAATTTATATTAATATCATTATGATTAATAATAAAAATGCATTTGATAATGATTATAACAAGTTAATTAAAAACTTGAAGCACGTACCTCGAGACAACTTAGACCATTGAATGGAAAGATGACACCACACGGAGGGCAATAATACTAAACCTTGTAAACAGGTGAGTAAAAACAATGAAAGATGTAAAATATATATCACATGACGACAACTAAGTAAGTATAGTTAATTTTCGATTCGTTCCCCATGCGAGTAGATTTCAACAAAAAACAAGAAGAGCACGTACCTCCTAGCAATTTCGATGAGTGATCGTACTAACCTAAAATCGAAAAATACTAAGATATTGCAAAAAGATAAATTTAGAAAAGATGAGTAAAATAACAAAAAAATGACCAAATCTAGGATCTTGTCAACCGGCGTGCCAAATGTTGATCTGCGTTTCCAGCTTCTTGTCCAAATGAGTGTACAAGTAATCAAGAAACACTAAACAACGTCGAGTATACAAGGGCTTAGTACCTTGGAGATGACGATGGATGATACAGGCGCAAATTTGATAGATGCATGATATAAAGAAGTTGGATCTGTAAAACTGAAACAGATAAGATTAGATCATAATATGTTGGGGTTTCTGGACAGTGTCGGTTCCAAGAGGATTTTAACTCCCTTGGAGGATGTCAACCCCATGTCAGACAAGATAATAATAGATCATGAACAGTAGTAATGGAATATAAAATGACAAGTAACTAAAATGATGAGAGGACTTAGCTTGTGCTCTGTTATAGAGATGAATCGGGCATCAAGATGGCAATATAATGAACCATGGCAAAGGTTTATCCCTCAAACTAGCAGAACTTAGTTAAGCTTTTTCTTCTCTTCTTTCTTCTTCGGTCCTTTGAAAAGAATCTATCTTCCTGAAATATGGGAAAAAAACCATATTTATAGCTTAGATGTGAGATTAGATTGGGGTTAACAAGTAACCGAGGTTGATTAAAATAACCTAAGTTAGGGATATGATGTGATCACATGGGGACCACGACTTGAATTATTAGATGGAGTGGGGAGCATGATTGACATGGTGGGTGAGATAAAATATTCCATTTAAAAAAGGGTGTCGAATGGGTGTATTAATACCCATGGATTGAATAATTTGTAAAGGATGGGGATATGCCAAAAGTTGAATTATCAAATGGGTCTACATGGAGCCCATTTGATAATTAATCAAATAACGTGAGAAAATAGATAGGATTTTATTTAATTTAAGAAAAAGAGAAGCGAGGATGGAAATTGGATGAACATGAGACGACGGAGGGGCACTATAACCAAAAATAGGTGTCTACAGTTTTTTCATGCCATCATAGATCAAGGTTTTTAAAACCCATGCATAGGTCTTCAAAATTACTCGTAAAATGTTATTCATGTAGTTCTTACAATATATTCTCTCAAAGCTCTTACTTTTCAGAGAGCACAAATCATTATTAATAACATAAAAAACTGTCATTCAAAGAATATCCTTACTTAATTATAGGATGGGTTTTGAGTTATTGAACATGTATATCTTGTCTCTGATTTAACAAAAAATGAATTATGTAGATATTAATTTCAAAGTCACAACTAATAAATACAATGCTAACAACACAGATCTAACATAAGCAATAAGCTAAATGAAAATGAGACCCTAAGTGTAAGAGAGAGAATAGAAGACTTAGCTAATTTTGTAATTGATCTTGAAATTTCTTGGACTAGAAAACTAATAAATAGAAGGAGAGAATTGTCACAAAAACACTCAAAAAATTATGTAATCATCAGATGATCCTAGACTTGGGCGAGGGCACCTAGGTGATAGAGACCTCTAGGTGAGCACCTATGACTATACAGAATCCCGAAATATTATTTTCCTAGTGTCGCAAGGTGGTTACTAACCTTCATTTTTGGTCTCATGTACATCGCTAGATGATCATTAAAATTTTCCTATAACTTTCAAAACAAATGATCTCCCATAAAACCAAAAAAAACTGACACATCAAATTTTAAAAAGAAAAATGTGTAAATGGGGAGTCGATTGACCCTGTAAACAAGTGAGTCACCCGATAGAGTGAACTTATGACCGAGCAACCGCACTACATCTCGGACTCCATGTAGTTCTTATGCGTGTGTGTAAAATCATGCCTTAGGTATATCTTGTGCAAGATGCACTTGATAGTGAGTAGTAGCTAGATGTAACAACATAGATAGATGTGTGTATGAAAAAATGAGCTTCCCCTCTTATGTGTGTATGAACAAAATGTAGTCCCTTATCCTTTGAGTTAGTGCTAGATGGATGCCTTTTATGCTCTTAGAATGACTTTAGATGCAACCTTAGGTGAAGATAGTAGATGCTTAGATATTGGTCCCTTATTATGGTCACATAGCTTTATATGTACATGATTCCCTTGTTTGAATTTTGTAATTGATACAAAAAAGGCTAACCCATAAGAAAAAAAGACGCCAAAAGATAAAAGCGGTGAGTAAGATACAAAGAGGTTGGGGTTACCTAGAGGGGGATGAGGGAGCACAGGCTGGTGTTTAGAATTAGGAAAGATAGAGAAATATATATCAAACTAGGTTGTGGGGTGTCTAAGACCAAATAGGAAACAACAAAGATAGAAAAAGGCCAAAGATAGATGTCAATTACTAGTTTTCTCACTTAGGAATCATATGAACATTAGTATGTGATTAAGACCTGAAATGTACCCTAGTGCGCAATTAAGTGCCTACATTTGTCCCCACTTTATGTTGTTGAGTGAATACTCAATAACATAAAGTAGATAAGAGATGCATACCTAATAACCATGTAGATCGATGGCGAAAGCATGCCGAGGAGACAAGAAAAAATGTGGAGTGATAAAATGAAGTGTGGAAGCTAAGGAAGAGGAAGTGACCCTAGGGGTGAAGTGTATGTGATGTGTCACATTGTACTTGTTGTTTGTTCCGATGTGTTTATTATTTCTCATAAGGATGGACCTACAAAAAGAATAGAAAAAGAGTAGTCAAAGTCATGTGTTATGAAAAATCTGTAAAAAGTGTGTAAAAGTATGTAAAAATGTGAAAAAGTAGTTAAAATAACATGTGCACCTGATCCATGATGAGTGAAATGGATAGAAAGTGTCCTAAAAATGCTAGAAGAGCAAGTTTTTGGGACGTTCTCATGCCATGGCGTAAGAGTGTTGGGGAGAAAGGTATAGTTTTATTCTCTATCCCTGACTGCTTCCTAAAATTTATATACCACTACAGATGGTGTGATTCTCGATTTGTTCCATGTTCGATCAAGTTCAATCTAAGGAAATAGAAGAAAAGGGAGATAGAATGCATTTTGATTGTTAGAGGACTATGTCTATACTATGAAAACATCTATGTAAAATGCTGAAAATTGTGTTGATCTGAGAAAGATTTGTAACTACCCCTGGTCATAGGCTCCCATGAAAGGTCAAGAGCACATAGAAGCTAGTTTCTGTATTTGGGAACTAGTGTCTTTGTTGAACTGAGGACCCAATTAAGAATCTAACCCATTCTATGATTGTAACTTTGTTATGTTCATGTACTATGCAAGCCTATATTGAAGCTCTAAGTTGCTTTATGGCGTGACTGATTCACCCAATGTATGCCCCTTCATTTGGGGTGCATGTGATGTCACTAGGAGTATCTAGCACAAAGGAGAGGATTAGATGTTGATTTGAAATTGTATCCATACAGGGGGGAATGCACATGGTAGAAACCAAGGCACATGCAAATAAAGTCGCACATGGTAGTACATATGTTAGTGTAAACAAGACAAAAAATTATATAGAAGACAATGTGTAATATAGCAAGAAAGAAGACAACATAGACCATGGAAAGAAGGTTTCAAACATGGGACATTACTCACAATGTCACAGACATCAAAGGTGAAGTAGCCAAAAACATACAAGAATTGAATAAAAAGACATAGTGCATATCCCAAAAACAATAGTATACAATAGCAAACAGTAACAAATTTTCAAAGTTTCGACAATCATGGTGGTAAATAGTCCCGCAAAGAAAATGATGCATATGAAGCACTCATTATCATGTTAGAAAGATAAAAATGTATGTATCGATATAATATAGTAGTGTGCTAGTAAGAATAGGAAGTAGTATAAAATGAAACAATAACATTTATAGTGTGTAAGAAAGTAGATGCCCTAGGAGCCTCGGTGGGACTGGTAAGAAGTACAGTGCCAAGCATCCATGCTGCATGTAAAGAGCTATAAAAATTCTACACTCACAACTAGAGAACAAGTGAACATGTATGTGTATATGATAAAGATAATGACATACGAAATATTCTTCTAGCATGTGAAACAAAGTGTACATGTAAACATAAGTGATTAAGAGTATGTGCAACCAAGATATGGAATATGTTGTAAATGAATGAGATGGAATGGTATGCAATGTGAATGTGATAGGAGCAGCATGCCCCAGTGGATGTGTACAAATGTGTATGAGATGAGGTTCATTTATAAAAAAACCCTCGATAATCAAGAATGAACCATAGAATAAGAGTGCATCATCGGGAAATGGTTTGAGCATGTGTGCTAGATAAATAGATTAATGAAGGATAAAGTGTAAAGTGGAGAAGAGGTGAGTTTCATTTCAGATTGAGACCCTCAATAGTCTATTATGAACCATGAAACTATAGTGCATCATAGGTTAGTATGACGTGAGATAACAAAGTGCTAGAAAGATGTATCATAAAGCACAAAGTGTGAAAGGTGCATTTGTGAGGTTTGTAGATGTAGTATTCACTCCTTAACGATCAAGTGTAAACCTTAACACAAGAGTGCGCATTATAAGGTAGTGATGATACAAGAGGTGTGTCAATGTATGTAAATGAATGAGAAAGACTATATGTTCAACATGAAGTATGATATTAGAAATGAATTAAACCTGATGATGTTAGGAGGAGGGAAGTAAGCATGATGCCCCCCAAATGTGTGATGAGGTAGAGATCTAGTCAATGTTGATAAGGGGGTCAATGTAAGGAGTAGTTTCTTTCAAAAAAATGATCAGTTGTAACTTATGTAGGATTGATAATGTTGCAGAAGACTTAATAGGAGAAGAGAGTGGACTGAATTTGGGAGGCAGTTGCTTAGTTTGACTTGGTAATGTTGTAGATGACTTGAGTGGAGGAGGAGTTAGACCAATTTTTAGAGGAAAGTGTTTAGGAGGCTCTTGAATTACATTATTAATGATGGTATGATTCTCATGAGACATAGAAGAATCAAATTTAGGAACCCATTGAGATGTAGTAGTTGGAATGTAGCAACATTTTGTGTAGCAAATGAAATGAGACCATAATGCTTAAGGTGGCAATTTATCATTTTAAAACATAACAATCATCATCATTATGTCCATTAATTTTATGGTAATTGCAATATGGATGTCCTTGATATTTTACAAGCCGATAAGGAGGATAATAATGAGTAGATGACAAGTTGATCAATTGATGCTTAAGAAGCTCAGGAAGAATGTCATGTTGCTTAGCATTTAAGTCAAACTTGAGATGTGTTGGTAATGGTAAATCTTGAGGTGCGTTGCTATGAGAACATTTAGAAGGCATATAATTAGGATGAGGAGAATGAGTTGTATAAGGAGAACTAGCATGAGCATGAGAAGCATCATTGAGATGTTGAATTCCAAATTTAAGAGATGTAATCATGGATTCCATAGCTTGAAATTTATCTTGAAATAAAGAATGTAAATCATGAATGGATTTGTAAATAGATTGATTGGAATTAGAACCAAGAGAGTCATTAGAGAGACGATCATCAAATATCACTGACTTGAGCAAGTGGTGTATCAAGAGGGAGGTGAATAGAGTGTATGGATTTTTGGAGAGCACCTTTGCAAGATGGGTGTATTTGAAGTAATTGATATAAGGGGATTTGAGGAGCTTCATAATCCATTAAAGAAGAAAAATGAGGATCTAAGAGTGTTTAAATGAGACTAGTTCACCAAATGATTTAACAAAAATGGAATTTATGTTAAACCCTATATATTTCAAATTCACAACTGATAAATAAAATGCTAATGGCATAGATCTAACACAAGCAATAAGATAGATGAAAATGAAACCCTAAGTGCAAGAGAGGGAATAAAATACTTAGCTGATTTCACAATTTATCTCAAAGTGTCTTGGTTTGGAAAACTAATAAAAGGAGGAGGGAAGTGTCTCAAACACACTCGAAAAAATTACGAATTTTCCAAATGAGCCTAGACTAGGGCACCTAGGTGGTAGAGACCTCTAGTGGGCCCCTATGACTGTAAAATCTCAAAATATGATTTTCCTGGTGTCGCAAGGTGGTCACTAACCTTCATTTGTTGGTCACCTATATGTCATTGGATGATCACAAAATTCACATGTAACCTGAAAAAACAAATGATCTCCTATAAAACCTAAAAACACATCAAATACTAAAAATAAAAAGATGCAAATGGGGAGTCATAATGACCCAATGGTCACCCAACAAAGTGAACTTATGACCGAGCATTGCACTATATATCTATGTAGTTCTTTTGTGTGTGTGTGTAGAAATCATGCCCTATGAATCTCTTTTGCAATATGCACTTGATAACAAGTAGTAACTAGATGTAGCAACATAGATAGATGTGTGTATGAAAAAATGAACTTCCCCTCATATGCGTGTATACAAAAAATGAATTCCCTTGTCCTTTGAGTGAGTGCTAGATGAATGCCTTTGATTCTCTTAGAATTCCTTTGGATGTAACCTTAGGTGATGATAGTAGATGCTTAGAGCTTGGTCCCTTATTATGGTCACATAGATTTATATTTATATGATTCCCTTGTTTGAATTTTGTAATTGACAACTAAAAGGCCGACTCATAAGAAAACAAGATTCCCAAAAGATAAAAGAGACCCAAAAGAGGAAAGTAATATATAAAGAGGTCAGGGGCGCCCAAAGGGGATGAGGTTTCCTTGGGTGTCGCCATCCTATCTAGGTGATGGTGTCCAAAGTCAAGAAAGATAAAGCAATGAATATCATACTAGGATGTGGGGTATGTAAGACCAAAAAGGAAACAGAAAGACAAAAAGAGGCCAAAGATAGATGACAATTACTAGTTTTCTCGTTTAGGAATCATATGAATAGTAGTATGTGATTAGGACCTAGAAATGTACCCAAGTGCGTGATTTAGTGTCTATAATTTACATTATTGTTAGAACTCTTATAACCAATAATTATTAGTAAGAATAAAGAACTTAAGGTCTCATGTTCTTTCAATTTACATGATAAGGAATAACCCACCACATTTTTTCCCTTCTTGTACAAAATTTCATAACCATATCCCATTAGTATGGTCTCCATAATCTATTGTCTTGCTAAATATACATGTTATTCCCAAAAATACTTCATGTTGTGATGATATGTTAGTATATGGAAATTTTGACCCAATAGACATGGTCTCTAATGAGCAACTACATAAGTAATAGACAAAATTTCCTTTTCAAATGTTGATTTGGCTAGATTATTTCATGTAAAATTCATGTTATTTAACAGCAAATGTCTTCCTTATTTCATATGCATGGCTCTAATTCATGTAAACAACATAAATTTTAATTACAAGAGAGTTTTTGAAATTTGACATCACAAGAAAGGGGTGGTACTCATGGCCTATTTAAGAAGATTAAAGGCATGCTTTATTGGTGTAGATAATGTAAAAACATTTTTTATAGCATGATAATTAACGGAGCCAACATCACACCATAGTCCTTGAAATTTTTTTGGAAATATCATAAAGAATTTTGAGGGTTTTAAGTTTGATCTAGTTTTGTATATTTTAAATTTTTTTGGGATCCAGTTCAACCCCTTCTTCTAAGAAAATATGACCAAGATATTCCACTTTTTAGTGTCAAAAGAGAACTTGGAGGACTTGGCATATAATTGATTGTCTATAAGGAGATACACTGTAGTCTAGCTGGAAAATATGTTATTTTCACATATTAGTCTAAACAGTAATTTTGTTAAGGAAAAATAAGATGAATTTATAAAGAAAATACTAAATAATCTAGTTCGTTAGGTTGTAGAAAGTTGAAGACACATTTGTAAGACAAAAAAATGTCACTAAAAACTTCTTGTGGTTTTCATGGGTTTGAAAGGATGTCTCGTGGATATCTTCTTCTCTTAATTGAATATAATGGTAGTTGGATCTCAAATATAGATTAGAAAAAAACCTTCCCTGTGTAATTCATCCAATAAATATTTTCTATCGACCATGCTTGAACCTTGTCCTTAACTATTATTTTGTTTAATTCCTAAAAATCCACACATAACTATCATGAAAAGATTTCTTATGAATAAGGAACACTATAGAGGATATGGAATCACACTTGGTCAAATGAATCCTACATCTAAAAATTCATTAAGCATATTTTCAATTTCATTTTTACCATGTATGAGTAATGGTATGACTATATGTTTGGTGGTTAAATCCTAGGAAGTTTTTGTATGGCATGGTAATAGAAGAATTGTGGCGGTAATATCTAAGATGTTGCAAACATCTATGAGTACATGTTGAGAATTATTTATAATTTTGTTAGTGGTATAAATGTCCATTTTTATGTGATGATCCATAAGCCAAGTGTATATTCCATATTAGGCTTCACCAACACATACATTATGAATCCTAGCTTACGAAATGGTTGTAAAATAGATTCAAATGTTGCAAGTACATATGAATGAAATATTTATCCTATAGAAATCCAAGAAGGGTAAAATTCTTATGGATAAGATAACTCCACTGCCATTTCACCATGTAACTCACCAAAATGTACATGTTACTAACATTAAAGATATTTGACACAGATTTTGACTTTCTCACTTTCTAAGCTTACACAATATTGTTTAACACCTTTCATACATTTATCTAAAATCAAAACTCAAAAAATTTAACTCATTGCTAACAAAGTCGCAATTGAATTATGGACCTAGACTCCAAATTGCTAAAATTTACAATGGGAATCAAATTCCATAACTACTCTACAATTCTTGCTTAATAATTGACATCTTAAAGGCCCTTACTTGTGCCATTTACCTCAAGAAACTTACAATAAGTTCAAAACATTGATTATGTAAGTTGATACATTTGTAATCATTTAAATCACTATTTTTCTAAATGCACGTGACGTAACCACTAGTTTCATAGACCAATGGTTACACAACCACTATATTATTTGTAAAACTATTAAGATAATTTACAAAAAAATCATCAAAACTTGCACAACTACTATGACATGTATGTAACAACCAATGGCATGTAATCATCACCTACTTCCATGGGTGGTTCTATAACCTTAAAAATTCTTCTAATTTCTAAAGGCCATAACTTTTGGATATGAACTCAAAATCAAGTTCTATTTTTTAAAAGTGTGTATTTATTCATACATAATCCAAATATGTAATAAAAATATACAAATGATTAATTCCATACATTGTAAAATCATTGAAATCCATCTGATTTAATGTGTTTTTACAAGAGTTGCCTTCTACAAGTGCTACAAGTGAAAATTACATGAATTGGACATATTTCAAATCCAAATTTGGATCATACCTCCCTATTTTGAATATTTTAAGTCCCTAAAAGATTTAACAACTTATTAAGTGAGGAAATTTCTTCCCCTCATCTTTTCCCTCTCTTTGAGGTGCATCTTGTGAACTCCAACATTCACCTATTTTTTCCTTCTTGTGTGGTCAATTTCCTTCTATCAAAAAAGTTGAAGAATACAATAAGATAGAATACACCCATGTAGTAACTTCTTCCCTATGTTAATAGGCATGCCATGAAATGGTCTACACCAATCTATTCCCCTAGCTTTTAAAAGAAAAATATAAATATTTCCGCAAGAATTCAACAACTTGTTACCTTAAGATAAATTTACAAAAGAGATATGAGGTTTCTCTTCATATGAATAAATAACACATCTCTTCCCATCCTTGACAAAATTATACTAATTTACCCTCCACATAAATATTGCATCACACTCATACATGTAAGATATTCCAAATATTATTCCATAAACATCAGTAGGTACTACATCGAAAAAACATTGTTAATGAAATGTTCATTAATACCAAAATTGACATTACACTACTTGGAAACCTTAAAATACACCCAGGTAGTAACTTCTTCCCTATTTTAGTAGGCATGCCATGGAATGGTCCACACCAATCTATTCCCCTAGATTTTAAAATATAAATATAAATATTTCCACAAGAATTCAACTTGTTACCTTAAGATAAATTTACAAAAGAGATATGAGGTTTCCTTTCATATGAATAAATAACACATCTCTTCCCATCCTTGACCAAATGATACTAATTTACCCTCCACATAAATATTACATCACACTCATACATGTAAGAGATTCCAAATATTATTCCATAAACATCAATAGGTACTACATCGAAAACAAAATTGTTAATGAAATGTTCATTTATACCAAAATTGACATTACATTACTTGGAAACCTTAATCTCTTCTCCTTGCTTCACCCAATTGATGTATAATTATTAGTACGATTGCATTCTTCCAACCCAACTATATCTACCATATCTATATCAATTAAATTCTCTTGAGAGCATGAATTGAAAAGAGCACCTATCTTTGTCTTTTTAATCTAGGCTTTGATATGGAAAATATTAGAAAGATCACCATTTTGTTGAGCATATTTTTTATTGGAATTCCCAAACATTTATTCCCTTAAAGGGAGGTGAGACACTTTCTCTCTTCCTATCTTGGGTGAATCCATCCTCTTTTTTTTTTCTTCCTAGGCCATAAATATATTTTTCCTTTTGTTCCTAAAAGGACGCATCTTCCAACATGTCTCCTCGGTATGACCATTCACATTACAATGCCCACAATTATTTACACTTTATTTGTTAAAAATAGAAGTAACATTCAACTCACCTTATTTATCATCATCTAAATATGGGGATAAACCCTCATCCTTTTCCATCTCAAGGTAGTGCGATTGAGAACAAACTTCATCAAGATCCTTAGGCTAAACTAGAAACACCTACCTTCCTAAGTGACTATGCAATCCCCCAACATACTTTATCAAGATGTTGTGATAAAATGTTTCTTGACCCAATTTTACCACCATCTTTTGAAACACTCTAGTATAATATTTCACAATGTATCCTTGTTGTTGGCTAAGATACTACCAAACAATATATCGTTCCTCTTCATATAAAATATGATTGGATTACTTCTTAATAAAAACATTAAATTCCTCCCACTTACTAAGGAGTGATAGCTTCATCATAACCAAATCATGAACATAACTCTCAAACCAAGTTAATGATTTTTTGATAACTTCGGCCTTGCAAATGATATTTTCTAACATTGATTAATTTGATGTAAATCAAAGTACACCTCGAGATGATCTAGCCAATGGTATGGCCTCTATGCATTCACCTCTCCGTCATATGTTTGAATTTCAATATTTTCCTCAACCTTGAATGGAGGGGAGATTGGTTAGAATGGGGTGGTTATTTAATCCTCTTATGTTCAATATCCTCCTCTAATTTGATTTTGGTTCCTCCATAAAAACACCATGCTTCTTCATGAAGTATCCATGATTGACTAAAACCTATCAAGATTCTTCATGAAAACAAAAATACTTGCAACAACATCTTCCAACTTGTGGAACCATTATAGGTTATATAGTTATCATAATTAATTTATCCCGATCTCATATTACTATTTAGAAGGTTCTTAAGTGAAGAAAGTACTAATTAATCCCACCTTTTGGCCATCTTGTTTTATCTTTTGTTTCATCATTCCCACACATTTTTATATACATGCCCAACTAATTTGGCACTTCCCCATCATTTTAGCCTAAATTGGGGCTCCCAGGACGTCATCTTGGGCACCCTGATCTTTGTTTTACTTTCACACCTCTTTTTGGGCTCTTTCTATTTTTTTCATCCTTATCTTTTTCCTAGTCGGCCATGTCAAGATTAATTACAAAATTAGAGCAAGATAACCCTATAAATATAAAGTTATGAAACCATAATGAAATTCCTAGCATCACTCACTACTATCACTCCATCTAGAGTTGCATCCATTGCATCACTTGCATCCACATAGTTCCATGCATCAATGCTAAGAGATCTGCATCAACACACACTTCATAGGGGAGGGATTCTATTCTATTCCATGCACACATACTATTACATTTTATACATTTAGTTATTGTTTTCTACTTCACAAAGTGTGACTTACATAAGATCACCTAGGGTACGACATGCACACACACACCAAAACTACATTTGGGTCCAAAATGTAGTGTAGTGCTTAGTTTAGTAAGCCTACTATTGTGGTAGCTGAGGTCAATCTGACCCATTCATTTGCATATTTTATTTTCTTAGGGTTTTGATATTTATCTTATCTCTTACAAGTCTTTAACTTCATCTTGCTATATTCGCACATTCGGTGTAGTTCAACAAATCTAGTGCGACAGGAAACAAAGGTTACAAAGCATCTTCTGACCTAGAAAGAACCAAGTTCCTAGTGTTTTTAAATACCAAGGCACTTATTATAATATACCAGGCACCCCAGTACCCTCCTAGAGCACTCCAGTCTACTCAGATCATCTAAATCCAATCTTTTTGAGACCTATGTGCAACTATTCCAGCTTTTATATTTTCCTGTCATTCCTACGACACCCTGTAAAAGTCATCCATAATCAGCTGAGTTCATTCCTTACCTTCCTCTTGCATATTAGGGTTTTATTTCTACTAGTTCAATCATTTTAATCATTTTAGTCACTTCACATTACTTTAGTGTATTTATTTACAATGCATTTATGTCCTCCTAGATTAGATTAACTATTATTACATTTCCCCATTTTAGTTAATTTTAGTTAATCATTTTGGTGAACCCCACTTCTTATCATGGCTAAGCATAATCCTTTTGAATCTCCACTTGTTCTCCAATTTGATAGCTTTGGTCATGCCTTTGTTGATACTCCTGTTGATCCTTCTTGGGTATAGACCTTTTCCTTCATTTATTCAGCTACCATCTTCTAATATGGACCCTAAAGCTATAGATGATGTTGTTGTTGCTTATCTATGTATTATTGACCCTGTCATCTTAGCACAAATCATTGAAGAGGCTCAAGCCCCTCTCCCTGATCCAATCATTACAGATTCTACCATAATTAAACCACATGATGATTTTCTTCACTTTTACTCTCCTATAGTTGATTCTCCTAATGCAATAATTGTCCCTACCTCTCCATCTTTTGCTTTTGGACCACAATCTCTTGAAGCTCTACATGAATCGGTCCCTACTATTTGTATGGTTGATGTGGTCCCCCATGATTCATCATTAACTCTTGATGTCACCAATGCCATGATACTTTATACAAGGTCTACTCCACAATATTCTCTTGTTTTACCTATTCCTTCACCACCTCCACTTGTCAATGAGAAATCAATTGAGGATGACATTCACATGATAGATGTAGTTCCTTCCCCACCACCTGTTACTACTACTGCTATCATTCCATATCAAGGGCCTCTCCAGTCCACGGACATCACTCTCTCATGCCCTTCAGTATGCCCACCATTCACTTGTACTCTCTTCATGAATAATTCTTATTGGGAGCATATACCGCTTGATATCTCTCTACAAGGCCACTGTATGTTCACATGATGGTCTCCTTCGACTGGGTTTTGCATTTGAGGACCTCCATTCACCTTTATATGATCCACATTTATATCATGGATCTGTTATTCTCACCGTTGCATATGGGATTCATGTTTTTCATCTCATTTTCCACCTTGCACGTTACCCTACTCTCTCTCCACTTACTCTCGATCAATCTTGGTTAGATTATATTAGAGGCACACTCGATCCGGATCACATTGATATAGCATTTCCCATGCCCTTTGGTATTATGTGCATTTGTAATAGTTCCTTTCTTTGTTATTCACCCAACTTCACTATGTGGTATGCTCATGGATGTCCATTACCTCCCTTTACTAATGAACAATACACCATGACAATGTATGTATTATGCATTCATGTTATTTGGATGACCAACCTCACACCTTTGCTTATCAAGTCCCACCATTCAATATGACTTTGAAAACAATAAAAATGATCTTTTAGACAATTTAGTTTATCCATTTCCTTTCTTCATTGATGACACTCTACCACCACACCAAATAGGTCCAATATTCCCATTTAGCTGAAAGCTCTGGACCTCATAATCACCCAACTAATGCATCTCCATCGGACTCAATTCTTGCTTTACATACCTTATTCCAAGAGAATTTTCACACTATGGAATCTACGATTTCCTCTCTTACCGCTGAAATTCAACAACTTAAGGATGTTTTTCAATCACATGTTTGTGTTAGTTCTACATCTCATATGTGCTCTATGACCGATACTTTCCACTTAACTAAAACTCAAGGCATACCATCACCTGAGCCTCTCATATTTGAACATAATACTCCAGCCTACGACATTCTTATTTAGCTTCTTAAGCATCAGTTGATCACTTTACTACCTACTCCTTATTATCATCCTTCCCGACTAGCACAATACCACGATCGTCCATATTTCCACTATCATCAAATATATGGACATCATGATAATGTTTTATGCACTTTGTCACAAATAATTAAATATCTTAAACGTCTGGGTCTTCTTTCATTTGCTACACAACCTTCTAATACTAGAAATCACACACATCGGGCTCGTATCTCTCGTGTGTATCCAACTAGTGTTGCTCAACCACCTCCTAAGCAACACTCTTCTACAAATAGTTCGTCATCTCTTCACCCTTCTCCGGCATCATCATGATGATCCTTTCCAAATCATCAAACATATCACCGTAACCACCCCCACCCACCTCATCACCACCACATGCCACTACACCACATTCTTCATCTTACACTCATCCTTCAAATGCATATAGATTTCATTCGTCAACTTTGCATTTATCTATCATACTACCGCTTTTAGATTATGGCTCCTTGTATTCCTCCTCATAGGTGTCCAATGAGGACCTTCACCTTTCACTCTCATTGGTTAGTTCACCTACTTGGGGGGTATAACACATTACACACTTCCCCCTCATGTTTTTACATAGTTACATAGTCTTACATCACATTTTTATAGTTCTCATTTATTTTCCTTTCCTATAGACATATCATATCACACGTCATAACACTGTCATTACCCATGATACACTCTTGTGCTTCGGTTCACACTTCACTGTTGAGGGATTACCATTACACTGAACCCCACACACCACACTTAGGTATTACACATTGCATTTCATCATACATTACACATCATACATCATCATTCTACACTTATTCTACATTATACTAGTCCTCATCTACACAACACACATTATTAGGCTATGCACACATAACCTATACATAGTTACATCATCCACTATGCATTTCTACACATATTCTACATACTACACTAGGTTACATTACATATGGGTCTAGCTTTACATTTTATCACTACATATTCTATTTCTATCTACACCTATCATCGTATCTTACATATCACATAGTATACATCCTACACACCCTACACATCCTACATTTACATTGCCCACACTGTGCATTTACAAATCCTAATCATCACATGGTCATCTAGTTTCATCATACATGCTACATTTTTTTTTACACATGCTGCACTCACCACCCTATGATGCACTTTATTTCCTTGGTCCATACTCGATTGCCGAGGGTTTACTAATCAAATGGACCTTCACTCACCATGTGACATTTCCAACCTAGTGACATACGCTTTAGGCTAAATCATTACCTATTCAATCATTTTATAGTGGTATACACCTTAGGTTACATCACCAATCCCTCTTTTCATCTTGTTGTGACATATGTTTTAGGCTAAATCATCACCTATCTCTATCATTATGTAGTGGTATATGCTTAGGGCTAAATCACCACTCATCCTTTCATCCCATAGTCATATACACTTAGTGTTAAATCATCACCCATCCTTTCATCTTATAGTGATATACGCTTAGGGATAAATAATCACTCATCCTTTTATCACATAGTGATATATGCTTAGTGTTAAATCATCGCCCATCCTTTCATCTTATAGTGATATACACTTAGGGCTAAATCATCACTCATAATTTCATCCCATAGTGATATACACTTAGTGCTAAATCATCACACATCCTTTCATATTATAGTGATATACGCTTAGGAATAAATCATCACTCATTAATTCAACAAGTCGTGATATATGCTTTGGCTATAGGGTTCACACAAATCTCTCCATATGTCGCATCTCATCATCACTACATATACACACTCATTATAGTGTGCTAGACACAAAAAACACTACTTGACCATTTCCCGATGACGCACTCTCGTTTACGGTTCATTCTTAACTACTGAGGGGGAAAAAAAATGAACCTCATTGCATACACTTCCACCCACTTGGGTGGCATGCGGCTTCTATCATTCCATCTTGCATTCCATTCCATTCATCCACATCATACTTCATTGTCTTGGGGCATTTACTCTTGTTTGCTAGTGGTTTGCATGATCACTTTACTACACATGTTAGATTGATTTCTTTTATGTCATTATCTATATAATACACACATGCATGTTCATGCCTTTGTTTAGTGTGATCACATATACATGAATCCTACACGCAACATGGATGCTCGCCTTCTACCCTTCCTATACTGGTCGTTGGGGGATTCCAAGTTCGTCTCATATAGGTGTTATTGTTCCATTTTGTACTTAGTGTCTTACATTATTTGATCATACACGTTTTGACATATTGGTTATTGCTCTAACATGATAATGGATGTTCCATGTGCAACACTTGTTTTGTAGGATTACATATTTCCATGACTACTTGTTTGTTTGTCTCTACTTGTCTTCCATTGTTTGTCATTATATGTGGGCTTTGCCAAATGTTTCTGTGCACACTGGTTCATTGTTTGTGGCCATGAAAACCTTGTGTGTCTTGCAAAATCATGAGTAATGTCCCATGTTTGTAACCCGCTTTGTGGGGCTCACTTGTTTCTTGCATGTTTACACTTATGTGTTTGGTAGTTCTTACATCGTTTGTGCATTTTACACGTGTCGTATTGCATTCATGTGTTTTTGGACTAACACTTATTTTGGCTAGCCATCCTTATTTGTGCACACCTTGGTTTCTACCAAGCGTACCCCCTTCCCCTTGTAGGGAAGAGTTACAGAGTTCAGAGTGCGGTAGGTCCTCTTTTGGGGCTGCATTATCCTATCAGCGACATCGCATGCGCCCCCAAAGAGGGGGGGCATCATTGAGGGTTTACATACTAACACAACGTATTTACACCATTTCATTACAGATGTAATTTCCACCCTTGGAATTTTGGGTTTACATACATTGAGTGGGTTCATACCAGTCTACAAACCCCATACAAATGACTTTTATAGGACATGGTGTCCTTAGTATTTTTGGGAAGCAGTTACAGGCTTGGAGGTTACAATGGGTGTGCCTCTCTACACTACTTTGGCCAACGGTGTTAGATCACCCAAAAAGGAAAGTACAGAGATATCTTCACACACACTTTTAGCAAAAGCATAAGTGGTCAAAGGTTGGAGGACACAAAGCATTTCCTCCCTACACTTCTTCAGCCAAGGTGGCATGAGATTTCCCAAAAACCTCGCAACAGTATAGAATATCCTTATACACCCTTTCTCTCGACATCGATTAGGTGCACATGTTCCATTTACACTTTCCTTTTCACGTATTTTACATTCATGTATTTTACACATTTCGATACACATGTATTTTACATAGCATTTTTACACACATATATATTTGACTACTTGATCATTTTCTCCTTGCAGGTCCGACTGTATGAGAAACAAGTAGTCAAATTAAGGGTAAAAACAACAATGATGAAGACGACAACAACATTCTGTGATAACACATGCCTTACTAACCATATAGGTACATTACACACCGTACAAGAACTACACATGTGTTTCACCCTAGGTTCACTCTCATCACTTTTTATATGCACATTTTTCATCTATAGTTTCCACACTCCTCCATCTTTTAATCATTCCACGCTTTTGTCTAGTCCTTCGACATGTTTTCTACTACACTCTACATGGATATCAAGTACACATCTCTATCTACTTTATGTTACTGAGCTTTCCGCTCACCAACATAAAGTGGGGGAAAAATGTAGTCACAAAATCATGCACTTTAGGCATTATTTAGCCCAGATCATACTACTATTTAGAAGGTTCTTAAGTGAATAAAGTACTAATTAATCCCACCTTTTGGCCATCTTGTTTTATCTTTTGTTTTGTCATTCCCACACATTTTTATATACATGCCCAACTATTTCAACACTTCCCCATCACTTTAGCCTAAACCGAGGTGCCCAGACCTGTACTACCCAGGGTGCCCCGATCCTTGTTTTACTTTCCCGCCTCTTTTTGGGCTCTTTCTAGCCATTTTTCATCCTTATCTTTTTCCTAGTCAACCATGTCAAGATTAATTACAAAATTAGAGAAAGAGAACCCTATAAATATAAATTTATGAGACCATTATGAAGTTCCTAGCATCACTCACTACTATCACTCCATCTAGAGTTGCATCCATTGCATAACTTGCATCCACATAGTTCCATGCATCAAGGCTAGGATATCTGCATCAACACACACTTCATAGGGGGGGATTCTATTCTATTCCATGCACACATACTATTACATTTTCTACATTTAGTTATTACTCACTACTTCACAAAGTGCTACTTGGCACAAGAGCACCTAGGGCACGATATGCAAACACACACCAAAACTACATTTGGGTCCAAAATGTAGTGCAATGCTCAGTTTAGTAAGCCCACTATTGTGGCAGTTGAGGTCAGTCTAACCTATTCATTGTTGAGAAGACAATGTATAACACTTAGCAGAAGGCATACAAAAGATTTGTGTGGAAGAGAAGAGTTTGTTTAAAGGTGCTTTGGAGAGGATCGGAAAGGAATCACGCGTGGAGGACAGAGACAAATTCGAGACTTAGCCATTTTCACAATATGATCTATTTTTGGAAGATGGTGTGCGGAGCACACAAATGGGAAAAGACTTGCGACATGCATCGGCTATTTTTGGAAGAGCAGTTATGGAGCACTTTGCATGGATGTGGGCTAAAGATAAAATTGCTACTAATAGTTAACTAGGAGATATCTATTGTTAGTGCACTTGCATGTGTGGCTATAATTGTAAAGGCACATGGTTATTTTCAGCATGCGACCTATTTTGGGAGTAGATAAGTGGTGAAGGGAAAGTCCCCACCCTTATAAATATGTAATGAACTACATAGTATAGTAGTGGTATGTGAGAACTGAATTATTATGAGGTTATACTGCCAAATCTGATGTGCGCATAAACTATGGTATTATCTATTATAATGAGCTTCTATATATTTATCATGATTAATGTAATGAATTGTATTGGATGAATCAGAGTATTAATCCTAGTATCATTGACTCTTGCATGTGTTGATTTCATCATGGTTATCATTTAAGTATGTTATTCTTTAGATATGATGTATTAATTATGGATCTGAATGCATTAAGTCTTCATCATGCTAACATCCTACAACATCAACCCTAAAGAGGGGCCTGGTACCTGTGCATGTTTTGTGAGTGCTCAGTCTAGGTTAAGTGATGTGTCACACCTGGGCATTTAGTGGTAAATTCTAGGCTGCATCATTGGTTCCGTTGTTGGGACCTCTTTTTTAGTTGTTTTTAAGATAATTCATGATGAAGACATACCGGTTGACCTTAGCAAGTGTTGAGGAGTGGATACATGACCTAGAAGAAGAATATGCATGGAGATTTAGAATTGGATCTAAGTTTGACACACACACGTGGGTGAAGCAGAATCTATATGACTATTTATACGAGATATTTTTCACTATCTTTCTGATAGAATTATACAAGTGGTTGGTTGCTTATGCATCTAAATGGAATTGGAGGTATCGCACACTTGTCTGGATGCAGGAAGTAATTTCAGACCTTTATGATGCTAATATAATTTGGACTCGTGTTATGGATACGTGGTTCCATGGTGTTTTGAACAACTATATCTTGGAGTACTCAATTTCCACTTATTTGTGCCCAGAGGTAGCTAAGTTCCAATTTTTACGATATCCTAAGGGAACTTACCTACAAGGCATTCCACTAGTGATCAAAATTATGATGGTAACCCTGAACTTGGAGAGCAAACCGATGGCTAACTAAACCCCACCACGTGTGGGGGCAGGAGAAGGTTTGGTGAAATATGGCATACCTAGTGGCAGATAGAGTAGAGAGAAGAAAGGTGGCTTAAGTACAATGAGGCACGTGAGAGGAAGATAAAGAAGCAACGGGATGTTGCAGAGCGGATGGTATTAAGGAGAGAGATGGATCATGAAGGATTTAGAGCTCACATATGAAGGCGTGGAGCTAAAGCATCAGGAACTCCCCCATTTGGGCAAGCATGACAGGAAACACTCCTCGACATCACATGGAAGCATGCCAGTAGAGACAACTTGGGCCGCAGGTGTGCATCTAAATCTACCTGGCAACCTTGCCCTTACGCTTGGTCTTCCAATATTTAGTACAACAAATAGTCAGCAAGCTAATTTAGGCAGTGGGAGAGCAGGAGTAAGTCATATAAAAATCACATCGATGGTGCTGCGCAAACATATTCATTATTGTTTAGGGGTACCTTTTCAAGTGTATCTTCTGCATAGAATTCTGTGTGTAAAATTTTGACTCTCTTCTGGGAGTAGTAACACTTCGTAGACCATAGGGGTGCAGTTCAATACTATTGTTGGGACATAGGGGAGTACATCTTCTGGTCTGACTCTAGGCTACAAGTTTAGGATTAAGAGGTATAGGTGGCTCTAGTTCTAGTGGATCTGGTGGTTCTGGAGGCAGAGGAAACATAGGAGCATCTAGGATCAGGTGGGCAGGGTCCACACCAACCCCAAAATATTTATATGGAGATGTCTCTTCATCTTCCAAAGTATAGGGGCATAAAAGATGTTGTTAAACATGTGCACATGTGTGAAATACAGTGGTGTGCCAAAGGAATCATGGCTTTTAAGTGCAGGGCAAGTTAATTCACTACTACATTATAAGGGCTTGCAAACAATTGGTACAGAAAGTTTGACCTTGATCAGACTTGCATAGACTATGCAACTTTAAAAGATGTTTTCCTTAAAGAGTTTCACATCCTTGAGTTCGATCAGAAGAGTATAAGCGTGCTTCAAGAATATTAAGCAAGGAACTACTGAGAGTGTCAAAGAGTATGATGCTCATTTCATGTGAGCCAACATGCATAATGGTTTGTTAGGAGGTCTGATTACCCCTTTTAGAAGGGCACTATCACATAAGACATACACTGATCCACGTGAAGCACTTGAAGAAACTTTACGCATTGAGGTAGTTGGAAGTATAGACATTGGGGTGAGCCCATTTTTAGAAGCACATATCGCAGCTATGGTGAAGTAGTTAGAGAAGCTATTGGAAAATTTAGCACATGAGATGCGCACAAGGATTTGGTGCACAAATTGTGAAGTAGAAGGTCACACAAAGGATAGTTGTCCTACAAATCAATATGCTCATTGTTGTTAGACTATGAGATATGTCATTTAAACCATGATGTTAGCCACTACCCATTATTACAACACACAATAAGGAAGAACGTCTCTTATTACTGTAAAATTTGTAGGTCCCTCAACTCATGACATGGAAGACTATCGGTCTGATTAGTCGATCCATGATGTTATAGATATTGGTGTATGAAAAACAACAATTTTAGATAACTCTAAAGGAAAGAAGGAGAATTAGGATCGGGATCACAATCAGGCACGCTATGATTGGAATAAAGGGCATTTTGAAGGTGGTCATGGCATAGGTCGAGGATATCGTGGTGGATTCAAAGGACGAGGTCGTGGTGGTGGACGAGGTGAGTTCCCTCATGGAACATGTTATACATGTGGATCTCCTAACCACTACATGCTTGAATGTCATCTGAATATTACATGTTTTTCTATGGAAAGAATCATGGTTATGAGGAATGCCCAGACTTGTATGAGTATCTTAGTAAGCAACATAAATAAGAAAACAAAGGCACAGGGATGGTTAGGATACAACGCATTGTGGAAAATCAGTGGATGCCCAAGTTGGAACAAGAATACGAGGCATTGCAAGTAAGGATCACTGCCTGCACTAAAGTGGTACATGCCAAAGAAGCATTGCAGCAGAAGCCTACCATCACTAAGGAGGAGGTTCTACATGCATGGTACCCAGATCCTCCATTAGAAGGAGGTTTATCAAGAAACCATGGAGGTACTCAGAAATATTTAGGGTGAAATACAATATTTAAAGGAGTAATCATAGAATATGGAGCAAAAGAAAGCATCAAAGACGGTCCAATTTGATATGGATGACTTGAAAGAAGTGTGCAAGATGTTGTACTAGAGAATATCATTCCACTTATTAGGGAATTGGTTAAAGGGAAACACTTTGTGTGCAAGTATTGAGACTAGATGGCAGATCCTACATGTAAATCTTCCCCCTCATAGCCTAGATTATGACAAGGAAATCACTCTAAATGTTGTTGTGGATGGGTGGCTTTTGAGTAATATATTGATTGATATAGGTGCGTGAAGTCAATGTTCTTACCTTAGATGCATGGGTACAAATGGGGAGACCTCCATTGCAGCCATCTTCGAATGTATTGTTCATGGCTAACCGGACTAAGGCCACTCCCATCGAGTTTTAAAATATGCCTCCATTACCATACAAAGAGCCAAGTTCATTGGAGATTTTGAGGTCTTAGTCTTTGGTAGAGGTAGATAGCTTCCCAGCTCTACTGGGGCATCCTTGGTGTTATGTAAATAATGTTGATCTTTGGTTCAAAAAGGGTTATATAAGCTTTAAAATCAAGGAGGAAAGGGTTATTATCCCATTAACAGATGGAAAATATGTGCCCTATGTTGAGCCCTTGAGTGAGGAAGACCTGAATAGGATTTATGTACGCATCATCTAGGACCCAAAGGTGCATGAGCCATATAAAGAAGGAATCCTTCAATGGGAGGATGCACAGTCTATTAGCAATACTACAAGTGTTGCTTGTGATAATTGGGCTCATATCACTTATGAGTTGGTAGGGTGGGAAGTAAAGAGTATATTTGCTAAGGACCATAGCCCACGTTATATCAGGAGAATAGGTAAAAACTCAGTACCTCGTTACACCGAGAAAGAGACCCTATGATGTTCCTGCGTGCCATAGAGGAACAATGGATAGACCAGTTGGAGAGACAAAATATGCTAGCATATACCCTACGTGGGACAACAAGCACATTGGTGGGTGGTCCACAAGGATAATCTTATAGGATGGAATGAAATTAGGATTGCTCTTACTACTAGGTTCTTCAGGAGTAATGCACCTACTCAAATATGTACTTATCATGGTAATCAACCTCTTCAATAGTGTGAGAGATTCTGGACAGAGGGGTAGGAAGCTTTACCAGCTTCGCTCTGGGTGCACAATTTTATTCCACTTTACAAGCTTGTACACGTGCTTGGTATCTATATGTAGAACTCCATAGAGAGACTGGAAATTGGTAGGATTTAATTACAAGAATGACCCAGACATTTGACATCTTCTCTACTAAACCTCCGGTGGAAGTAGCATTAAAGGTTATAAAGTGTTTAACTATGGGGGATAGTTCTAAGGCAGAAGAACTCATTCATGATTTATTTGATGAAGGAGACTCAGGAATGCATTTTGTTGAGGAAACAGAGGCCGATGCCACATTACTTTAGCGCACTTGCCTTGAGAAAGAAAGAGGAAAAATGGTCTACTTAGTGGATGATGAAGAAGTAGAAAATTTGGATGTAGACCATTCAACAGGTAAGTGTGAGGTGTTGATGACAGTGCAGATAAGACCACGCGTACCTATCATGAACCTACGAAGAAAAAGAAAGTGAATATTGGATCAGATTTTGAGCCTAAGGAGGCCATAATTAGAGACTATTGGTTAGACTCTGAAGTGGCAAAAATCATTGAGTTACTATGAGATTATCAGGAATTATTCCCTCGGGGTACCATGAACTTAAAGGCATGCATAAATCATTAGGAGAGATGAAGATAAAGCTTAAAGAGGGTGTGCGCCGGTCAGAAAGAGACCCTACAGGATGAACCCCAACTTGCAAAAAAGGTAAAGATGAGATTGAAAAAATGTTGAAGTCTAGAATCATCAAGCCCCTAGATGAGTTAGAATGGGTTAGTCCAATGGTGATCAGTATCAAGAAGGATGGCCGGATTAGGATCTGTGTGGACTACATGGAGTTGAATGTTGCATGTGTGACTGATCCCTTTCCTACGCCATTCACTGAGGAAATACTAGAAGGCGTTGCAGGTGCGAAATCTATTCATTTACAGATGGGTTCTTTGGGTATCATCAGGTTAGGATTACCGGGAGGATCAGGAAAATACTACTTTTACTACTAAATGGGGTAGATTTTCCTATATTATGATGCCTTTTGGACTAAAAAATGCGCCTGCTATATTTTTGCGCATAGTTGTGTAGGTGTTTAAATATTTTATTCACAACTTCTTACAGGTTTATTTAGATGATTGGACGATGTATGGACTTGTTAAGGATCATTGTGACAATCTACGCTTAATGTTTGAAAGATGTAGACAGTTGAGTATCTCTTTGAACATCAAGAAGTACATATTTTCTACACCATTTGGAATATTGTTATGACACATAATTTACAAGGAAGGTTTGTTGGTTGATCCAGCTAAGGTTGCAGTCATTATTGACCTAAAAGAGCCTACCACCAAATCTAGTGCGTAGATTCTTGGCTCACATGGGGTATTATAGAAAATTCAAAAGGGGTATTCCAAGGTTCCCACAACTTTGGAGGAGTTATTGAAAGGAAAAGGTATGTTCTATGGGGAGAACTACATCAACACACATTCAAGACATTGAAGGAGAAACTTACTACCATGCCTATTTTGCACTTTCCTTCTGGGACCAACCATTTCAAGTACATGTGGATGCCTCTAGCATGACCATTTGCATGGTATTGGCTCATCCTAGAAGGTATTATAGATTGTCCTATTTGTTTTGATAGTAGAAATTTGACTCTGTAGAGCAAAATTACACAACTATAGAGCGTGAAGCTTTGTCAAAGTAGAAGAAGAAATTACTCCCAAAAGTAATTTCTTAGAAATGCAATATCCGAGGGCGTGATTGTGGGACAAGAATGGGATTCCCACATCCATAAATGTAAGATCATCGATTACAACCATCGCACACCAGATAATAAGAATGAATTAGATGCATTGTTGAGCATGAAAACAAACAAATGCACAAAAAGGTATGCCAATGTACGATAATGTTGGAGAGAAGTTACTAAAGTAGATTGGAGTCTACCACTTATATGAGATGCCATACTTTGGAAATTATGAACCATTGTATCGATGGTTGATGAGAAGAGTCCATGAGGACTTCTTCTACTTCACCGGATGGAGGGTTAGAATCGCAGCCACCTTAATTTCAACAATAATAGGATTAAGGGCCTTAGGAGCAGATCTGGAGAGTGACTTAACAAATAAAGTAGTGATCCTGGAGACAAGGAAGGAGCTAGGATATACCAAGGGTCCGCGTGGCATGGATATTGATAAATTGAAGAAGTACCTAGTGGTATAGGTAGCTACACATCTGATAACAAAGTTGAATGACCAAGAAAGGTGGTCACAGTGAATACAATGTGGTTGCGCGTTGCAAGGAAAATGTCTCAAGGGTGATCTATAATATTGCAGGTTACATAGCAGAGATAATCATTGCAAAAGTGTGTATAGGTGACAAAATTAGTTTTGGTGCTATTTTATTGTCTTTGGTGTTTATGGAGATTGGAGTGCCGATGGGCCAAAGGAAAAGATTTGGGAGTACCCCACGGAAAATAAATCTTTGGTGGAAATATTTGATAAATACTTATGCGAAGGGACCATGGGTGGGCCATTTAAATAGAGGGAGAGATGTGGTATGATAGGCTCCATGCGGCATTTGAAGAGGAGTGGCGCATACCCAAGGAGTTACCTTCAGTGGTGGGTAAGGTAGTACAGTTTGCAGTCTACCAACATTTTTGCATCACGATTTGTAATGAAGGACGAGCTTGGAGCCCTTGGTGCAAACTACCATATGCCTTCACAGCACACTACTTATAGGCATCAATTCACTAGTTCATAGATGCATGCCGCCTAAAATTCATCACAAATAAGGTAGATTGTGATTATCATACTCTAATAAAAACATATGTATATCTAAGATGGACTTCCTACATTAAGAGGCTTATCTCAGATGTAATAAACATGAAGCCGATAAGTTTGGCAATCGAAGATGTTAGAGCAATGCTTGTGTATCTTCAACTCAAGCCCAAGATGGAGAACAACAAATATGTGGAAAATGAGTTCACACTTCCAGGGCCACCTAAGGGTAAGCATACAATAGAGAATGTGCCAACTCCACAGCCTGCAGAGACTATAGTGGTGGATGAAGAGGAGGATGAACGAGAAGATAGTGGTGGCCTAGAGCATAGAGGATAAAGGCAGCCTATAGATAAGGTAGGAACTAAGCGCACGACTACACCACCTCGGGTATAAGAAGGAGATGATGAGGACCTAGATGCAGTACAAGGAGAGTGCCACTTCAAAAGGGTATTCAAAAGAACTAGAACCCAAGGTGCTACACCACGCTCGGTGCATGGATCACAACGACTCTCTCACGAAGGAGACAGCTGAGGTTGAAAAAGAAGGAGAAAGCTGAAACTAAATGAGGAGGTGGAAGAGTCTGAGGAGAGAGCACCCAAATCTCCGACATAGCTAGAGGACGTGGAAGAGCCAAAGGATGAAGAAATGAAGGATGGAGAAGGAGTAAAGGAGGTAGATGGGACAAAGTGTAAGAGACTACTCAGGGCATAGCAGAACAAGCTCCAAATCTTGGCACTCAAGTTCCTAAGGGGCCAAGATCGAAGAGGACAAGTGGGGAGTATATTGCACCGGTCATGGGCTACGCTAAGGACACAAGTAAAATTGTCCACGCCCATTTCCAAAGCATGGTGGGCCTTAAGGAATTGTATGGATGGGAGTTGATGGATGAGGACATGGCCACCATGCGCACAAGGAAACAACTATCTTGGTCAATGCAGACACATATGGATGAACCAGACTTTGACGTATGTGAAGAGTCCTATGTGTATCAAGAAGATTGAAGAAGACACCTTAGGCCAGACACATAACAATAAATCCTACTATTATGTCAAATGAACAAGTAAGTAATGCCTTGGTGAAGGTATCTATAAAGGTGGCAAGGAGGAATGTGGATAAAGCTGCAACTATTAGGGCACTGAAAGAAGAGATCAAGGCCAAAGATGCAGAGATAGTGCGCCTATGATAAGAGAAGGACTTAGAGCATAAGAAGAACAATGCTTTCATCAACATGGTAGAGGAAATTAGAGACCATGTCCTGAAAGCAAGACCACATTTGGAGTCCAAGGTACCCAAAAATTTCCTTCGATCAATGCATTATGTACGTACCTTGGTGGATTTGGTGCTTGAGGATGGACCTATGCGCATACCAACACAAAAGGATCCTGAGCAGGAAGAAAGTGAGAAAAGGCTTTCGATGATGAGGAAGATTGCATCTTATGAGGCATTACTCCAAACCTTGCAGGAGGAGCTGAGGAAAGCAAACCAGGACATTGAATATTTACACAGCTCCGGAGGTGGTCATCAGGATAAGGACCATGGTAGAGGACAATGAAGTCCTAAAAGTGATGAAGGATGAGACATTGGGTTGCGTAGAGAGGTTGACATTGGTAAAACAAAAGTGTGAGGCCCTTGCAGCATGCAAAAGCCCCATAAGGAAAGGTTAGATGAGTTGGGGAAGATTATAGCATAGAAGATGGATCTGCTAGAAGGAAGAATGTCTACAATGTCCAACATTGTTCTGGTTTTACAGAATGAAAAGGGAGAAATTTCCCAAGATGAGCTGGAGTCTATTGTGGTAGATATTCCAGAAAAAGCAGAGGTCACACTAAGTGAGTGGCAGACATTAGAGGTAGAGATAAAGGAAGAGTATCCAGAATTGATTCTTCCGGTTGAAGCAGAGGATACTGCTGAGTAAATCATTCTTTTGTATAGAAAATTCTTTACTATCTTCCATTTATATTCTTTTTTATTCTTTGAACATTTAAGAGGTAACCATTATCGGGTGACAATGTAGTTAGTGTGGGGTAATGTTGAGCAGACAATGTATAACACTTAGCAGAAGGCATACAAAAGATTCACGCGGAAGAGCAAAGCACATTCAAAGGTGCAAGGATCGGGAAGGAATCACTGAGGAGGACAAAGATAGATTCGGGACTTATCCATTTTCACGATTATGATCTATTTTTGGAAGATGGCATGAAGAGCACACAAACTGGAAAATACTTGTGCAACACACATCGACTATTTTTGGAAGAGTGGTTATGGATCACTTTACATGGATGTGGCTAAAGATAGAATTGCTACTAACAGTTAACTAGGAGAGATCTATTATTAGCGCACTTGCATGTGTGGCTGTAATTATAAAGGCACATGGCTATTTTCAGCATGCGATTTGTTTTGGGAGTAGATAAGCGGTGAAGGGAAAGTCCCCACCCTTATAAATATGTAATGAACTACGTAATATAGTAGTGGTATGTGAGAACTGAATTATTGTGAGGTTATGCTGCCAAATCTGATGCGCACACAAACTATGGTATTATCTATTGTAATGAGCTTCTGTATGTTTATCATGATTAATGTAATGGAGTGTATTGGTTAAATCAGAGTATTAATCCTGAGTATCATTGGCTCTTGCATGTGTTAATTTCATCATGGTTATCATTTAAGTTTGTTATTCTTTAGATATAGATCTGAAAATGTATTGTAGAATGATGTATTAATTATGGATCTAAATGCATTAAGTCTTCATCATGCTAACATCTTACAACAAAACCCTAAAGAGGGGCTTGATACCTGTGCATGTTTCAGGTGAGCGCTCATTCTAGGCTAAGTGATGTGCTAGCGTGCCTAGGTGTTTACTGGTAAATTCTAGGCTACATCATTCATTTGCATATTTTATTTTTTTAGGTTTTTGATACTTGTCTTGTCTCTTGCAGGTCTTCAACTTCATCTTTCTATATTCTACACATTTGGCATAGTTCTACGAATCCAGTGCAATAGGAAGTGAAGGTTATAGAGCATCTTCTGACCCAGAAAGAACTAGTTCCAAGATTTTTCAAAGACCAAGGTGCATATTCTACCATACCAAGGCACCCCAGGGTGCCCTAATACCTTCTTGGGTGTTCTAGTCTACTCAGATCATCCAGATCCACTCTTTTCAGGACCTCTGTGCAGCCGTTCTAACTTTTATATTTTCATATCAGTCTGCGTGACACCCTATGATGATCATCCATAATCAACTGAGTTCATTCCTTACCTTCTTCTTGCATATTAGGTTTTTATTTCTAATAATTCAATCATTTAAATCATTTTTTCACTTCACATTACTTTAGTGCATTTATTTACGACGTTTATGTCCTCTTAGATTAGATTAACTATTATTATATTTCCCCATTTTTAGTTAATTTTAGTTTACCACCATGTTTATCAAATGATGAAAGATCCTTTTCAAGGAACATGTCATACTTGCCACTCATAAACACTTCATGAGCTTCTACCCCTTAGGGAGGATAAAAATCTTGATGCTTGTTTTTTAATATCTCATGTTCTCTTCATCTCAGTTGTAATTGGGAAACATTACGAGAAATGGTTCTCCTTTTACAATGACACCATTATTCCCTTTGGCATGGAATGAATATCTCCAACTCTAGCTTATGGTGGATTTGGGTTATTCAAACTAATGAACTTCCTATAGTTATCCACCTTGAATTTAAAGCCCATTCCTTTGCACACAAAATCATTATATTAGTTAATGATATTTTGGATATAAGCGCACATAATTGGCTTGTAGAATATGATGCACCATATATTTGGGATCCTTTTCACTCTCAAGTGGGTGGTCTATGATTTGCTCTTTTAGCTAGCCCCATTAAAGTCCTTTATAAGACCATTGCCAATCCTAAACCTATGGAATTTAGATTGGTACTAGTCAAACTAGTTGGTTATAACTTCCACCACACAATTTTTTTGTATTAACTCATACATCATCCACTTCCATAGGAAAATTCTCTTAATGTTAGATGGTCAATGTTATTCCTTAGTTTTCATTGATAATACATAATTTTTAATATTTAATAGTCCCACGTTGAAGCCAAATGTCAATTATTGGGTTAATGTATTTTCCATATGATGATGCTTGTTGGTCACACATTATCCAAAATTTACCTTTCTCTAGGCACATGCTCTTTTTGTAGACACAAAATCACACACTTTGGGTAATTATCTAGTCTTGATCACATATTATAATTTGTATGGTTCCTAACTACAAAAAGTAATAATCAACCCATGTCTTTGGCCATCTTTTGTTGCTTTCTATTGTTGTTTTTGGTTTTACACCTTTATTGGTCCAATTTCTTTTCATACTTCAATTTTACCTTTTCTAGACTAGAGTGCCCACCAAAACACCAACATCAAGCACCCTCATCCCCTCTTGGTGCCCTTGTTCTCTTTACACTTTACTCTCACTTTTTGGGTCCTTTCTAGCCATTTGAGCATCTTATCTTTTTAGTAGTTGGCCTTTTCGGGTTAGTTACGAAATTCAAGTGAAGGAATCATATAAATATAAAGTTATGTGATCATAATAAGGGACCAAACACTAAACATCTACTATCTCCACCTAAGGTTACATCCATCAAAGGAATCTATAGCTCTATTTGCATCCATCTAACTCCATCACAAGGGACACAAGGCTAGTTCATTTGTATCACACTTCATAGGAGGGGAGTCTATTGTTTCTATGCACACATTATTTATATTCTACATCTAGTTACTTGCTCGCTACTCACAAAGTGTGACTGGAACAAGAACAACCTAGGGAAAAATTCCACACACACACACACACACACACACCTAGAACTACATTGGGTCTAAGATGTAGTGCAACACTCAATGATAAATCCATCAATTTAGCATCTGAGGATAGTCTTACCCCTTCATATGAATCTTTCTTTTTTAGGGTTTTGATGTTTTGCTTTCGGTTTTTTGGTGACTCCTTTATTTCAAGTTTACAACGACATTAGCGATCTAAGTGAGACACTCACACGATAGGCAGCGAAGGCCTCACACCCTCTAACAACCCTATAAAATTGGATTCCAGACTTCCCGCATAGACCAGGGCACCCAAATTACAGACCAGGGTGCCCCAATCCCTTTTTCAGGTGCCCCATTCCAACCCAATCACTCAAATCTACATTTTCTCAGGCTCATGTGTGATGGTCTCCCATTCATGTTTTGTTAGTCTTCATTATGACATAATCCTGCGGCATCTTCGAATCAGTTATGGCTCTTCCAACCCTCTTTACACATCAGGGTTTTATATTTTTATTGTTTATTTTTCGTGGGTGTATTTTAGTTATTTCATTTCTTATTTGTTTATTGCAAAATTACATTAGATTAGGCTAAAATATCACATTTTAGCATTAATCATATTAGTGAACCCCACGCTTGACACCACCTCTTACTTAGGGCTCTTCTTCTCTTATTATGGCTCAATATTCTGAAGAATTTACTAAATCCCATCTTAAAGCCCTCAATAATTATATCGTTGAGCATCCCCAAGATCTAGACTTGCTTTATATGTTGCTCGTGAGGAAGCTACAAACCTTGAGAAATTTAATGCTTTTACCACCATTCCCACCATTGTTGTTACCCAACCACTTGTTTCTACTCTTCCATCATGAAAATGCACAAGTTTGCACAACAAACACCGAATATATTATTCACATCACAAATCATGCTAATACAATGGCTATTAAATAGCCATGAATGTAGTTGAACAACTTCCTATAAAATAGGAAGTATACAAAACAATAACATACCCGTATAACCTATTTACATGAGTTTGGTTAAACTCACATAACAAATAATAGTTATAACAAAACATATAACTAATAATATGAGTTGTTAACCAACTCATATTATATTACAAATAATAATCATGATTAATAATGTAAACAATATTAATCCTAACATTCACCCCCTTAGTGTGAACATTATTAATCACTAATCTTCACCCCCTTAATGTGAACACGGTGAAGAACCATATTCGAAGAAGTTGAACCACCTCCTGAAAGCACTTCTTAGACCAGGTACAAACTCCATATATTATCTCTTTACCCTTGTAAAGGCGTAGTGTCGAGCTGAATTATGCAGGAATGCTCCCTTCCTCTTTGGGTTCCTGTGGGACTTTCCCTTCCTCCCTAGGCACCCGAATTTTGAATCTCCAAGATCCACAAGCTTCACACTAGCTGGATAACCATCCCTTAAGTCTACCTCGAAATCTTCTCCTGCTCCCAAAAGTGAGTATTTTGAAAACATGACTCCTCCAAAAATCTAAAAGGGTTTATTCAGCAAACCATCACACTACAAACAAGAACACTGAAAATGAAAAAGAAACCACACTGCACAAATGTCACCAAACCATCTCGTGGCCCCATCTATCATTGCGGCGACGAGAGGTCTTTGATTGACCTCCTTCCTCCATTTTCCTCCATCCTCCGGTGTGAAGCTACTAACTCAACTGGATTTGATCATGCAACTCAATGGTTGTCGGACATCGGGTAACACCGAAAATGCGTCCATAAGGCAATTTTTTTATTATTTTCACAACTTTTGACTTTTACACTTAACACACAATAACTCTTAACAATACAATATTTTGTTGACTTGTAACTTTGACAATAACTACAAATTTTGACAATAACAAAACTTAACATAAAACTCTACAAACGAGACTCTAATACTAACTAAAATTTCATGTGGAATTTTAATATTTATGACATACATTTAAAATAGTCTTGTTTAAAGACTAAATAACCAATACTATATTGACAACATATACTAATTGGAAAACTCCTAAATGGTAACTTATCAAGACACAATATTAATAATTTAAAAAAAAAAGAAAGAAAACACGGAGATAAACACAAACTATTGACTATATAATTTGATCCACTTTTAAATGAACATGAAACCTAGATGACAACATGGACACTTGAATCAAACTATATTTGACCCCCCAAAAAAAACTTCAAAAAACACAGACCTACAACAACATTTTCTCGAGTCGGTTTGGCGAGGAGTTAGTGAGTAGGCTCCAGCTGATGAATCCATCGATGTATGTATTGGGAGCTTGGAGGTGCTTAAGAAACCGTTGATTTAAGTAAGGCTATGGATGCAAGATTTTGATTCTTAGAAGGAGAAGATGAACTCGGTTAGAGGTATCCACAGTCTTTGGGAGAGAGATAACATGGCTGCACTCAAAAGATCAATCCACACAATGCAAATTGTTTGGAATGGATCAGGTCATTGTTATCAGAATCGCCCACCAACTACTACCGCCATATCAAACTAGCCACACACACAAATGTGAAGCCTCGTCCGAAGACAAATTGTCCAATTCAATATTGGCGATCAAAAAATAATGTTATCCCAATGAATACATGGCAAATCTTTAATAACGAAGATAGATTAATTTCCAGCATGTGATGCAAAATATGGGACTAGTGTTGATGAAGTGTAGTGTATATAATATACACACCCAAGTCGAGGAACCAGATATCAGTACTCTTGCAGAGGTAGAAGAATGTGCATGGTTGGACTAATGCACAGAGACGTCAGTGTGGTGCAAAACACTGTCCGTGTATGCTGGAGCTATAAAAATGAAGAAATATTAAGAGAAACAAGTGGATCTATAAGCATGCAAAGTGTATCAATGGAACAGTAGAAAATGAAGCCCAAACATTGATGGAAGACTAGATAAACTGGTAGCTGATATAAGGATTTTTGTAGAGATGAGTTTATTGAAGGCGATCCAAAAAAAAATCCAATTTAAAACAACATTGTTACAATGCTCCTCAAACGGCCACCAAGCGAGCTGTCAAAACCCTTGACGTAATCTGATAAACAATTGAGATCTAATTGAATGCATTGAACTCCATCAGAACAGATGCGACCTAGTTATGCAACATATTTAAGAACAAACTAGAATATATAAATTCTCTCTAATTCACCCGCTCACTATTTATAAAACTTCTCATATGGTGGGGCGATGGATTAGAATTTATGCCCCTTTAAAAACTTTACATCATCATGACAATACACAGTAATACACTACCCAAGAAATGTACAAGCTACTTGATACCAAATCATGAAAATGCACAAGTTTGCACAACAGAAACACCGAATATATTATTCACATCATAAATCATGCTAATACAATGGCTATTAAATAGCCATGAATGTAGTTGAACAACTTCCTATAAAATAGGAAGTATACAAAACAATAACATACCCGTACAACCTATTTACGTGAGTTTGGTTAAACTCACATAACAAATAATAGTTATAACAAAACATATAACTAATAATATGAGTTGTTAACCAACTCATATTATATTACAAATAATAATCATGATTAATAATGTAAACAATATTAATCCTAACATTCCAACCATCTCCACTATTCCCATTTCGTCCCTAAACCTACTAATCACTATACCCCACCTCTTGTTTCTCATACATGGCAGGCTCCTTCGTTGGCACTCAAGATCTAGCCTCCCTTTATCAAGACCTTCAAGCACAAATTCATCAATTACGGCAGGATACTTCTCGTGCATCTCCATCTTTGGATTCTACTCTACTACTGCATACTCCATTCACTATATCCACCTATTCACTTCCACCAAATTTTTTCACCCCTAAACTACCTATTTTCAATGGCCATGGTGACCCACAAGAGCATCTCCGAGCATTCCATGTGGCTTGTCTAGATTTTGCGGATGATCACATTCTCCTAGCTAAGCTCTTTCCTTATAGTCTTCATGATTATGCGATGTGTTGGTTTTATGACCTACCTATTCACTCAATAACATCTTTTACGCATCTTTTCAATGCTTTTCTCACTCACTTCTCTATCAACATCAGCTCCAAGATCTCTTATGCTCAACTCGCACAACTAAAACAAGGGTCTAATGAACACCTAGCGGACTATGTTTTGTGATACAAACACAACTTAGCTAAGATGTCAAATGTACTTGCAAAATTTGAGCTTCAAGATTTATTCATACAGAGTCTATTGCCACCTCTCCAGGAAAGTGTACTCTTTGAGAACTCTCCTTCATTCGATCAACTCTATCATACTCTTAAGCTCTCGAAACCAATCTCTTATCCATAGACTTGCTTAAATATCAAGAGCACACATCATTTTCGACACGTTTTCAAAGTAAGTCAACATTCAAACCATCCACAACTAAAACAACTAACACAAAGATTACTGTTAATGTTGTATCAACTACCAAAGATCTTTAGTCACAACCACCTCAGTGCACATTCACCAAATTTCCTATTGCCCCACATCTCATATTACAACAAATTCTTGAGAGAAATATTATCATGCTTCCTCCACCACTTGAATTAGACCCATCGTGACCAAAAGGAAGAAATTACAATGAGAAATTTCGATGTGACTATCACCGATGTGTGGGACACTCTACAAATAAGTGTCTCAAAATCTGCACCATCATTCAAGATCTTATTGATAACAAGATTGAGTTTTCAGAACATACAAACTCTGCACCAGTCAACAAAAATCGTAAGCTCAAAATATTTAACAACTCGCTTCCACAACATGAAAGAAAACCATTAATGCCTTAGCTAATCATACATATCATGCAGTGCCTCCTCCTACATCGGGTTCTTGGTGGCTAAGATTGACATTACTCCACAATTATTTCTTTCTTTGATCGTGATTATCATGCCTCATTCTCTTCTAATCACTTACACATTAGTGCCTCTATCGGATCTATCTCTATCAATAATACTAAGGTTGACCCATCATGGCCCATCAATGCGTGTTCTATTCCACTTCTTACTACTATTAGCTATCCTCTTTTGTAAATTTCATATCCCATAAATAACTCTTATGGTGTTTTCAAGCTTCACGTTGTAGTTGACCCTCTTACTATGTTGGTGCCCTTCCTTGCGGGCCAGACAATCGATGATTGTGACATACTTCTAGGCCTCAATTGGATTCATAGGTATAAGTATATAATATCCATGAATCATTTGCATATAAATTTCATTCATTATAATCAACCTCCTACTTCATGGTCACACCCTCCTCTTGCAATGACTAATGTATCATCTACTTCATCTAGCACGCCATGACCCATAGAACCTAAAGCACAATATACTCCTAGCTCACCTACTCGTGCATGTTTTACACTTTGCCTCATCACTCCATTAGTCAACGAGACCAATATAGGTCCATTCCTTGAACACTTACTACATCTTGACGTAAATCACCACCTCGTTTTATTCCACATAGGTTTTCATCACCTCTATGTTTTGCTTCACATATATCCATCACCTACACATTTTGTTGCACCAATGCACCCATCATATACTCATCCATCACATGCATATAGACTTCACTCACTTGCGCAACATCTATCTACTATACCACCACTATTAGAGCATGGTCACATGCTTTCGTCACCATAATCATTAGGTGGAGGACCTTCATCCTTTAATTTTATTGGATAGCTCACTCATCATCAACACACTTTTGGGGGCATTACGCTTATTTCTCCCCCTCACATTAAGATCTTATGCTCACACATGTTAGCATCGACCATTACCCGATGTTGCACTCTTGTGCTTTGGTTCACACTTGATTATTGAGGGCATATTACACACATGAACCTCACACACTGCACACTATACACACCACACATTCTTACACACTTGACCATATCATACATTCTACACTAGACACTCTCACCCTACATATATTTAGTGTTGCTTAGTCACATTACATATTACACATCTTCATACATCATAAAATATTTCATTTATTCTACATCATTTGCACTTTGCGCTTTATACACCTATACATCATACACATTTGCACACACTGCATTATTCTACATCACGTGCATCATACGAACTTTGCACTTCCATGCTTATACAATCTATATACCTTGCATTACACATTACATTCCATCACATACTACATGAAATTTTCTCCTCACCACAATTATTACATCATCTATCACACATTTTTCATCTTACTCACCATACACATTTACACTACATCTTTCTTACATCTTCTATGCACTGCACTCATTACTCGATGACACACTCTAATCTCACAGTCCATATTGGACTATTGAGGGTATACAAATCAAGTGAACCTCATCACACTCATATATTCACCTATTTAATCTTTCTATCATGTGATATTCCTACATTAGTGATATATGATATAATCCATTAGTGATATACACCATACATCATCATTTTAGTGATATACTTCTACTATCCATTAGTGATATACACCATAGGCTATATATGGCTGGAGATCGTCACTTCTTATAACATCCTTAGGTGGGACAATAGTAAGTTGATATTCACACTTTAGGCTAAATCATCACTTCTTTCATTATCTTGTAAGCGTGACATACGCTTTATAGTTAGGCTAAATCATCTTCGTGACGAAGCATATACACATCCTCACAACTTCATCTCCATACTAGTCGCACATCATCGTTAGGCATACTCACCACATCATCTTCATGCTACATCTTATTACATAAATCACCACAAGACATCGCTCAACCATTTCCTGATGAAACACTCTCGTTTATGGCTCATTCTTGACTGTTGAGGGGGCATAAACAAATTAACCTCATTGTATACATACACATCCACTTAGGGGCATGCAGATCCTATAATTCACTCACTGCATTCCATTCCATCCATCCACAACATATGGGTGGTTTATTAACATATCTTGGTTGCTTTTACTATTGCTTTCATTTACTTTGAACATGTTCATCTTATTACACATGCTAGATAAATATCTTGCATCTCAGTATCTTTATCATACACACATGTGCATTCACTTTCTTTCTAGTTGTGATTGAGCATAGCATATTATACTTGTAATAAAATCTAAGATATTCTTGGTGGACATAGCCCAAATGGATGAACCATTGCATACTATCTTTCTCGTGTTGTGTTATTTATTCTGCACTTTTATTTGAGATCTGCAATATTTACCGCATATTAATTTCTACTATTATGATTGGGGCATCCACTTTCATCTCTTACACTATACAAGTGTTCTTGTTTTTCAATTTTTACTTAGGCACTTTCCATTATCTCCACTTATACATGCTTTTGATATACATTTTATCTTTATAATGTGTTAATAGGTGCTTCATGTGTAGCATTTGTCTTATAGGATTATTTTCCACCATGGTTGTCATTACTTTGCTTATACTTTTACATTTTTTCCATCCATGACATATTACATATCTTGGTTGCTTATTTATTTGAACATGTTCATCTTATTACACATCTAGATAAATATCTTGTATGTGATCATTGTATACCATGGCTTTACCCTTTGTCTTGTGTGCACACTTGTCTGCTTGCAACCACTGTGACCTTGATTGTCTTGCGACACTGTGAGTGGTGTCCCATGTTTGCAACCTATTTTTTTGCAGTCTACATTGTCTTCTTGTGTGTTTCTTAGCATAAACATTGTCTACTTAGCTTACATGTCATATTTTACATGAGTGTTTGTCTTTACTTGTACTAACACTTGTTTTTCCTAGCCACTTGTTTGCATGTACCTTGGTTTCTACTAAGCGCATTCCCTTTCCCCTTGTAGGGCACAATTTCAGTGGTCGGTCCTCTTTTGGGCTACATATTCCTTTAGCGATCGTCGCATGCACCCCCAAAGAGGGGGACATCATTTGGGTGAATCAATCACCCCATACAATGGTCTACATCCAATATACAACACAACACAATACCGATACAATTCTGTTTTTAGTTTTCGTCCATGACATAGTGGGTTACACATCGAGTGAGTTCAACACAGTCTACATAAATCCATACACAATGACTTTTACAGGGTAGATTGTCTTTAGCATTTTGGGAAGCAATTACAACTTAGAGGATAAACCAAACCTTCCTCTCTACACTACTTTGGTTGTGGCATCAGATCGCCCAAAAAACCAAACAGTAGAGAGATCTCTTTAGTTTTGGGAAGTAGTTATAATGTTAGAGGATAAATCAGACTTTCCTCCTTACACTTCTTCGGTTAGTGGCATGAGATCACCCAAAAAACTCACACTTCATCGACATGATCCTTTCTACACCCTTTTCTCATCACAGATTAGGTGAACATGTTTTTATTTCATAATTTCATTACATACTTTTTACATACATACATTCGCATCTTACACATTTTTACACATATACATGTATATTTGACTACTTGATCATCTTCTTTTTTAGGTCCATCTGTATGGGAAGCAAGTAGTCAACATCACACACAATGGGTACATCACACACATCGATACTAACATGCAGGTACATCACACACATTGACATTTACACATGTGCTTCCGCCCTAGGTTCACTCTCATCACCTTTTTACACTTTTTTTGCATATTTAGTCTCCACACTCCATCTTTTTATCACTCCACACTTTGTCTAGTCCCTCGACATGCTCTCTATATCAATCTACATGGATATCAGGTATGTATCTCTATTTACTTTATGTTACTGAGCATTTTTCTCACCAACATAAAGTGGGGGCAAATGTAGACACAAAATCACACACTTTGGGTAATTATCTAGTCTTGATCACATACTACTATTTGCATGGTTCCTAAGTATGAAAAGTAATAATTAACCCATGTCTTTGGCCATATTTTGTTGCTTTCTATTATTGCATTTGGTTTTGAACCTTTATTGGCCCAGTCTGTCTTTTTATACTTTAGTTTTACCTTTTCTAGACTTGAGCACCCAACCGAGACACTAGTGCCAGGCGCCCTCGTCCCCTCTGGGTGCCCCCTATCCTCTTTACACTTTACTCTCACTTTTTGGGTCCTTTCTAGCCATTTGAGCATCTTATATTTTTAGTAGTTGGCCTTTTCGGGGTTAATTACAAAATTCAAGAAAGGGAATCATATAAATATAAAGTTATGTGATCATAATAAGGGACCAAACACTAAGCATCTACTATCTCCACCTAAGGTTACATCCATCAAAAGCAATCTTAGCTCCATTTGCATCCATCTAGCTCCATCACAAAGGACACAAGGTTGGTTCATTTGCATCACACTTCATAGGAGGGGAGTCTATTATTTCCATGCACACATTATTTACATTCTACATCTAGTTACTCTCTCACTACTCACAAAGTGCAATGACACAAGAGTAACCTAGGGCACAATTCCACACACACACACACACTAGAACTACATTGGGTCTGAGATGTAGTGCAACACTTAGTGATAAGTCCATCAATTTGGTAGGCCGGATAGTCTGAACCCTTCATATGCATCTTTCTTTTTAGGGTTTTGATGCTTTGCTTGGGGTTTTACAGGTGTCTCCTTTATTGCAAGTTTACGACAACATTCAACGATCTAAGTGCGACACCCTCACGACAGAAGTGAAGGCCTTGTACCCTCGCGAACCTTGCAAAATTGGCTTCCGGACTTCCCTGCACGCACTGGGTGCCCCAATCCCTTTTCGATGCCCAAAACAAATCACTCGGATCTGCATTTTCTCGTGCTCCTATGCGATGGTCTCCCATTCTTGTTTGCACATTAGGGTTTTATATTTTTATTACTTAATTTGCTTGGGTGTATTTTAGTTATTTCATTGCTTATTTGTTACTGCAAACTTGCATTAGATTAGGCTAGAATATTACATTTTAGCATTAATCACCTTTTGCTTCATTTTTATAGTGTTTTTCATCTTTTATGCCACTTTGTCCTTCCTCCTCTCACATTTGTAGTCCTCTTTTTCATCCTCATTTCTTGATCTATTTCCAGCACATTTTAATTAAAAACTACCCTCCTTGATCTTCTTTCCCCTCCCCTCTCTTTAGTCATATGGAACACTAATCACTTGGTCATACTCTTCCAAATATGGAAAATCGATGCAAACAACTATACTTCGGAAATGATTGTGCTTTAGCTATTTAACAAGCTCATATCCGCTCATCTTTTTTCTTTTTAAGTTGGCGTGCAAATCAACATGCAAAACCAAGACATATTTGTCGCTATTTATTAGATTAATGATCGCCTCATACGACACAACAAGATATAAGGACCCTCACTCACTAGTTGTTATGTCTTATGTTTTACTTTTACTCATACACATTTCTAGTTATAGGGGTTATTTACACTATAATTGTTAATGACTAGTTTTATATGACTTGTTTTTCTTAAGGGAAGCCTCTAAACTTTTTGATTCTTGTATTTTGATTTCTTAATTCTTTAATAGATACAATATTTTCAACCAAAAATACATAGATATGTGATAAATATGAGATGACTTGAGAGTTTGAGACATGTCAACATTATTCAAATAAATAAATGTAAGATATATATACAATTTTTGTTTTGTTGTTAAGCCAACACATAACTTCGTTGGAGGTCCTCGCCGGGGTTTTCACAAGGACGACTTTTAAAAATTGGGTAATTCTTTGCCACAAAAAGGGTGCAATTTGCTAGGTTGCATATCATCTGATAAGCGTACCCTTCAAGTTTTTAATGTGCTCGGGGTACTTACTAAATTCTTTAGTTCTATTTTGATGCATACATTTCAACAACATTTGTTTGAATCTCTACTCGACATTACCAAATGGGTTTCCTCCCATCTCTCCAGCTGACCAAACCGTTTCGAATATGCCCATATCCACACCATGCTAGTGTCCATTCCACGATTATATCACAGCCTTCTTCTGCCTTACCCTTGTCGAAGTACTCTGTACCTGCGAAAAAGGGAGTTTGGAGCTGCAGAGGAATTGTCGTTTCAACCAGGCAATGCCAGTGGCTCATTGCAATGGAAAACATTCGGGAGAAGAACAGGTAAACGCATTGGATTTCTGCATTATGACCACAATGCAGGTTTGAATGAATTTTAGGGAATATGAATAAAATTTATTTTCGGATGGAAATGAATGAGCTAATTGATGATAACCAGGGACCCAATTCAATCCAAAGTGTTGTGGTGCAATGGTAATAGGAACATTCCTTAAAACAGAAAGAATCCAACCGAGGTTGAAATCCCCATAGCTATAACTTCATTGAAATCGTGGTTAACCAAAACGGGTTAGATTCAAGCGCGATAAAGGCGGTCCATATCCCAGAGTTACCAATAAAAAAGGAAAATAAAGGACCCAACTTAAAATTTTAAATTTATGAGAAATCCCACTACCCAATTATGTTGTTTTTGTGGAAACATAAATTGTAGGAAAAAACTGAAACAAGGAGAAGTTGACCATGAGGTTTATTCGACATGGTTAATATCCAATTGTGTTGGATTTGTGGAAACGTGAATTATGCAAAAATAATGGAACAGAGGAGACCCCATTCGTAAGATCTGTATACATGAATTGTGCTTGAATGCACCCCATAATCGTTACAAGTTTGCTGGAGTTATGGGGCGTGTTATTGTGGTGGGTGTTATGAGTGTTTCCCACTACTGTTACACCACAACCCCATGGACTGCTGCATCCTGTCAATTATAGTAAAGATAAGTCGATGAATTGCGTTTTCATCAATTGGCTAGGGATTATCTGACGAAATTAAGCCATTTTGACCTTTGCTGAACAAAAGTGGAACAGGTTTCACCTTTTGTAGGGAAACTCCATCACCTTAACTATTCCCTAATATCTAAGTGCCCGGTATTTCAAATCTCAGTGCTACACCATCCCATGCTTCTTATCAGGAATACAGAATGCTATCTTAGCCTGATTAACTGATCCAACTTGTGATGATAATAATCTGCTAAATTTCACAGATTCCACAAAATCCTTTGATTGTCCCATGAAAAAACAGCTCTAAATAGCTGCGATATTGAAACTGCAGTGTTTGGAATTTCTTTGGGAACTTTATCGTTCTTTTCCTGAGAACAATTCTCCTTTCTGTGTTTGGAATTTATCTGACGCGGTTCATTCTTTTTCTTCCCCTTCTTCCATGATACAGAGGAAATTGCCAAAAGAGCCAGCTGTTAATACTAATTCTGCTAACCATTTACATACATTGTAGATTCCAATATTTTGGAAGTCACACACTTGAGAGCTCAGCAAGGGTTTAAAAGTTGACAAGTTACAGACTCCATAGGTCCCACATAGCTCACTGAACACTTGAAAAATATGCTGGAACAATTGAATTACATTTAGGGTTTTGAAATCTGTAAGTCACCGTTCAGAATTATGTGATTATAATTCTTATTTGATGTCTGTGAGCTAACAACCGATAGTCCTTACTGCCAAGCATGTTGCAATCATAGTTACTAGGAGATATGGGGGTATGGGTACCGGTAGAGGGACAGGGACACCGTTTAAAACATGGTACGTCAGTAGATGAATAAGGGTACACTTCTATATTGTAGATAAATGTAGTCACCAAAAATGTGTGTTTGGGGACGTGGACGGGATGGAGATGGGGACGCGGTCGTCCTCCCTACACTGGGGTTTCTTGGTAATTATGGTTGCAATCCTGTTAGCATGTGTCCCATCTATGAATCTAAACTACCATTGGGTTTGATTTTAGCAAGGCGACTTTCCACCATTTTATCGAGCTACGAAACTTTCTGGCACCAACTCAAGATCAGTTTTGGCACAACCTTTTTCCATTCTCTTGCAAGTAACATCATTTAATCTGCACTTGCAATTCAAGATAAGAAATCATGCGAGCTTGGGGCCTCAATTCATCATAACACACATCCAATGTCGTGAAAATCTCCATACTTTCTTCCAAGTGCTCAACTAGGTTGTCAACGATCATTGGCTCTGGAACTGAATTTTGGCGTGGCCAAGTTCATATTGGCCATGCTCTCACCAAAGTCGCATTGGTCTTTTCAATGCCTAACGTCCCACTTGAAGTCTTCAAGTTCTCCCAAGCTATATTGTTTAGGGCTGGCAGATGCCTACACGACTGTATCTATGTTTTACTATTAGCGATCTTTCTCAGCTTTTGTCTCTCAATCAATATACTTTGGACAGCAGCAAAGCGTCAGAGGAATGCGGATTCTAATTAACATCTAATGAGCAGCGTGTTAAAATAACGACTAAATACTTTGGTTCCATTGTGTTTGTAACATTTCAGGACAAACTTGGAGCAATTTCTAGATTAGTCATTAAGGAGGGTGGGGTGTGCAAGGTGGGTATTAAAGTTATAAAGTCATTATGTAAACATTAACTAATTGATTATTAGTTAAAGTACTTTAGTTATAACACGTATAATGATCTCACCTGAATGTAACTACTTTATGATTAATAAATGATGGACACACACAAGATGTAAGTGTGCCATGTGTCATATGCCTTCAATTTTCTTTGTTCTCTCTCTCATCTTTTATTAACACATTGTGCCTTCTCAGACAAGAATAGCAGACCTGTTTACCAGATACTGCTTGGGGTTGTCTATGTCCTCCATCGTGTTCCATCAAATATCCACAACTTATGACATTCAACGACAATGTTATCATTTTCCATGTTATTTTTCCACTCTTCATCATTATTAAATGCAAGGGGGCGAACTTTGAGAGAGTTCTCAACACACATCTGATATGTTTACATGACAAGCCTTCACCCGAGGGAAAGAAAGATATGTATCCAGAATGAGCTCTTAACATGAAAAACCCTCGGGCCTACCCTTGGCCTCGCGTGTTAAGAGCTCCAAATACCCTCGGGCCTACCCTTGGCCTCGCGTAGTTAAGAGCTCCAAATATTGTATTTATAGTATACCTTTGTGTCTAGTCTACCGAGAAGAATCTTTTAGCTCTCTTTCAATTCTAGACAAAAATATAGGTCCCTATAATTGTGGCCCATGCATATGAGTCCATGATTTCTCTCATTTTGCTGCACTTGTATTTGCAATGATCAACCTAGAGTGATGGGTTGCTTCTTTTGTAATGTCCCCTTCTCAAAATTAATCCAGAGAAGACCTTTAGCCTATTTTTTATTTCCCGTAGGCGTAAAGGGTGTGGTAAGGGAAATAATTTAATAATAACTTAAGTTGTTGAAAAAGTAACTTCATGTTATATTCATAAAGTGACTTAAGTTGTTGAAAAGTAACTTTATAAAAAGGCAACTTATGTTTTATTGTTAAAATGTGACTTTTAAAATAAAGCAAAGTCACAACAACATAATAGAAGGTGGATGTCCCATTTGGGGACCTTTCCTTGGGAAATGAGCCATGAAAAGTTATAAAAGCGTTTTGAGGGGTCATTTGGAGATATCTTTTACTCTCATCTATTTTGACATTGAAGGTTTGAGTCTGTTGCTCCTACTTTTGCATTTGAGGACGAAAACCCTCATTTGCACACTACATCATCACATACATGGTTCCATCCATTGTATATGTGCTATGATTGATGATTGATCGATATCACGTATAGAATGGATACGTGCGCCCCTATAGAGATCTATAGGGTCGGGCCCCCTACCCCATAAAGAGTTGTAGATAGGCCCCCCCTATAGAGATCTATATGGGGGCCCTATCTAGAACTCTATATGGGGGATGTTTCTATTCCCGATCTCGGAAATTGTGCCCTTCCCCTCCCCTCTCTATATGGGATGGGGATAGGGAGAGGGTGGAGATGCGTATCAACATAACGTATCTAGTCTCCAACTACAATCTAGATACCAGATGGATGGCAGACTCGATAGAGAGTGTCTCTATCGCCCCTATCTAAATCGTCTTGTAGAGTATCGTCTAGTCCCGACTACCAATAGATAGATGGGGCACTCACCCGCCCTGCCCCCATCTGATGTACTTGAAACATTATTCACCTGTCAAGTAATACTAGTATATGTGGAAAATTAGGCTTGCTCTTCAATGTTTCAAAACCTTGGCCAAATTTCTGAATGAACTTATTTTTCTTAAAAATATTTTTTCATTTGGTATTGAGTTTCATATCTTTTAATAAATTTCTGTAATACCTATATGTCCTAAGAAAATACAAAGACCTCGTGGTGATATTGGTGGCGAAAAATCATTGATGAAAGCTTTACCTTGGTCAAGCACATTCCTTCCTCGCATACCACATGACCAAGTGAGTTGCCAAATTGAGTATGAAAGTTGCACTTTTCAAGCTAAAAAATATTTGTATTAGAAGACATCATTATAGCATCTAGCAAAACACTCGCACATAATCTTGAGAAGGCCATAGATGGTCCAAACATCAAGATATATTTCCAAAAGATAACCACCTAGGTATGAACACGAACCCACACATCTATTCATCTTCCACATTTATCATAGATGTTTTACACGAGACCAACCAACAACCCAAGAATGAACAGGGGACACTATCTGTTCATCCTCCATATTGATGTAGGATGACCAACAATCCCTCAGAAGGTTTTACATAGGAAGACCAACAACTTGTTCTCAAGTATCATGATTGTTAGAACATTGTGATCTGGGTCTCCACAATATTTTTACAGTAGGGGAAGACAAGGATACTCTACACGCATCACACTATACAAGAAAAAAAAATAGAAGTTGGGGACATAGGTCCTTATTGTCGCGTTTATAACCACTGCACCTAATCATTGCCACTCAATCACGCACACCATTATTGGTTCCCATTGCTACTGGCTACCAATCTTGGCATTATTCGATTTGGCATATTGATTTGTCACTAATGAATTTTGTGGCCTTTGAGGTAGTGATGAATTTGAGGATGTTGATCGCCCTCTTGCCTTCGTTTCCTCTGTCCTCCAATGACAGATTGCTCACTTAGTTGAATGTGACTTGAAGCTCGGTTGCATGTTGTATTTATAAAGAAAAACTCCCCCAACCCCCCACACACACACACAATTTTGACTAGGTAGCCGGTACGGGGTATGGTACGGCAGTACGAGGATCCGGTATGACAATTTTTTGGGGGCTCAGTGCACGACACTTGGGTACGGCCATACAATATATATATTTAAAAATATAGCCAAATAAGCAAAAATTCAGCCTTATACATGAATAGAGTAAACAAATAATTAATTAAGTGAAATAGCCAATTAACATAGTAATAATTCAATGTATTTTGTCATGATATTCATTGATTGAACTTTGAACAAGTACATTGTTCAAACTCCAAATGGTACAATGTCCAATTATTAACATAAATAATAACAAATCACATAACTGGATTGGAATTGGCTATTACTAGCTCCCTTCAAATCTGGCAGTTCAGATTCCTTTGGGGTTTCTCTTATTATTCATGCATTAGTCTTGCTAGTGGAGATGTTGCCATTGTGTTTTTAATCCTACATTACCCAAACACATCTCAACTGTTGCAGTTTCAGCCATTGTTTAGGTATTTCTGTGAAGTTTTACCACAATTGAATCATTTATGTAATCCCATCTATTGATTTCCCCAAAAAATTAAGAAAAATTAGAAAATTGTTGTTTTTACTTGTGGGTATGACCGAGTCGTCTAGCAGTACCCAGTAGGTTTGGGTACTTCCTAGAAGTACCCAAACGCGTACCAGTGTTGTTGGACATACCTTGAGCGTACCCTGCATACCATACCCAGTATTGCATCTTTGGTATGTACTATACCCATACCCACGCCTGCAGGTACGTATCGACTACCTAGAATTTCGACATACACAATGGGCGTCGATTACCCCGAATTTGGGTTCAATACAAGAGTATTTTTGACATATTTTATTATTATGACATACGATGACGTAAAAAGATGACTATAACTTATACTAAAACATCAAATAATAATAAATTACAAAACCCAAAACACTATTATAAATAACATGTAGATTTGTCATAAATAATAATTATAAATCTCATCAATACCACTTAACTTCACAATAAAATTTCCTCAAAACATTAATTATAACTAAATTGACACCTAATGCTTGACTTCTCGACATTACTATACTAAATAGTAGACTTAACAATAGACTATAACAAACACTCTAATGAATGAATGAATGGTTTTAATTATTTAATAACATCCACGAGACCAAGCAGTCTATGGTACCCAAAACCACAACTGGAGTGTACAAAGCCACCCCAAGAGACGCCTTAACATTTTTATGTAAAATTCATTGCCTATTTGATGTTGCATCTCTTGTTGTGGATCTTGACCAAGAAATTTGCAGTTTTGACAAGTCTTTCTTCTTCAAACAAGGATGGTGGGTTGTTTACTTTCAAACTGTTCAGGTACTTGAGACGAATGTCATTATATGCTATGCACTCCATGATATGGTGTCATTCTTTTGCCACTACCCCTTTGTTGCAAAGCATACACGTTCTTTCTTCCCACTCTTTTTTAGGAGATGTCCATTTCTCGGGTTTCACACCTAAGATGGTGTGAACTAGTCCTTAATCATCAATCAACATTTTTGCTTTCCATTTGATTTGTGCCCCTAAGTAGACCTTTGCCCTGAATTTTTCTTTCACATACTTTTTTATTTCCTCATTAGTGTTTGGACACTCTTGCATGTTAATGTTCCACTTGTTCATCCATTTAATGTTATGTTTCATCCACGTATTTTTCCTCCTAACTAGATTTATTCTACAACCGTTCTAGGTCATCTATGAACTTCCATGCTTTGGCACCTTTTTCAAATAAGTTAATAGTTGAGTTATCGTGGGTGCTTCTTGAGGAAAGGTTCCCACTTTAGCTAATAGAATCTCATATGGAACCAACATTTTAATTTTGAAGTTGCTTGTGATTAAGTATTTTGGATTCTCTTTATTTGTCTCTGCATAAGATCAAACACATTGCTGCCCTAACTTCACAATCGTAAAGTACCACCAATGTGACAACCCAAACAAAGTTTTTTTGGTTTTCCAATACCATAATTATGCATTGTAATGAATATAAAGCTTTCCACCCTTCTTGAATTCTTTTTTCCCTGTACGTTTCCCAATGGAGCTTGTTGTGGAAGTCCTACCCAAGATATTTTTATTCTTCCACTACTTCTAGTGGTTTGTCATAAAAAGAAAGATAAATTGCTTCTTTTATCGTTGTAGAGAAAGATCCTAACTTTGGTTTTGTTGATGTTTACTTTCATTCCAACCTCTTAACAAAAGAGCTCAAGGGCTCTCAAGTGCTCTCTCAAACTGTGTGGTGTTTTAACAATTAGGATGAGGTCATTAGCATAGAGGAGCAATTTTATTACTATAATGCCCCCTTTTCTAAATTAGAAATACTTAATAATATTTTTAAGTTGAACCCAAATAACTCTCTATTTATGGGCAACTTAATAATATTATTATTAAAAAAGTAAAATGTATTTTTAAATGCTAAAGTAAAAGAAGACCCTTAGCCTATTTTCATTATTTTCAATTGGCTAAAAGTGGGGAAAGTAAAGAGGTAAGTAAATAATTTAATTTTAAGTGCTAAAGTAATTTTAAATTTTTAATTATTAGCACTTTAATTAAATTGTTAAAAGAGGAAAAATGCATTTAATTAATTATTTTTAAATGCCCAAGCGGAGTGACCCAAAAGGAGATAGATAAGATAACATAATTTATTAATGTCCAACAAATGACCATAAAAGTAGGTCAATGGGACTGTAAAGTACAAAGCCAAAGGACCCAACAAGAGTACCCAAATGGGTCGCCTGAAACACAAAGAGAGAATGGAGAAGAGGAGAAGGAAGTAGCAAAATGCCGAGAAACCAGAAAAGAAGGAGAAGAGGGTGACGGTGAGGGGGGGAGTGAAAGAGGGAACAACACCCCCAACACCATCACCTAACAATCGAGGCCGGCTGGAAGTAGCTCGCAATGCGCCAATGTCCAATATCTGAAATTGTAGAATGCTTGGAAAGCCGATGTCCGGGAGAGAGACGGTGCCTTTGCGTAAGCCTGGTGGATCTTTGTCTAAGTGAGGGGTCCCTAGTGAAAGAAATGGAGTTCCGAGTCCCGACCTATCTCGAGTTGTGGGTCCATACTCGAATCAAGATCAAGACGCCAGGTGGCCCTCTCCAGGGAGAGCACCGAGAAGAATGAGGTGATCTGAGAACTAAAAAGGGGAAAAGTAAATGTTATAAAAGAAATAAAGGGTCCCATATGGTGTGCTCCACAAGGAAAAAGAAAGAAAAGGCTATAAAGGTAAATGTTGGGGCTCATTGTAAGGATCATCTGGTGAATTTGATACTTTTTGGAAATTTGAGCATTGAGCTCTCATTTTCAGCCTTTGAGGACGAAAACCCTCATTGGATCCTATTGGGGACGAAAACCTTCAATATTCACGACACTTGGGGACAAAAACCCTCAGTAGTCATTACACTCGGGGACAAAAACCCTCATTTGTTGCATTGGTGGCTTCATCCGGAGTCACGAGTGAGCTTAAAATTTAGAATTTCAAAACGGCAAGGGTTTCCATCTTGTGCTAGGGCACAAATTCCAACTAGGGCACGCTCTTTTGGGGCTGCCACATTCATTTCCATCTTGGGCAACCCATTTAGAGATTTCGAGACAACATTTCAAGGGGTTTTTGTGGTTGGAAAAATCTGATCTTAATTTTGTTTGATAGCTGCCATTTTTGTGGTCATTTTGAGCTATCATTTGCATTTTATCTCCAAGTATTTATGAAGATATGGATTTTTAAAGTTTCAGCTGTTTTTGAGCAATAATTAATTCCAACAATCTGTATTTTGTTGTTGAAGCATTTATTTTACATGATTTCATCAAGGGTTTCATGTTGTTGATGTATTTCTAAAGATTTGTGTGTGGGAAATACTAAAATTTGAATTTTACCTAGGTCACTTAGGGTTTTGGGGACCTAAAATAGGTTGCTGCCCAAATTTCTGTATCCAGTCAGATTTCTGTCATAAAATATCAGATTTATACAGGTGGTTGTCATAAATTCCAACAATGTTCCTTTAGGGTTTTGGGAATATCCAAATTCCTCAAATTTGAGCCCGAAAGGGACACTACAATAACATAGTTGGCTAAGCGAATACCTTCTCTGTGTATCCACTCAAGTTTATCAATGTAGAGTCCGAAGAAAGTGGGTGAAAGTGGGTATCCTTGTTTAAAACCAATGTCGCTCCTAAAACTTTTAGACATTCCCTCCCCTGTTCTGATTTTGGCCCTAACTTGCTCATAAAACATATGAACAACAACTCTATATTCATATGGAACTCCAAGTGCTTCCATTCTGCTTGAAAGTGTTTATTTCTAGGAACCATGTCAAATGCTTTTTTGAAGTCAACAAAGCATAAAAAAACCTCTTCACCTTGATTGTCCCATTCAAGTGTTTAAGAGTTATGCAATGGTTGATAGCAGAGTGCTTCACCCTGAAACCTACCTGCCCCTTTGCTCTTTTTCTCTCTTTTTCAACCCAACTGCTACTTCTGTGCCCTCTCATGGTCCAAAATAGTTTTCCAAGGATAGGGTTTACCATGATAGTGCGGTAGTTTGATAGGTTACTTACATCCCGCTTTTGTATAGGGGATAACAACACTAGTTGTCCAATCCAATGGGAAGCCTTCCTAAATGATACTATTGAATATGCGTTTGATGTGCGGTGTGAGGATTTTCACACCCCATTTGAGATATTTTGCTTGCATCCCATCTATATCTCGAGCCTTTCCTCCTACTAGTCTCTTTATGCCTTGAGTGATATCCCCATTGAAAAGAGCTCAATTGTTGTGTTGATAGTTGGGGGTGTCTTTATCTTGCTCCGCTCATATAGCAATTTTGCATAAACTAGCCATTGGGTGTCTGAAATATTATTCTTTATTTGTTTTCTTTGTGTGGGTGTATTCTCTAACTTTGCTGGTTTCAATAACACTCTCTTCATCATGAGAGTTTCTCTGCACTCTAGCTCTGTTGCGTAGTTTTATGATGCAAAACTCTCCATATTCGCATGTTGCGTAATATGGTTGCTAGGTCATTCTTCCTTGCATTGCCATTTTTGTTGCTTGTGAACACTTGAACGCACGATGTCTGACTTTATCACAATGGAAACATGTTCCATTGAATTATCTACCTTTTCCATGTCTTCTTTCCTTTGAAAGAAGATCTATCTCCACCTCTTTGTGCATGTCCTTGATCATGTGAGGGGCTCGCTTCAAATTTGTATGCATGATTTTGCATATCACTGTGCAACCCACCATTTCCCTTGGGAATTTCTACTTCCCTCATGCACTACCATGTTATCTACGTGACAATTTCTCCCTTGCCTTTTGTGCAAACCATAGTTCCACGGAGTCTCGGAACGTGAGAACCAAGGGTTGAGGTTTGGGAGTGATGGTGCAAATATATGTAGCACTTGAAAAATTAGTGTTAATGCACAAAAGTAACACCCTTGATTTGATCATGGAAGATCAATACTTTTGGCTAACATGGGATTGTCTCCAAGTGTGGGACCTTGCATCTTGAGACAAACCTCTAGAGAAGGTTGGTTCCTCTACCTATCTAACCTAATGCTTACACTACCTCTAAGCTAACACTAGCACATCCAAGGGTCCGAGAGAGAGAGAGAGAGAGAGAGAGAGAGAGAGAGAGAGAGAGAGAGAGAGAGAGAGAGCAAAACCTAAGCTAAAAGGGGGCGGCGATAACACCATAAGAGAGAGTTGATCACTTTCCATGAGGGGGAGAAAATGTAGGAGGGAAGGGCGGATGCACGTGCCACAGACCCAAAACCGCACAAACTAACCCCTCCCACACATTTACAACACACAAAAATGAAACCCCGAGTAGAAAATGCACACAACATACCAGAGAAAGAATAGGAGGCAAGAATGCAACGAAACACAAGTATCGGGTAGAAGAGAGCCATGAACACAATATTTTATTGCTCAAAGGATGCACAAACCATTACATTAATGGCAGAAGGCACTAAACGCGTTGCAGAGTCCAAATTTGAGGTCTGGAACTCGTGGGAAGTTGACCACCATTTTGGCATGGTGTCGTTACAACAAAAGAGGGATTTGTTTTTCAAGGCATGAGTTCCATACTTACAGAAAATGGGAAGGAGAAAGAAGAGGGAAAGGGAGAGAGATGCTCCAAATCTTCATGTGAACTGCCCACCAAACATCATCCATTGAATTATCTACCTTTTCCATGTCTTCTTTCCTTTGAAAGAGGATCTATCTCCACCTCTTTGTGCATGTCCTTGATCATGTGAGGGGCTCGCTTCAAATTTGTATGCATGATTTTGCATATCATCACATGCAACCCACCATTTCTCTTGGGAATTTCTACTTCCCTCATGCACTACCATGTTATCTACGTGACAATTTCTCCTTTTCCTTTTGTGCAAACCATAGTTCCACGGAGTCTCGGGCGTGAGAACCAAGGGTTGAGGTTTGGGAGTGATGGTGCAAATATATGTAGCACTTGAAAAATTAGTGTTAATGCACAAAAGTAACACCCTTGATTTGATCATGGAAGATCAATACTTTTGGCTAACATGGGATTGTCTCCAAGTGTGGGACTTGCATCTTGAGACAGACCTCTAGAGAAGGTTGGTTCCTCTACCTATCTAACCTAATGCTAACACTACCTCTAAGCTAACACTAGCACATCCAAGGTCCAGGAGGGTCCAGAGAGAGAGAGAGAGAGAGAGAGAGAGAGAGAGAGCAAAACCTAAGTTAAAAGGGGGCGATAACACCAGAAGAGAGAGTTGATCACTTTCCATGAGGGGGAGAAAATGTAGGAGGGAAGGGCAGACAGACGTGCCACAAACCTGAAACCGCGCAAACTAACCCCTCCCACACATTTACAATACACAAAAGTGAAACCCTGCAAGTAGAAAATGCACACAACATACCAGAGAAAGAATAGGAGGCAAGAATGCAACGAAACACAAGTATCGGGTAGAAGAGAGCCATGAACACAATATTTTATTGCTCAAAGGATGCACAAACCATTACATTAATGGCAGAAGGCACTAAACGTGTTGCAGAGTCCAAATTTGAGGTTTGGAACTTGTGGGAAGTTGACCACGATTTTGGCATGGTGCCTTACAACAAAAGAGGGATTTGTTTTTCAAGGCATGAGTTCCATACTTACAGAAAAATGGGAAGGAGAAAGAAGAGGGAAAGGGAGAGAGACGCTCCAAATCTTCACGTGAACTGCCCACCAAACATCATAAATGCTTGCAAATGCTCATGGGCACCTAACAAAGCCATTCCTTTACGCCATTTGATCTGTAGGACGGAGTATGGGCACCATGAAGCAATAAATTTGGTTGGTAGAGGTGGTTGCGTGCTTATAGAAGCAAACTTGCACTTTTCCCCTGTGAATCTCGTGTTTGCATTTTCACCCTCAAAATTTAATCAAATCCTGCATTTCTTTATGTTAAACTGAAGCCCTTGAAGAGATGGTTCCAACGCCACTAATTTCATGCAATTTGGAGTTCCGCAACGAAAGTTATGATTAAAAAACCAATTCCACCTTGTTCCACAACTTTTACAACGTTTCACCACTTTTACAATGTTCTGCGGCTTTGAATTTGAACATCTCCGTGGATTGAGAAACTTGTGAAACAATAACTCTCGTGCTCCCCGAAACTCTTACCTTCCTTATCCACGGAGTCTCTTTGCATTTTGAATGTCCTGCGACTATTCCTTGTTGCGTGGCTTTGAAAGCTTCCACACTTAGCAGTTTCATGCTCTTACTATGCCGTGGTGGTCTATTTCTTTGCCATGTGACATTTTGACTTGTGACCATGTTCCCTCGTTTCGCGACTTTTGAGAACTGCGGAACATCACAATTGGGAAACTCGCAAAACACTAGGATATTATTTTGCGGCTTCCAACCAAACTCTTTACCTTTTGCCTCGAGGTGTCTTGCGACACTTTTCCCTTTGCATCGCGGCTTCTCCTTGGCGGACTTCGTGCTTTGTTGTGCGGCATTGTGACCAACTCCGTGGAACACCAAATTTCTCCAAGTCCGCGTAACACTCACTTTCCATGCTGCGAAGGTCTAACTCCATCGATATTCCACCTAACTCTTTTGCTCTAACTCCCTTGTTCCAGGGGCTAGGAGAACCCACTAAACATTAAGTTCCTTGATTCCATGGAAACGAAGATTGAATTTCAGTGTTCCACGACTTTTACCGAACAAAAGTGTAAGGCCAAAATTGGATTTATAAGTTGTCAAAATATCGTGGGGGGGTTATTTTGGACAACAATTCGCTATACAAAAATGTAAAAGGAAAAAAAAATGAAACTTTGAAATATTGAACACATTGTATTAAACTATGAAAATGCCAAATATCAATATATTAATATTTATATCATAATTTATATTCAAAATGATGATTACATTCAAAATTCAAATACAATTGGCCAATGACCCAATGCCTCTGATTAGTAATCATCCCCAAAGTCCATTCCTAACTCCTCATCACTCAAACTATTGGACTCCTCGAGGTAAAACTCCTCCAAACCAATATCAACCAACCCTATCTATGCTGCATCATCATCAATCTATGGCTTTGAATTTGAACATCTCCGTGGATTGAGAAACCTGCAAGACAATAACTCTCGCGCTCCCGCGAAACTCTTACCTTATCCACGGAGTCTCTTTGCATTTTGAATGTCCTCGCGACTATTCCTTGTTGCGTGGCTTTGAAAGCTTCCGCACTTAGTTGTTTCATGCTCTCACTATGCCGTGGTGGTTTGTTTCTTTGCCACGCGACATCGACTTGTGACCATGTTCCCTCGTTTCGCGACTTTTGAGAACCTCATGAACATCACAATTGGGAAACTCGCAAAACACTAGGATATTATTTCTTGCGGCTTCCAACCAAACTCTTTACCTTTTGCCTCACGGTGTCTTGCGACACTTTTCCCTTTGCATCGTGGCTTCTCCTTGGCGGACTTTGTGCTTTGTTGTGCGGCATTGTGACCAACTCCGTGGAACACCAAATTTCTCCAAGTCCGCGTAACACTCACTTTCCATGCCGCGAAGGTCTAACTCCATCGAAATTCCACCTAACTCTTTTGCTCTAACTCCCTTGTTCCACGGGTTAGGAGAACCCACTAAACATTAAGTTCCTTGATTCCGTGGAAGCGGAAGACTGAATTTTAGTGTTCCACGGCTTTTACTGAACAAAAAGTGTAAGTCCAAAATTGGATTTATAAGTTGTCAAAATATCGTGGGGGGTTATTTTGGACAACAATTTGCTATACAAAAATGTTAAAGGGAAAAAAAATGAAACTTTGAAATATTGAACACATTGTATTAGACTATGAAAATGCCAAATATCAATATATTAATATTTATATCATAATTTATATTCAAAATGATGATTACATTCAAAATTCAAATACAATTGGCCAATGACCCAATGCCTCGATTAGTAATCATCCCCAAAGTCCATTCCAAACTCCTCATCACTCAAACTATTGGACTCCTCGAGGTAAAACTCCTCCAAACCAATATCAACCAACCCTATCTGTGTCGCATCATCATCAATCTGCGTTGTCTCCTCGACTCTACATCCCATCGGGCTGCTAGACTCTCCTTGTACGTAGGTGTGTTGCAATTGATGAGATGCAATGCGCTATGTACAACTACAAGCTTCTTCGCCTTCCTAGAGGTAAGCATGCTTCTCACAATAGAGTGGATTAAGCTATAAGTAGACCAATTCCTCTTAGCGGCTGAAGAACTTAAATCTTGAGATAACAAACGGATGGCTAGTGTGGTTGTCAAAGAAGTAGGCCCATGCATAGTCCACCACAAAATTGGGTCCTCTCGTGCCATAGTTTTCTATCCACCTTGGCCTCTTCTAGATATCCCTTAAGAGTGGTAAATTTTGACCACTTGGTACGAATGATGCCGACTTGTAGAATTGTACATCTTCTGAATAGCCTTCATGAACCCCGCCTTCACCTCAACATCTTGTATGGGAGTAACTCTACCAGACTTTTGTATGCACCACTTCGGGTTCATTGCATAGGCAATGATGTGCAAGGGAGCATTGAGCTTCTCCCATATGTGGTGAATGATTGACTGAATATGTTTATTGTAGAATTGCATTGCGGGGATTTCTCTTGTACAATGGCCTACATTTGGCCAAACACTCATACACCTCTCCAAGGGTAGGTGCATTAATCTGCCCATATCTAATGACTTTGAACAATTGAGTAATGATGGAGATAATGTATTTTGCATCAACACAAAAAATCTCACTCTTCATCACCTCCTTTACCCTCTTCCCTGCTTTGACAACCATTTGTGCTAGGGATTGCACACTCTTGTCATGACCATTACATGTAACACCTCTTGCAACTCGAGCATACTTTCTAAGAGAATGAAGCACAATGCATATATAGTCTCTATAGGTTTGAAAAATTCTTTCTTAGAGAATGTCTTGAAGAGGGCATGGGAAGTGTGGTGGTTGTAGATAAAGATTTGCACATCCTTAACATCATTAATGATATCTTTGATCCAACTGATTTTTCCCATGTCCTTGGGTGCATTATTCATGGCATGCACACAACCATGAGCCTACCAAATATGTTTGTAGACTGTCTCAATCAACTTCCTTGCAGATCTGCACATATGGGCTGCATATGTCACTACTTGCACCTCTTTATCCGGCCTACCCTCTTCAATAGCATCTCTAAGGATTTGGAATGTAAAATCAGCATCCTTGTGGTGCCCCAAAAATCAATAGCCTTAAGAAAGTAAGGGCCATTTGTACATGTGAACATGATGTCGATGAGTTGATGATGCCTAATGTTTGTCCACCCATCCATTACTATGCTGCATCCACTAGTGACCCAGGTAGCCTTGATTTTCTCCACTAAAATATTAATCTGGGAATATTTCTTATCCAAGATTGTTGTCCATAATTTTTTTTTCCCTAGTGGCACATATCTCGGTGCTGTTCGTATTATCTTTGCCACGACTTCCTTATAATGAGAGCAAGCCACATGGAATGGAACGCCATTGGAAAAGAAGAATTTGCTAATGGCATCATTCCTTATATTGCACATGGAATAACTCTGCCTCCGTGTTTGCAGTATCACTACTAATCGGCATTCTATGTTTCCCCTTAAGCTCAGTTGTTCTTGAACTAGATGGCCAAGCAGGAAGTTGTGTCTCTTGGGAATTTCTAGTACTAGTAGGACACCTCAATGGCATAATAACAGCTATAGGTGTTTCTTCTTCACCACAACCCCACAATATATTTATTTCAACCCTTTGTTTGAGTGACAATTTGCGACATACCTCCACACCTTTGCCTTGGATGTGAAGTAGGTGCACATTAACTTTTGTAATGCTGCCTTGAAATTCAAGTTGACAAAAATTACACTTCCATAGCCTAGTGCCCCCTGTTGTCCCAGGTTTTGCTTGAAGTTGTAGTTTGACTGCAAACTGTCTTAAAGGGGACTTATTGTCGAAGGGACCTGACAAAATCTTCCAATAACTTGGAAGGACAACTAAAATGTGCAACTACACTCTCCCCCCTCTCCCATCTCTCACCCACCCCCACTACATCTATACTCCTAGTTTCAGATTCAACTCCCATAAGCTATTGCTGACTCTCTTTGTCACTCATGCTGTGACAACTCATAGTGGCACTACAAGAAATAAAATTTATGGATACATGTCATTAATAATAATACATTATGCAAGGGCTCAAGAGTCCAAGACAAGGATTTTCTATTTGTTTTTCTTACTACAGGTCGCATGAAGCGCAAAATCAGGGGGTACACGAAAAATTAGGAATCCTTGTTCTTGAATCTTCAACCTTCGTCAAACAATGATTTTAAATTTTTAATCAGCTATTTAGGGTTCTCTAACTGCTGTTTAACAACCCTAAAATAGTAAAAACAACATTTTATAAATTTATAACCACATACAATTCTATGAACAATTTATTTTTAATGATTTATAAATTTAAAATAAAATAAAAAAATAAAAATGCAAATCCAAAAATTGAAAATAGCAAAATGCCAAAAGATGAAGGGCCATGGGCCATGGCTTACCTTGAAGGCTTGAGGGCTTCCAACTTGATGAATGTGTTGAAACTTGAATGGTTGATCAATGAAGACTTGGCACTTGCTCTTCCTCTTGCTGTTGCTCTCCCTCTTAGCCTCTCACTCTTGCAACCTTGCTTGCCCTCACTCTTGCACTTGCCCTCACTATTTCTCTCACTCTTGCATTTGCAGCCTTGTTCAATACTTGAAAACTTTTTAGTGATTTGAAGTGAGCGTGTGAGGTTCATATATAGTTTTTTTGAGTGCTTAAAGTGTTGGCTGGGACCATAAACTATTAGGATTAGGGTTGGGGGCACAGGAAAAAAAAAGACTGTTTTAAATTAAACAATCACTTTTTGGTGGGAGTATTCAAGACGGGAAGGATCATATTTATTAGGATACTTCACCAACTTTCACTTTTTGTAAAAAATTCCAACTTATCTTTTGCATGATCCCACGTTTGGAGTGATTGGGCTACTCTTGCAATTATGTGAAAGTATTCCCATCCAAATAGCCCAATAAACTTTATGTATGTAGATAATGCATAATTTAAAGGCCCTTTGGCCAAAATGAGATTATAAATATAGAACGAATTCATTATATTATTATTAGATGACCTAGTGTCAGTAATAAGTAATTCATTTTACTTATTAATTGTATGTGGGCTTGGAGAAAAACTTGTCTTGATGGGGATGCGGGTTAGGCAATCAAATTACTTGACAAAATAGGTTTAGGAAGGTCAGGTTCTTCGGGCTTGACAAGGACCTACGGTACTTTGGGAACCACAGAGATGCATGCCACCCTAGAACTGGTTTTCAACATGACAAGAAATGGGAAAATGGTAGGGATCAAAGGTAAGAGTGTTTATAGTTGAAACTCATATACTAAACAGGGTTGACACAGTGGAATAGAAATTGTGGAAATTTTTGACGAAGTTTCGAAAAAATGATTTTTAGGTACAACAAATAGCATATGCTCAGCTCAACATTAAAAGAGAGAAATAACACAATAGCAATATCACCATAAATTTGCAGAAATCAAAGACTTGTTTGTATTAAAATTGGAATAACGATGATGCCTCATTCAGCTTTTCTAGCAAAGTCTGTACATCCTTAAACATAGAAAAATATTACAAGTACATATACGCATGAGGCCTCCCACAGAAGATGAAATGATCAGTTTCCAAATGACTCTTGATTTTCCATAACAAGAAAAAAATCAACTAATGACTATTTTTTCACAGTTTTAACTTCATAATTTGTCACTACACCTTTCCCAACAAAGTAAATTTTCTACACTTGATAAACTAACTCAACATAAGACAAATTAACAAGCACTTGGAGATCCAAACATGGTGCAATAGCATCCAAATCAGTTTTAATCTTGGGAACATCTACCCCACATCTTCAAACTGCATCTTAATCCTCTCGGCCTTCGTAATGTATCTGAAGGCGTAATCCTCTGATAAAATTCTATCAAAACCCTGCATTTATGTGACAATGTGCCTAGGTGTGGCTAAGATGGATACAACAATTGCTTGAAATTCATCTTCGGAAAACCACTGACCCTCAGAAGTTTTGAACTCTGTAATATAAAATGCAGCAAAGAGCTCACCAACCTTGGAAACAAAAACAGAGACTAACTTTCTCATCTTATGAAACTGAGAGTTAGTTTGAACGAACTCCAACCTGGTACACTTACTATAGTCATTGAGGATGTTGACTTTGAATTCTGAAAGCACTACAACACAAGCTTGCAGAATCTTGTGTGCACCATGGATTTCCATTACAAACTTGACTTTCCATTCCACTTCTTTCAATTTACCGGGCTTCTCGGATTTCCTTTCTTGGGTTCGAATTTGTGTTTGCACAGTAGTTGTAATGTCCTTTGAGCGCATAAATTAATGAAATTTGGATTTCCTAGGAAACTCTTATGACAAAATAACAACAATTTGATCTTTATGCAAACCCTCAAAATAGAAAATAGGCAAATCTTGAAATATACCACTGAAATACCCCTTTCAGGACAAATTTAATAAAAACTAATTTTTCTAACAAACCCTAGGGCAGAACTGATAAAATTGATTTTTTTATTAATGCCCTTCAAGGTAAAATATTACAAAGCTGGAAATGAAAGGAAAAAGAAAAACTTCAGAACACTTGGGAAAAATCAGATTTCCTTAAGTTGAGCCTATTGTAATTTTTATAACTGGAAAAATGGATTTTGAAATTTATTTTTATTTATTTTCACCCCATAAAACAGGAAAAATACCTGCATAAGATTACAACAATTTTTCCGACGAATGATGCCTCCGATGGCAAGGAAAGACCAAATGATACACGTGCAAACCGGAATGGATGACATCTTCCCACGGATGATGCTCCAACGCAGGGCTGCAATCCCCTAAAGGTGACATCATTCCTAGAAATGGTTGCAAATCATGCTCTAGTTGCCCCTTACTGAAATCTTGGCAGATGTCTCTCCACTGGCTGAATTTCTTTGCTTGAAACACAGATCTGAAGCGGAAAAAGTAGAAAACATGCTCTAGCTGAATTGCAAACTGTCACAAACTAAAAATAAACGTGCCCTAGCTGAACTGAAAGCTGTCACAAACTGAAAATCACTGTCTGAAGCACAAATGCGATTGTTGAAGCCCAAATGTAGTCCTTGATTGGAACCACCTCAGAAGATTAGAGGGTTTTCATCCTCAAATCTGAATACACCGAAGGGTTTTCGTCCTCAGATGCAAAAGTAGGAGCAGCAGCTCAAACCTTCAATGTCAAAATAGAGGAGAGTAAAAAGATCCCTCCAAATGACCCCTCAACGCTCTTTTATAACTTTACTTTTGCTTTTCCCAAGGAAATGCCTCCAAAAGCAAGTTCTCCTTTTCTATTTCCACATTGACATTACTTTATCAAAAAGTAACTTTTTATAATAATAAAACTTTATTAAAAAGTTACTTTTTATAATAATAAAACATAAGTGTCTTTTATAAAGTTACTTTTTCGACACTTAAGTTGTATTATTAATTTATTTTACTTTATTTGAAAAGGGGGCATGACAGTAGCAATTCTTTCGACCAATTATTTTAGATCTACAAAGATAGAAAGGAGATTCTTAAGGTTATCTTCTACTTGTTCTACTACATAGCCGACAGAGACTTTGATAGTGACCAGGACGATTGAACTCTCCTCCATGGTTTCAATTTTGTGTTGCAATTGCTGCACTGCTGAACATGTTTCTTTCTTTGTTCCCAACTAGCTCTTGAGCGTACTTGCTCAGAGACTCAACAACAAATTCATGATCCTCTCTTTGCTCACCTTATACCTCTGCCATGTCATGTTCAATGACCACAATCATTGTCTCGAGATCCCTCGCTTTCCTCTGTTTTCTTAAATAGGTAAACGCTTTTGACCGGAGCTATGAACCGGTGTACATTCAGTCCAAATATAGCATTTGAGCTCAACAATTAGCGAACCAGAACCACCACACTTGAACACATTTCTAGCGCAGACACTTTCGAACCAGAATCCACCTTTGTTAAATCCGCCTTTGCCCATTGCTCCACCTCGGACATTACCACCCCGAACGGGATCGTGCCTAAGTAGGATTTGAACTTAGGTGGAGCCGGATACAACCACGGGTCTTAACCACTCTTTTTCTGTGTTGATGAACTTTTAAACTTCTTATCCTTGGACTATTTTAAGTTGCATTTTAACATTCTCAGGCTCTTGTTTCTCAATCTCAACTCTCTCCAATTGTCAAGTACTTTCTATTCCCGCACTAGAGGACTAGACACTATTTTAGTGACTGCCATTCACCGCAGAGGATGGTTACACAACATGGACTTCAATTTGGTTAAAAACAATATGTGGCAACTGAACAGAAGAAAAGATTCCACCTTGCAGTGGCAAACTTGGAGTACTCAATACATTTTTGATAGAGCCACCAAAAAATCCTATAGTGGGATTATCAATATCCCATACATCTCCCTTACCAATAGGGGCCATCTACAAATTTGTGAATGTAACATTCTCAACGACAATACCTGTTTCAGCTCCTCAAGGAGCAGCTTGAGAGCTATTCCCTTCTCCTATCTGCCCTTGAATTTTTGATTGGCTTGCAACAATGTGAGGCGGAATAGGATAAGATGGAGCAACTACCTGCACCTTGGGAAACTGGTGTAGTGGAGCAGAATTGTTTTTTGTGTGAGCTGCCACTTTTTGCTATAGGTTCTCAAAACCTAGTGGTTGTGCTGATCCGGTGCAAGATTGAGGTTCCGTCTCTCTCCACTTACCCAAAGCCATAAGTCTTTCGATTACCTACTCGATATTCTTTGCATCTCTATAAGGTAGGTAATCCAGGATGTCCTTGTGCTTATATTCCCAATTGGCTTTGGGCTTTAGAGCATTCAAATAAGCTTTCGAACTCCTTAGGATCTCATTAGAATATGTGGAGAGAAAGAATGAAGAAAGAATAGAATACACAACGTGTTGGCTAGATTTTCTGCATAGCACAAAACCTAGGCAGTCATGAGATAAATCTCCCTCATTTAACCGGTGAGGCTCCCGTGTCGATTTGTCAATAAAAATGTGTTATTATCTATCTCGGGGTTTACTTTAACCACTTAGTTCATGAACCATAACTAAGAAGCTCTCAGCAAAGTAAGTAAGTAGCTGTTCAAGAAAGGAAGTATTTTATAGAAGAAGTAAAGGAAATACAGAGAAGAAATGGGAAGATGTGCATCCCAATTAGTAGATAAAGCAGATCTAATTGCATGCACATAGAAGAAACTCAATAGATATGAACACACGAATTATAAAACAAAGGCAACTCTAGATCTAGATCTATAATAACACAAAGTTTACTAAGAGATCTAAGATTAAAAACAAGAAACATAGTACACTGCTTGTGACACAAAGTTCTCCGAAACCTGCTCCTCTCAGTATTCCTTTGCTCTAAGTTGCTCTCGTGGGTTCAAAGACAAAGTCTAGAACACAAGATTGTTGCTTACAAATTCTCGATCGATCAATAACCCGGAGGTTCTTCTCCTACTTATAGAATGTAGGAGCGAAAGTACAAATGGGAAGTCTAACTAAACTAAAACATAAACAACAAGTAAAGCTGACATTTGACAATCATCCTCTCTCGACTTCTTCTTAAGTGACACATGTATCACTTAACTAATAGAATGGTTCCACATAACTTTAAGTAATGGTTGCAAAACCAATAACTTAGAAGTTTTACAATTTCATCCGGGAACATAGAAAATAGAAGAAAGAATAGAAGAAGTCATGCCAAATTTGTAATGTTTACATCTTCTTGTTGTTCGATATCGGATATACTTGTCGAACATGTAATTCAGCATCCTTCCATTTGTTTTAGCCACTGCTTTTTTCTGTCTGAATCAGAAGAACCCTTCATTCAACACTTTGATGCATGCTTCCACTTCCTCCAAGCTCGGCCCAAACCTCGCAATGTTTGCTGCAGCGCCACCACCACTACCGATAGAATTCATCGTAAAAGGGTTGGTAGCTTTATCAATTCTCTTTTGTACCATCGAAGAGAACCTTCCAGGAATTAGGCACCTTGGTTGAGACGATCCGCACGTATGAAGTAACACCTCTGTCCCCACTCTTTCCTCGGTGAAAGAAATGATATGGTCTCAGTAAGTCGATGGCCTACTCTCAAGTGCCTGCATCCTCTTTAGCAAAACTCTACAGATCTCCAAACGGAAAGATACTGCAAACTCCAAACTTCCCCTTCTCAACTGATCCATCCGGTACAATTTGCTCCGCAATCAATACATTTCCCGGACTTGTTGATCTCGACCAAAATACTCAGGTTACTCTCTGCAACTGTATTCATGCCTTCTATGTTCGCCACCAGTTGCTTTAGCTGATTTGCTACATCATCCATAACCTTTAAGCGGGCTGGCACACTTCTCCAAGTTGTACAGAAGCTTGACGAATAATCAAATCCTTCCATTCGTCAATAGCCTTTACTTGATTGTTTGCATCCTCCATTTCCTGCATAAGATGATCACTCACCTGCTCTGAAATGGGTTGAATGGAAGGTTTAGCAACCTTGGCTATGATCTCACATAATTGAGATACTTGCTTCTGCAGCTCTTCTTTTTCCGCCTTTTCACTGTCAAGCCTAAGGAATAAAGCATCCATCAATGTCTGCGTGTCCTGCTTCAATCCTTCAGTGGTGGCTTGACCAAGGGGTACTTTGGTCACTGTCACATCTTCTGCCGCGAGCTCCTCTTCTATCTTTCCTTCTGCCGGAATTGATATCTCAGCAAACTTCTCTCCCGAATTCTCGATGATCAACCTAGAAGTTGCTTTAGCAACTTTAGGCCTTTTGTCTCTTCTGCTCAGATCCTGGAGTAGCTGCAAGTCGTGCTCTTCTAAGTTCATCTCCATTCTCGCTTCTGGAACAAACTGCAAAGCTAACCATTCCGAGAAATTACTCCTGGAGAGTGAGAAGTCGCTGAGTGCACTACCATCTCCCACTCTGCATCCTCTCCGTTAGAAAGTGCCACAGTGTTATGGCTGCCATCCTCTGAATCATCCAAGGACAAAGCTCTTTCGAACTCTGCCATCTGTAGCTTCAACGTATCCTCTGGCATGGGTGATGAACGAAGTGGCTGAGGAGAGAAGACGAATGTCACCGGATTCAATGGAGGCATGGAAGCGTCCTGCTGCGGTGCAATAGTTGGTGAAGTACTAGGTGCTGGAGAAGCCGGAGTCAAAGCTATGGTCGTAGAAGTGATCTTCTCTTTCTCTTGAGATCTTCTGTGTACTTTCAACTTCTCGACCTTCTGCTGCTTTCTCCTTCATGCTTTCGCTTGAGGGAATCTCCTGCGCCGAAGTTGCCCGTGATTTGATTCATCAATGCTTCATCAAGGCAATATCCCTTCGTCAGCAGCCAGTTTGAAGTATTCACCAACACAGCTCCAGATCTTTCTTCAAGTGTATGGCAGCCTCCTATGTTGTCCTGCAGTATAGCTTTATCTCCTCCCATTTGATGGTAAGTGTCAAGTACCACGTTCCCATCATCTTTAAGATCTGCAGGTATCCGCGCTAGTCCAAAGTCGAACACTTGCTTTGTTGATAGCCTGCTGAAATCTCTCTTTCTAACCTCGTACTCACTTTTGCACTTCATCCAGAAATCTTCTAATGAAGGCACATGTGCATACTCCTGGGAGATCGTCTTCCTGGCTACTCCAAATGGATCGAAGTTCAGCCGTGCAGGGAAGAACTCTTGCTCATACTCGGATAACATTTGCGCCTCCATCCCTCGAGCTCTATGAATGCTAATGCAACTGTAATGCCCCACAGTGATTGGGAAGAAGCCCGTAGACTTGTGCCGCTTTGACTGAAGGTCGTGTAATTCCACAAGTTGCCTACTGAGCTCCATGGCGATCAATCTATCATTCGGATACCTGGGCATCTTTATTGGTTCTCCAGAAAAGCCCGTAACCCTGAGGTATGTGAAATCTGCAAATTGAATGAATAAACTTCCAATCTTGGACACAACTTCCCACGCTTCCTTGCTTACCCTGTTGGCCTTCAAGTCTTTGTCTAGCCTGCAAATGAAATCATAGAAGAAGTCATCGTTGATCACTTTGAAGTCTTTCTCGCACGCAGTGCATGGTTGTCATGGGTAGCACTCAAAAATGGGGTCCTTAGAAAGAACACCACATCTATCCAAATTGGAAAAAACGCCTTGTGAGGTCAGCGCATACACCAAGTATGAAGTCATCTTGAAGCTGAAAGTACGCTTCACGTTCCGGAGTTGCTCACCGATGTTGATGCTAATAATTTCCGACCAATTGATTATGGAATCAACCTTGTTGATTTCAATGGTCCTGATGAAAGCATACATCCATGTACGGAAAGTGTAGGCATTCGCTTCGCCATTCATCCTGCATAGCAATTTGACGACATCATCTGCCTCCTGCACCAAATTGGACCGCGGAAGAGTTCTCGGGAACTTCGAAGGAGATCTAGGCTTCTTCATGAATCGGCTGTTCATTATGCTCACGCAATCAGCTCTATGTTTCTCCCATCTACTGTCAGCATCCTGAATGCTAATAGAAGTCACCACCTTTCGCACTGGAATCTTCAAACAATAATTGATGAACTCTGCGTCCAAACGAATTATTGTCTTTCCCGCAGCATCACGCACTGATCTGGATGAAGGATGATAAGATCTAGCACACTCCATCACGAACTCTGGCAATTGGGCTGTACATGGAAAAGCTGCAGCTCGGATAATTCCACTGCTTTTAACCGCACGCATGAGTGAAGTCTTTCCCGCTCTGGATCTATCAATCAAATCGGAAAGAGGTTCCGGGCCTAGATCTGTGTCTCCTATGTCTGCAAGTTTGGAAGCAATGCATGACTCCATCGTGCTTTCTTTTTCATCTCTTTTCGCCATGGCTTTGTCTATCTTCGTCTGAATAATTCTTTTTCTTTTAACTTGGCCGGATTTCTTCAATACTGGTGTAGATCTGGACAATTCTTCAGATTCGGAGGATATTTGCAATGTATTGGACATTGATAAAAACTCCTTTTCTTTTGTAAAGCACCTGTAATGAATTCCTACAATTTATTCAGACAAAAATGGCCACCGGAGCATGAATAGTGAATTTAAATTGTAAAAATCTGCACTTTTCAAGCCTGCTGCCCCAAAAATTGGTGTTTAATTTGCACATAAAGAGAGCATTAATCCTTTCAATCAACACTCGAGCTCTCCCGTAACACACTGTGGAAACAATTATGCATTTAAAAATCAACCTCCTTCAAAGCATGCGCCAAATCGGGAGCTTTAAGTCTTGTTGTCACCTTGTCTGAGCAAAATCCTTCCTCTAATGGGGGCGCACTTTTCCTCTTGGCTGCAATTCTTTACCTGTGAATCAAATAATTCACCCATATGGCTGCCCATGCTTATATAACCTTCACAATTCTATAATTAATAATTGCCCTAACAATTAAAGGCAATTAATTAATTAAAAATCATGCTTTTCTCTTTTAAAAATAGCATGTTTAAGGATAGCCATCCAATAAATTAAATTAATCCAATTTAATCCTTCACACATCACTTCACTTAAGCTTCATAGTGTGCTTTGACCATAGCCACTGAAAATAGAAATTAATTTAATGTTTTAATGCCTTAAAAAACATTAAATAATACCCAAATGGGGTGCACTTTTTGAGAGGAAGAGGGCAGCCATTAAATAAATTAATTTTAATGCTTTTAAATCCTTTCTTTTATTTCATCTTTGACTTGTTGACTTCCTCCAAGCTTGGGCGCACTTTTTGAGAGAATAGATTAATTAAAATAATCAATTTAAGGCTGCCATTCTCTCACCAAAGGGGGCGCACTTTTTTGCACATGTAATTCTATTTTTAAGAATTTTTTCACAATGGGATTCTTTACCCTGCAAGGCAGGCACCAAAATCCCATGATCCACTTAAGTGATTTGACTTTGACAATGGGATTATTTACCCTACAAGGGCAGCACTAAAATCCCATGATTTCACTTAAGTCACTTTCCTTTTATTTTATCATGGGAATTTTTACCCTGCAAGGCAGGCAATAAATTCCCACCTGCCTGCAACCTCTATTTTTCCCACTGCAGCTTAAGTGACTTTTATAACACGGAAAAGTACCTGCCAGCGGGTATAAAATTTCCACCCCGCCTGCGCTTCTATTTTTCCCATCAGAGCTTAAATTCTTTGTTTTCCAAAAATGCGTCCATCCCCGTAGGGGCTTTTCTCGTGCACGACTTCGCTTTTTCCCGGTGATCCGGACTCCGATGGCGACTTCCTCCGGCATAATGTGCGTATATGTTTTCAAATTTCTAGGCCAAAAATCGGGTTTATCCGGCAAAAGAAATTGTTCCGAGAAATTTCACGTAAAACGAAACGGACAACACAAAAACACGAAAAATTGCCAAAAGTTACAAATAAATCCCAAAACTTATTCCAAGTTAAAACCCTTCTGGCACATAGGAATAATAACATATTTGCTCATAATAGAGTTAAAACGGAGCGCAAATAGCCTCATACGGGGCTCAAAATAATTAAATACAAATTTTCCGCAGACAAATCCCGACAATGACGAATATAACAACTTTGTGCATCTGGGTATTTGGCGAAAAAAAGGCTACTATGGCTCTTTGGGATTATTTTGACGCAATACAAGAATTTTCAGGCAATAAAAACAAAAAACGACCCATTATTTTAAAAGTACGAAATTTTTTCGGATAGGGTAGTCGCAAATTTCAGGGTGAAATCTGAGTGACACCACAACGGATGAAGAGAAACCCGAATGCACACATTATTCGTTGTGTGTTCATCATTTTATTATGTGAAAGATGGTTACAAAGTGGTCAAGTGGTTACAACTGTAATGTCCCTTTCTAGGGCTGAACTGAAAAAGCAATGCAATAACACAAACCCAAACTGAAATTATTTTGATTTTTAGATCAACCAACTATAAAATAAAACAACAATGAATGACAGGTTGGATTTTTAGAACAACAATGAGGAAAAAACATTAATTCATCAAAATATCACCATTCACATCATCCGAAGTATGTAGAGGCACTTTAGGAATATTTTAGAACAATTATCAACCAAGAAATCAACCTCTAAACACAACTGGAAATTAAATAAATGACAACAGAGTATGCCCTTACAAAATGGCTGGAAATGAATGATTCCAAGCCCTACAAATGAAATACAAAGTAGATTCGGCTGCCAAAAATATGGAGAATGCAATGATGGCTGAGTTGAGTGACGTTGTGCCCTAGAAACCACCAATCACTTCTCCAAGGTGGGTCGCTCCCCTAGGAGAGGGGCTGAATTTCACTTTAGGACCAAACCCTCGCTGAAAATATGCACTATCCACCTCTTTGAAGCACTTGGAACAATTAATTGAAGAGTTTTCGTTCTTCAATTGACAAGGAAGGGTTTCATCTTCCTTGTGAAGCCACACCAAAGGATTTTCGCCCTTAGTGGAAGGAATTTGAGAAAACAACCCAAAACCAAGTAAAGTATAATTTTATGCCAAAAGATGATGCACAAATGAGTCCAAGTGACCCCCTTTAATACCCTTTTGGTGGTGCCAAAACCAAGGAGGGAGTTTCCCCCATGACCGACCTCTATAATGATGTTGCTTTTATTTTTAACTTGGCTTTTCATCTCCTAGACCCAACCGACCTGCCTCATAAGGGAAAACACGAAAGGAAAATGTAAATGCTCACAAAAAAGACTAAAAAACTCAACAAATACTTCCCTTGTTCACCTTCTTCTCACCCACGGGAAGTGGAATGGGCAAGAAGTCTTCAAAACGAACTAGTTTGAGAAAAGGGACATTACACAACCGTTTATTAGTTAACACTTAACTAATATTAACACAACGTTAATAAATAAGCCTTATGTTTCAATACCCCCTTGTAAGGCTTACTCTACAGAACATACTGATAGAAGATTAAAATAACAAAACCAAACAAGACCACTCATTCTTCAGAAGCTTTCCCTTTTGAAAACAATGCTTTGACTAGGTAGAACTCCATCAAACTACCTCCCCGACCCTCGTAAAGGTGTAATTCCCGAGTTCTCGGATTCCACCTCCCCGAACTCTCAAATTACAAGATCTCCCGAATTGTTGGACAACCATCCATACCAAGATACTACCACAATGCTCCATCAAGTTGTCTCATGACCCTCGTAAGGGTAAATTCCCGAGATTCACAAGCTCCCGAACCATCTGGACAACCATCCATGCCGAGTTTCACCTACACTGGATTCCTTCATGTCTTCAAAGTGTTGGAATTCTTTTAAAATACACATTCTCTATCAGTGAGTTCATCAATTTCAGCATCCGGTGGATTTTCAACAATGGCTATAATTGCTCTTCCTTCCATGTCATGTATTATGTTATTACAATCTATATTAGGAATTTTTGACTTCGGGCAACCACAAAAATAATAATATTTTTCTATTCTCGAACTGTCCTTGCAATAATAATAATTTTCTATTCAGGTTCAATGCTTCAAATGTCTACTATGCCCTTGAAATCAGTCAAATTAATGGAGTTTGACCTCGCAATGCTTTTTGTGCCTTTCATGCCTTAGCACAGGTATTATCTTCAAATCTCTGGTAATTTCCGAGACTCGCGAGTGGTATTTTAACTAAAAACATTGTTTGTGACTAGTTTTCAGCCATCACGACCCTTAATGGTAGAAATGCGATTTGCGACTAGTAAATGCCGCAAAGATTCGTGGATCTGCTTTTGGTTGTTGTTCCTTCCCTTGTGACCAAACAGGGTTTCACGAACCTCACATCTATATTTTATGCCCTCGATTTACTAAATCAACTCCTGAAATTCGATTTTTTAGTGATGACCATGTTTGCTTCGCCTAACACTTTCGATGCCCTTGTTCACATTTTTAGTGATGACTATGTTTGCAACAGGATGTGCTTGAACTCTCTGTTCACTTTAAAAATGGTGGACTTTCTTTCGACGTGACTATAAACCTTGAGCTGCGCCCTAATGGGACTGACTTGAACTTCTTTCCTTCTGTTTCTCCTTGTCTCACTCTGATACCAATGTTAGAATATGCGAAGAGAGAAAGAATAGAATGTACAAAGAACAAATGAATGGAATTAGAATGCACACATTATTCATTGTGTGTCCGTCCTTTTTTTATGTGAAAGATGGTTACAAAGTGGTTACAACCGTTTACTAGCTAACTAATATTAACATAACGCTAATAAATAAGCCTTATATTATGCCCTATACTTTAATAAGATCCCCATTATGTTTTACAACCTTTTGGAAATCATAACAATGTATCTTGGGAAATTAATAAAATTGATGCTGACCAACAACAGAAGTCAAGGAACAAACCAAAGTCTTAAGTTTCAAACGGAATGCTATCCTTGGGAAACCTGATAACAAGTCTTCATCAAAGCCAATCTATTTGGTACATAATAAGGGAAGTTGGTGAGGTGCTTCTAGTGTCCCCTCCACTCTGATTAAAGTGTCTTATTGGTAGAAGAACCAACTGCCCAAAACTGATAATGATTCACTTCTTCAGAGAGCCTAGGCCACTCTTTTCCATGTGATTCCCTATAGACCCCACGGATAAACTTATCATAGATAGCAATATAATGCTCAAAGTGTTTATGACAAGATAACTACTTGCACACCACATGAATAGGATCTAGCATCCCAAGGTTCCATATTGGAGATAACATTGAATCAAAATTTAAAGTATAACACAAACATTCAATGAGAAATGAAGCCATATAGTATAGGGGTAATTTTGCTGTCTAATATTTTGCCATTTGTAGCTTTTTGTTTTTTTTTGAAAATGACTATTTGGGTGGACATATGAATTGGCCCCTTAGCCCACATCTTATTCCATATCCTATATGCCTACTTCTAATCGCCCAGTAGGATATGATCTCGCCTACTTTAGAATATAGTTATAGCCACATTTATTACGCATTTGTGGGTCCTCATCACCCGAAATTGTAGGAGGTGCATATTAGTTATTTTAAATAGCTATTTATAATCATGTGTGGGCGTGCGTTGGGACTGATTTTGCCCCGTATTCCTGTCAATAATGTTTTGCTTTAAATAAAATTGAACTTTCAAACAGTTACACCAATCGTACTTTCTTGTACAACACAATATATTTGATGATGTGGAGGTTGTACATGTATCATTTTATATATTTTATTGTCTTACTTACCATTTACTTGCCAAGCTGCTACTAGCATCCAATAATATTAACATTTAAACATATTTGATTGCAGTGTACATCTATTTGTTGCATTTGATGAAACAATGTCATTTCCTTGGGAGGAAACTCATGTCTTTTGTACGCTGCAATGATCATATTCCATGAAAAGAGAGACCGAAAATCTTTGTTGACATTTTAAAGATGCGACGGGTAACCAAATCTTTCAATCTTTGCTAAAGCATTAACATGACCTATAGAGGGGGCTTTTGATCTCAGCTAAATTAACTAGGTCATATCTATGGTATTTTTAAATTGCATTGTTTTCTTTCGGTGGTACAATCTCTCAAAACTGTTACACCATCACCTGATGCTCTTCATTTCATAAATGGCTGCCACTCAACTCCTATTCAAAACTGCTTCGATGTAAGTTCTAGCATTGCCAAGATGTTTATATGTTTCTTACATTTTGAAATTTATCTGATGAGTGTTGGAAATTAAGGGTAGGGCTCAAACCTTATATATTTGGATGGCATTTCCTCTTAGTACCTACAAATTTGTCATTGATATTAATTTTTTTTTTTCCAGAGAGAAAATGTGACATGTGTATGGCTAACACCAAACAAACCCACTCAAAATGATGTCTCCACTTTCCTTTTGACTATGTGACAAAAACACTCTCTGATTGGTCACAACTGGATTTTGCTTGAATTTGTCTTCGCTCCTTTTGCAATTGGTAAGAACTCACCTTGTCGAACTTGAGAGTTTGACTTTCAGCCATCAAATGGAGTGCCTCTACAAATGACTCATATGAAGAAGGTAAGTTGTTCAGAACCAGAGCCACCATATCATCATTGTCCACCTTTTTGTTGATGGAAGATAAATGGTCTCAGAGGTCTTTCATCTAAAGTAGGTGCTCAAAAATGATCCACCTTCTTGTAACTTAACAAAAAAAAAAGCATATTCTTCAAGTATAAAACTCGGCTCTTTTCTGACGTATGATATTACCCCTCTGACTGGGCCATAGCGTACTAGCCTCAGTGGCATTCCGGATCTCAGGTATCAAATCATCCGACACCGACAACTTGAGAAGTAATAGAGCCTCCATAGGACGTCTGTCATAATCAACGAAGTTTGTTGTTGGTCGACCTTCGCTACCCATGATTATTTTATCACAATCACGAAATTCTGCAAGTGTTAGAATTTTGTGGCTCCATACATTGAAATTTGTGCCCATTAACTTTTGCGATCCGGCAAAATTAGGCTTGATTTATTTGCCATTTATTATTCCAAAAATGGAAATAATAAATGAAAAAGTTAGCCTTGTTTGCAACTGGAAATCGCGACTATGAAAAACATTTAAAAATGTCTTTTGCCCTCACATTTTGCCCTTGCGATTGTGGAAAAAGACTTCGTATTTTTGCCCTCGTTTTTCCTTCTTGCGACTGGAGTTTTGCCCTTGCGGTCTGCAAAAACTTAAACTTTCCCTTGCTTTTCCTTCTTGTGACTGGAATTTTGCTCTTGCGGTCTGCAAAAACTGTGACTTGCCCTCGTTTTTCTTTCTTATGATTTTATTGACTTTTGAAATCCACGACTGTAGAAAACCTCTCCCTTCGATTTGCCCTCACGAATGGAGGGAAAACATTGCTTCTTCACTCACGTAACTCGGTTTTCACGCGAGTATTGATTTTGAAAACCCTTCACTATGCTTTACGATTCATTGCACTAGACGAAAATGAAACCCGTGACTATATACGATTACAGACTTAGAAAATTCGTGATACAAAACCGAGCAAAGTTTTATTTCTCTAATTCTTCTTCAGCGAGTGAAAACGAAAATGACTTCAGTTTTTGCCTTATTAGGGCTTCCTCAAACTCTGTCTCACTCTCCCGTACCCTTCAAGGGCTTCCCCGGGCTCTGATAGCAATGTTGGCAAAAGAAAACTGAGAAAGGAAAGAGAAGAACAAATCTGCACACTGCCTAAAATTGACGTTCAGTTTTCAGTTTTAATGAAGTTAGAGGCAGTTTCCAACTGTCTAACTGATGGCTTTTAGACAGTGACACTAAATAAAATCAATATCTCCCAAGATATCCACTCGAATCACTTGAAAATTTAAAGAGAGCTTGATATTATTATAGAGGACATAATAAAACTGTTTTTGGAATTTTACACAAATTAAACTACTGCCAAAAAAGCACAACGTGCCCTAGACAGCTGGAAAACTTCGAGGTTCATTACTCTCTAAATACAAGAGCAAAAATAAGGGTCTTTGGAAATAACATTGACAGATATAGGAAATAATATTTCCACCTTCAGATCTGAGAACGACCGACTGAAAACCCCCAAATAAAGGCTGCAAGTCGCCTCACTTGGAATGGGGTCGGAAAATGATGGAGGCGCCTTCAACGTGTGCCACGCCTAGCCCAAATGGCTTCCGTGAATCTGATCTGGAGCCCCTCTGATTATCTTCCCCAAATGCCCCCAAAACCCTCAAAATCCTTCCTCTCAACCTCTCGATAATATCTCCTGCCACACAACCCCCTAAAAAATGGCTCCAAAATGACAGACTAGGGTAGATCTCTCACTACTAAAGAATGCCCTGCTAGCTAGGGACGGGTCTCTCACCACCGAAGCTAGGGTCCCTGTGGGATTTGACTCCACAAGTCTGTAGATGCGCAACAACAACAACTACACGTGAAGGAGGCTAAAAATGTATATGACAAAAGTGTCCTTTTCTTCCTCCCCCTCTCTTATATACTTTCCTCTCAAAACAAGCCCCCATAACCCTAGGCGCATTTCATTCCATGGAGGGGCCAATAAAATAAGAGTAACTATAGTTACTTTTTTCTTTTTTGAGTCGCCATGTCCAAAAGTGACCCCCAAACGCAAAACTAGGATATTAAAACCACGGGGCCCCTTCCCAAAAGCTTCCAATGTCCACAGCCCCCTGGGTCTGACCACGGTTTGGACTCGACTTGGCCCTTGGGCCATTTGGCGTAGGAAAAAGGGGACATTACAGTCCTCCCTTCCCAAATTTTGCTTGTCCTCAAGCAAATGCAAATTAGGATGCTGCAAAATCTGCTCTCCCTCCCAAGTAGCATCCTCAAGTGGCAGTCCCTTCCATCGCACCAAATACTCGGTGATTACTCTGCTCCTGAGCCCCTCTCGTCTCGTTTCAATAATGGATTCTGGTTCCAGCACCAACTTCCCTTCCTCATCTAGTGGCGGTAACTCTGTAGATGGTACAATATGCGGTCCGAGCGCCTTCTTAAGGCATGAAACATGGAAGACATTATGTATCTTACTGTGCTCGGTAGCTCTAGCTCATATGCCACTGCCCCAACTCGACGAACTACTCGGTACGGACCATAAAATCGTGGTTTCAATTTCTCTGCACCCTTCTCTTCAAAGTGAGGACTTGCCTATATGGTCAGAAACGTAGGAAGACACTAGATCCCCAACCTCAAAAGACCTCTCTCGTCCCCGTGCCGATCTGCATATACCTTCTGTTGATTTTGTGCCTTCTGAAGATTCTCTCTGAGAGCCTTCAAAATATCCTGGTTCTCCTATAACCAATCTCGAGCTTTGGGAGCTCGGCTATCTGGTAATACCAAATCTACAAATGTCCTTGCGTCGTACCCATACAAGGCTCGAAAGGGGTCATACCTATGCTCATCTGGTAGGTGGTATTATAGCAATACTCACCCATGTGTAACCATTTAATCCATGCCCACTGGTGTCCTCACATAACTCCGCAAGTAGCCTTCTATCCACTTATTGACTATCTCCGTCTGCCCATCTGTTTATGGGTGGTAGCTAGTGCTAGGAGTCAACTCTGTACTCTACTAGTCTGAAGATCTCTTGCCAAAAGGTGCTCATGAAGATCTTGTCCTTGCATTGACAATGTTTTTAGGCAACCCATGTAGCCTAAAAATACCGGTATAGAAGATCCGGCCCATCCATTGCCTCGTGCCCCTTGGGTAGGGAAAAGAAATGAGCATACTTAGTTAACCGATCAACTACAACATAAATGCAACTATGCCCATGCACCAAGGGAAGCCTAGTGATAAAGTCCATAGATATGCTTTCCCATTTCTGTTTCGGGAATGGGGAGAGGCTGAAGTAATCCTGCTGGGAAAGAACGCTGATTTGGTTTGCTGGCAAACCATACACTCTCTGACATGATTAAGGACATCGTCCTTCATTCCCTTCCATGCAAATCTTTCCCTGATGAACCTGTATGTTTTGAAATACCCAGATGTCCAGCTAGTGGTGTATCATGTACTGCACGAAGGATCTTCTCCTTCATTTTGATCCTGCACAAGGAAAATCCTATCCTCAGTAGAAAATGAGATCATCCACTACTCTGTATTGGTCGGTCCCCTATATAATACCATCCATGATCTCACAGGAAAACTAGTTTTTGGAGTACTCAACAAGTATATGAGCCTTCCAATCCGCTGAAATCTCAGACATAGAACTAAGCATAACAGTGAGGTAAGGCCTCCTAGATAAAGCGTCAACAACAATATTATTCTTACCTCTAGTGTACTCTATGTCAAAGTCATAGGTTTGCACCTTGTTCACCCATCTTTGTTGGTGATCGTTGAGCTCTTTCTGTCCCAAGAAGAACCTCAAACTGTTGTGATCCGTACGAACCACAAATTTGCTGCCCACAAGGTATTGTCTGAACTTGGCCAAGGCATGCATGATGGCCAACATCTCCTTGTCGTAAATTGAATACCCTCTCTCCACGGGTTTCAATTTCCGACTCTCATAGGCAATGATGGGATGCCTATCCTGCATGAGAACTGCCCCAACACCCTCTCCTGATGCATCACACTCTAGAATGAATGGGCGGGAGAAGTCTGGTAATGCGAGGACGGGACACGAACTCATCACCTCCTTGAGGTGATCAAAACTCTGTCAGGCTTGCGCCCGACCAAGCAAAAGCCCCTTCTTGGTCAAATCGGTCAATGGAGCAGTCAACCGAGAGAAATTCTTCACGAACCTCCTAGTAGTATGTGCACAACCCCACGAATCCTCTCAATTGTGTCAATGTCCTAGGTGGCGGCCAATCCAGATTGCCCGTATCTTCCTCTATCCACCTTCACTACTACCCCACCAATTACATATCCCAAGTATAGAAGTTCGGTCATGCCGAACTCGCACTTAGAGGCTTTCGCATATAACGAATTAGCTTCTAATATCCCCAATATCTCACCCAGGTGCCTGATATGGTCCTCCCAAGTCCTATTGTAGACTAAAATATCATCAAAGAAAACCAATACAAACTTCCGCAAGTGGCGGTTGAACACATGATTCATGCAAGACTGGAATGTAGCTGGAGCATTAGACAATCCGAAAGGCATCACCAAGAATTCAAAGTGACCGTAATGGCATCTGAACGCTGTCTTATGCACATCCTGCTCCTTGACTTTGATCTGATGATATCCAAACGCAAAAATCTATTTTCAAAAATAGATTGCACCATGTAGCTCATCCAACAACTCATCAATGCGTGGTACGGGATACTTGTTCTTTATTGTCTTCTTATTCAAGGCCCGGTAGTCCATACACATCCGCAGGGTCCCATCCTTCTTCTTCACCAAAACCACCAAGAAGCAAAAGGGCTGGAACTCGGTCTAATATGCCCCATATCCATGAGCTCCTGTATAGTCTTCTCGATCTCATCCTTAAACCGTTTGGGGTGATGGTAAGGAGAAGTGACCACCGGTCTAGCATCCTCGAGCTCAATCACATGCTCAAATCCCCTATCTGGAGGTATGCCTGGAGGTATGTCACCAAACACGGCACTATGTCTGTCCAATAGGCCCTGTATATCCACATGGTACTCTTGTTGTCCATCCTCTGATTTCTTGGTCGAAACCAAACAATGTACTACCCAATCCACCTCGTCATGCCTATAGATCCTCTCGATCCTCTTCCGTAAACAACTCGGGGTGCCCCTGAAGATAAGCCCTCAAGATCACATTCCTCCCTTCGACTTAAACTTCAGCTCCATCATCTGGAAGTTAGTCCGAAACTCACCAAGGGAATGGAGCCACTATACCCCAAGCACTATGTTGGTCTCTCCAATACCAACAATATAGAAATCATTGTAAACTGTATAGTTACCCATCGTGATGCTCAATTGGGGAACCCGTCGTGTGCATCTCATAGAATCTCCATTGGCTACAACCACGTTGAAGCCCTCAAATTCCTCTGTCTGTAACCCCGCCTCTCAACCAATGAGGCATCAATAAAGTTGTGGGTTGCCCCACTATCAATGAGTACCACCACTCGTTGTCCCTGCAAAACTCCCCTAACTCTGAATGCCTTGTACCTCGGGGTACTAGACAAGGTGGCGATAGTCTCCTGGGGAAAGTCTCGCTATCCTGCTCCACACCCGCACTATCTAATGCCTCATCATCATCATCCTCTAATGGTCAGTGTGTCCAACTCCTCGTCACCATCACTCTCCTCAAAGACCTCTATGTATTGGGCCCTCCCTCTACCCTTGCAATCGTGTCCTGGGACCCAAGGTGCATGCAAAATCAAACATAGTTTCTTTCACCTCAATTCCTCCCTGTCCTCACTAGCTCCGAATGGTCTCCAGGCTGTATCTTCCTAGGTGGAGGTACCTTCGGCTGCGAACCCCCGGTTCTTGAAGGGAAACCCTTAGGCTGCACTCGAGGTGGAAACCTCGACTTAGGAGTGGATAACTCCAAGTCACGAGCTCTCCTAATAGCCTCATGCAACGAAGAAGGCTCAAATGCCCTCACAAATCCAACGAGAGCATCTGTCAAACCTGCTGTGAATAGGGAAATCAACCTCATCTCTGTAACATCAGGTACCATGACCGATAGTCTCTGAAAATCGGTGATATACTGATCCACGGAACCGGTCTGCCTCAAATGAGTCAACTCTCTAAAATACCTGTCGGGTCCCTCTTATCAAATCTGCTCACTAGCCTCTTTGTGAACTCTGCATAAGTCGTGATGTATATGTGTCCCTGTGTAATCAACCCATGATGCCACCAATCATGAGCGTCTCCCTCTAGATGTAAGATTGCAAACTTAATTGCATCTTCCTCACGCATAGGATTCAAGTCGAAGTATGTCTTCAACTTCTGCACCCAAGACTATGCAATACACTTCTTAGAACCATCGAAATGTGGAACAAAAATCTGTCCCAACCTCCTTTGCATCTCTGGTACCTGTGCCTGGTAATCTCTCCTAGGCCTGCTGCCAATCTTCATTTTGCAATATTCCTGGAATGGCATGTTGTCACGAAAGCCATCACTTAAGGTCTGGTACCTTTCCCAACAAGACTCCTCATCTACAATATCCCTTGGTTGCCATACCTGTGAAACTTCCGATCCTTCAAGAAAGAAGGTTCGTGAAACCCCAGAGGCCTGGTAGAAGAATGGGGGGACCGTTGTCCTGAATGTCCACCCTCACCTCTTTGACCATATTGTCCCCTATTGCTATTTTCTCCTCTTTCCACATGAGTATCAAACTGTCCTGTGCTAATCTCTCAATGAGCTGGCTCAAATAGAGATTGGTAGTCTCCTGCTGCTTTACCATGTTGGTGAACAATTGTTTCATCAGATCTACCCCTATATCCTCACTGTCTCTGTCCCCCATCTTTCAATCCCAACAGTCGAGAAACAACTGCTTTCTGATACCACTGAAATATCCCTTGTGGGATACCACTTAAAAATGCACAAAATATAGAAAATTGCAGCAAAGTAAAATACTGATTTATGCAGATTTTTACAATAAGGACAACAAACTAAATAAAATCAATATCTCCCAAGATATCCACTCGAATTACTTGAAAATTTAAAGAGAGCTTGATATTATTATAGAGGACATAATAAAATTGTTTTTGGAATTTTACACAAATTAATCTATGCTGCTAAAAAAGCACAAAAAGTGCCCTAGAAAAGAAAAACTTCGAGGTTCATTACTCTCTAAATACAAGAGCAAAAATAAGGGTCTTTGGAAATAACATTGATAGATATAGGAAATAATATTTCCACCTTCAGATCTGAAAACGGCCGACTGGAAAACCCCCAAATAAAGGCTGCAAGTCACCTCGCTTGGAATGGGGTCGGAAAATGATGGAGGCGCCTTCAACGTGCTGCCACGCCCAACCCAAATGGCTGCCGTGAATCTGATCTGGAGCCCTCTGATTATCTTCCCCAAATGCCCCAAAACCCTCAAATCCTTCCTCTTAAACCTCTGATAATATCTCTGCCACACAACCCTAAAAGCGGCTCCAAAATGACAGACTAGGGTAGATCTCTCACTACCAAGAATGCCTTGCTAGCTAGGGACGGGTCTCTCACCACCGAAGCTAGGGTCCCTGTGGGATTTGACTCCACAAGTTGTAGATGCAACAACAACAACTGCACGTGAAGGAGGCTAAAAATGTATATGACAAAAAGTGCTTTTCTTCCTCCCCGGCTCCTTATATACTTCTCCTCGCAAATGAGCCCCCATAACCCTAGGTGCATTTCATTCCAAGGAGGGGCCAATAAAATAAGAGTAACTATAGTTACTTTTTTCCTTTTTGAGTCGCCATGTCCAAAAGTGACCCCCAAACGCAAAACTGGGATATTAAAACCACGGGCCCCTTCCCAAAAGCTTCCAGCGTCCACAGCCCCCTGGGTTTGACCACGGTTTGGACTCGACTTGGCGTAAGTTTGATTTTGAAATAGAGAGTTGCATTGTGCCTTTTTTTCAAAGGCAAAAAAAACAAAATTTAAAGCTAATCTTTTCAATCAATGTTTTTTCAAGCTAATAATAAATTTTGCTCCCAAATGAAAGTTTTTACTTGTTTTCTCTTGAAAACGCTAATGGCCACCTTGCCTACTTGTTTGCTTATGCAGAATACTGTGGCCCCAATATTTACCAAAGAAAGGTTTAGTGCTTACTGATTTTTTCTTACATGACTTCGATTTTGAAATGGAGAGCTGCATTGTGTTTTTTTCAAATGAGGCAAAAGTTAAGATTTAAAGCTAATCTTAAATTTTGGTCCCAGATGAAAGTGGTTACTTATTTTCTCTTGAAAGCGCTAATGGCCACTTTGCCTACTTGTTTGTTTATGCAGAATACTGTGGCCCCAATATTTACCAAAGTAAGGTTTAGTGCATTAGCTGCGGTTGCTTTAGGTTTGTTGTGCCCTAGTGACGCTTTGGCAGAAACATGCACAGATTATACTGGACAAATGTTCAGCATGCCATTATTATTTGGTATAGCTCTAATAGGAGCTGCTGTTGGAGGTAACTTATTTGAACAAAATTAAATGATGTTTTGAGATCATAGGTCAGCCCTTTGACATTTTGTAACATGAAGGATTATATTTTGCTTCTTATGCTTGCACCATTGGATTGATTTGCACCTTCTTAATTTTAGAATTGAAATTTGTTCAAAATCTACGTCTTAAGTGATTTCTATATAAAATTATGCAAGTTGATAAAATATCGAGCATTTGTATATTTTGTAACTTATTTGTTGTTAGGTGACATGGTAAAAGAGTTACAATTGACTTCTAAGTTCTAAATATGCATAAGATTAAAGTGTATGATTCTGTGTTAGTTGGGAAGTTAGCTAAGCTACCATGTTTGTGTTGATGTTCATAATCGACAAGGATGAATTTCAGAAACTATTAGTGCAGAAAAGTTTAACAAAAGTTCGCCATAATGTTCAGACGATAGAAATAGATATTTTTGAACTCCATCATATTCCCAAAGGAAAAAAATGGAAACACATATTAAATGCCAAATGATCATGGATCACATGGTAAAGATTTTAATATAAACATAAACTCCATAAAAGCAAAAAACCAAAAACTCAATATCATGAAATTTGAATAATCCACAAAGGGCTATACATGAAAACAATAATAGGGTGTCTACTTCATTTTGAATAACTGAAAACCAAAGTCACATGGGTATATATAAACAATGTTATGGTAACAGAAATAGGGGTGCCTGTCTTAGGCATGATTAGATGGCAGTAGGAGGTACTTGTGGTGCCTTGTGTACGAATGTAACATTGAATTAGCAAAATTTAAAACATGGCCCCTATACATTGTTAAATCGATCTGTTCTTTAGGTCTTTCCTCAAAAGCAGAGGAGGATCATTGATCACGAGCCAAAGGATACAAGAGCTCTAGATGTTATCATTGTGAAGAGCCCAAAACCAATCTCTAAACTACTAAGACTGCAATTAAATCAGGAACTAAGAAAAGCTAAATTTTTTTACTACATTTTGCAAATGCAGTATATTTCTATAATCATTAGCTTTTCTTTTGACTGCCTTGTAAATTTATATGAATTTTATCCCAAAAACCTTTAGCTAAAGATGAAGAGAGATAACAGAGACTTGTTTGAATAAAGACATGAAAGTGCATTTCAAGTTGTTATTAGTCTCTAGCCCTGAAAGAGAATCCTCTAGCCTGCAGGTTCTCCTAACCCTCCTTCATTGCTTGGTCCAGTTTGATCAAAGCCATTCATTATCTCCGAATTCAATCATTTGGGAAGAGCGGCCCTTGCTTGTGGATGACGTATTGTATGGAGCATTCTGAAGTAGCATCCTTGTTGGTCCTATTTCCTTTTGCTTGGGAGACTTGGCATTTTGGTGGAGGTGGGTAGAAGTCCTTGTGAAACCTCTCTCCATAAGTTGATGGGACAACTCTCCCAGGAAAAGCATTTTCAATGTTATCTATGCATATGTGTTTTTGTTGAAACACATTGGTGAAGTACATTATACATTTGTCCATGATAACTATTCTCCCCTTGAACTGAGGATTCTAAATCCCATGGATTCCTATATTGTCACATAAGATTTTTAAACTACTGTGAAGGATTATTTGATTAGCCTTTTCCTCATGCATGTTTTTGGCGGCGACCTCTTCCAAGAAGACTGATTCACAAAGTGAAGGATATAGTGGCTTTCTGGTTCCCCATCTACTAGATTTTGTGGAGGGGGAATCCAACCAATGGTTTCTCAATTGACAAGCATATTCATTCCCTTCGACAAATTGACAAAGTTGGCTTGTGAGTTTAGAAGGCTAACAAAGGAAAGATTAAACATCCAAGGTCCTCAAAAGAGGTGACCTCGTGTCTTATTTATGATCTAGGGAAGGGTGTTTTTCTTGAAAACAAGGCCCTTGCACTGTGAAGTTTTTGTGTAATGTCCCCAATGGGACTATTTTTGCCCCCAGTTGGATTTTAGGCAAATCCCAAACTCAAAATTGCAGATTAGAGAAAATATGGAAATTTATTTAATGCAGATTTGAATTTAACCTGAAAAGTGCGACTAGGGTAAAGTGGGAAACCCAAACAAATCAGCCAATAAAATATAACTTCTCCACTCCAATCTGATCTACCAATTTTATAAAGCCAAAATATGAAAGAACATACATATTTTGATGCACAAGAAGGCTGAAATTAATTTATAAAATCTGCAGACTGGCTGCCCATAAAAATAGATAAAAATAATATCTCTGAATCCCCAAAAATTCTGAAAACAAGCTGATTTGATTTATAAAAATCAGAATAAAATGTTGCACTCAAATCAGATCTGAAATACCTTGAAATACATCAGATATGCCATAAAAGTGGGTTGCTCCACATGGATGAAGGGCATAGAAAATAATAACTCTCTCCCAAACCCTTGCCAAAAATCTGCAACTCTTTTTTTTTCTGCTTTACATCAAAGATAAATTTACCTTTATTCAATTTTTTGGAAATAAACTGAAAACACTACTTGCTAATCCACTGAAGCACAATGGAAACCCTTGTGTAGAGAATCCTCACAAACTAGAGGAAGGGTTTTTGTCCTTCAACTAGGGCTCTTAGAGGGTTATCGTCCTCTAGAGTGAATCTCTAAGGGTTTTATCCTTAAAGATTGAAGATGCAAGCTCAAAGCTTAACATACAAATCAGATTTCATAAAATAGATAAGTGATCATCTCCTAAGCAATTTGACTTGCTTATATAGAGAAAATGGCCCAACTAACCTCCCTCAACATCTAATCACCACTTTCCTTATTTAATGTTTTCCACATACTTTATTTAATATTTTCCAGTGTTACACGGGGACGCGTCCCCTAGATTTTGGTGACATCCCAAACGCAAACGTTTAGGGACTTGGGGACTTAGAGGGGACATCTCCAAATTTTTTTAAATCTTTTAAAAATTTTATGATGTTTTTACTTTTAAAAAGATGTTATTTTTACCAAGAACATCAAATTATAATCTTGAAAGTACCTAAAATACATTAAATACAGTTTAAATCCCTAAATGTCATTGAAAAAAGTTAAAATATTGAAATATTAATTTTTATGTATTATTTAAAAGCCGTCCCTAAAATTTTGAAAAACAATTGCTATCTCGAAAACCCGTCCCTCCGTACCCTCGTTCCCCTCGTTCCCCGTTCCCTGAGACGCAGGGTACTATGATATTTTCCCTTGCTTTTATTTAATATTTTTTCATATTAAATGCTTTTCCCAACAACTTTTCCCTCTTAATGCAAGTCGCATTTTTCTAGAGTGAATAACTTGGCCCATATGCTCTTACATTATTTTCCCATTTCTTTTTGCTCCTTAGTGCAAGTCGCACTTTCCTAGAATAAAACAATTTGGCCCAAATGCTTTTCACTATATGTTGCATTTTTCTATTTTTAAGTCACTAATAAATTATTATAAGTGCATCTAATGTTTTATTTATTTTATTTTTATTGTGCACTTTATAATAAAATATTAGAACTTAAGTCACCCTTATTTTCATTCCTTAGCCATCGGGTAGACAAAATAGGCTAAGGGTCTTTGATTGGGAAAGGGATATTACAGATCCTCCCTTCCCAAAATTGCTTGCCCTCAAGCAATTCCAAATTTGTTTTGTCCAAGTGCCATGCACAAGAGACAAAACATGTTGAAGTGATCAAAATCTTTGCACTTGTGCTGTTAGATGAGCTAAAACTTGCCACCATATTTCATTAACAAGTTGCTCATATACACATGGTTGTACCCAAGGCATTACATAATGCAAATTGCAGATTTCATCATCTAGATCATCACTTTTTTCAACAAAAATTTGAATATGCAGCATATATGAATTTATCTTGCTTGTATCATACCTCATGAAGTCACCATGATCAATAAAAGGACTGACTTTCTTCATAAATCAACTGCTGCAATACATGTGCAATGTGCTCCTCATGTATCTCCACCTGTACCGAATCCTTTTGCTTCATATGGGCTGCAATTGGGTGCAGACCAGCAAGCTGAAAGTAGTTATCTTTGTTCGGTAAGTGAGCCTCAATCACCCAATCTTGTGGGCACATACTTGGAAACTCTTAGTAGCTTCCTTCCATGGTGTGAGCTCCTTCAATCAACTTATCATGAGCTGCTGGTTTGGAAATTGCAGCAGCTTGCAATTCCACACAAGTGTCCATGTGAGGCTTCCCCTCATGTGCAAGTTGCTCCATAAAGTCTTCTTTCGTGGGTGTAGATTCCCTTGCATCATTTGTCCACATCTTTGCCTATACTCTTGTAGATGTTTTGCTTGTGCGGCTATCGATCTAGCAGCCTTAGCTCTTCTATTCCATTCCTCACACTTTCTTAGAGTTTCCATTACATCCTCCTTACTTGCATATACGAATTTCTTCTCCTGTCTACTATCAACATTTGGTTCCTTTGGAGCTGAAATAATTTCTCTAACTTGGCATTCAACAAGCAATGTTTCTTCCTTACTAATGCAATTATTTTGCTCAATGGAAATCATACCTTTCTCTCTAGAAGCTTCTTCTTCTGCATTATCTGAAATTACCTCAATGTAGTGGATAGATTCCTTACCTTTGCAACGATGGTTGGGTGTCCATGGGTCCTTACAATCAAAGCATAATTTTTTTCTCCTTAACTCATTCCTTGTTTCTATTTCGGAGTTGTTTCTTTCCCATTCCTTTGCCTTACTTTGCTGCCCACTAACTGCTGCCTCTTGCTTATCATGTTGAACTTTAATTGGTTCTTCAAATGAGTTCTTTTGTAATTCAGGTACTGGCATATGATGATCTCGCTTGGGCTTGCTACCAATCTTCATCATGCAATAATCTGAAATGACATATTATCTCTGAAACCCTTACTCAAAGATTGGTATTTCCTCCAACAAGAATCCTCATCAATCACCTCTATTGGTTGCCCTTTATCACTGTTCTCACCTTTTTCCTTATTGTCCCCAGATCTGCTTTGATTCAAATTCTGAGTGAGTTGGCTCAAATAAAGGTTAGTGGCTTCCTGTTGTTTCACCATGTTGATGAACATTTTCTTCATAAAACCCACATTGAGATCTTTCCAATTTGCCATATTTTGACCTTTTCGCTACCCAATAGGTTGGAGGAAAACTGACTCGATACCACTATAATGTCCCCAATGGGACTATTTTTGCCCCATTTGGAGTTTAGGCAAATCCCAAACTCAAAATTGCAGATTAGAGAAAATATGGAAATGTATTTAATGTAGATTTGAATTTAACCTGAAAAGTGCGACTAGGGTAAAGTGGGAAACCCAAACAAATCAGCCAATAAAATATAACTTCTCCACTCCAATCTGATCTACCAATTTTATAAAGCCAAAATATGAAAGAACATACATATTTTGTTGCACAAGAAGGCTTACATTAATTTATAAAATCAGAGATTGGCTGCCCATAAAAATAGATAAAAATAATATCCTGAATCCCCAAAAATTCTGAAAACAAGCTGATTTGATTTATAAAAATCAGAATAAAATGTTGCACTCAAATCAGATCTGAAATACCTTGAAATACATCAGATATGCCATAAAAGTGGGTTGCTCCACATGGATGAAGGGCATAGAAAATAATAACTCTCTCCCAAACCCTTGCCAAAAATCTGCAACTTCCCCTTTATTCAACTGTTGGAAATAAACTGAAAACACTGCTAATCCACTGAAGCACAATGGAAACCCTTGTGTAGAGAATCCTCACAAACTAGAGGAAGGGTTTTCGTCCTTCAACTAGGGCTCTTAGAGGGTTTTCATCCTCAGAAGATTGAAGATGCAAGTTCAAAGCTTAACATACAAATTAGATTTCATAAAATAGACAAGTGATCATCTCCTAAGCAAGTCGACTTGCTTACATAGAGAAAATGGCCCAACTAACCTCCCTCAACATCCAATCAGCTCACTTGCCTCATTTAATGTATTCCACTTTATTTGATATTTTCCTTGCTTTCAATTAATATTTTCTCATATTAAATGCTTTTCCCAACAAATTTTCCCTCTTAATGCAAGTCGCATTTTTCTAGAGTGAATAACTTGGTCCATATACCTTTACATTATTTTCCCATTTCTTTTTGCTCCTTAGTGCAAGTCGCACTTACCTAGAATAAAACAATTTGGCGCAAATGCTTTTCATTATATGTTGCATTTTTCTATTTTTTAAGTCACTAATAAATTATTATAAGTGCATCTAATGTTTTATTCTATTTTATTTTTACCGTGCACCTTATAATAAAATATTAGAACTTAAGTCACCCTTATTTTCATTCCTTAGCCGTCGGGTAGACAAAATAGGCTAAGGGTCTTCGATTGGGAAAGGGATATTACATTGTGTAATGTACAAGTCTAGCAAGGATTGAATTGAAGTGTATCCTTAAAACGGAGAGAGGGCACTTATTCATGTTGATGCTTATATCGTCGAGATCAATTGTGAGAGACATCCTTGGCTAGAAGTCTCAGCAGATTGGGCATTGATTCAGTTGCATAGGGACGATCTGGTTAGTCCTTGATGTAGGAGCATCATAAACACCTTGTAAAAATCTCATAAATAAGTCATTACAATGGAATAAGGATTTAGGAGTCTCTAGGAGTTAGTAAAGAGTCAAATTTGTCTTTCCTAGGTCTATGGGAGTTAAATTTCGGTTTCCCTCCAATTGTGTGGTTCGAAAATTCGAATTTCTAAGCACAAATCATAAGAATGCATTTGTAAGCATTCAAACTATGCTGAAATGGTCTTAAGACACTGCTATCATGTTGTAAATATATTTCACCTCCATGTCAATGTAAATTCACCTCATAGAATCTTCTAAACTTATCTCAAACGTAGAAAGAGAAGAAGATAAGCCTATCTTCATAAGAAAAGCAAGATTTGAGGCAAGACTTGTTGATTTTAAGCTTGGGAGGTTGGTTGAGTCAGTTTGGGAGCAAAACCTGCTTGGAAGAAGTCTAAAATATGTTATAAAAATATGCAAGAAGGATGAGAAAACATGTAGGTGGTAGAGGTGGATAACAGCAGAGTAGGATGACTGTGATTGTAAGTGTGCAAGAAAATATGTAAGGAGGATGAGAAAGCATGTAGGTGGTAGAGGTGGATAACAACAGAGTAGGACTGTGATTGTAAGTGTGCAAGAGCCACAAAGGCTCTAAAATCTGTATAAAGTTGAAGGAGTTCATGTAATTACATATAAGTGTTTGTTTCCAATATATGTTCTTGTCTTTATAACTAAATTCTGTTATATGGTGTCCTTGAGTTTGATGTTGAAGGATCTTTGTTCTAAATTCTAAGGTTCCTTCTTGTTGGTAGATCTAATTGGTATGAAAACTCTATACATATTCAACTAGTTTTGCCTCGTGATTGAATGGAGTGTTAGTTACGTGTTGTTGTAGAAGCATGAGAAGATCTATATGCAGGTGTTATGATCAGCTACAGGCATGAGAAATTCTAATGCAAGTTCTAAATGTTGTGATCTAGAGAAAGTGAGAGAAACTAGTGTTACGCGGGGACATGTCCCCTAGATTTTGGTGACGTCCCAAACGTCCCGAATGTTTCAGGGACTTGGGGACTTGGAGGGGACGTCCCCAATTTTTTTAAAATCTTTTAAAAGTTTTATGATGTTTTTACTTTTAAAAAGATGTTATTTTTACCAAGAACATCAAATTATAATCTTGAAAGTACCTAAAATACATTAAATACAGTTTAAATCCCTAAATGTCATTGAAAAAGTTAAAATATTGAAATATTAATTTTTATGTATTATTTAAAAGCCATCCCCTTGCCGTCCCCAAAATTTTGAAAAAAAATTGCCATCTCGGAAACCCCGTCCCTCCGTACCCCCGTCCCCCGTCCCCGAGACTTAGGTAACTATGAGAGAAACTCTGTCCAGTCAGACTGTGAAAGGAGAAAATGGTAAGAATTGGTGATAAGTCCATACTCCATAAGCTCATTGAGGTCATTCGGATGTCTGTTAAGAGGATCAGAGGTTGAAACATGCAATGAAAGTTCGTATTATATTCTTATGTTGAAATCTGCTTGTCTCTAGTCAATTTCTATATAACTCCATACAGAGCTTATTATACATACTTATATAAACATTTGCAGGCTTAAGTTATTAAATGGAAAAGTTATAGAGGGGTATCTCAGTGCTTATGGGACTGGTTTTGTGGTTTGAAAGGGTGTTCGAAAGAAAATAGAGTAATTTCTCTCATATTGGGTTTGCATACACCCTAACCTAGGGTTTAGAACCAAATCATCATATCTCGGCTATTTGAGTGAATTAGAGGCTAAACATAGGAACACATGACCTATACAGGATGCTGTAAAGGTTGGAAAAGGTCTCATAAAGTTTCATGTCTGCAGTCCAAAGATATTCACGACAGTTTATTTTGGGAATAGTTCAAATCCGCCTATGATCTAATTGTTTCACTCTTTCCTGAACTGGGAAAATTCCATTAAGAGTTGTTGGTATTTAAGACTTGATGACCCTTACAAACACAATAAAGGGTACCTATAAAGCTTGACAGTGATTTAGGAAACGGAGTTACATGAAAACTAGACCTAAATGTGTGTTAAAACAGACCTAGTAGAAATCAGGACAGAGCACTATTAGCATAAGAAAGAAATCTTAACCAAATGGATTCAAGTTGTTTTCCAATTGAAGGTACATAGATGTATGACTATATTGAGGTAAATATGATGGTGGTATGTTGCTATGATACAAGTTTTTGATGTTCTAGCCTAGAAAAGTGATAGCTTGAACCCTCATTATCAATGGCCTTGACAATGGTGACATTGGTTGAATGAATTTGGGAATAGATTTGATAAATTGGGAGCTATAAGGAGTGATGGACAGTGTTAGAACATTTTGGGAAGTATAACTACATTTCTATCGATGCTTTTAAATGAGTAAATTGATCTTTCATAGAGAAGAATACTGTTACAAGAATCAGGAATGGTGTTAAGTAATTGGGCTATAAAATTGAATACAAGTGCATGTGTTTAAGTTTGTGAAGTCATTGGTTAAAGGGGAATTCTTGTGCATAGAGGACAGAGTACAGTTTTATACTCATATCTAGCCTCTTTCTCATTTTCAGTAAAGATTATGCAAGATCATAACTCAGTTCTCATGATGGTGAATGGATTGTACAGGTCAGAAGATGATGAAGGTGTAAAATGGCTACAAGGTGATGGGGAAATGGTGTAAGGAGCTAACACAACAGTCTAGGACAACATAAGAAATATCTAAACAAGTTAAAGAAGCAAGTGGAATAGGTGAACAACAAAGATTGATTTCTTACTAAATTGATGTAGTTTGTCATTTAAGGAAAGGAAACTGTAAATAAAGAGTCCAGACATTAGTTGGAGGTATTGGTTGGAAACATCAACCAAAGGTCTCTAAAGACCAAATTCCTGAGAAGAAACTTTTCAATTCAGTCTTTTGTTCCTAAATGATTGGGTGTGGAGATAGTTGTAACATGACATTGGATTGATTCAAATACAACCTTTTTTTTGAAAAGACCCTCAGAGATGACATTCAGTCTTAAGCTACTTGTAAAGAAAGGTCTATTGATCTCACTAATGGATCTTTTGCTGTTTATGAGGTAGGTCTTGACAGTGAGCATATGAGATCAGGTTTGAAGGTGCAGGTGTCATCAGTCCTGTTCCCTTTAATGCCCTCCTTGTCCTCTTCACCATATTCATTAGTACTGCAAATGGCCTGATGAAATAAGTGATTTATATGTCTGTGATTGTCATCCATGTTCTTTGTTATATAGAACTTCATTGTGTTACTTGTTTGAACCCTGGAAATGGATCAAAATTGATGGACTGCATATATTATTTGTGTGTTATTTATCATTGGAATGGAAGAGGGTGTAGAAAGGCCACATTTCCAAAGATGAAAGGTAAGGGCAGTAGGAGCCATGTGGTGAAAGGCCTGGAAAAAGATCAAAAGCTAGGGACTATTTCGGCACGGAAAATAAAAAGCTAGGATCATGGGTATGGGGGTACGTATGGGTACGTACGCTGATACAGAATTATTTTTTTAAACTTTGGGTACGGTACGCTGTTGGGTACATTATATATATATATATATATATATATATATATATATATATATATATATATATATATATATATAAAATTATAAATTTAAAGAAGCATTTGCATACTTATTGAAATTTAATACTCATACAATCATTCATAGAACATGAAAACAAATTTCAAATACTTTGAGAATTGAGACTTGAGTTTGTATTGATTCATAATGTTCAAAACATAATAGTTAATAACTTAATACATTCAAGTTCTCAACTTGCTTCACTTTTAGTTTCCTAGGGCTAAAAGCCTAGAACATATCATCTAGATGATCCTCAAAATCATCTTCATGGATGGCACTTGCAGCTCCACTCCCACTAGCTCCATTGTCGAACCCTTGTGAAGGGCTCCTTGGAAGTTCGTCATCAATGCCAAGTAGTGAAACATTAGACAAACAAGCAACAAAAGCTTCAAAGTTCGTGGTTTCAGGTTGAATGTCCCAAAGCTTGTTAGGACCTCTAGTATACTCTTCCGTCTTATGCGTTAAGAGGCGCAAGTTGGAATGTACATATACTAGATCCTCAACCTTCTTGGATGCCAACATGGTGCGTTTGGCTGAGTGGATGAAGCCATAAGTACTCCAGTTTGCTCTGCAAAAGAATTACTAGCCACTTGTCACAAAAACAAAGTATTATTAATATACAAAAAGGAGTGCTATCATTTTAAATTTTAATTCTTAATTGGTAATTAAAATATCAAATAACAAGTTACAAACTTCATACATGTGAGAGCAATTTGATTGCAATAGGTTGTAGGTACTTGGCATCATGGCCATGTACAATCCACCACTTGATTGGAGTCAAGGTGGCCTTGTCACAAAGAGCCTCTACCTCTCCCATGCTACCTTCTCCAGATACAAACATCCCCATCTCATTGCGGACTGCACTAGATATAGCTGGATCAGGAAACAACCTCCTGAATGTTGCCCTCATCCCATTTGCAACCTCTTGGTCATCATATGGTGGCTGCCTACTAGGTAACCCAACTATTTCATTGTTGTAATATTTGGGATTTAAGGCATAAGCAAGGAGATGCAATGGGGTGGTCATTTTGTTCCACCTTTTCATGACCACACTTTTAACTTCATTATAGAACTTTTCCTTAGGGTCCTGCTCTTTGGCTTGTATGATATCTTTTATTTTCTCAAGCATGGAGTCAATGCCATCATAAATTTCTCCAATGCAAGCACTATCTTTGTCTACAAATCTAATCATACTTAGAACAGACTCTGTGAAACTCAACAAATACTCAACTTTTGCCCACCAATCATCATCAAGGATCCATGCCTTTATCTTTTGGGCTCTCTCTATATTTGCTTTCCTCCAGACGGTCCAAACATTGTCAATCACCATGCTACTCAAAACATGTTTCACCTTCACAAGTCGTCTTAAGACGAGTGTGTGAGAGGCAAACCTAGTCTCAACAACCTATTAAAAAGGAATGGAAAGAATTCAATAACAATACAAATTGAAATTGATTTAAAATTAAATATTAAAATGAAAAACTTAAAAACTTAAAAGTAAAATTTATGACTCATGAGTTGTTCCCTTACCTTCAACAACTCCAACTTCGAGAATTTTCTGAAAATGGCTTGAGACATGTGATGGTTGGTGACAAACATCTGAATCTCGTTTGCCTCCATGTAGATTTCCTCAATCCATGTGATTTTCCCAATCTTCTGCAACATCAGATTCAAGGAGTGTATTGCACATGGTGTCCAAAATATGTGCTCATACCTACCCTCTACTATCAACCCTGTTGCCTTGTAATTTTTTGCATTGTCCGTGATGACTTGGACAATGTTTTGAGGGCCCATTGACTCAATAGCCTCAATTAGAATGTTTGCAATGAATTGGACATCTTTTATTTCCCCCTCACAATCAACAACCTTCAGAAACATTGCCCCTTTAGGGCTTATTGCAATAATGTTGATAAGAGGTTTGTTTCGGAGTCTTTCCATCCATCCGAGATAATAGACACTCTTGAATCCTTCTAGGAATCTCTAATCGGCTGTAAAGATGTTTGTATGTGTTGCACTTCTTTGCCAAAAGAGATGTGCGAACCTTATTATAGTTGGGGCTTGTATACCCCTGTGGTGCCTCATTAATGCCTCTCACCATCTGCTGCCAATATGGTGACCTCAACACATTGAATGGTAGCCCACATGCATAAACACACCGAGCCACCAATTCATTTGCAATTTCTCTTCTCCATGTTGAATGCTTTTTCTAGAGGCCCTTTTGTTCTCTTTCTTGATGGGGTATCTTCATCGAAAGGAGTTTCAACTGGAATAGTTTCAACATTACTATCAATGAAAGGATGGAATGATGGTGGTGGTGTTGGTGGTTTTCCCATAGCCCTTTCTTTGCAAAGAAATGGTTTTAGAGTGAGCTCTTGCAATTTCAAAGTTAGCCTCCTCTTGCTCTCTTAAGTACATAGCTATTTTATTCTTCTCCACCTTTTACATGCTCTAATGCTCGTCCCCGATACCGCAATTAAATGAGCTTTCAAATGGGTATACGAGGACTTAAATGTGGTGCCACAATGGGGGCATGTCCAAACACGGACACCACCACCGCAATGAGCTCTAGCACTTCCACATGCCTCCATAAAGGAGAATGAGGATCTATTTTCACTATCAGGCCACTTAGAACACTTCCTTGTGTTCCTCCCTCATTGCTTGCTTCCCCATGCCCCCAAGTTGAACTGGATGCCATGACTACAACTGTTTAATTTGTTTTAACCTACAATAAGAGATATTTTTAAAACATTGCTAAATAATTTAATAAACAATTAAAAACAACAAATACAAATTATACAATTAATTTGTTAACTCCACGTCAATCTTTGATTTTGATCACCATGTCGCCATAAATGGTGTGAGGCAAGAGCATACATAGAGGGGGAGACATTTAAATTTTTAATGAATTCAATTTAAAACTTTAAAATAAAAAACAAACACTTTACTAATTTAAAAAAAAAAATGCTAAACCCTAGGGCCTACACATCAATCTCTGATTCTGATCACCAAGTTTGCCATAAATGGTGCGAGGTGAGAGCATACACAGAGGGTAGACGTTTAAGTTTTTAATGAATTCAATTTAAAACTTTAAAATAAAAAAATGAACACATTACTAATTAAAAAAAACTAGTTAAACCCTAGGGCCTACACGTCAATCTCTGATTTTGATCACCAAGTTCGCCATAAATGGTGCAAGGTGAGAGCATACACAGAGGGTAGATGTTTAAGTTTTTAATAAATTCAATTTAAAACTTTAAAATAAAAAAAATGAACACAACTAATTAAAAAAATTAAATAGTTAAATTCTACATGTCAATCTCTGATTCTGATAACCAAGTTTGCCATAAATGGTGTGAGGTGAGAGCATACATAGAGGGTAGACATTTAATAAAATAGAACTTAAATACTAAACTTTAAATACGAAAAAATTAATTAATATTTTAAAAAATGTAAAATAAATAAAAATTAAATAGATCATGATCAATGATCATGAATGATGTGTTTGAAACACATCATTCATGATCATTGATCACATACTAGTTTGATTATTACATAAAAACATTGATCAAAATATTTAAAAAAATGGATGCATGAAAAATACCTGAAAACTGATCCTCCTTGTTGTTTGTTGGCTTGTAGTTGATCCTTCTCTCTCTCTCTCTTTCCTTCAAGCTCTCTCTCTCTCCTTCAAGCTCTCTCTCTCTCTCTCTCTCCTTCTCTCTCTCTCTCTCTCTCTTCAAACTCTTTGTCTCCTTCAAGCTCAAAATTAGCAAAATACCAAAATATGAGTGTGTGAATTAACAAGAGGGGTTGGGTGTATAAATAGGTTTTTGGGGGTATCTTTTAGGGTTAAATTAGGTTTAGGTTACTTTAGTTTTAAGTTAGAAACTTCTATTTTATATATTTTTTTCATTTTTAAGTTAAAAAGATGTTTTTAAGTGGGTATGAAAAGACTTTTTAAGTGGATACGATGTGGGCACGTACTGGGACCCACGGTTACATACACCGTAGGGTATCGATATCGTACTCCTACCCGTACTTGTACCGGGTAAGTATTGGGCTTGGTACGGGAGGGGCAGGGATGTTTCAGGGCAGTCTCGATCAAAAGACAAGTGGGGGGTTTAATGTCCCTTTTTGGGGGGACTCAGGAAATGACCAAAAACTCACAAATCAGATTATGGAGCTGCTATTATAAACCTATAAACTTGCAAATAAAACCCTGTTCTAGGGCAATGACTTGTTTGGGGGTTTCAACCCCACCTTCATGCCTTCAAAACCCTTCCAATCAACTTCACTTAAGTCTCTAAAATTATGATATAACATCAACAATCATATAATGCAATAAATCTGATTTTTAATACCCTAGATATGGAGATATGAATTTCACGAAACCCTTGTTTGTAGCGTTACTTTAAAAATTCACAATTCAACTTAGGAAGCACCAAAATTCATGAAATTCAAGATATTGGCCTTATAAATTATGAAGAATAAGCTAGTAATTTCAGATTTGCCAAATTAGTATCACACATACCAAATTTCCACTCCAAGGTGGGTCGCTCCACTCTAAACAAATATAATATGGCACCAAAGAGACCAAACTTGCAAGAAATAGATACTTTATTGCCTTTCAAACCAACTTGCACACCAAAATCTCATGAAGGGTTTTCGTCCTTCACAAGTTTCCCAACCAAGGGTTTTTGTCCTTGGATGAGGTCCTCAACCCAAGGGGTTTCGTCCTTGAGAGAGAGTAAAAGGGCTACACTAGCCAACTTTCACCAAGATATGAATAATCACCAAAAACATGAATCATTAATGCCCAAGTGACCTCCTTAAATAGCCACAAGGAGGGCTTAATAACATAAAAGTGATGGCCGACCCCTTAAGGTAAGTGCTTTTAATTATTCAAATGGTATTTAGAGCCTACATGCTCATAATACCTTTATTACCTAACTACTTAAGTTCCTCTATTGGAGCGCTAGGCTTCTCAATAGGATAAATGATAATAAATGAAAACAACTACCTAACAACAATAAAAATATAATTCAGATCTTCCCCTTGCTTTCCTCCTTAGACCCACGGGAGAGAATGGGTTAAGGTCTTCGAAAATCAGCCTTCAGAAAAGGGACATGATAGGGGGAAAAACTTATGGATGAGGAATAATAATGGAGAGTGGTGTAAATACATAAAGTGATGGGGTGATGGTAAAGTATTGAAGGGTACCTTTTTGGTAATCTAAGGTGAATATGACCTAGAGGTAGATAAGTATGGTGGGGAGCCTTTTGCGAGTGAAGGGGTGCGTATATGTTGGAAAGCATAGAAGATTGGGACTTAGGAAATAAAGATAGTGTGATTAAAGTGATAAATAGCATTTAAGTGGTTCACGAGTGGGTTCTTCGAGGTAGAAATATGGAAGTTAAGGTATTAAAAATCGATTCAAATATTTATGGAAAAAGGTGAACATCCATAGAATGGACTTTTAAGTTGGCATAGTGTTATTAAGAGAAATAGATTTTAAGTTCAGGAAAATACTTATATAGTGGGTGAGAATGAGGTGATTATGGCTTCTATGTCCTTGTCCCTTAGGACTTGTAACAAAAGGCCTACTTGACTCTAGATTGTATCTATTCATGTTTTGTCAAGAGAGTGGATGGTTGAAATTTGAAGGCCACCATTTGCTGAACCTGAGTTGGAAGGCCAGCTCTGCCTCTGTATGCTTTTAAAATCTGGCCTATGTCTCATTCTAGTGCTTGGTTTGGAAGACAATCAACAAGTCCATTATGATGCTGTTTTTGCTGAAAAAATTGAGCTAATCCCTTTAGGTCCTTAGGTATTTGAGATGCCACATTTTCCATTTGCCAATTTGTTTTTGTGTTGTTGCTTCTCAATCCCTCTTGGGCTAGGTGTGTGATGAGCCAGGGCCCTGAGAATGAGATCTATAATTATTTTAGAATCTCCGTCAATGTAAAGGCAAGAGGTCCCATGTCTGTAGCTCATCGAGGGTTTTCCCTCCTTATTCTTTATAATTCCTCCAATGCCAGAATGGCCAAGATTATGTTTGGAGGCTTTGTTGAAATTCAATTTATAGAAGCCTGAGTGGGTGGGGTCCATTATTTTCTGGGTAGTACTTTGAAATACTGAAGTTTGTAGTGGAAAGAATTATGCCAGCTTTATTGTCCCAGAGCAGAAAAGTATTATGTGCAAAATGAAAATTGGTTTACTTTTCTCCAGCGCTATCTGACTGGGAGACCATGGGTTTAATTTTTCGCTTTACTGGCTGCCAATAACTTGCAAAGGTTTTCTCCCATTATGATAGAATGCTCTGTGCCTTAGCCCTCTAGAGGAAGTAAAGGTGGTACCCACGATTCCATTGACCATAAGTTACAATATTATGTGTGGGTGTTCTAATGCCGCTGTTGATCGAGGAGATAAATGTGGAATCTATAAGATCCCATTGACAACGATCAAAAGCCTTGGATATGTCCAGTTTATTAGAATGGGTTCCACAGTTGTATCCTCAATGCCTAACAGCTACTTTGATACTTCCCGAGGAGGCTCCTGTGCTATGCTGACAACTTTTTGTGTTTTAAGTATTTCTTCCATCTGTTTTGTTTACTGGGAACCAAAGATAGCAAAAGGATTCCTAAGACTGAGACTTGGGGTTGTTTCTTCTTTTTACCTTTCCTTATATAGGCCCTCTTCTAATGGGCCTTGCTGTTGTTCTGTTTGGTTTCCGTCTTGTTCAGGTGCTTAGATTTGGTGTATGGCTTCTGCGGGATTTCCTTTTTGCTTTTGTCTTAGAGGATAATTTGCTGGGACCTTTGTTTGTTGTTCAACTTCTCCTTGGGTAGGACAAACTTTTGCTAGATGACTATATTCACGACACCAACAATGTAGGAAAGGGATATTCTCATAGGCCAGTGGTTGTTCCCTTCTATGTTTCCCAGACTAACACTATTTTGTGTGGTAGCGGCTTACCCAGATCTAAATTGAGTCTTGACACATATGCAGGCATATTTAGCACCCTTGGATTTTTGCTGAGATTTTATGCAGATATGTATTCTCCCATGTTGTTCCCTATTTTCTTGAGGAAAGCTTCCGACCAGTATTCACTTGGAAGGAGGGGAAGTATACCCAAACCAGTACAGTACCGAGAGTATGTTCTGTTGGATAAGAGTTTCGGTTGCTTGATTTTTTCATCAACCATGGTCTGCCCTGAAATGCTAGATTCTTTTATTTTTGGAAGAAAATATTGGCCATGAAATACCCTTTTGGCATCATCAACTTTGACAAAGCCAGAGGGTTTCTAGTTCTGCTGAATATGAATCCGCAAAGTCTTAGGGCTCAGAAAGGCTCCCATGAACATACAGAATTGTGTTTGTTCCTTGAGATGCCATGCCTTAATCTTAATTTCTTCCATTGAGGAAGAAATCCTTGGTGGACTCTCCATGCATATATGGCAACCATTTTCCTTTTCAGGGGAAAAGTTTGTGTTGTCCCATGGGCATGATATTGCAGGAAAGTTTGCAATTCCTCACAGATCTATGTGGTTCACTTGAGACTGCCTTCTTAAAGTCAGGATTTTTCTGCTGAGGGAGTTGATTTTGAGAGGAGGTAATGGTCTTCTGCATCAAAGGGGGGTTGTGGTCCACTCAGTGTGTGTGAGCTTAATGGCTGGTTTTGGTTGTTTTCATAGAGATGGACTGTATTGGGTAAGAAGGAACACGAGTTCTCAGTATGCCATCATTAAAAGGGAACCTTCAGCAAGTGGGATATGTGTACCACAGTTCTGATGTACCCATTTTTTGGGCATCTATGTTGGGTACTCCTTACCCGCAACCCTGTGCCCTCATGCCAATGCAACTAGGTTGAAAACATTTAAAATTGGTTCTCTTTATGTTTGAATAATGTAAAGTTATAAACGTTTGATGGGCCTAGCCTAGGGTAAGACGGGGATTTTGGAAATAATGGATTGGGTTCAAATCCTATTAGGGTTTTCCATCATGTTGTTGGGTCAAAAAATTGGCAGTGACAATACTCCATTCACATGTTTCTCTGGGAGGAATCTCCGTATACCTTTTCTAGCAGTGTTCCGAGTTCTTAATTAATGACAGTGCTCAATTTCAACTCATACATACTATGGACAGTTTTCATTGGATAATTTACTTCAGATGAGAGTGTGTTCTAGGGTCTTGCATGTTCCATTCTTTTGGGAGGAGCTGCCATTTTTTCTTTTGACTAAAAATTCATTCAAAAGTTGACCAGGGCAGACAGAAACTCACTGATCACACCAAGCTTAATCTTCCCATATTTGATTTAGTGATTATTAAAATTTAATCTACAAAATGCAGATTGTGCAACACAGGTCTGGAATAGAATTTTAGTGAGGGGATGAGGATGCTCATTTAAATATTTGTTGTATGTGAAGAATCATCCACGTATAATAATTGAGCATATGAAAAACTTTAAGCTGTGATCTGTTGGTAACTTATGAGTTTGGCATTAGTGAATCTGCATGTAATGTCCCTTTCCGGGCTGAAACTGAAAAAGAAGGGGAATGTCAGAAACCCAAATCAATGCAAACTGAAATTTATAACAGCCAACTGAATTTTTGGACAGTAAGAGGAAAATTGCAATAATTCACCACCAATACCACTTTTACACCATCCAAAGCATGTAGGAAACTTTTATAAATATTTTAGAACAAGTACAAGCCAAGAAATGAGTTTTTAAACCCCAGTTGGAGTATATTTAATTAAATTTGCAACAGCAGCGAATCCACTTACAAAAATGGCTGGAAGTTGAGATTCCAAGGCCCAAAATTCAATCCGTTAAATGCAACCAGCCTCAAATTATGAACAATCCAAATATGACCAAAATCATCCACTATGCAAGTCGCTACCCTAGGAGAGGGTTTACAATAAGCTGGAAATGGCGAGTTTCCAAAGAAAATTGTAGGTCAAGTATGACCTCTGACTGAGATCACCAATGAAGAAATGAGGGGTTTCGTCCTCACATCAAGTGCAAAGAGGGTTTTTGTCCTCAATTGCAAGAGAGAGAAAGCAATTTCGTGCTCCAACTCAAAGAAAATGAATTCCAAAGTGTCCCTTTTCCAAGCCAAGCGACTCCTTTATATAGCTAAAGGTGGTGCTAAAATCAAAAGGATGATCCCCCCAAAGAGGACCGACCTCCTATAAGTTTCTTTTTTATTTTCAGGTTGGTATTTGCACTTTTTTGAACCAACTTAACTTTTCTAAGTCATAATTAGAAAGTTGCTTGAAAATAATATAAAGCTACAAAAGCAACTGACAATCATGACGATAAGTACTTCCATTGCTCTTTCCCTTTAAGCCCACAGGAAGTGAAATGGGCCCAAGGTTTGCAAAATGAACTAGCCTAGAGAAGGGGACATTACACTGTAGTTCAAAAAATTATTCTTATCTATTACTTATTGAGTAACAGACAAAAGAACTGTATGGGCTTCTATTCATTAATTATCTGCGAGAATCTTAAATTTTTCTTGGTTTTGGACAGCAGCAAATATGACTTGCCTGCTAAATGATAGGAAAAAGATAAAACTCTATGGTAGTTCCATATTTGCCATGTTCCAACTATGAAACTTTTTAAATTATCCAAATAAGCCAGCTGAAAACTACATCTAATACTATCAAATGGTATATGTACTCAATACCTAGAGGACATGCCATGCTAAGAACGGCTATTACAAACGTCAAAGCAACCTTTGTACTGATTGAGAATAGAAAACATTTTGTTGCATACATGCTACTTACGAAAAATATGAAAGGCTTTATATATCAAGTAAAATGTCAATTTCCCTCCTAAATTGTTAGATAGGGGTATTACAGAAGTTCCTAGCTAAGGCATTGGTCAAATTCAGCTGCTGTGTGCAAGGAGAACTGCGCGTCTGACCTCACAAACTCAACTTCCTAGGGTCGGCTTGAGACAACCAAAATTCAACTAAATGATGATTCAAAGGTTTGGTTGATTAGATTCTAGTAATAAATGTTGGTTATGGGCTTGTTGTTCCCAATTTTCCTCAGCTGCCTCGTAATGGATGTTGAGGGCTTCATACTAACTAGTTTCATGAGACGAAGAGGATAACGAAGAAGCCAAGAAAGTTGCCGATCAACACTATTCGATTAGACACCTGCAAGATTGGGTTGCATAACATGGGGAATCCTCCTAGGTCTAAGGGGCTGGTTCTGACGAGGAACAATATTGTAATGATTGCACGATTTTAGAATAAGAAGAAAGATTGAAAGAAGATACACATTGGGAAATTTTTTTGAGAAGTGGTTTTGAGTTGTGTAACCGAATGTTGGCTAGATTTTCTGCATAGCTGAAAACCTAGGTAGTCATGAGATAAATCTCCCTCATTTACCGATGAGACTCCCGTGTAAGATTTGTCAATTAAATATGCTAGTATCTATTTGTGGGTATTACTTTAACCATGCAACTCATGAACCTTAGTTATATAGTTTTGCAAACAAGTAAGCAAGCGATAAAGAAAGGAAATATCGATGAAAAAGAAAATAGTAGAAAACAGGAAAGAAAGAGGGAAGATGTGCAACCCAATTAAAAGATTACAGAGTTGATTGCATGCACATAGATAAAACAGATAGATATTAACATACAAAATTATAAGCAAAGGGAACTTTCAAATCTAGATCTAGAATAACACAAAGTTAATGAATAGATCTATGATAGAAAGTTAGAAACAAAATGCACCGTTGACACAAAGTTCTCCAGAAATATGCTCCTTTCTGTTCCTTTGCTTCAAATGGCTATCAGGGGTTTCAGCACAAAGTCTGGAACACAAGAATGCTGCTTACAAATTCTGATCATTAACCCGAAGGTTCTTCCTCTACTTATAGAATGTAGAAGGAAAATTACCAATGGGAAATTTAACTAAACTAGAACATAAACAATAAGTAAAGATAACATCTGACAATCATCTTCCTTTAATTCCTCTCTAAGTGACATGCATCGGGAGTTCTAGTCAAAATTATAAACATCTGTCACTTAACTTATAGAATCGTTCCACACAACTTAAAGTAATGGTTTTCAAACCAATAACTTTTAAGTTTTACAATTACATCTGGGAACATAGAAAAAGAAGAAGAAAGAGTAGAAGAAAGATCTCACACTGTAACCCTTACATCTTCTTTTTGCTTTGATACTAAATATACTTTTTGAACATATAGTTCAACAATTTCCCATTTGCTTTAGCCACGCTTTCTTTCTCTATCCTGAATAGCAGCAATCCTTCTTTCAGAACCTCGATGCACGCTTCCACATCCTTCGAGCTAGGCCCGAACTTCTTAATGTCTGATTGTAGCGTTACTAGCTTGTTGATGGAATCCATCGTGAAAGGCCTAACAGCTCCATCAATCCTCTCTTGCACCATTAGAAGAGATCCTTCCAGGGAATCAAGCACTTTGTTAGGAATGGTCCTTTTGTATGAAGAAACATTTTTGACCACTTCCTCATTGGTGAAAGCAATGACATTGTCTCATAGTGATGATGCCATACTCTTGAGCGCCCTCATTTTTTTAGCATGATTCTAAAGATCTCCAAGCGGAAAGAAACTACAAAACTCAAGCTGCTTCCCCTTTTCAACCGATCCATCGGGCACAATTCACTCGCAATCAAAACCTCCCTTGGCAACTTATTTATCTCGACCAAAGTGCTCAGGTTACTTTCAGCCACTGTGTTCATATCCATCGTGCTTGTCACTAGTTGTTTCAGCTGAACCAATGCATCCTTCATAACCTTTAGACGAGTTGGCACCTCCCTGAGTTGTACAGAAGCTTGGTGAATGATTAGATTCTTCCATTCGTCGATAGCTTTGACTTGGTTACCTGCATCTTCCACTTCCTGCATCAGATGATCACTCACCTGCTCATGTGTTGAAATTGGCTGAGTGGAAGATTTGACAACTTCGGCAATAATCTCGCACAACTGAGACACTTGCTTTTGAAGTTCAACTTTTTCCACCTTTTCTTTGTCAAGCCTAAGGAATAAAGCATTTATCAATGTCTGTGTGTCTTGCTTTAAACCCTCAGTAGTGGTTTGACCTATCGGCACTTTGGTCACTGTTATATCCACTGCCGTAAGCTCGCCCTTCTTCTTTCCTTCTGCTGGAACTGATACCTCAGCGAAATTCTGCCCTGATTCTTCAATAATCAACCTCGAAGTCACCTTAACAACTTTGGGTCTTTTGTCTTTTCCGCCCAAACTCAGGAGAAGCTGCAAGTCATGTTCCTCCAAGTTGATCTCCTCTCTAGTTTCTGGAACTGACTGTGAAGCCAACCATTTTGAGAAATTACTTCTCGGAGAGTGAGAAATCACTGAATGCACCACCATCTCGTGCTTTGGTTCCTCTCCATCCGAAATCGCTACAATGTTGTGGCTGCCATCTTCTAAATTGTCCAAGGACAATGCTCTTTCAAATTCTGCCATCTATAACTTTAGCGTTTCTTCAGGAAGAGGTGAAGATCGGAGTGGCTGAGGAGAAAACACAAACGTTGCCGGTTTCAATGGAGGAACGACAATATCTTGCTGAGGTTCATAGGCTTGGTGAAGTGTTGTGGGTTGACGCTGGAGAAGTCGAACTAACACCATAGCCGTAGAAGTGACCTTTTCCCTTGAATGAGACCTCTTGTGCACTTTAAGCTTTTCAGGCCTTCTCTTTGCTTTCTCCCTCGTGCTTCCTTTTGATGGAGTCTCCTGCGCTAAGGTTGCCTGTGATCTGATTCATCAAAGCTTCATCAAGGCAATATCCCTTTGTCAGCAACCAGTTCGAGGTGTTGACGAACATCGGCAGATCTTTCCTCGATCGTGTGGTAGCCACCAATGTTCTCTTGAAGAGCAGCTCTATCCCCTCCCATGTGGTGGTATGTGTCAAGTAACACAGGCCCATTGTCTGTGAGATCCGCAGGTATCCGTGCTAATCCATAATTGAACACTTGGCATGCCGATAACCTGCTGAAGTCTTTCTTTCTAACCTCGTACTCGCTTATGCACTTCATCCAGAAGTCTTCTAACGAAGGCACATGCACATATTCCTGGGAGATTATCTTCCTTGCCACCCCATATGGATCAAAGTTCAGCCGTGCTGGGAAGAACTCGCACTCGTACTCAGAGAACATCTCAACTTCAATTCCTCTGGCCTTGTGAATGCTCGACAAGCTATAGTAACCCACTGTGATTGGAAAGAAGCCTGTAGACTTGTGCCGCTTTGATTGTAGGTCATGCATCTCCACGAGCTGTCTATACAACTCCATGATGACGAAGTTGTCTCTTGGATATCTGGGTAACTTGACTGGTTCTCCTGAAAAGCCGGTTACCTTGAGGTACGTAAAGTCTACAAACTGGATGAAGATACAACCATGCTGGGATACAACTTCCTTGCTCACCCTGTTGGTCTTCAGATCACTGTTCAACTTGTAAATGAATTCGTAGAAGAATCCATCGTTGACCACCTTGTAATATTTATTGCATTCAGGCACAATCAGCTATGGATAGCACTCAAAAATAGGATCCTTCGAGAGTACGGCCCGTCTATCCAGCTTGGAAAAGATACCCTGCGAGGCTACTGCATAAACCAAGTAGGAAGTCATCTTGAAGCTGTAAGTCCGCCTCACACTCCGGAGCTGCTCACCGATGTTGTCACTGATGATCTTCGACCAATTGATTATAGAATCTGCTTTGTTGATCTCAATGGTCCTGATGAAGGCATACATCCATGAGTGGAAGTTGTGAGCGTTGGCTTCTCCATTTATCCTACATAGCAATTTTGTAATGTCATCCACCTCTTGCACTAGATTGGATCGTGGAAGAGTCCTCGGGAACTTTGATGGAAATCTGGGATTTTTCATATACCTGCTGATCATTATGCCCACACAGTCGACTTTATGCTTCTCCCATCTGTTGCCGACGTCCAGAATGTTGATTGCAGCCACCACCATTTGGTCGTGTTAGAATCTTCAGACAATAATTGATAAATTGTGTCTAGCCGGATTATTGTCTTTCCCGCAACATCCCGATTGATTTGGATAGTGGATGGTATGACCTTGCACACTCCATGACGATTCGAAACCGAGCTCTCACCGGGAATGCTGAAACTCGAATGATTTCATTGCTCTTGATTGCCCACATGAGAGATGTCTTTCCAGCTTTGGATCTGTCAATCAACTCGGAAAGAGGTTCTGGGCCTAGATCCGTATCACCGATATTGGCAAATCTAGAAGTAATGCATGATTCTGCTGAGCCTTCTCATTCATCCCGCTTTGCCATAGTTGGAGCAATCTTTGTGTGAGCAATTCTTTTTCTTTTTATTCGGCCGAATTCTTTACAACTGGTGCAGATCTGGGAATTTCTTCAGATTCGGAGGATATATTCAATGTATCTGACATTGATTTAAGTTCCCTTTCAATTATATAAGCATCTGTAATGAATACTTACAATTAATTCAAACATAGATGGCAACCGGAACATGAACACTTGATTTTTATCATAAAAATCTGCATATAAAGCCCACTGCCCTAAAATTTGAGGCTTTGATTGCATGCAAAGCAAGCATAAATATTTTCAACTTCACTTGGGCACCTGTACCAATATGCAGATAATTACACAAGCATAAAACAAGCTCCTCCAATCCTAGGCGCCAAACTTTGAAGCTTTCCGGCAATGAAAAACACTTTTTTATGCAAAAATCCTTCTCCTTTGGGCGCTAAAACTGTCCGGGCTGCACTCCTTTGCTAAAAGAATTAATTAATCCATCATTATTGTTGGGAATTTGGGATTGTGGAATAGTGTTATGATTTAATAACAAACAAATCATGCACATGGATCTAAACAATTCCCAAAATCTATAGCAGTGGAAGTATAAACTAGAATAATCCAAATCAAGACAAAGTACACACACATAACACAACATGTACCGTGGTTCACCCAATGTGGGCTACATCCACCAAAGATAGATATCTCATATATATAATACAACAAGAGTACAAACCAACTCTTTAATACAAGAGTACAATGCATCTCTCCAAGAGTATCTCCTCTCCTCTAGATCTCTAAACGGATCTCCATGAGTGCACTACAATTGTGCCTCCAAACACCACCAATAGATCTCACATAACTAGGAACTACTGCATCTCTGAACTGCTACCAAGTTCTCTGTGGATCTGCAACAAGACCTCTTGCATGGGTCTACCAATGTGCAACCATGACTATGCACCAAGAAGTATGTCTCTCCATCACTGCATGCATAACCTTGTGCAAACATGAAGACAACCTCCTCTACAATATCTAGATCTACATGGATCAACAATACAATATGATCTCATGGATCTACAATACAAGACTAGATCTACATGGATCTATAATACAAGATCTCACCAACATGTGGATCTACAAGAAAACTCTTATGTGCTTTGCATACTATGCAAGCCATTACAATGAGACAATAACTATACAAAGAAAATATAGTAGAAGATGTTACCCTCTTCTCACCATTCAAATGTACTTGGTATTTCCTTCTATCCAGCTCCTCTCCATGGAGTCTCTGTCTTCATGTAACCTTGTTCTTTCTTTCTTCTTCTTCTTCTTTATCTTCATCCTCTCAATCTAGGAGAATCAAGGATCTAATTCAATCCTTCTTCTAAACCCTAGCTTTCATGCTTATTTAGTTGTTTATAAACTTAGGGCACTTAGCTATGCAATCACAATCAATAGATATACTTTAATGCTAAAAATAGATCTAATTCCTGAGAGTTAATTAAAACACTCCCGCACAGGTAACCGACGTGGGTTCGCCCTAACCGACGGCGGTTCATCTGCTGACCGATGACAGTTTTTATGCCGACCGATGGCGGTTCTTATGCTGACTGATGGCGGTTCTTATGACCCGACGACGATTACACCACGACGAAGCGACGCGGCCACTTTGTCGAAACCAGTAACATGTAAAATCAAGCTATTTTTGAAGCAATTCAACTCCACAACCTAACAATTATGGCAACCCTTGCTTATATAACCTTCAACATTCTATTTTTAATAATTGCCCCTCTTATTCCTGGCAATTAATTAATAAATAAACATGCTTTTTCTTTCAACTTGGGCGCCTAAACTTGCATGCTCATGACAACCTTTAAATAAATTAATTTAATTTATTTTTAGCCTCCTTCCTTCAGTTCTCTTTGACTTCACATCATGCATTGACCTTCTATTTCTCCATGGCGCCAAAATTAGGAATAAAAACTATTAATAAATGCTTCAAAAAGCATTATTTATTCATCAAATGGGTTGCACTTTTTAGCATGTTTCAAGGCTGCATTAAATAAATAAATTAAATTTAATTTTAGCCTTCTTCCTTCAGTCTTCTTTGACCTCTTACCATGCATTGACTTTCCATCATCCTTGGCGCCAAAATTAGGAAGGAAGACTATTAATAAATGCAATTAAAGTTATTCTTTAATTCCAAAAGGGGTCACACTTTTTGAATAATGCTGATTTCTATATTCAAAAGTCATCTTTGATGGGATTATTCACCCTGCATGGCAGCTCCAAAAATCCCTTCATCCACTTAAGCTTGACTTCCATAATGAGAATTTTTACCCTGCAAGGCAGGTAAGAAATTCCCATCAATGCCTTAAAGTGATTTTTTTAATTTTATAATGGGAATTTTCACCTTGCGCAAGGAAGGGAAGAAATTCTCCACCGCTTCACTACCTCTAATTTTCCCATCGTAACTTAAGTGACTTTGCCTTCACGAGAAATTTCACTTTGCAAGGCAGGTACAAAAATCCCACCTGCCTGCTGCGACCAAAAATCCCACCTGCCTGCTGCGACCAAAAATCCCATTGCAGCTTAAATCCATCCATTCCCAAAAATGTGACTTGTCCAGAAGAGGCTTTTTGTGCATGACTCCATCTTTTTAAAGAGAAGTTGACTTCCTGAAGTTGATTCCTTCTGGCATGGCGGCCGTAGATGATCTCCAGATACTCTAGGCAAGAAAACAAACTGTATTGGCGAAGGAATTGACCTAGGGGAATTTCACAAAGAAAAAAAAGAGAAAAATAAAAAAAAAACGAAAAAACATTGCCAGAAGTCACAGACAAAGCCAAGGATCCATCCTTGGTGAAAACCCTACTGGTATATGTGAATATTGACATGCAAAACTTCAACAGGGCTAAATCGGAGCACAATTTACTTCAAACGGGCTCTAAATAATTAAATAAAATTTTCCCGTGAGACAAAACTTGACGAAGGGATAAAATAATTTTCGACATCTAGGTATTTGTCAAAATTGGCTCATATGATTCACTAGGAATATCTAAACGCAATACAAGCATCTTCTAGCAATAAAAACACAAAATGACCCGTTATTTTAAAAGTACGAAATTTTTAACATGGGGTAGTCTCAGATTTCAGGGTGAAATCTGGGGACACCATTGAATGAGTTATTGCTGGAACGGTCCTTCTAGGTCTTTGATCATTCTCAGGCTAGTGGAGGAGTGGTTCTTGTGATATCTCCTTTTTTGCAGAGGTCTGTTGTGAAGCATGGTGGTGATCCAGACAAATGATATGTGTGGGTTACTCTCTTGCTCTAGGACAGGCTTTGTGGTTTTTGTTCTGTTTATGCCCCCAATCTTAGCTCAGATCGTGCTTATTTATGGGATTGGCTGTCCTCTTCTTTATCTGCTGCTGATTGGGTTTTCGCTGGAGACTTCAACATGGTTGAATGGGAGGGAGATTGTGTTGGCAGTGTGGGTTCTTTTTGCTTGGCTGGGAAAAATTCGCTTGGACTAGATGCAAGGCTTCTCTTCAACTTCTTGACCCCAATTGGGGAAAAACGATTGTGGATAAAGGGGGCTGGTATACCTGTTCCAATTTCAGAAAGGGGAAGGACAAAATTCAGACTAGACTGATCAGTTTTATGGTTCATTGGAATTTTGCTTCTTAAATATTAGGTGTTTATTATCCTTTCCATTTTGGTTAGTATTAACTTTGTTCTGATGCCTATGTTATAGATGGATTTTACCTCCACCCTCATTTCTCTTAATCTTAGATATTTGCGATATATTTACCTATTTTACAAATTGATTGATTAAATGATACTCATCAAGAGGCGATAGGCAGTGCACCAAAGATTTGTTCATCTCTTTTCTCTCTAGGAGGTGGAGATGAGCATCTACATTTTAAGGGCCTTGTCTATTGTGAAATACAAAGGAGATACTGTTACTATATTTTTGTGAATGCATCAAAAGAGTAAGGGGACTGTATTTTCAGTTTAAAGGGGACTGTGTTTTCAATTAATATAGTCTATTTTGGCAGCGTTTTGACAGTCTAGAAGGCAGCGTTTACACACTGTATTTTCAGCGTTTACACAGTCATATACTGGCAGCGTTTTGATTGTATTTTGGCAGGGTTTGATACAGTCCTAGAAATCAGTTTGATCATTACCAGAAATCTGTTTATACAGTCCTAGAAATCAGTTTGATCATTACCAGAAATCTGTTTATACAGTCCTTGAAAACAGCGTCTTAACAGTCCAAAGCTAGCAGCAATCAGTAGCTAAATATAGTGGATATTGGCACCAAAGAAAGCAAGGAGAAGTATGCCAAATATAGAGGAAAAGTGGCGCCAAAAGCAGAGACAAAAGCATGCTGAGTTTGTAACTAAAAATAGAGGAAAAGTGGTGCCAAAATAAAGGCCAAAAGCATGCACAGTTAAAAGAATTAGCAACAGCTAATAATTAGAGTCTTGGCCAAAAAGCAAGCTCTAAAATTGGCCAATGTGTGGCACCCAAGCAAGGATGAGGTTACGCTAGAAATAGAAGTAGTACTTGTGCTTTTATTTATTATTATCAAAAGCAGCAGTTCTATTTTTAGCAAAGTCAACATGGAAAAAAGCAAAGCTAAGAATAGGAAAAGCATGCTGTTAAAAGCCAAGTTGGGATGCTATTTTCGGAGTTAAAGTTATTTTTAATAGCTTGCATGCTTCAGCAGGGCCTAGGCGCCAAAAGGAAGACTTTGTGAGCATTAAATAAATAAAAACAATGGCAGCATGTCCAGAATTGGCGCAACAGTCTAGGAGGATTTATTTTTGCTCACATGCATGCTTATTTGGGCGCCCAGGCTGAAGAATAAAATATTATATTTTACTTGGCATGCAAGCAAGGTCTGAAAATAGATGGCAGCAGGCCTTAAAGTCTGATTTTGGTGAAGAAATCAGTCATACACACTCTTCCAGTTGTTTTGCTCTGGCAATCCTAGCTTGTACTTGCATCTCTGAATAGAAAAGTTTCATTTTTGCCTTCTCATATTGCTGGTTTTCTGAGTATTCATTGTGTTTATTAGGGTATTGTATTGCTTTGTTGTGGAATTTCTTCCCTATACTGCTGTCCCTTGCCTAAACCTTTGAATTAATTTTGCAGATTAGCCTAGAGTTGTGCATGTGTGTGGATCTCTATATTTTCTGTATGCAGTAGTACATGTGTGTGTCAAATCATTGGTGTATCACCTCAATTTTATATTTCTCGCATTCCTTCTCCCTTTTCCTTGTCAATTTTATTAGTTTTTAGGTGATTCACAGGGGAACTAGCCTTCTCTAGAGGTTCACCTCAATCATAGGTTACCCACAACCTTGAGGTGTCCCAATTTTGTCAACAAAAGAGAGTACACACTATTCTCTATCAGGGTGCACTTTTGGGTGACAACAGATACCATTGTTTGTATAGAGACTCAAGAGGATCCTGTGCTACCTATTTTTATTCTCTAAATCAAAAGCGTTTGGCCCTTTACGTTTGATAAGTGGTTGCTTTGAGATGTTGGGCTCTTTAGGGGACTTACAATGCTACCATAATGATTACCTTATTCTTTCACCCTACTTCAATTGAGGGTGTCAAGCCTCTCTTAGTGAAGAAAATCACTAGTGCGGACGATTACATATCAAAGAGACAATGTCTTTCTCCCCAAACAACCAGTAGAGCACCTCAGAGTTCTTATCCGTTGCTTTTGGTATAGAGTTTCAAATACACTTACTACTCATCATTTGAACTGCAGGGGCAGATGCACATTACAAAATATTTATGCTTGGAGGACCTATTGGTGCAGAATCACAACACCCCTGAATGTCTGCAACTAGATGGGTTGAGACTCTCAGTGTGATTGCACAACATGGAGCATCTCTCAAAGTGTGGGACCTTGCGAGTTGAGAGAGCTCTCCGGATTAAGGTCGGTTCCTATTCCTTTGTTCAGGTGCACACAAATAAATTGCAGAGGATCTATTCTAAACCTACTCTATCTTACCAAGGAGACAGGGTTGAGAAGATACAAAAAATAAACCTAAGCTAATGAGGTGATGCACCAAAGGAATGTTAGACACTCGTTTTGCAATTTAACACAGACCACAGAAATGCAATACAAACACCATGCACAGGTAACCAAACTATAATGAGAGATCAAAAAGGCAACAATGAAACACATGAGAGGGTCAAGAATCATCCACAGACATATATTATTGCTCCAAAGTCGATACAATACATTATAGTGGCCAAGAGGCAAAACTTAGCATTACAACTTGAATGGGGAAGTTAGGACTCCACGAACTTGCTTTAGACCAAAGGAGAAGGGAGGGTGTAAAATAGAAATGTCCAACCCTTTTCAATGAGCCCAACTCCTTTTATAGATGTTGCATAGAGAGAAGGAGAGAGGCGGGAAAACTAATTTGAAGCTCAGCTACCGGCCATCAATGCCCCTGCAAATCCGCCCATAATCTGTCGAGTCCGCCGCTCTGTGTTTGCTCGGCGTATAAGAAAAAGAAGAACGACGGATCAAATCCAATTTGATCTGGTTGTTGGAGCAATCGGATCGTGTATTAATGGCATGAAGACTTTTTCCCATTTTTCACCCACCCAACCTTGCCAACATTAAAGTTTCAGGTTTCCATGGTGTAGACGAGGTCGAGACCTTTCCAATGGTGCCAAATTTGTTGATTTTCGGCACTGGGTCGAAAGATATGTCCATTTGAATGTTTCGAGTCGGGTCCATACAAAAAGAGCGAAAATCGATTAGCGAACAGTCCAAGCGGCCCAAAACTCACTTTGTGCCTTTTGGCACCAAAATACCAAAATGCAAAAATTGCCCCAGCCCACACAATTCACTTTTGGCAAAAAAATCATCTTGGGCCCGCCGCCCGCATTTTCCATTTGGGCGAAAAGTCTCTCCCAGGCCCACCGACCCGCATGCAATTGAGGCTTGACACGTGGCTCCTTGGGCATCGGCGGAGGTGCGGCTCATTTTTTCACTTTACGCCTTCTTGGGGCAAAAAGTTCAAACTGCCTCCGACGACCCGCCGCTCGCTTTGACTTTTCAACATGGCCACGCGCCCTTTGCGGGCCTTAGGCATTTTTTCTTCATTTGGCTTTAAGATCCCTTGTGGGCTTGTGGGCCCGAAATTCACTTTGTGCCCTTTTTGCAAAAAGCACAAAAGTTCCAAAACTCCCCATGAGACCCGCCGACCCAAAATTCACTTGGGCAAAAAATCATCTTCGGGCCCGCCGCCCACATTTTCCATTTGGGCAAAAGTCTCTCCCAGTCCATCGCCCCGTAACTTGCAAAATATGAGGAGTTAGGACTTCTTTATATTTTTGGAAAGGGGAAGAAATTTTGTAACACTCTGATTTTGTATGTTAACTTGGTGAATGTTTTACATACTGTTATAGCTCTTGGAATGAAAGCAAACATGTTAAGATATGTTTTGATCTTAAGAGAATGTGTTGCTAATTTGGATTCTTGCATACTGTGATTTATTGCATGGGACAGCAAATATTGTACTTGTGTGTTTGCTGATGTGACGACAGATTGTCGTATAATTGCTTGCTCTTGTGCTGATTGACAGCATACCCTGAATCAATTCCATTGATTCAAGTATGCTGAGGTCCTCTTGTGTTTCTATGTTAATTCACACTCGAATTGGACTAGGATTATTATGAGCGTGCAGCGCCTGATTACAGGTGTGAATAGCTAGCACGAAAATGCCAACGACAGGGGTTCGATTCTTGAACCCTGTACTGTCGAATTCGGGACCTCGTGGGGCGAGAAACGCCTGGACACGGGTGGCCTTGGCATGTAATCTGAAGGACGGAACGCCCTGCTCTGCGTTAACGTGGATGTTAGTAAGGGGCTGGAAGGAAGTTGTTAGTGTTAGTGGTTAGTGTGAATTAAACCTAAACTAACCCTAAGGCCTAACATACATCCTACACTACTATCCTAAGTGGATTTTTAAATTACAAAAAAAAAAAAAGGAAAATAAATCTAAATTCTAAAAACCTAAGGTTTAACTAAGACCTAGGTCGAATGAATTATGTAACCTAAACTAATCCTAAGCTAAAGGGGTACGCAGACCCTTGGGAAGAAAAGGATAAGGATGGGTAGGAGGCATTCATTGGCATTTATGAACTGACCCTTCGGGGACGGCGCCAGTTTTGGCGGGGCAGGTAGGAAATAGAGGTATCTATTTGGAGTTTTGGCTAAATTCAGTTTGCATGGAAATTTTGAAATTTAAAACTCGCCAACCCAAGTGGCGGTGGCGTGGAAAATAAGGAAAAAGGGCGAGCCTTTATTGCATTAATGGTTTTTGGTCCTCGCGACCAGCTTGCCTTGGAAACAGCATGAGGAAAAATTGGTTTTCATTTTTGTTGGTTCGAGCCTTTTGTGAAGTTGCTCTGCATTTGGTTTCTTTGGTCTGGTTCAGTCGAACCAGCTCTTGCATTTGACATTTTCTTGGAAGTTTTGAGGCTGTTGATAAGCCTGAAGAAAGGAAGGGAGTGCTGGGAATATTGTGTTGCCGTTGTGGAAGAAAAACGCGGCAAACAACGTTTTCTTCGAGCTCTGGAGAAGATATCTCAGGCACGTTAAGCCCTTCTCTTTAAAATCTTTGCTTGATTTAAATGTTTCATTAAAACAACCCTGCTCTTGGGTTGGGATTGCATGATTGTTATTGAGTTGATTTGGAAATGGATTTTGTTGGTTCTTGCTTCTTTTCGTTGGGAAAATGAAAAGGAGATTTGATTCTGGTTGCTCTGCCTTGATTTGTTCTTGCTCGAATCGTGTTGGAAATGATTTTTAGTATTGAATGAAGATTGTATAAATGGTTGAAATGTGGATATTCCTTTCACTGTTCGTGTTGTTCGAAAATGGAATAGACTGTGCAATCGCCTTATGGTGAAATTGTTCTTTAAATACAATCTTTTCTTGCTGTTATATGAGGAACTGTCCGTGCATGTAAACAAAAAGAGACAAGTGGAGATACAGTCGTATATATTTCTATGAAATGGGTTTCATTGAATCTTGCTGTCATTTTGGAAACAATAGGGAAATATTGTTTTGACTGCTGAGTTGTGTTGTCTTGTAATTCTTGAATGATGTATCTTCCCGTGTGCTGGACGTTTGACAGTAAGGGAAAATTTATTGATTATATATATATATTGTGACTGTACACTTTCTTTTTATGAGTTGTTTCCACTTCTGAACAACCGTGTATTGTTAACAAACGGAAAGGAAGAGAATAATGATTGATGAAGTAGTTCTTATAGAATTTTCTTTTGAGAAAGTAGACCCTTCTTCTTGTATTGTTTGGGTTTTGGTTGGAAGTGGCATTTGGGTTTACTATGAGTATTTGAACTCGTTTTGAATGAAGTAATAGCAATATTATCATTGCTGCACCTTTTCTTGAGTAGGAGCTAAACGAATACGTATTGAGTATTCGTGAAGTAGGAAAAAGATAACTGTTTTTCCTTCTTAAGTTATCTATGGATTTCGTTTCTCCTTGTTGAAAGAATAAGGTGGTTTCACTGTGTTATATAAATGCTGTTTGGTCTTCCTATACGGACTGTTGATACAATTACAACTTGATTGTATTCTGTGCAAAGAATGATTAAATTTCTTGATACTGCAAAGGAAAAAATGATTTCATTGCGTCTTATATTTGAGGTTTACCCTTCTGTTTGGAACTGTTCTGTGAATGCAAACTTGACTTGGATTTCTGTTTTGAATTAATGGAAAATTTGGGATCTAACTTGTCTTCTGAGTCTGCTCTGGCTGTACCGAGCTCATACAATTAACACCTGGTTCGGGTTTGCTCTTATAGAAGTATGGACAGTTGAATATGAGTTGTTTGTGGTATTGGATTGAACGGTACAGGCTTGAGAGTTGTTTTTAATACGAACGACTGTTCTGTAATCCTTATAATGAGCTGTCTTGTTTGAGATGAACACGGATTAGGTGTTCGATTTCGTTTTGAACAAATGGTGTTTCATAGTGAAATTAAAAGAGAATGAATTCTTTGTTTTCTGCCTGCTGTTCTAACCTGATGAAATTCATCGTCATGTGAATAATGGATTGCTGTAGGTAACAGTAATGAATAAATATTATTCTGAACGGGGTACGTTACTAAGAATTAGATCATTATGTGATTAAGTGATTGCATGGTTGAAATACTGTTTCTGTTTAGTATGCAGCGAAAGAAATACGATTTTCTTTATTATGGCAAATATATGGTATGTAACCTTATATTGTTGATCTCGGATGTACCGAATGTTGTACTAATCTGTTTCGGATCTTTATATGAGTCTGAATCAAAAGAAATATGGATATGGATGATGAATTCTTCTTGATTTCATTTTAAAGCTGTTTATAGATGAAACTATTCTCACTGCCAGAAAGTGAATTACGAGTGGATTTTGTAAGTTTCACTCTGAACTGTTATCTTAAATTGAATTTCGTTTGGATTCCACTGTTAGGACAGTCATGTGGAAGGAAATAGAGATATGAACGAATGTTTTAGAAAAATGATCTTTCTCTTTCATTTAGTTGGAATTCTGGAATTCGTGAATGATGAATTTTATAGTGCTTAGAAGGGGAGCTACTATATGCATTGCTGTTCGCTTTCTTGTTGTACTTGAATGCTTTAAAATTAACGTGCTTCATGAACGGAAAGGGAAGTAATGGATTTATATTCAGTTAGTTTCATCCTTTGCATTTGTTATTAATGAAAGGCGTGGAAAAGATAACTGTATGCTGTATAGGCAGCAAGCTACTTGAATTCCTAACTTTACAAATTTTGTAAATTGATACTTGCAATGATTATGTGGAAACGGGACAGCAGTTCCTTGGCTGGTTGTGATGATATTTTGATAGTTTAGTGGTTATGCTGATCTCTCTTTTGTGCTTTTCGAGATTGATGTTTTGTTGTTGTTTCATAAAAGCAGGGTTCTTTTATTGAAACAGTTAGTTGAAGCATCTTATTTTAAGGATAAGTGCTTAATGTGCTCAGTTCATTGAACTGATCCGTGCAATTCATTTTGCAGATGGAATTTGATTAGAATGAAGACTTGGCTGTTTTCTGATGCCTCTTGATTAAATGTAAATTAAATTGTAACTGTTGCTTTTATTCCTCTTTGAGGAATTGTGAACGAAGAAAGTACATTCTTCTGTCCATGAGTTCTATGGACGCTTTGTACAAATTTTGACTCGAAATATTGAATACGATTCAAGTGTGATATTTTCAATAATTATATCAGTTGATATTGTTGTTTAAATTGGAAATATGATGTTATTTCCTGAGTTGGAATTGTTTCATTATCCTTGGATGGATGTTGAATTGAAACTGATATCTATTCTTACTTAAATACAACTTTTAAGTTGAACAATGCAATTAATTCATACTTGGGTAAAGATGAATTTTGAATTGACATTAAAAAGGATTAAGAAGAATATGATTTTATAATCAGAGGGTATTCAGGATTAGCTTAGGAGCTAAGGAATATCAATTTAAATTTGGAGTATTCGAACTTCGTTTTCGAACTCCATCATTGATCCCGTTTGATAAAAATTCAGATTAAAGGATATAGGATACATATATCCATAACTAATGATCCTTAACTATATAATGTTAAGGGGAACAAATGAGTTCATTTCTTGAAGTTTAGACCTCGTTTGAATGACGTCTAATAAGTTAATATTCTGAAATAAGTTGCAGTTGGAAACATCTTGGTTAAGTTTAATAGGTTAAACTTATTATGTCCGTCGGTACGGACTGCTTAATCTAATGATTAAGAAATAAACCAAGTAAGGAAATGTAGCTCTTCGATACGAAGGAGACGATACATAACGAACTAATGGACAGTTTAGTCCCTTTTAGTTATATACAACTGCAACGGAAACGAGGATCAAGGGATCAGCGTGGACGCTGAAAATTGCTTAAACTATTAACTCGTGGCTAAGTCACTTGGGCAGGATGTGTATTCTCGTTGGGAGAATTCTGCAGGACATTGGCATACGCCAGCTACAGCAAGGTGTCTTCATGAAGACGGGGTCTTCATGACGACACATTGTTGCAGCTGACATATAGCAATGCCCTCCCGAATTAAAACATTTAGAATACATAGGCTGAATGTGTAGATCTTAGCTGGGGTGGAGATAGGGTATGATTTGGTATACGGAGTGACTCCGGAATACTAAAGATAATCAGACACACGGAGTCGTGGGGTAACGACACCGTATGTCTGCGTATCTTTAGTTACCTGGAGTGCCTTCCTATACCCGCTCATATTACTGGCTGGAATCGAAAGTTTAAAACGGAACTTAAACGATGAGGACTGGTAGGAACCAGGAAAGACCATTCTAGATAACAGGTGAAGTGAAGTGAAGGACGTATTCCGTAGATGTGTATCACATTCAGGAATATGATCATGCAAAGCATGTGAAAATCTTTGGCCAAAGTATCGCAATTGCTGGTTGCGTTGTCCTTATCACTTAATTTAAGATGCAGGATGTCAGATGAATATCAGTAACAGATATTCAGATAGGCTTCTTAAATGGATCACTTCGATAACCGGGGAAGGTTATGAGAACAAGTATATAAAATATACTATGCATAAACAAACATGAAGGATCGGTTGTTGCCGAGTCATGTACATGAAGGATCGGTTGTTGCCGAGTCATGAAATGAAGGATCGTTGAAACCCGAGCCATGAAAATGGAAGATCGGCAGTTCATCGAGTCATTTACAGCAGCATATAGAATCTGTTATGAGATTGAATGGCATTGAATGTGTGTTCCATACTGTAAATATGTGAACAGGGAACATTCGTTTTAAAAAGAAATTGTATGATCCAAACTGTGTTGTTTGGGCAGAGAACAATTATTAAAACTTGAACGCGTGTTTGAATTTTATAATTCATACTGAGAACGTTATACAAAATTTTTTTTTCCTTGTTCTGGTGTTTTAAAATGGGGATGTTACAAATTTCCCACTTGATGGAGATGCTCTCAGGAAACCTTGAGTGCTTAGAATATTTGAAAAATTGGATTGAAGCACTAAAAGAGGAAAATGGGTGCAGTTAACCAGAAATAAGCATGAGCTTATTTTGGATAACAGGACCATAGGCCGTGGATATGAATTTAGGAATTTTGGCCGTCTCTTCAAAAGTTGAATTAGCACAACTCTCTAAGATGAGTTGAAATTAGATACATTAAGGAAAACATTTCTATTAAATCATATTTTTTCATCCCTATTTAAAAAAAAAAACCAACAAACTTTTATATTAGATGGAAATCAAAATTACATAGCTAGCTATGCCAAGCTTGAAAGCTATTAGTCCAAGCTCTAGCTTTATACAATAGTAAAGCTGCAGAAATCATCATAATGGAGAATCAAGATTAAAAATATATCTAATGTCTTCTTGGAGCCTATTGGACCACCATGTAAGAGGCAAGTCATAGCATAGAAGATTCTTATTATCTAGGGCCCAGTTTGCCAAATTATCTGCAATTTTATTTCTTTCACGAGGAATGTGACTGAACTGCACTTCTTGAAATTTTTTCTGCAGTGTTTTTACCTTCCAAACCTCTTTAGCAATTTGCCAGTTGGGAGAAGGATCAGCCCTGTTTTTAGACAACACCTTCATAATGATTTGAGAGTCTGAGTGAATTTGAATTTTCTGCCACCCAATTTTAACAGCCTCTTGCATACCTTTATAGACCGCTTTCACCTCCGCAATATTATTGGTAGTAATACCCATATTCTCTGCAAAAAGAACTGCACCTCATCCTCCTTGTTTCTACCAGTGCCTCCCATAGCAGCTCTACTTGGATTGTCTCTGGAAGCTCCATCTGCATACAGTTGTCCATAACCCAAAGTAGGGTCTTTGGATTGACTTTCTTTCACGATTTTCTTATTAATATGAAAATGGGGCAAAGAGATAGCTGATTACAAATATGCTTCCATTCCGTAGAGAGTATGGGGCAAAGCTATCTTATGTTTATTTTAGATTTATTTTTTAGCTATAGACGTTTCCTTGTTTTATGTTAATTTCACTTAATAGAATGCGATGGGATCATTTTGCAGCTACAAGGGTCTGAAATGATGTGTAAAAAGATATTGCAACGAGACACGCTGTTCGATTTGAAATCAGTTCCAATCCTCTATATTTATATATTGTTATAATTATAATTATAACATGGTCTCGTTCTCTTTGTTTGAAGTTCATAGTTTCAAATCTTTTGATATTGAACAATTTACCCTGTAAATGCATCCAACAATAATTATGTTGCACATGGAAAGTGGTGGATTTGCAAAATGTATTTGCAGTTCAAATTTGAAGTTATGTAGATTTGATGAATATAAAATAGATACCAACTTAATCTTACTTGTATTTTTACTAACCTTTGTAGTTTTTGCCAGACTATTCACCTAGATTCGTTAATGATGAAATTTTGTTTTCAATATGCAGGTTTGCTTGCAAGACAAAGAAGGTTTGAACTGGAAAGATTGAATGCTCAGCTGCGCCAAATAAACACTGTATTGAGAAGACAAATCCAGATTGAATCATATGCACCCAACTTGAGCTATGCTCCAGTTGGTCGCTCCTGATACAGAAACACCAATTGATACAAGAAGAGATGAAATGATGTCAAAGCTAAAAGAAGGAAAAAAGTATCTAAGGCTTCAGAGTCCCCAAAAAGCATTTGAAGAATTTAAAGCAGCTCTTGAAATTGCCGAGAGTCTTGGGGATGCTACTGAAGCCAAAAAGGCTGTTCGAGGATTGGGTAAGCATTTTGACATAAAAAACTATGGAATATTCGTAAAAGAACAGTTTTACTTGAATATTTGTGCACTTGCTACATTGATTTTGTTTGTTAACCATAGAAACAATAAGTCTGCTTTTGTGTTAGTAACTAAGTACCAGCAATGCTTGATAATCTTCAATCTTGATAAGAAGTTTTCTTTGAAACAGCTCTGCGCTGTACAATTTTATAAGATCTATATACGTAAGGTGATGCCTATGCTGTAAATTAGTGTCTGTTGAGAGGTTGTTTTTTTAAGCACTGTCATTTTTCACATGATGTAGCTCAAAATGTATAATGCAGGGGCCTCATGCCAGCGGCAACGCAAATACCGTGATGCCATAAAATACCATTCCATGGTTTTATCAATATCAGAGAAGGAAAAAGAGTACTCTGGAGAAACTGAGGCTTATGGAGCAATAGCTGATTGCTATGCTGAACTTGGGGACTTGGAGACAGCGGCCAAATACTATGATACATACATAGAAAGGTTAGAGACCGATTGACAGATAAATGTTGTGACAGTTGACTTTCTCACAAGAGCTTTCATGTATTTTAGACAGGTATTGTCCCAAATGTTCTACCCCACTGAGGCTGCAGTCTTCAAATGAGTTTGTTACTGCCCAAAGTGGAAACCTGAGTTGTAACTTTCAGCTATTGTTTTGTATCTGGTTACAACTGTAGGAGCTTTGCAAAATGACCATTCAAGTTCGTTTGTGAAGTGACTTGGAGAGTAACATTGTAGACATGGAGTATATCAAACAATCAAATGCACATCAATTTTGTATTATCATATCAATGTGTCCAGGTTACAGTAGTATATTCTATATTTGCATTCAACTGTATTTAGTTTTGCTTGGTTGAAGATTCTCCCCCTTTTCGGTGTACCTTTAGTATTTTATACAGTAGCTAACTGATGTTCTAACCATTTCATAGCCAATGGTATTGAGAGCTTATGTCAATGCAGGTTTTGAGGTGCAAGTCTTTCCAGGTATTGTATTAGCAGTGCTAGTGGGTTTACACCATAAGCCGTGTGATGATAAGAGCAATTTACTCCTACCAAGAAAAATGTCATGAGTGTAATGATTATTCATGGAGGTCTTTTCGAGATGACTTAAGTACATGAGTTAAATCTCACAAAATAAAAAAATCTAATATACTAAATAATTATACAGAGGCATTCTAAACTGTAATGTTCACGAGATGTTAACAACTAATGATTGACCCTGAATTCGACGGCATTTAGAAGTTTTATCTTCTTGCTTGGAAAAAATCGATTGAAAATTGTAATATCTTGGCCATATGGTGGAGTTTGGAGCTCATTCTTTTACCGAAACATTTTTTCGAGCTAAAACAGGCGTGCAGATAAATTGAGGCCATCGGTCACTAGTTAATGGGAAATTTGCCAATAAGGTAATGGAGTTATTAATCAATGTGATATGTGACATATCCAAGTTAGGCACCTTGAAATTGGTATCACTCGACATTTTTAGATGTATTTAAGATATTTGTAAACTTTTTCTAAATAGATTTATTTAAATATATATACATGTTTTTGTGACATAGATAAATTTAAGATCTCTATACTAATTATATATGAATACTAAACGATGATTCAATTATAACAAGTGTCACTTTACAACATGACTTATCGTTGTTTGAAAATGTTTAGAGACAATTATCTATAATATCAAAACATTAAACTACTATAAATAATAACACACTACTACTTTTAAGTATGTGGAAAATACAAATTTAATATAAGATCGGATGTAGGGAGTGCAAATTTCTTGTCACATACAAGCACAATAAATGAATGCTAAAAATAGTAAGCGATAATACATTTTCTAGTAACTAGTGTTTAAATTCGTAACATTGTTGGATAAAAATGCTCTTCTAGGGTTTTATGTTTTGTATGGCTACCACCGATCGTGTTCAACCCTTGTCATACCACTTTCTGCGGGCTTTTTCGCATGTGCTTGCATTTACTTTGATTTTTTTAGACATCCCCACCTTTAGACAAACTCTTTCATAAATGGCCTTCCCATTCACATAGTCCAATTATTTCAACCGTGAGAGACTATGATGGCACCTCCAAGAAAGCAACCGAGGAAGTTTGTGCCCAAAGTATTCCACGAGGTAATGTTACTACCCCTATACCTTATTACCGGTTGAGGAATTTAATTCTACATGTCACTGGCTTGTGCAATTTTGCATGATAGGCTATTTTGTTGGAAGGTTTCCCTCTAAAAGCATGTTTCGCTCTTAGGTTCAAACGACTTGGTCCTAGTTTGGCATTGAGATGGACTCTGTCTAGAATCCGACCAAAGGGTTTTTCTTGTCTTGTTTTGTTGACTTGTCAATGTGTCCGTGGTGCTACATAAATCCTCAACCTAATATGTCCACAATTCCCTACTTGTGTCCCCTTAGACTCGTGAGTTTGTGGTTTTTGAGCATACAACTCTTAATGTCTTGGTTTGGGTAGAATTTCCAGGGCTTCCCATGCTCCGTTACCACTTTTTGGACTTCATTGCTTCCTCAACTGACCTGGTCATAACCAAAGAACCTCTTAGGTTTTATGTTGCCGGACCATAACAACGAATCTGTGTCGAGGTCGACCTTTCTTGGGAGCTCAAAGAAACCATTGACATCCAGATGGGGGACTCCCGATACACTCAAAGTGTGGTCTAAATTAACCTCCCAACACTTGTTTTTGATGCCAATCTGTAGACCATAAGATTTGAGATTGTCCTTTGTTTATCCAAACGTAACAATTATGTAACAATTTTGGGTTGAAAAAATAACCGTAATAAAGCCCCTTTTCTCCAAGTTGCTCTCGGAACTTCCAAGGCCGTTAAACCACAAGCTAACCAATTGCTAGGTTGTGCATACCCTTCCTAAGCCCGCTGGCACTACTATCTCCAAGCCTTCTTTGGCTTCCATCTCGCCTTCTTAGGAGACGTTGTCCACTGCTACACCGCAACTTTCTCCTCCGTTTGGGGATTCCATGGAGTTATTCGATTTTCAAAGTGTTTTAGAGGATAAAGGTGGTTTTCCTTTTGTGTCTCATCTTCTAGTTTATTCTTGTAAAACAGGATCAAATACTCTTGGAGTTCTCTTCACTACCTCAAGGAAGGCAAGTTTACACCTCCTACGCTAGACATGAAGCATAGCCTAGTTAATTTTTGCTTTCTAACCAACAACAATTTTTATAGAACAATTATGACACCCTTTTGGGCTTGAATTTGAAGGAAGTGTCTTTGGATGCTCATTTTCAATGAATTGCTTCTCATGGAATGTAAGGAGTTTAATATATTCCACTTGCAAGTGCACTGTGCGAGACTTTAGTAAGTGATTTCCAAAGATGGACATTCTTTGTTTGCAAGAAGTTAAGGTGGCAGGTTTTCTGCTTTTATGCTATCCACGATCACTAAAGTTATCGGGCCAGATAGTTTAGCTCTTACTCGTAATCATGAGCATGGCCCTAGAGGAATTATGACGTTTATTGCTCATAAATGGCAACCTCATTATGTTATTCATGGATATGACTAGTCAAATCACATCATATGGGTGCTATTTAACATTGATAATCACTCTTTTGGAGTAATTAATGTTTATGCATCCAATAATGGGGTTGAATGGACACACTCGGTGATGAGTTGTTGGACGAGCCCCATAATGCCCATTGGGTGTTGTGTGGTGACTTTAATACGGTTGAGTTGGCTATTGACAAGATTGACCATCTACCCATGTGATGGATTGTAGACGAAAGGGCAACTTGGATGTATATGCGCAATAATTCAGATTTTATGACCCCAATGTTTCTCATCATTTTGACTCCATCGTTTGACACGCTTGGTCTAATTTCTGCTAAGGACTTGATCGTGTATTCAAGTGCCTTGATCATACCATGCTATCAACGTAACCCTTTTTTCTACACTGGTGGTTTTTAGTTATCGATGGAAATCTTGCTGGATATGGTGTTTTCCGACCACTTTCCTATCCGCTTTAGGCTCGAATGGAACTTCCAACACTCACGAGTTCACACCATGCAATTTTATCTCAATACATCTTTTTGTACATCATGGGCCCACCCTTCACCACATTAAGAGGGTTTGGGGCCTAGTGGCATGCCCAACTGACAAAACATGATGGCTTGCATGGTGGCCGAATGCCATTCGATGGTTGATGTTTTTTTACGGACCTTCAGGTGAAAGTTGGCCCAAATTTGGTGAAACTCTTACTCTACCACTACCTCGAGTTGAGCCACTCTTTAGGCGCTCTAGAGAAAACTCCTTTTGATGAACCTTTGCGAAGATATATGGTGAATCTTAGGTAGAGCATCCAAATTTTGATGCCTACAATGTCAGAGAGCTCATATCAAAGCTAAATTACATTGGCTCATAGTGGGTGATCGGGTTTTCAAGGAATTCTTTCATTGTCTCAAAGCCAAACATGCACACCAACAAATCAAATCCACTAAGAAAAGTTTTCTTTATCTTTGTCTGAAGTGCCATAGATGGTTCAAGCTTTTGTGCACCATCAAGAAAATTTCAAAGCTTAGGAGCTTTCTCCTAAGCAACAAGAAACTCTTGATCAGTGCATCACTGTTGTCCCTTGTAAGCTCTCTCAATCACAAAGGATTAATTGTGATAGAATGTTAACTACCGTACATCTTTATGAGGCAGTTTCCCAAATGTCTAATGAAAAGGCCCTAGAGCATGATGGCTTCCCTTGTGAATTTTATAAAATATTTTGGGATGTGGCTTGTAATGACCTTTTTAGGTCTAGTTGGAATCCTTTCATTCTAATTCACTTGGTTAGTTCATCGACCAAGGGCATATCAAAGTCATTCCCAAGCTAGGGGATTTGGAGCTCATTTCTAATTGGCAGTCGATTACGTTGCTTAACTTCTCATATAAAATCATTACCAAAGCTTGGACTTTGTGCATCCGCAACATGTTACGAAAAGTGTTAGTCTAGAGCAAACACGATTTATTCGAGCATATACATTTTGGATAATATTTTCGTAGTTTGGGAAGGCATGGAATGGGTTGGCAATCACAAGATTAAGTCATGGTTGTTAAAATTGATTTTGAGAAAGCTTATGACAAGATTGAATGACACTTCGTTTTGGCCATGCTCAAAGTGCTTGGTTTTGGGCCTAGCATTATCGACACCGTGTCCATGCTTTTTTTTGATGCCTCTGCCTATCTCTCCATCAATGGCCTTCACTCCAAACCTTTTGGGAATGTTTGATCTATTTTTCAAGGTTCTCCTCTAGCTCCTGCTTTGTGTGTGTTAATTGCAAAAGATTTTCCTATCTTCTCGTGGATGCTACTCAACATGGCTTGGTGAAAGGCATTACACTACTAGGGTTACCTCCTACCCAATAGTCAATGGCCATTTTAAGGATGATTCCTTTCTCACCTTAATTAAAGATGAGGCTAATGTTCAATTAGTTTTATCTTTCTTGGATGTATATTGCCTCGCTTCGAGTTCGGGCATTCAATGGCAAAAGTGACAACACTATAAATAGTATATTCTTCCTCCACGACCATGGTTATCTATCTTCCAATGGAAGTGAATTAAACATGAAGAAATCTTCCAATTTCTAGGCATCCCTATTGCATTCCAAGCAACCCCTCCGTCTCTGGCGTATGTAGTGAATCGAGTCGAGAAGTTGTCAAATTCCATGAAGCCTCTCTCGTTAGTAGGTAAATTTCATATTTTTTCAAAAGTGCTTGCGACCACACATGTTTACTATTCTTCATGTTGGGCCCCTTCTCAAGCTTCTTACAAAAAAATTGAGAAACTTCTCAAGAGATATTTTATGTGCTAGCTCAAAGCACAACAAGGGTTTTCATCGGGTTGCTTGGGAATATTGTTGTGTGGATAAAGAATCTGGGGTCTAGGCTTGCTAGACGTTGGCCTTCACAGCTTCCCTCTGTGCCAAATGGATTGTTCGTGCCATTGATTGTATGAAAAAATGCAAAATTATTGTACATAATGCATTTATGAGGGTTCACCTCAAGGTTGTAAAACCTGCAAGGGTTTGGAATTTCCAAACTTACTTTTAATTAAAGCTCAAGTGAAAGTTGTTTACTTGTTATCCAAAGTATATGAAAAGCTTGGGAGAAAATCAAACCATGGATGGTTTGGAATGGAGATGAGTTTAGAACTGGACCATCTATCAATTCCCACTCAATGTGGTGATCACCGATCATTACCTTCCACAATGCAACTCTTCTAGAGGTTCCCTAGTTTCATCCCCTCAAGCTTTTCAGATGAGGAATTCACACGTTGCAGGACATCTTTAGCCATTCGGCGTTGACAGATTTTGATCTGAACCAAAGCTAAAATTTAATTCTTAGTACCCAATAATGACTATGACTCATATGAGGCCATCCTTGAAGATATTCTCGACAAGATGTCACACAAAATTGGGATTTTATCCTCTAGGATTTGGTGGAAGGAATAGAAATGGTTTCCGGATATGCCTTTTCTCAATTCTTCATCCAACAAAGGTTATGATTTGTTGTCTCCCAAGATTCCAATGGTGGATAAACTCAACTTTTACTCGCTCCTTTGTGCTTCGCTTGGTGTTGGAAGCAAAAATTTATACTATTTGGTCTTTCATGAGCCCAAGCTCGCTCATTTTGTAAGGTGTATTATTTATCAAGGGTTACCCATCATCCGCATGCTTATTCACTTAGGCGTTTGCAATGAAATTACTTGTATAAATCTGATTATCAATAACAATAAAACACCAAATAACACAAGATTGTAAATAAATGATCTCAATATGCAAGTAGAATAACTTAGCCACTTCGAGGGGGAAACCTCCAAACCATACAATAAGACTCAAATGCTCAATATGATGATTAACTACTCCTCACTACCACCTATATATACCAATCCTATGTTATGGCCAACACCAAGGTGACCTACTAAACATATGAAAGCATAAATGAATAACATATGACAAGAAGAGAGATTATGTAGGCCACAATTCAACATTACATATCCAATATAAGTTATAGGACTAAGGGCGTAACATGCCCCTCCCTTTCAAAGAAACATTGTCCCCAATGTTGGGAAGCCCTAGATGTTGTTGCACAAATGCTTCATCCTCCCATGATGCATCCTCAATATTCATATTCTTCCACTTGATCAGGTACTTGGTAATGACTCTGGTCCTCAATCTTTTGGTGTGTGTCTAAAGAATACCTTTAGGTTCTAATATGATTCTTCCTTCCTCATCCAGTTTAGGAAGCATTAACTAGGTGGAAATGTGTTTCCCAATAACTTTCTTCAAGCAAGAAACATGGAAGACTGGATGTATTTTACTTCCTGGAGGGAGCTCCAGCTTATATGCCACACTACCAATTTTTGCAACACTCGGTAAGGACCATAGTATTTAGGAGCAAGCTTATTATCCTTCTTCTTGTTGTTTTAATGATAACTACTTATATGGCTGCAACCGTACAAAAACAAAGTCACCCTCTTCAAAGTGTCGCTCACTATAATGTTGATCAACTTGTTGCTTCATGTGGTTTTGTGCCCTTGCCAAATTCTCTCTAAGACTAGAGAGTACCTCGTGCTAGTCTAAATGCGATCCTCGATTTCTCTCACCTTCGATTTGACCTTTAAGCTAGAGATGAGTGATGGAGGATGGTACTCCGTAAAGTGCTAGAAATGGAGACATTTTGGAGGAGGTATAAAATGAATTATTATACTAGCATTCTGCAAGTGCAACCATTTCACCCAACGCTCTTGTTTATTTGAAGTAAAACATTGAAGATATTCCTCCAAACATTTATTTACCACTTTAGTTTGCTCATCTAATTGAGGATGATAAGATGAACTTTGGGCTAGTTGGGTACCCAAACAAGAGAACAAGTCAGTCCAAAAGTCACTTGTAATTATGGGATCACGATCACTTATTATAATTTTGGGTGTGCTGTGGAGCTTTTGAAATGTGTCCATAAATGAGATGGCAATTGTACTAGTTGTGAAAGGATGAGCCATGCACACAAAAATGAGCATACTTGGTAAGTCTTTCCACCACAACCATGATGACACTTTTTCCTTCTGATTTAGGCAATCCTATGATGAAATCCATCGATACCTCTTCCCATCTCTTGCTAGGAATAGAAAAAGGTTGGAGGAGACCCAACGCCTTAATGGTCTCGCCCTTATTACATTGACACACCAAATACTTTGCCAATTTTTTTTGAACATCTCCTTTCAACCACTCCCAATGATCAGGGGATATTTTTCAGTGTCAAAAGTTACCTAAACTTTCCTAGACTATACCAAGAGTAGAGCCTTCAGAGAACTTTCCAACGATTATAAGAACGTGAAAAACAAACACTCTGAGCTCAAGTTATGTTCGGTCAAAGTTCAGTCAACAGGGAAGTCAACTTTGGTCAACATGTCAACAAGTGGACCAATGACAAGGTGACACGTGGCAATTGGTGACAAGGAAAAATTGATGGTCTTGTAATTTTTAAAAAATCAGTTCCATGGTATAGAGCTCATTGCAAGCTTTTTGACGCATTTTGAACGGACCAAATCTGAGTTCGTATGCGAAAGATATGCATAGTCAAAGTTGTGGTCAAATGATGACGTGACACACTCTGACGTGGACAAATGACATATTATGGGCGTGACACTTGGCAGGTTTTTAGTGGTTTTGGATTTAAAATAATAATAATAATATTTTATTTAATCCATTCCATAGGAATAAGCCTAATCCCATGGGATAAGGAGGATTTTGTGGACAAAAAGCTATTTAAAGGCTTATCCTATCCCTTTCCCACCAAATGTGGGGTCAATGGCTAAATTGGGCGCCTAAACCTATGGAAGGGGGATTTGAACCCAGCACCTCATCTAAAAATATAAGAGGCCTTACCAACCCGCCACCCTCTTGTAAGTGGTATAAATAAAGCTCACTTGTATTTGTAATGGACAAGTGCAGGTTTGTGTCAAGGGAATAAGGAGCAGTTTTGGAAAAGTGCAATTTTGGGGCACTTCTACTCACTTCCAGATCTCGAGTTATATATGAAAGTTTCTCAAATTTCAAGACAATCACAATGGTGTGATCATTTATCTGATTTGGAGCTTTTTGATAGAGTTATTTTCTGTTAAAGTCACACGAAGGTGTAGAACCAAAGGGAGACATTGCTGCAAGTGGATTAGGAAGGTGAAGGACATAGGTTGAGATCCATTAATGTCCTTTGAAAGGTTTGAAACACATTTTTGTAGGTTTTTGATTCATTATTGGTTAATGTAAAGGTTATTGTATTTACATTTTTAACATTATTAATGGATCGGTTCACCACAAACCCGGGGACGTAGGAATTCCGAACCCCGTAAACAATCTGGTGTTGTGTTCTGATTTTATTTTCAGTTTTTGATTATTTGCAATAATTTAAATTCAGAATATGAATATGGATGCAACTATAATTAGTAATTGATAAAATTGGGAAATCAATTAAAATCAAGAAACAATGAATTTGGGCTTTGATCAAACAGTGAAGTTTTGAGTAAATTACAAACTTAATTTCAGTTCTGAATTCAACCCATAATCTAATTCTGATCAATATTTGGGAGTATTAAATAATTCAAGTTGATTAAAAATTAACAATCCTTGAAAATGTTTAAATATGTTAGTTTCAAGCACCCGTTTTTGGATCTCCCAAAAGAAATCCTGCTTAACTCTATGATAAGTTTCAAGAACCTAGAATGGCCACCTGGTGGAGAAGAATGGAGCTCTGAAAGAACATAGTGTTTAAGTGTAGAGTTCTTACACAAATATAACCTATCTTTATACCACAATGTATCTCCCTTCCATATAAGTTTTTATGATATGGTTAGATCTGTCTGGAGATTCTGAATGAGAGTATGCGTTGTTGCATCTTTCTACCATTCTTCCCTTTTGCTTGATCTACCCAATCTTCCTTTAGTATAGAGATGACACATAACAATGCTTTTATGGACTCATCCCTCCTAGATAGAGCATCAATGACCACATTTTATTTCCTTTCTTATAAACAATATCAAAGTCATACCCTAACATCTTAGTGACCCATTTTTGTTGTTTTTATGAAGATAGTCGTTACTCCAAGAATTATTTCAAACTATCATGATCAATTTTTACCTTGAAGTGTCTACCCATCAAGTATGGTCTCCATTGTTTGACTGCATGTAATATTTCCATCATTTCCTTCTCATATGTGGGCTTCAAAAATTATTTCCTTTTAGTTTCTAGCTCTCAAATGCTATGGGATGTCCTTCTTGCATGAGTAATGCTCCAATCCCATTTCTCGAGCATCACATTCAACTATGAAGGTCTTGGAGAAATATGGAGTTGCCAATACTAGAGTGGTGCACATTGCCACCTTCAATTTTTTAAATGCCCTAGAAGCTTCCTCATTCCAATGAAAGGAGTCTTTCTTCAATAATTTTGTAAGTGGTGCTGATATATTGCCATAGGTTTTTACAAATATGCGATAGTACGCTGTGAGAACTAAGAAACCTTGTAAATTCTTGAGGGTTCTTGGGACTTCCCATTCCACCATGGCCTAGATCTTGTTAGGGTCCACCTTAACACCTTCTTGAGAGACAATATGGCTCAAATATTCCATTTCTTGTACCCCAAAAGAACACTTTGAAGGCTTGACATATAATTGATGTTTCTCTAGGGTTTCCAATACTGTATTGACATGATGTAAATGTTTCTCCTAGGATTTTCTGTTGATGAGGAACCAAGAAAAACTTATGTAGGAATGGTCTAAATACTTTGAATTCATCAAAATTTGAAATGTGAATGGTGAATTAGTAAGACCAAAAGGCATCACTAGGAGTTCGTAATGCCCTTGATGAGTTTTCAAGGTTGTCTTATGAATATCTTCTTTCTTTACTCTAATTTGGTGATACCCGAACAAAGATCTAATTTTGTTTAAAATAAATAGCACCATGAAACTCATCTAATAAATCATCAATGTTAGGATAAGAAACTTATCTTTGATAGTGTACTTTTGAGTTCTATGTAGTCTAGACACATGTTCCATCTTCCAATCTTCTTGTGCACCATCACCATTAGAGAAAAATAAGCACTCGAATATGATGAATAATATCCATTTCTAACATTTCCTCCACCATCTTCTCAATCTCACTCTTTTACACATATGTGTATCTATAAGGATTTATGTTGGGGGTTTGCTTCTTGGAATTAACTGGATGACATGATCATGATATTTTTCAGGAGGTAATTCTCTAGGATCCTTGAAGAAAACTACATGTTGATCAATAACTTTTGAAGATCGGGATGGACTACCATCGTTGGTGGTTGAACTTCCATGGAGAAAAATCTTGCTACAAAACCTTCAACCCCATTTTAAGAATCTTTTATATTTGGTGAGAACTAATAACTTGAGGAGTTTTTTATTGTAGTCCTCAAAGTTCAACTTGTTTACCCTCGAATGAAAGCACATGAAAATTCCAAAAATTTAGCTCTATGGTGCCCATAGCTATGAGCCATTAAACACCAAAGAAAATTTCATTTCCGCCCATGGGAATAACAAACATAGTAGATTCCAATGTGCAGTTACCCATCATAAGTATTATTTTATGGCATTTACCTGAACATTGGATTGTGCCACCATCAATTGATCATTACTTAAAATTCAAGGGCTAGGTAGATGAAACAATTTAGCCTTGCTGCCAACTTATGATTGATGAAATTATGTGTGCTCCTCGAATCAATCAATACTATCACCTTATGCTTCTTAAGATAACCTACAACTAGAAGGGTTTGTGGAGTATAATCCCTGATAGAACATGACATGAGATATAAGGATGGGGATCTTCAGATTCTTCCTCTAAATTTTCCACTTCCTCGACTAATATTTCCTCATATTCTTCCTCATCATTGGGCCCTTTAATGTAGAATATTTTTTTCTCATCACACTTATGATTTGGTCCATATTTGCTGTCACAGTTAAAACATAACCTTTTTGCTCTTTTTTCTTCAATTTTTTGAGGTGCTAACCAAACTGGCCGAGGGTACGATGGAGGAAAAGTGCTATGATATTTTATGTTAGTGAAGGATTACCTTTTCTTAGAAAAGAAATTTTTCCTCTACACTAAGTGAACTGATAATAGAATCAGAAACCTTGAGTGGATTAAACATGCGGACCTCATGCTCAATGTGGTCCTTAAGACCCCCAAGATATAGGTCATTTAGATACTCTTCCAGGTAAGTGCACCAAGTTGGGGGGCCAAAAAGTGGACAAAAATATGAAAATGAATGAAATGTGATCGCGTTTTGCAATAACACAATCACGTTATGTTTTCTTAGACTTGGGAATTCACTAACCTAAAACGCGTACACGTTTCTAGCACTATGAAACACATGCACGTTTTGGTTTGTATGAAGTGTGGGAGGGTCTAGAGGAGCCATATTTACTAAAATAAATGTTAAGTATATAAATTTAATTGACTAAATATAAGAAGTTAGGGTCACTCTGCACTTGATGGAAGTGGTCCCGTAGCTCTGATAGTTATAATCTAGAAGATATTTTTCAAAATCTAATCTGGTTAGTACTTACTCATTTTTCATAATTTCAATAATGACCTAAAACTTTTAGGCCATATATATTGTAGTTGGTCTTTGTTTTGCGAAAACATATAGTTGTTTTGTAGGGTTTTTGACCTTATGGATTAGATTTTGTCCCTACCACTTGCTTGAATTGGTACTAATTTTGAAATTTGGTCCATAATTCACTTTAGTGACCACGAATCAACTCTATGATGTTTGTCTACTTCTTACTAAAATGAGATCCTCACTTTATAGATAGAGGATTGCTCCCTGAATGGGATTCCTATCCTATGGCAAAAATGAGGTCATTGTAATGTGCCTCCTCCTTAGGGCTTAGTGCTCAAGGTTGAGGGTTTAGGTTTAGGGTTTAGGGTTTAGGATTTAGTGTTTAGGGTTTAGGTTTTTGGTTTCAGGGTTCATGGTTTAGGGTTTAAGGTTTAGCACTCAGGGTTGAGGGTTGAGGGTTTAGGGTTTAGAGTTTAGGGGTTACGATTTAGGGTTCATGTTTGAGGGTTCAGGGTTTGGGATTAGGGCTTAGGGTTTAGGGCTCGAGGTTTAGGTTTTAGGGTTTAGGGTTGAGGGTTGAGGGTTTAGGATTTAGGGTTGAGGATTTAGGTCTTAGGGCTTTAGGTTTAAGGATCATGGTTTAGGGTTTAGGGTTTATCACTCGGGGTTTAGGGTTCCGGTAATAAAAATAAGGTTTAGGATTTAGGGGGTTTAGGATTTAGGATTTAGAGTTAAAGGTTAAGGGTTTAGGTTTACGATTTAGTTGAGGGTTTAAGATCAGGTTTAGGGTTTAGGGTTTACGGTTTTAGGGGTTTATGGTTTGGGGTTGAGGTTTAGGGTTTAGGGTTTATGGATCATGGTTTAGGTTTAGGGCTATGGGTTTAAGGTTTAAGGTTTAGGGTTTAGGGTTTAGGGATTAGGGTTTAAGGTTTAAGGTTTTGGGTTTATGGTTTAGGGCACATGGTTTAAGGTTTAGGGTTTAAGGCTCGGGGTTAGGGTTTAGGGGCTAGGGTTTAGGGTTTAGGGCTTAGGGTTTAAGGCTCGGGGTTTATGGGTTAGGGTTTAGGCTCACCCATTCACTCATTGTAATGTTCTATGTCTTACCCATTCTTATTAGTATTGACTTAGAGTATTCAACTAAAAATGGTTCATCTTCTTCGTAGGAAGAACATTCAAAGGGATTCATCACAATTTGATGTCTTTCATCTACTGATATTTTGAAGGAGGGAAATTATAGATATCCAAGAATAATTTGGTATAAATAAATGTTACCCAATACATCTATCTTCTTTTTCCCATCGCACAGAACTATTTCACTCACTTTGTAATGTTTTGTGTCTTACCCATTCTTATTAGTATTAACACAAAGTATTCAACTGAAAAGGGTTCATCTGCTTCCTAGGTAGAACATTCAAAGAGAGTCATCACAATTTGATGTCTTTCATCTATTGATATTTTGAAGGAGGGAAATGCCAAATATCCAAGAACAATTTGGTACAAAGAAATGTTTTTGACACTCTTTTGAATAATTATTTCAGTTGCAAGCTGTCGAGAACAAAGGTTTCATTCGAAGAACAAATCTTGATATGTCCAATGCTTGTGTAAGCTAGAAATTTGAGAGGATTTACAGATTCAAGTTTATTTTCTAAGATACATTACTCCAATGTTTGAAAATGTTTCTCCAGATGCAATGACATTCTGATTCAGACACTCAATGATTCCTGAATGTCCAATCCTACCACATACCCCAGTAGTCCTCGATCCTTGGATATAGGGAGACACCGTTACTTGGCTTCCATTTATAACGATAGAGATATTTGTAAATTTGTGTTATGACCTCTAAATATGTATGAATTTCAAGTTCTTTAGAAATCAAATCACGCCCTTCACTAGGATTGATGACTACTCCTATCTTTTTGAAGGTTCTTTTGAAAGTATCCATGGGTTTATAAGAGAAGGAATTATAAATAAATGGAAGGTCACTAAGTCGTAGGCCAACTGACTTCCATTCAGAACTAAACAAGAAATATTCACTAGGAAATCGATAACCCCTTTGTGTTCTTAGCCATTCCCAAGTTGCTATGCTTATTTTGAACACTTCAGTAAGTTTTGTCAAATTTTCTATTCATTCCAGTAACAAAAGAGATTTATCTTTCTCAAGAGGAGAGGATAGTGTAGGCAATTCGGTTATGATCCTACACCTTTGCATTGGTATATTCTCAGTGTTTCTTCCATTTCCTTTGAGATTAATTTTTGTGTTGCGATGGTTAATTTTTTCCAGCCTTCCATTGGGTCATCATGGCTTGTATGATACTATACATGGAAAAATGAGAAACGTGAAATTTGTTTGTGTGAAATATATTCAAGAGAAAAGTATATGTGAACATTTGTTTAATATGTGAACAATATCCATTTCGATATTAAACAAGAGTGCAAGTCATATGTGGGGATAAACATGTTCCTAATATTTATATTCAAAAATAATATGCATGATACCTACTAGAAATATATGAGGTTTAGGGGTTAAAGCAGGTCTCTGGTTTAGTGTTAGGGTTTAGGGCTTAAGGTACATGGTTTAGGGTTTATCCATTTCGGGTTTAGGGTTTAGGGATTTAGGTTTACGGTATATGATTCGGGGTTTAAACAAGGTAGTTTTGGCTTAAGGTTCAAACAAACTCAATGATGGTTTAAGGTTTAGGGGTTAGAGACAATGGATTTAGGAAATATGGTTTAGGTTTAGGGCCTCAAGTTTTGTTTAATATTTAATTAGGTTTAGGGTTCATGGTTAAGGGTTTATGGCTCATGGTTTGAGGTTTAGAGTTTTTTGATTGTTTTAGGGCAATTTAAATGCTTAAAAGCTTTAGGTTGAATGATGAAATCATGAAAATTACCTATGGTTTAAGGTTTAGTGTTTAGGGTTTAGATCTCGGGATTATTTAGGGATTCTATAAAAATTTTTAGGGTTTAGGGTTTAGCATTTAGGGCTCATAAGGTTTTAGGGCTGTGACTAATGGAGTTTAGTGAGACTAGTTCCATAAGGTTTATGGTTTAGAGTTAGGGACCCTTTAATTTCTTTTAGGTATCATATTTACTATATTTAACATTTAGGGTTTAATTGAAATAATAATACATTAGAAAAAATCTTATCATAAAAAAAACTATCTCCTAAAGTGTGACTAAATATAAAAAATTTATTTAAAGTATAAGTTAATTTAAATAATAATACATGAACAACTTAAAAAAATAAATATGAACATCTATAAATGTCCATATAATGTCCATACTATAAGAACGCGTACGCGCTTTGCATTTTCACTTTTTCCAGGCCATGCCTCGAGGCTTGGATCCGGTTTGGATCCCCAAGCCTGAGGTATGGACTTGCATAAACATAATAAACATCATGTTTTTGCAGGAAAATGAAAATTTCCACTTCCTCCATGATAAATAAACATAAAACGATCGATTCATTTAAAAATATTATACCACAACGTAGAGCAGAGTTTCTTTTTCTAAAAATATATTTTTTCAAAATTTTGAAGTAATATAAGGTTTCCATATTATTTATTTTCTAATTATGCCTTTTTATAGCTATTTTTGAAGTTTAAACATGTCTATCTTTTATTGTGTATCTTTTGTTTGGCTCATCAAAATTGGAAAAAAATATACTAGCCCAAACTAGGCCTAATTCTATACATATTAAAAAAAAATCTAATTTTTGATATTTTTGAGGTAGTTAGGGGGGGGGCACGATCGGAGCTCCGTTATGTTTTTAAATTTAAAATTTATACATAAAAAAAAAAAAAATACTCACTAAAAAAATCTAAAAAAAATAGCCCAAACTACATACTCCTAGCTATCTTTCTACCAAAGGGTTTTTAAAAATACTAAATGGTGCTCAAAAAATGGGGGCACGAAAGTCACTCTATTATCATTTTTAAAAACAATAGGAGCTCCTGTTGGTATTTTAGTTATTTGACCCACTTAAACTTATCCGTTTTCAATAAAATTTAGTACCTTATAAAGTAGACTCAAAATTATACGATTCATGTTTATACAACATCTTCTAATTTTGAGTGTAACTATTTCAAAAAAATTATGCAAGTTGAAGTTTTTTATTTTTTAGAAAAATGCGTCCACTTAAGACCCCCTTTTGGCCCCCCAAATTGGTGCACTTACCCTTCTGTAATATCCTCCACACACAAGGAAAGATTTTGGAATTGATGGACATACTCCTTTACTAAACTTGTTTGCTTTAACTTTTCTAATTGGCTGAAAGTAATTCTTTGACACACTAGAACTATAGTGTAATTGAATCTCTTCAGTGAAAACTGTCCATGTGACACTTAGACCATTCTTTTACCTTTGAGAACATAACCAATGATACCAGAAAAATTGGTCAGGTTCTAAATATAAGGATGTCATGGTCACCTTTTGTCTTGATGGGATCTGATGGAGATCAAATAAATTCTCCATTTGGGTAATCCAATTGAGCGGATCCTTTCCATCGAATTTATGCATTTCCACTTTTGGAATAATGCCCCGCCATTGGTGAGGATATCCACCTAAATGTGTAAAGGATCCTCCTTGATTGGAGTGATTTGGACATGTGTGAGTATTACTAGAGGAACCCATATGATTGGAATTGGGATTTGTGTTTGAAATAGAAAGAAATAACTCTTGCTTCATTGATTGAAAATCCATCTGAAGTTCACCCCTAAGGCTACCTTTCAGATGAAGAAGCTCATTATTGAGGTCATCCTTACCATATTATTTACCCTTTCTTGAAGTTGGATGAATACCTCAGATACTCCCAAACCATAAGATTCTAAATCCATATCTTCCTTATTTGGGGTCTTTTTGGAGTTTCTTGACCTTTCCCTTGGCCTCGAGTTGATCTACTAGTCATGATGTATGTTTTGGGACTCGAGTAGACAGACAAGGACAAAAATTTAGGGTTTGTGGTTTTGTAATTTTACTCGCCGAATAGAGGAAATTATAAAGAAGAAACCCTAGATAATTTTTGGAAAACTTTCCAAAAATGTAAGAAACTTATAAAAATTCCAAAAATATACCCTCGATATCCAAATTATAAAAAAAAACATAAAACCAATATAAATTTTGTAAAACAAGTCAAAAATGCTTGAAATTTGGAGAGAGCTTACTTAATGGATTTTGCCACACCAAAAAAATTGTAAAAAAAATTCGCTACCAATTTTGAGATATATCTAAACCTTCACAGTTAGATTTTGACGCAACATTGGCCGAGATCGCTCGATACCAATTGTAATGAAATTACTTGTATAAATCTGATTATCAACAACAAAAGAACACCAAAGAACACAAGATTGCAGATAAATAATCTCAATATGCAAGTAAAATAACTTAGCCACTTCGAGGGGGCAACCTCCAAACCAAACAATAAGACTCAAATTCTCAATATGATGATTAACTACTCCTCACTACTAACTATATAGACCAATCCTATGTTATGGTCAACACCAAGGCTAACGTACTAAACATATGAAAGCATACATGAATAACATAGGACAAGAAGAGTGATTATGTAGGCCACAAGTTGGCATTACATATCTAATATAAGTTATAAGAATAAGGGCATAACAAGGTTCTTGATCCTCATTTCCCATTCTATGGGAGAATCGAAACCCTTATGCACATTTTCTTGTTTTTCAAAGAACTCAAACCATTTGGGATTGGATTCATGAATTCTTTCAACCGTTTTGGTTGGAACCCTTCTTTTGTCAATACATCTTATTAGGGGGTTGGCTCAGTTTTTCAATTTCCTTCACCCAAGTATGGCATGCTTTTAGAGTGGAAACCCTTTTCTTCATTTGGAAAGAGAGAAATTCAACTCGTTTTGCTCATTTAGTTGCAGATTACGATCTTTTGGATTTTAACAAAGTGATGATTATGTCTATTTTTTTTTATAAAATCAAGTACAAGCTTGGAAAGTGGCACTTGAAGTTAGCCACCTCCATCCATTTACACTTTTTCTCAATTTTTACCACCCTTTTTCATCAGGATCCCTCTCTAAGGGATCGAGACCATCGACATAGTCTCTCTCATTGCTTTGTTTGTATAAGCTGTTATGGGTGGGGATCACTTATTATTTGGCATCACATCATGCTTCTTCCATCAATACTAGCAAGTTACCTTGGCATACATTGGCCATTTTACTACCCTTGGGGTCAAAAAATCATATTAAGAACAAAACGAGGGCACCGACACTGTGGCTAATAGTTGGGAGCCTATTCTTGATGCGCAAGACCTTCCAGCAGTAGCAGAGGACAATCTCGATGATATATATCCTTTTCCTTTGATTTTTTTGCGACTTGAACTTAATGTTATGACTTTACAACTAGTTTTTTTCTTGCGACATTTTTTTTTGTTTCCCATGCCTTTAGGTGAGTTTGAACTAGAGGTGTGCTTCCATATCGCCTACTTTTTTTTTTTTTGTGAATAGTTGTGCTATCATATTTATTGGTAATATAGGAACTATTTCTTCAAAACTAATTACGTAATAATGTCCTATTAACTACTCTGCTTAATTAATTTCCATATAAATTACTTAAAGTTTAGTATAATATCCAATGATTTAAGGTATCCACAATCAATGAAATTTACCAAGAAAGGATTTTAAATAGACCTATGAAATTAACATTTTGGGACTCTGATTCATCATCAAATTGAAATCATGTGCTTTTATACAGATTTAAAGCTCCATTATTTTTATATAATAATATGTATGCAAAAGATTCCATCTGGGACAAACTTAAATGAGGAAATTAATTTAATTTTCCTAATTGATGAACTAGTAGCTATTAAAACTAGCCATTATAATTAGTCCAAGAACTATAGATAAATTAATTAATTACAACACAATATTAAATTAATTAACAAGGTATGATAATTATTTGTCTAATTGATGAACTATGTGTTTCTCTCTAAGGTTGATGGATTTTCATAAATGACTCAAGCTTATACCCTAATATCTTTTCAAATTGCTTGGATGTTTTGTAATCTCCGCTATCTCTATGATGCCATTTGAGATAATGATATTCTTTTACTATGAATTTTTATTTTCAATGAAAATGTGGTGTTTAGTCATGACAAAGAGTTAGTCAATGTCAAATTTCCAACCATGCTGAAGTTGAACATCCATGTCATATTTTTTATTAATGTTTGTATTTTTTTCCAATTCCTCCTCTGTAAGGATAAGATTTGTTTGTCAATAAATGAAAATGACACATTTAAAAGAAACATAAATATATTGTTACATGTGGACCCTAAATGCACCAATAACGATATTCATGTTGATTAAAGATCATCTACAAAACATGTCCATTCATACACCAACATTTTCAATCAAGTTTGTGCTTGAAGGTTTCACCCAAAGCTCAAAGATAACATTAAACACTTTATTATAGAGATAATTTCAAGGATTAGATGCAATACTAGTATAATAACATGAACGACAAGATAGATGAATGAGATCTAACCTTAGTATTCAAAAAATTCATGCGAAAAAATATTTTAACCCTACATAACACAAAGTTACAAGAACACATTCATTTCATTGAGCATAAGTAGTTATTTTACAATTCTAAAATTACAAAAAACATATTCTAAGATTTAAGATCATATTTTATAACTCTTGTTTAATGAAATTACTTAGATAGATCCAAATATCAACAACAATATAACACCAAAGAACACCAATAATGATAACAATATGCAAGTAGAATAACTTACCCACTTCAAGGGGGAAACCTCCAAACCATACAATAAGACTTAAGTGCTCAATATGATGATCATATACTAGATTCTCACTCATATATATACCCTACTATGTTATGTAAATCACCAAGGCCAACCTACTAAGCATATGAAATCATAAATGAATGTGATATGCCATGATAAGAGACCATGTTAGCCACAAATTATCCATCCATATATTGATATATGACCTAAGATTAAAGGTATAGTATGCCCTTCCCCTTCAAAGACACATCATCCCCAATGTTGGTAATCTATAGATGTTGTTTCCGAAATGCTTTATCTTCCATGTTGCATCTTCAATGTCCAAATTATTCTACTTGATTAGATACTTGGTAATGATCCTTGTCCTCAACTTCTTAGTGCATGTTTTTAGATTCGTTCAACCTCGAAGATGATGTGTTCCTCCTCATCAAGATTTGGTAATATTTATTGAGAAGACACCTTTTGCCTAATGATCTTCTTTAAGAAAGAAACATAGAAAATTGGATGTATTTTAGTTGATTGAGGAAGCTCTAGTTTATATGCCACACTCCAATTTTTTTGAACACTTGATAAGAGCCATATTATTTAGGTGAAAGCTTGTTATGTTTTGTTTGTTGTTTTAAATATAGTTTCCTATATGGCTACAATCATACAAAAGAAAAGTCTCTAAATTCAAATTTTCTCTCCTTACGATGTTGATCAAATTATTGCTTCATGTAATTTTTTTCCATTATCAAATTATCTTTAAGGATAGAGAGCACCTCTTGTTGGTGTTGAATGTGTGCTTACAATAATATTTGTTTAGGACAAACCCTTAAGTTATAGGTAAGGGATGGTGGATGGTAACCATAAAATTCTAAGAATGGGGACATTTTGGACAAGGTATGAAAAGCAATGTTATACCACCATTTTACAAGAGGTAGAGCCACTTAACCCATCTCTTCATCTTATCTAAAGAAAATCATCATATTTAACCCTTCAAACATTTTTTACTACCTTAGTATTTCCATCATACTGGGATGATATGATGAATTATGAGTCAATTAAGTAACCAAACATGAGAATAAATCAGTCCAAAAATTGTGAGTAAATTTAAGATCACGATCACTTACTATAATATTGGGTGTTCCATGTAGTTTCTAAATTGTATCCATAACATATATGAAAATCAAATTTGTAAATGAATGTGACAAGGAAAAAAATGAGAACATTTGGTGAGTCTATTCACAAGTACCATAATTACACTTTAATATTGGGTGTTCCATGTAGTTTCTGAATTGTATCCATAACATATATGACAATCAAATTTGTAAAGGTATGTGATAAGGAACAAAAATGAGAACATTTGGTGAGTCTATTCACAAGTACCATAATTACACTTTCTCCTTCCAATTCAACAATCCTATGATGAAACCCATGAAAACCTCTACCCACCACTCACTAAGAATAAAAAGAGGCTATAAAATTCCTGTAGACTTAATAGTTTCTCTCTTCTAACAATGACACACCAATAATTCTATTATAAATTAATGGACATCCCCTTTCAACCCTTCCTAGAATAACTCTTGCTTAATTCTGTGATAAGTTTTATGGAACATAGAATGACCACTTGTAGTGTTAGAAAAAACTAGTTCTGAATATGAGAAAACAAGAAAATCTATTATCCCATGCTAATCCTTTCAAAAAATACCTCAGATTGAGAAGTAGATGGAAAGGGGGAGAGATTCAATACCTACACTTACCAAGAAGATGCAACGATCCTCCTTTTTTGTGCTCGATTTTCTCTTGATTGATTGTTGATTTGCTTCAAATTTTGTTGGAGTCACTTGGGCATCATATCCCCTTGATTTCCTTGGATTGCTTGATGAAGGAATATTTATTGATAGATTGGATTGGAGATGGATTGAAGATTGTGGATGATTGATGAAACAAAATGGAAGAGATTTTTAAACTAAATTTCTCTCATTGAGTAAGAGAGATCAATTTATAGTTTGTGTGAGAGGAAATCGAGGGTGAAGATCCATCCAAGTAGGATAAGGATCAATGGTTTTGATTGCATGAGATGAATTGAGGATTATATAATGGAGGATTCTAGAATTTGAATTCAAAATTCATGGAGGGAAGAATATTCCATTGAATTAAAAATTCAATGGAAGGAGAAGTTTAGAGAGGCTTTTAGAAATAGAAGCCTCTAGATTTAGAGGTGGGAGGATGTGATTAAGATTAGAATTAGATTAGGTTAAATAAATATGATTAGGGGTGTGATTACATGGAAAGGATAGGTGTAGGTAGGTGTAGAGTAGGTGGGTAGGTGGGTGTAGGAATATTAAATTCCTAGAAAATGATAATAAGGATAAAGATAGGATAATATGATATAATGATGAATTAAAAGGCATTCATGATAAGATGGGATAAATGATGAAAATAATTAGGATAATTTGGTAAAAGGGATTAGTAATAGTTAATATTGCGATTAATTATTATAGATGATGTTAGGATATTTGTGGGACAAATTAATCGTAATTAATTATGTCGACATTTTAGATGTCTACATTTTTCCCCTCTTTGAATGGTTATTGCAGAGCAATGATTGTTCAAAGAAAAATAAGAGAAAATATTAGGATGGTGATATGATGTTGCCTCAAGGGGTTAGGCGGGGAGGAACGATTCGAGTAACATGAAAAGAGGAGATGCCTAAGTTAGTATATGAGAGAGGATTAGAGGATGAGAAGATTGAGGATTACAGAGAGGATAGAGGATTATAGGATTAGAAGATTGATTGAAGGGGTTGGATCATAGATGCCCTAGTCGAGGAGTTGAGATTAAGGATATTAGATTTGAGGACTAGAGATTAGAAGGATTGTTGATGAGGATGTAAGATGAGAGGATAGAAGATAAGAGAGAGGACTAGAGGAGTATGAGATTAGATGATTAGGAAATATTGGGATTTTGGAGAAGAGGATGCCCCAATAAATGATGTATGACAAGGGTGAAAGGATTAGTGGATTAAAAGATGCCCCAGTCAAGGGGTGAGGTTTTTAGGATTTTGGAGTATAGGATGCCTAGTCAAGGGGTTAAGATTGAAGATTTGAGATTTAGATTTGAGGATGCTGTATTTGAAGATGTTAGATTTGAGGATGTTGGAGTTGAGGATGTTACATTTGAGGATTGACTGAATAATAAGATAGGATATTGGTGTATAGGATGTTGGATTTGGAGGATTAGATGATTGAGAAGTTTTGGATGAGAGAACAAGGATTCATTTTTGGATCGATTTGGATGATGAGATATTGATGAGGAGAGGATTGGGATGATGATTGATGAAGCAATGAGAAATAATGTTTGAGTTTGATTGATAAGAGGATGTTAGAAGATGCCCCATCCAAGGGGTGAGGATTTTGGATGTTGGATGTGAGATGATACGATTTGGATGTGGTTATTAATTGATTGATTGGATAGGAGGATGAGGATATTAGATAGTTAGATGATGATGAGGGTTAGGTGTGGATGATGATGAGGTTAGTAGTGGATGATGAAAATAAAAAATAGACTAAGGTATAAATACCATGATGACTGATTTGCCAAATTCCCTTGTCCTCATATCATCGGACATATTAAAAAAATATGGTCCTCATATCATTGGACCACGCAAAAGAAAAAGAAACAAAAGGGGCCTCATATCATTGGACGAATGCAAATGCAGACAAGTAAGAAAACACATGCAATAAAAAGAACACATATTGCATTTTTGTAAATTTTTGATCTTTATGTGGATTGTTTTTAATGTTTTGAATGTTTTTTGATTTTTGGTTTTTCTAATTTTGGATGTTTATATTGTTTGATGTTGGATGTGGAGATTTTTTATTTGTGATGGGGGGGAATGGTTGAGATTACGTAAGATGAAAGGATTCACGATGGGATATCTCATAGGGGGATCATAAGGACTATAAAGTGGGATACAATTTTTTATTATAAGTCCAAAAACATGTTTGGGTAGGATGAAAGGGAAAGATTGAGGGAAATTGGATAGGATAGGGATTGATTGATAGGTTAGGATTAGATGAGAGTGGGATGGGAGATAGATAGATAGGATTAGGGATGTAGTATATGATAAGATGGGGATATGGAAGATGATAAGAGATGCCCCCAAGTATAGGGGGACGGATTGAGGGATAAATGTGGTGTGACCCCAAGTGTAAAGTAGGGTTTCCAGTGTGGATGGATGGATGGGTTCTATTTTCCCCTAGGTGTAGGGTAGAATGGGAAGTGAGGGGCATACAAAATGGATGATGCCCCTAGCAGATGGTAGTAAGGCTTCCCATAGTCATGATGATGACAACTAAAAAAGAACACACGAGAGGATTGGATGAAAAGGAAAGGATCATCGTATGCCCATAGATGTTCAATTAAGGGAAAAAGGATGTGTATGTGATGGATGGAAGGAAAATAACATCAATGATGAAAAAAAGATGAGCCTAATGACACATGTTGTAAGGCAAGAGTTAGACTAAAATAGAAGTGTGACAAAGGTCTAAACAATACTTGGTAACATGTGAGCCCTATAACTCTATAAGATAAAAGTGTGTGTGATTGTGATATTGGGATTGATTTTTAGGTTTGGGATTTGGTGCCTTAGGAGTCACGTTAGATATTTTAGGATTAGGGGATGATGAAGATGAAATAGGATTATAGGATATGATAGTGTTAGGTTTAGGTGATGAAGGGGGTAAGATAGGATTAGGTGTGGATGAAGATGATGAGGGTGGTGTAGGATCCACATTAGATGGTTTAATATTGGGGGTAGAAGGGGATGAGGGTGACTTAGGAGTCACAATGGATGAGATAGTTTTGAAAAGTTTGGGATTAGGTGATGGAGGGGATGAAATAGGCTTAGAGGTTGAATTTGATGGTGGATTAGGGGATGTGGGACTATTTAGGAGAAATTCCATAGGATCAGATTAGGGATGATGAAGATCATGATGATGAGATGTGGGGGAATGAAAATTTTGGGTTAATTTGTTGGCATTATTGTGGATATGTGAATGGGACTCAATCATAGGTTTTATGATGATTGGATTTAAATGTTGAGATTTTTCATGGTGGTGGATTATCCACATGAGTTTTGATGGGAGGAAGGTGTAGGTCATGATGATTGATAGGGGATTTGGAGGTTAAAATTTGGGATGGTTGTGTGGGCTTGGGATTGGTGACTAGATTAACAAGGACATAAAGGAGGTCCTCTTGGTCTAGGTCAAAGTTAGTGAGGTAGTTAAAGTTGATGTAATTGGATTGTGGGGATAGTGTTTTATCTTTATTAGGTCGGGGTGTGGTTTGAGATGATTTGGGTTCCTCAACGAGGAAGTCAATTGGGTGAGGGGTAGGAATCTAGGAAGGGGAAATTTGAATGGGGTTGGTTCGGAGATGATGGTTTAGGAGGTGATTGGTTGATACATGATTTAAGATCAAATATTTTTAATTGAGTTATTGGATGGTTTTTAGGATCTTAGGAATAACATGGGATGGTTGATTTGGATGGAGAGGAGGGGATTTGTTGAGATAGGATGTGATATTTGAGATTTTTTATTAAGGTATTGGATAATATGTGGGATTTCATGATCAAGTGAGATAGATGACTTTGATGGGCATGGGATGATGGGATAGATTGGTTGATGGATTTACAAATTAGGTAGGGGTTTAGATGTTGGTTTGGAGGGGATGGGGATAGAGGATCAAAGGCCATGATTTGATAGGATGTGCAGGTGCTTAGATTTGGATTAGGTGGTTGATTAAGGATGGTGATGGGATTTATATTGGGATTGTTTGATTAAGGATGGTTGATTATGATGATGTTTGATTGATTAAAATTTTAAGGTGATATGATGGTTAAGGGTGTTTAAAAGCAAGAAAAAAACATGCAACACACACCCTAACTAGTCAAGTGGGATTATAATCAAGATATAGCCCACTTTTAATACCACACACCGATGATGGTGCCAAAACTAGATCTCCACCTATGTTTCAATGTGGGGTCGACTAGTGAGTGATCTTAGGGAGTGCAAAATCCTTGCATTGTAGCTCGATATGTGGCCACTAAGCTAGGATATATAGGATTACTAAAGGAGTCCCTTATATACCTTGCATTACATGGGGCCCAAATCATGTTGCAAGGATTTGTTTAAGGACTAGTTATTGGGATGTGGAAGCCCCTCACTTCACACCATTCTTAAACCAAGCAAGCGCTTAGCCAATAATGACATATGTCTAAGAATTTATATACCTCACCATAAAACAATGTGTGTTTGTGTGCTTGGAGTTGAATTCCACATTCATGAGACCCTAGGACTATGGAAAGTGCGTGGATATCACTTCCATGTCACATTGCCTCTACAAAAGAAAAATGGGAAGGATATCCAATTTTGATCCTCAAGATCGTCCTTAGATGCGCAGAGAGAGAGAATACAATTTTACCTTCGGATGAACAAGCAATAATATAAAAACACAAGAATGATAATGGATGCAAGATAATAATAAAAATTAATGATAAAGCTTATATGATGGGGTCTTCAAGAGAAGGCCCTACAAGACAAAGGTTAGTAGTTTGATGATAACCCCAATTTTCTTTGACCGATTGTGTTGTAATACAAGAGGATTAGTAGTTTTAAAGAATCCTAAAATCACAAAAAGGTTAGATTAAACAAGATAAATGTCAAAATGGATGAAATATCCCCTTGTCTCGTAATAAATCTACAAAAATAGAATGTTGGAACCTATAAACAACCACCAAGAAACTTGAAAACAGAGTTAGGTTGTTAGTTATAAGAAAAAAATGTGATTAAAAAAGGTGTTATTTCGTGTCATAGGTGCCAAAGTAGTACAAAGGTGCTGAAATAGAGCATATGCACCACTATAGGGAAAGGCACCATTTTGTGCAACATAGGCGCTGATGTATGACAAAGGGATGAAAATGGTAAAAAACTGGTAAAAAATAGAGTTTCACTGTTAAAAAAAAGGCACTGAAACACACAACATAGGCCTCAAAGAGTGAAATAGGTACTAAAACAAGGCACATGTGCTATTCTATGCAACATAGGTGCCAATACACAGAGTTAAAGGCACAATTTCATGTTGGGAATATCATTTAAGCCTGAAATTTCAATTTTTGAAGGTGTAAACAATAGTGAATCTTTGATAACTTGTTCTAGGGATAAAATAGATTTGAAAATAACAAAAAGTGGGGGGTAAGCCCCATGGTCAGCATAAGAAATGTAGTGTTAGAAAAAACTAGTTGTGAATATGAGAAAACAAGTAAATCTATTCTCTTATGCTAATCATTTCAAACAATACCTCGAGATTGAGCAATATATGGAAAGAGGGAGATATTGAATACATGCACTTACCAAGAAGATGCAATGTTCCTCCTTTGTTATGTTGGATGTTCCCTTGATTGATCATTGATTTTCTTCAAATTTTGATGGAGTCACTTGGGCAACACCTCCCCTTGATTTCCTTGGATAACTTGATGAAGGATGAAGGATTGATAGATTGGATTGGAGATGGATTGAAGATTATGGATGATTGATGAACAAAAATGATAGAGATTTGTTATAGATTTAATTTATAGTTTGTGTGAGAGGAAATGGAGGGTGAAGATCCATCCAAGTAGGATAAGGATCAATGGTTGTTGTTGCATGAGAGGATTATATGATTATATAATTTGAATTTATAATTCATGGAGGGAAGAATCCTCCATTGAATTAAAAATTCAATGGAAGGAGGATTTTTAATGAGACTTCTAGAAATAAAATCCTCTAGATTTAGAGATGGGTGGATCTGATTAAGATTAGCATTAGATTAGGTTAAATAAATGTGATTAGGGGTATGATTACATGGAAAGGATAGGTGTAGGTAGGTGTAGAGTATATGGGTAGGTGGGTGGAGGATTATTAAATTCCTAGAAAATGATAATAAGGATTAAGATATGATAATATGATATAATGATGAATTAAAAGGAATTAATGATAAAATGGGATATTAGATAAATGATGAAAAAAATTAAGATAAAGGGTATAATGTGGTAAAAGGGATTAATAATAATTAATCTTGTTATTAATTACTATAGATAATGTTAGGTTATCTATGAGAAAAAATAATTGTAATTAATTATGTCAACATTTTAGATGTTTACACCACCCACTAGAGAAGCACGGAGCTTTGAGAGATCCTAAATTTCAACACTAAAGTTATTGCAAAAGTACATCTAATCCTTATACCAAAATGCATCCCACTTATATACAATGTTTTCTAAAATTCTTGGATTGTGTTGGAGATTATAAATAATATTGTGGGTATCGGTCATTTAACCATTCTCATATTTTCTCATCTACCCAATCTTCATGTCATATGGAAATTTTATATAAAAATGATTTTTGGACTAATGTCTCTTAGATAGAGCATCAACTACCATAATTTATTTTCCTTCTTGTAAATGATCTCAAATTCATATCCCAACATATTTGTGATCCATTTCAGTTGCTCTTTGGGTAATATATGTTTCTCTAAGAAGTATTTCAATTTTTCATGATCTTTTTTTACCTTTAAGTGACGATCCATGGAATACAATCTCCACTATTTGAATAAATGAAGAATATGCATCATTTCCTTCTCATAAGTTTTTTTGATAGGTTTTTAAGTTGGAGTTGATGAATATAAAATGCAATGGAGTATCACTCTTGCATAAGTACCTCACCTATGCTACACCATGAAACATCATATTAAAAATTGAAGGTATTGGAGAAATATGGTGTAATAAAAATATAGTAGTACACATGGCATTATTCAATGAATCAAATGCCCATGTTGTTTCATCATTCCAATGAAAAGAGTCCTTCTCAATAAAATTGTGGGTGGTGCTATAATTATATCTTACTTATTCACAAATATGTGATAATAACTTGTAAGACCTAAGAATGCCTTGAGTTTTTTGAGGGTTTTAGGAATATTCCGCTCTACAATGGCTTGGATCTTATGAGGATCCAATTTTACACCTTCATGAAATAGGATGTGACCCAAGAATTCTACCTCCTTCACTCTAGAAGTACACTTGGAGGGCTTGACATAAAGGTGTCATTGTTCAAGAGTGTCCAAAACCTTATTGACATGATGAAAATGTTCCTCCCAAGTTTTTTGTAGATTAATATACCACCAAAGAATACCTGGACAATATTTCATAGAAATGGATGAAAGATTGAATTCATCAAACTCGGAATGTAGATGGTGCATTTGTAAGGCCAAAACATATTGTTAGGGATTAATATTGGCCCTCGTATTTCCTAAATGATATTTTATGAATATATTCATCATGAATTCTAACTTGATGATATCCCGATCAAATATCTAATTTTGTAAAATAAACAACACTATACAACTTGATGGACAATGTGTGTTTGTGTTGTCATTATTGTCAACCCCATTGATGAAAAAGGGTTCCATGATGTAGTATGAGTCTATTTTAGTGTCATGATGTAGTATGAGTCTCTTTTAGGTGTCAAACATGAAGGTTGATTGGTAGTGTCAAGTTTTGGTGAGTTCAGTGTTGTTCTGGTGCATGGTCTAGTGAACTGAGTCCTCTTGAGGTGATTTGTTGATTTCATGAGGTAAAATATGGATGGTATGATATGTCATGAGTACTTACAAGTTTAATTTGGGTCAAAAAGGTCAGTTCAAGGGTTTTCATGGTTGATTTAGTTCATTCCAGGCTTGTTTCTATCCCTTGAGCATGCGATAAGATAAGGAGGTATCAAATTTGGACCTGATTATTTTCCAATCATGGTTATAACATGGTGGAAGTTTACTTGAGGTATATGATGACTTTTAGGTCATAATTCATAGGTTAGATGAATATTTGAAGTTCTTGGGAAGAAAATAGTCAGAAATAAACAAGAAAAAAAATCATAAATGATATTGAATAGAGAGTTTCATGTTAGGATTATGGAGCTGAATTGCTTCACAGATAACATGATTTACACCTTGTTGGTTTACACAATAACTGACACTAGTTCAGGTAACCGGCACCAGTTACCTATGTGAAATTTTATATTTAACTCACAAGAATTAGATCTAACTTTGTTATAAAGTTGATCTAAAGGTTGTAAATGCATATCTAAGTTTCCCTAAGTTTTTATATGCCTATATAAGCATGAAAGCTAGGGTTAGAAGGTTAATGAAGAGAATGATTGAGTTAGATCCTTGATTCTCCTAGATTGAGAGGATGAAGAAGAAGAGAAAGAAAGAACAAGTTACATGAAGGCATAGCTTCCATGGAGAGAAGTTGGATAGAAATAAATAACAGGTATAACTATGGCAAGTACATCTCAATGGTGAGAAGAGGGTAACATATTCTACTGTATTTCCTTTTTATAGTTATTGTCTTATTGTAATGGCTTGCATAGTATGCAAATCACATAGAGTTTCTTCTTGTAGATCCACATGTTGGTGAGATCTTGTATTGTAGATCCATGAGATCATGATGTATTGTTGATCCATGTAGATATAGTCTTATATTGTTAGATCCACATGTTGTTGTGAGATATTATATGTTGCGTTGTGGATCCTATTTTCATGTGTGAAAGTGTTGAAGACTGTACACTAAGAGTAATGTAAAATTTCCACAGTTGTCTCGCCGGGGTTTGGGGTCGGGCTGGCATGCCCTGGACCCCTGATTTTTTTGGGCCTCGAAACAAAACATGCCTGATATACGAGGAAACATGCTTTTCTCACATGGGAAAGATTTTTGACCCATAGGTTTATGGGACAATTTTGGCCCATGATTTTGATACCCATAGTTTTGTAAAACTGCTTAAGCAGTTGTCTACTTATGTGATTTTGTGCATATGGTATGTATTATGTAACATTGTAGATGTGTCTGAATTTGGGTGTGAATTATGTAGAGTTTGTTGGGAATAGATCCAAATAGATTTGGGTATTGTATTGAGAGAGTGGTGGCTTGTAATAAAATATGAGCAAGTGATTCTTGGTGGACGTAGCCCAAATTGGGTGAACCACGTTAAATATTGTCTCTTTGTGTTGTGTTATTTTTATTCTGCACTTTTATTTCAGATATGTAATATTTACTACATATTAGTTCCTATTGTTGCGTTTTTGTGAGGGATTGTTCCACATATTTTATCCCTGATTTCCTAACAATTTATATCAGAGCCTGGTTTGGTTTGCTAAAGTGTTGAATCATAGAGAAAGTTTTATCTTGAGTGGGAGCTATGGTAGATGATGGAAGATCAAGGGTTGAAAATTCAATGGGAAAAATTTCAGGATTTGGAAGATGTAGATGAAAGATTACCTTTATCAGAAGGATATTTATATTCCATTGTCTGAGAAGTGAAAAAACCCTCGAGCATGACGAATGTGGAATGAGATTTGTTGGGTAGGAAGGCACTTGGGACAATCAGATTGTGTCTTGCATCTTTGATATTATTTAATGTTTTAAAGGAAAATACTACAAAAGAACTGATGGATGCATTAGGAAGTGTATGAAAAACCCTCTACCTCTAACAAGATATATTTAATGAAAAAGTTGTTTAATATGAAGATGTCTGAGAATGGTTTGGTAGTAAATCATTTAAATGATTTTAATATGGTTGTAAATATGCTAGCTTTGGTTACAATAGAATTTGATGAAGAAGTTAGGGCTTTATTAATTTTGTGCTCTTTACCTAAGAGTTGGAATAACCTGGTAATGGCGGTAAGCAACTCGGTTCTAGCTAATTAAAATTTAAAGTTTGAGGATGTTGTAGGGGTGATTCTAAGTGAGGAAATGTGAAGAAAAATCTCTAGGGAATATTCTACTTCATGGAATGATTTGACAGTGGAAACTAAAGGGAGATAGAAGAATAAAGGAAGCCGTGGAAAATCGAAGGATCGAGAAAGGTCAAAATCTAAAAGAAAGATAGTATGTTAGCACTGTGGAAAGTCTGGGCATGCAAAGAAGGACTGTTGGGATCTTTGGGATAAGAAGAAACAACAGGAAAAAAACAAGGAGGAAAATGTGGCAATGGGTAATGTATGTCAGGATGCTTTGATTCTTTCTTTGCACAATATTGTTGAATCTTGGGTTTTAGATTTGGGGGCTTCTTTCCATGATACTCCACATAGGCATTATTTTGTTGATTACATTCAAGGGGATTTTGGGCATGTTTTTCTTAGTGATGATGAGCCTTGCAGTATAATTGGAAAAAGATATGTTTGGGTTAAGATGCAGAATGGGAATACATGGCTATTGAAGGATGTCAGACATGTGCCTACTTTAAAACAAAATCTAATATCGATGGGAAAGTTGGGAAGTGATGGTTTTACTTGTGATATTTATAGTGTTACCAAGGGTCTCTTGTTGTATAAGAAGGTTAAACCTTGTATTTAACCACTTATAACAGTAATGTTTGTAATCATTTGGATTTAGAAGTAGATACAACATTGTGGCACTATAGGCTTGGTCATATGAGCCATAAGGGCATGGAGATCATAAAGAAGGATTTTCCTAGATATACAGAAATAAGTTTGGAGTTTTGTGAGGGCTACATATATAGGAAACAAAAGCGAGTAAGGTTTCTCAAGGTTGGACCTACAAAGAAGAGATTAAGTTAGAGCCGGTGCATTCGATGTGTGGGGTCCGTCTCGTATCATCTCTTGGGGGTTCAAGTTATTATGTTACTTTTATTGATGATACAATAAGGAAAGTTTGGGTTTATTTTATTAGAAACAAATATGATGTATTTGACACTTTTGTTAAATGGGAAGCCTTGGTAAAGAATAAAACATGTCTTACGCTAAAATGTATTAGGTCGAATAATGGAGGGAGTATTACAACAATGAATTTGATGATTACTATTCTAAGAATGGAATCCATAGAAAAAGATGGTTCTAGAAACTCCATAGCAGAATGGGGTGTCGAAAAGGATGAACAAAAAATAATGAAAGTACATTTTTCTGATTTAGCCTCTTTATTTTTGGGAAGAAGTGGTGAGCACAGCTGTGTTCTTGATAAAGGAGGACCCTCAAGTGCCTTGGATGGAGGCATACTTGAGGAGGATTAGCATGGTAAGAAAGTTGATTATTCATTTCTTAAAGTCTTTAGATGTGAGGTGTTTGTCCATATAGAAAAGGATGATAGGACCAAGCTAGAGGCTAAATTAGAAAAATGTACTTTCATTGGTTATGGTGTTGATGAATTTAGATATAAATGTTGGAGTATTAAGGACAAGAAAATCATTTGATCTAGGGATGTGGTCTTTAATGAGAAAGTCCTGTATAAGCACAAGTTTAAGGAAAACTAGGAAGAATCCAAGAAAGAATATGCAGCGGTAGAGGATCTTCCAGATGGGAAAGTGACAAATGAATCAGTTCAAGAACCTCCTCAACATGAATCCGAAACTCCTATATTGAGGAGTTCTTCCAGGGTAAGAAGAGAACCTGAACATTTTTCTCCTTCTCTTTCTTATTTATTACTCACTGACAATGGAGAGCCATAGAGCTTTGATGAAGCAATGCAGGTAGATGCCAGGAAGAAGTGAGAGCAAGCCATGGATGAGGAACATCAGGCTCTCATGGAGAACTAGACATGGGATTTGGTAAAGCTACTTCAAGGAAAAAGAGCATTACAAAAGAAGTGGGTGTACAAAGTCAAAGAGGAAGAAGGAGGCAAGAAAAGATATAAGGCCCGATTGGTGGTCAAGGGGTTTGCACAGAAAAAAGGTATAGATTTTGATGAGATTTTTCTCCTATAGTAAAAATGACTTCGATTAGAAATGTTCTTGGAATAGTTGTAGAAAAAGACTTGCACTTAGATCAAATTGATGTAAAGACTACATTTCTCCATGGTGATTTGGAGGAGGATCTATATATGCAGCAGCCAGAGGGCTATGAGGTCAAAGGTAAAGAGGAGGTGGTGTGTAAACTGAAGAAGAGCTTGTATGGCTTGAAACAAGTTCCACATCAATGGTATAATAAATTTGATAGCTTCATGATGAAGCAAGGTTATATTAGATGCCATTATGACCATTGCATGTATAAAAATAAATTTGAGGATGACAGTTATATTATCCTATGTTTGTATGTGGATGACATGTTAGTTGCAAGTAAAAACATGTAGGAAATAAAAGTACTCAAGAAGAAGCTAAGTGAATCCTTTGCTATGAAGGATTTGGGGCAACCAAACAAATCCTTGGTATGAGGATATCTCGGGATAGGAAAGAATGGAAGCTGACTTTATCTCAGGAAGAGTACATTAAGAAGGTCATTGAGAGGTTTAATATGCAGGATACTAAACTGGTTGGGACTCCTTTGGCAAAACATTTCAAGTTATCAAAGGAGCATTGTCCCAAGATAGATCAAGAGATAAACTAGATGTCCAAGGTACCTTACTCATCAATAGTTGATAGTTTGATGTATGCCATGGTGTGTACTAGGCCTGATATTGCCCATGTAGTGGGAGCGATGAGTATATTTATGAGTGATCCAAGTAGAGATCATTGATAGGAAGTAAAGTGGATCCTTCGGTATTTGAGAGGGACCATGGGGATAGTTTTGTGCTACTGATGGATCAGGGACCACTTTGAGTGGTTATGTAGATTCAGATATGGATGGAGATGTAGAAAATATGAGGAGCACAAAAGGTTATATTTACACTATAGGTGGGACAACAGTGAGCTGGATTTCACGACTATAGAAGCTGGTGGCTTTGTCAACCACATAGGCTGAGTATGTTGCTGCCATAAAGGAAAGTAAAGAAATGATTTGGTTACAACAATTTCTTGAGGAGTTGGGGTATAAGCAGGAGGAAGGAAAGTTGCATAGTGATAGTCAGAGTGTTAGACATCTAGCTAAGAACTCGATTTCCACTCTAGAACAAAGCATATACAATTAACATACCATTTTATCAGGAAAAACTTTTGAGGATGAGAATTTCAAGCTGGAGAAGATTCATACCAGTCAGAATCCTATAGACATGATGACCAAGTTGGTCACAAGGGAAAAATTAAAGCTGTGTTCAACTTTGGTTGGTCTTCACGGAAACTAGTGAAGGGTTGAGAATATTGCTAAGAGGAAAACTAATTTCCAAGTGGGAGATTGTTAGGTTATGGAGCCTATTTTCATGTGTGAAAGTGTTGAAGATTGTACACTAAGAGTACTATACACGTTCGTGGGTGCAGCCCCCAATTATTTTTGGCCTCGAAACAAAATGTGCTCGATATACTAGGAAACATGCTTTTCTCATATGGGCAGGATTTCTGACCCATAGGTTTATGGGATAATTTTGGCCCATGGTTTTGATACCTAAAGTTTTGTAAAATTGCTTAAGCAATTGTCTACTTTTGTGATTTTGTGCATATGGTAGGTATTATGTAACATTGCAGATGTGTCTGCATTCGGGTGTGAATTCTTTAGAGTTTGTTGAGCATAGCTCCAAATAGATTTGGGTATTGTATTGAGAGAGTGGTGGCTTGTAATAAAATTTGAGAAAGTTATTCTTGGTGGACGTAGCCCAAATGGGGTGAACCATGTTAAATATTGTCTCTTTATGTTGTGTTATTTTTATTCTGCACTTTTATTTCAGATCTGTAATATTTTCTACATATTAGTTTCTATTGTTGCATTTCTGTGAGGGATTGTTCTGCATATTTTATCCCTTATTTCCTAACTTTGTATTCATAGATCCATGATATCATGTTGTATTATTGATACATGTAGATCTAGATAATGTAGAGGAGATTATCTTCATGTTTACATAGGTGATGCGGTGATGGAGATACATACTTACTTCTTGGTGTATAATCATGGTTGTAAATTGGTAGACCCATGTGAGAAGTATTCTTGTAGATCCATAAAGAACTTGGTAGCAGTTTAGAGATGCAATAGTTCATAGTTATGTGAGATCTGCTAGTGGTGGTTTGGAGACATAGTTGTAGTGAACTCATGGAAATCTGTTTAGAGATCTGGAGGAGGAGATACTCTTGGAGAGATGCATTGTACTCTTGTGAGAAGAGTTGGTTTTTACTCTTGTTCATTATATATATGATATCTCTATCTTTGGTGGACATATCCCACATTGGGTGAACCATAGTACATGCTGTGTTATGTGTGTGTACTTTGTTTTGATTTGGATTATTCTAGTTTATACTTCCACTACTGTAGATTTTGGGGAATTGTTTAGATCCTGTGTGCATGATTTTGTTTGTTATTAAATCATAACACTATTCCTATAGTCTTGAATTCCCAACAACTGGTATCAGAGCTTGGTTATTTTAGAGTAAGGTTTTGCTTCCTTATATTATTAGTGTACTGACAAGTGTATGAGAGTAGAGTTTATTTTACCTGATGTGAAAATCGTAGGAAGAGATTTAAATCTCAAGTGGAAGCTAGAAATGTGAGGTTGCTGGAGAATACGATGACCAATGTTGGTTAGGTGTAAACTGGCATCGGAAGAGTGATTGTGGTCGGTTATAGGGTGACCATGGTTGGTTACTAGGTAACCTAGTTTTAAATAGAAAATCACAGATTTGAAGAAATTAAGAGATATATGGAATGTGTCTTGGTTGCTGAGGTGTCCCTGGTTCTTGGAGGTAGAAACATGTTGGTCAGATTGTAGATTTGGGTTACAAAGATATGGCTTTATCTTGGTATTGCAGTGCTTGTATGCTTCTGTTGCATATGCATGATTTGGGATTATAGATTTGAGTATGAGAAAGAGGAACAATTATGCATCCTTGGTTCAGTTAGATGTGTATGCTTCAAGAGAGAGACAATAACATAAAATGAAGATGGGGCTTCCATCAGAGAAGCATGTTCTTTAGTTGAAGATGTGGTTGAGTATCTTGGTGCTAGTAAGGTGATGTATTTCATCTTGATGCAATTTTATTACATGGATTATTATTGTAATGTTTTTGTATGAGATTTGGGTGCTTCTTGAAATGACTGGCTCAACACAACTATCACTTTGGTCAAAGTAGGCACCTAGTTTGGTGTACTATGCAAATTTGTGGCATTGTGTTCATTCTAAAAACACCAATGTTGGTTAGAGAACGAAATGATGTAGGTCACATAGGAACAGTATTAGTTAGTAAAAATCGAGGTCGGTATCTGTGGCAGTGAATATGTACTAGGTTTTTGCAGCAAAAGAGGGCATGGATGGTTTAGTGTCATGTTTTGGAGGATTGAGTTTCTTTCACAAAGTGTACATGGAAAAGACGATGTAGATCACTTTAATTTTTGAATCAGAAAGAGGATGGAGTTAGCTTGGTTAGTCTAGTGAGACTTTGGGTCAGGTATCTCTATATGGTTCATGTTTTATTTCTTTCATTTGAAACAACTGGTATTATGTTTGGATTGTGTGCACAAGTAAAATTTACACCATGGATATTTGGTGAGCTTGAATTTTATTTCCGGGATATGTTGGAATCTTGAGGACAAGGATATCTAGTCTAAGGATGGGATCCTCAATGAAAATTCATGTTTAGACATAGTTGCAGGTAACGAAAGATGTTGAGTACACAAGATGAAAAGAAGTTGATTCACCTACTTCACAAGAAGTCCAAACTTCTGTGATGTAGAAGTATTCTTTGATAAGAAGGGAATCAATTTATATTTTCTTTCATCTATTTTATTTCTCACTAACATATATAGATTTTGAGCTTGGTGATTAGAAGTAGTGCAGGGGAGTTCAGGTTAAGTGGGAGAAAGCCATGGTTATTGGCATTGTAGGTTGGACATATATGCACATACGAGTGAGAGGAGTATGCTACATTTTTGTGTGGCATGAGGCACAAGTTGTTTTGGAGTATAGTCACGATTTTGTAGTTATTTTGAGTTTATTAATGAGGACGGAAATTTCTATTTTTATTTATAGTGCTGGATATCCTTATGGGATTGCATTTGATGGTTGTTTAGTTGGGTTAAGAAGAGAGAGCAATGTTATTGACATTGAAGGGTAAAGAAGGAAAATCTATTTGTTACAGGTTATAGTGTGACAATAGTGTATATTTACATCTTATTGATGTTGCCCTTGTTTTATTTCATCTTAGATGGTCATTAGTAGGTTGATGACATTGCTTGCTAGTATTTTCACTAATTATTAGTAGCATGGTTATCAGGGTTGTTGTTGTTGACATTGATGAGCACATGATTCATATATGGCTTTGGAGTTAGTCGGTGAGAGACTTGGAGCTTTTGGAGAGCCTGATGATATGGATGGATGTATATGGTAAGTTTATACATGTGGATAGATTCTATTTTGTGAGTCTATGATGATGCATATATTTGTTTTGCACATGGATGCCTATGAGCATAGTTTAGATGCCTTGATCATGAGTAGGGGATGTTTGTATTTCTTCTTGTTACTATGTTATCTATGGATGGTTGTCTTGGACATGCTAGTTTTTATGCAGGGTTGGATTTGTAGAATACAGTATTTGGATTCTTTGAGTTGTGTAGGTTTTGTGGAGTAATTAACCACGGGTTGCATGTAGAACTCATTTGGGCTATCTTGACCCAGGATCTTGTTTTTCTTATGCATATTCCATTTTGACTTGTCTTTGGTCAATTGCATTGATGGTTACATGGAGACATGGATAAATGGTTGGAGAACATGGTTGGTTTTATAGGTATGGCTATTTTGTGATTGAAGCTTAGTACTTTAATTTGAGTGGGAGCTCTTACAAGTGTGTTAGTCATGGTGGCTTGGTTGTGTGAGAGGTTTGGTGTTATGATTTAGTGGGAGCTTGATGTATGGATATCTCATGTATCACAGATTAGTAGTAGCTTCGTGCAGGTATATGGTAAGTCACATGTTTATTATCTTCTTAGTTTTAGAAGATGGTTTAATATTCCTGATTTCATTTGAGAGAATTGTTGGTATAAAGAATAGATGGTCTTCATGGTATGTAGAGGACGGTGATGTACATGTACAATTACAGGTTCAAAAATTTATCTCCAAGTGGGAGATTGTTAGGATTGTGGGGCTGAATTACTTCACAGATAACATGATTTACACCTTGCTAGTTTACACAGTAACCAACACCGGTCAGGGTAACCAACACTAGTTACATGTGTATGAAAGTTTATATTTAAATCACGGGAATTAGATCTAACTTTGTTATAAAGTTGATCTAAAGGTTGTAAATGTATATCTAAGTTTCCCTAAGTTTGTATATGCCTATATAAGCATGAAAGCTAGGGTTAGAGGTTAATGAAGAGAAGAATTGAGTTAGATCCTTGAATCTTCTAGATTGAGAGGATGAAGAAGAAGAGAAAGAAAGATCAGGTTACATGAAGACAAAGCTTCCATGGAGATAAGCTAGACGAGAAGGAAATAACAGGTATAGCTATGAAAAGTACTTCTCAATGGTGAGAAGAGGGTAACATATTCTACTGTATTTCCTTTGTCTAGTTATTGTCTCATTGTAATGGTTTGCATAGTATGTAAAGAACATAGATTTTTTTGTCTTGTAGATTCACATGTTGGTGAGATCTTGTATTGTAGATCCATGAGATCATGATGTATTATTGATCCATGTAGATCTAGTCTTATATTGTTAGATCCATAGGTTGTTGTGAGATCTTATATTCATATATCCATGAGATCATGTTGTATTGTTGATCCATGTAGATCTAGATATTATAGAGGAGGTTTTCTTCATGTTTGCACAAGTTGATGCAGTGATGGAGAGACAAACTTACTTCTTAGTGCACAATCATGGTTGCACATTGGTAGACCCATGTGAGAGGTCTTGTTGCAGATCCACAGAGAGATTGGTAGTAGTTCAGAGATGTAGTAGTTCCTAGTTATGTGAGATCTGCTAGTGGTGGTTTGGATGCATGGTTGTAGTTCACTTATGGAGATCCATTTAGAGATCTAGAGGAGGAGATACTCCCTGAGAGATGAATTGTACTTTTGTGGGAAGAGTTGGTTTGTACTCTTGTCATTATATATATATAAACTAGAATAATCCAAATCAAAACCAAGAACACACATAACACAACATTTTATCGTGTTCACCCTATATATATAGGTGAACCACAAAATGTGTTATGTGTGTGTACTTGGTTTTGATTTGGATTTTTCTAGTTTATACTTCCACTGCTATAGATTTTGGGGAATTTTTTAGATCCTATGTGTATGATTTTATTCATTGTTAAATCATAACACTATTCCGCAGTCCTAAATTCCCAACATTTCAGGCATATTTGGGATATGTGGTGATTATGGAAAATTAGAGGATGTTTTAATGATACTTCATGATAATTTTTAGGTCAAAGTGCTAAAGGAATTTCAAGTTATGTAATTTTTGGCAAAATTGGGTAAGTGATAGTGTGTTTTATAGCAAAAGTAGACATTTTGATGCTCGTTGTGAACTATATGATTTGCATAGGGACTTGAGATATTATATTATTAGGTAAGCTATGAATATTTGAAAAAAATAATGAGGTGTTTTGATTTCCACCTTTTTATGAATGATCGTTAAGAAGATAAAGTGGTTTGAAACTCTAGTAAAACCCTAGCTAGGAGCAACTTATAGAGCTGAGAGAAGTGCTTATATCAACCTAGTTTTTATTGGTTCCTCAAAAATGATGATTTAATGTTGTATATTACTATTCTATATTTCCAAAAAGGTATGTTATAGCATGTGGTTACATGTGGACCCCACCTAAATTTACTTGTTTATGAAGAGTTCTAGTTTGAGGAGACGTTTTCCAAATGAGGTAATGAATAGATTGTAATTTATGATATCCCTAGAGTTTATATAGATGTCCATGAAGGTTTTAGATCATGGTTGAAGAGAAAAAGTTCAAGTTGTGCCCTATCTTTGTTGACCAGTTTTTGGGGCAATTTGGAGCAACTTATAGTAAAATTGACATTGAAGGAGCTACATGGGAAGTTATGACTCCATTAAAGTTTTGTTGTGAATATGGTTCAAATTTATTTCCATTTATATATAAAAATTTAATCTTGGACAAGGTATGCAAAATTTATGAGCTGTTTTGTGAGGCTCAAGTTTGGAGGATGCTCATTCTAGCAGGGTGCATATAGCTACATGAGGTAAAATGATGTTTATGGTTTTTTCAAGAATGGTAAATGATTTTCATGGCTTAAAAATCATTTTTTAAGTATGTTATATATTTTTAAATATTGGAAGTGATTTTTTTGTGTGATGGAGCATGTTGGGCTAGTGGTTAGTTTTTGATTCCAAGAAAGGATAAAAAGTAAATTGCAGAGATAGAATTGTTTAAAGGCCTTACACTCAGAGTTTGAAGGATTTTTTTATATATTTTGAAAGATATGTTAGATATATTTATAATGACGTATGGTTTGTATCATGAAGAGGTGTTTTGGTTAGTCATCCAGGTTAATTTGTGAAAATGTTTGTAGCTACTATTTCAAGACAGGTTGGCTCTTCTTGAGAGATGGAGTTATTTGATGGCGAAGATGGTTGAGTTGAATATTTTTATCACCTGGAAAGTTAATAGGAGTTAATTTTCCATCTAATTAATCCTTGTAGAGGTCTTGGTAATGAATTTTTTTGTCTATCGAGTTGAGTTTGGAAAACAATTTTTGGGCAGCTTGATTTGGTGAAAATAAACATGGTTGTCATTTGAAAAGGTTATTGTTTCATGAGATATAACTTGATTAGATTTATTTTAAAGGTCCTATAATTTCCATCAAGTGTTCACATGCCATATTTGAAGTCATCTTGAGTGGTCTTGAGGCCCAAAGTTAGATTCGAGGTTGTTGTTAGCAGTTGTTTTGTGAAGGTAATGAGCCAGTGGGCCCATTAAATGAAATAATTTTATTGGTTAATGTAAATTGAGACCATGGTTGATGTTTAAATGATATATTACTCATTTTGGTGAGTTTTATATCTTTAATAAAACTATTTTTGGGATTAGGAGATTTTTGTCATCCCAATGCAAGGGTTTTGAGGATTTTTAGTGCATGGATGAAGGTTTTTGGATAGGCGGCATACTTGGGTTATATGCGAACACAAGAATGAATTTTAATTAATTTTATAATGTTTTATGGTTCAAATTTCTTATGAGGTACAAACCTCTTTTGGTTATGGATGAAGAAAAATGCATTTAAGTGCTTGTTTAGTTCATTTTTTAACTAGTGCTCTTGGGGGAAAAGTGCAACCTAGAGGAGAGTGATTTGCAGGTATGTGTGAATTATTTGAAGTAAGATGAAGATAATTATAGGTTGAGGAATTATTGAGAGCATGTTTTCAATATATTAGAGTGAAATAAAGATCAAGAAGAAGAAGATATAACAAGTTTGAAGACCTAGTTTTTGAGCTAGGGTTTGTGAGTTGAATATCTAATCTCCATTAGTTGTGGTAGTATAAAAATAAGATATTAAATATATTCAAGAGGATAATTTGGTTCTTGGTCATCCTATGGGATTGCATCCTCCTTATGGAGTGGGTGATTCATTAAATTAGGGTTGGTGCTCCTTATAGGGTTAGTGCTCTAATAAACTAAGAGTTGGTGTTGCTTGTGGGGTTGGTGCCTCACTAAATTTGAAACATGGAAATATAATGTTTGTGTTTTAGTGGGTTTTCATCCTTGCAAGGGTTTTCCACTTAAATATTGTGTCTATGAGATCTCTTGCATGTGTTATGGTTCTTTGAATGTATTGTGCACACTTAATATGCTATGGTTGAATGTATCTGAATGGATGAATGTTATTGATTTCTGAAACTAATGGTAAATGAAATAAATAATTTGTAGGAATGATTAACACCTCTCAGTCCATTGTGCTTCAACAATTGGTATTAGAGCAGGTCCTTGTAAAGAAAGTTTAACAACTTGAAGGAGATCCTTTGAAACACAAGCAATGGGTAAGTCTTTAGATCTTGTATCAACATCAAGGATGAAGGATGAAGTACATGAGTTAAAAATTTATGCATACTAAAATCAGAGAAAGGACATGGAGATAAGATTGGTCAAGCCATTTTTCTTTGGAATCTCAAGTTGAAAGTTTAACCAAAGCGCTAAAGGAGAAAGAAGATTCTTGTTTCAGGTATGAAGAAAAATTAAAATCCCTTGAATCAGATTTATAGGATGCTTCTAACAAGTTTAGGATGTATGAGAAGCTTGAAAAGAGCTCTAAATATCTATATGAGTGTTTAGAAGGTCAAAGAGACACACATGACAAAACAAACATATGGTTTCAAGGAAAGCATGATGATGAAGTTGGTCCAAGTTCCAAATCAGATGTGAAGGTGACTAAGAGGACTAATTTAAGAAGGTCTAACTTAGTTAGAAAACCTAATGCTATGAGGTATGGTTCATCATTTCATGGATATTGCTTTGTTTGTCATGATTTTGGTCATAGAGCTAGAGATTGCAAAATGAGGTCTCCTAGGAATAGTGAAGCTATCTTCAAAGGTGAATGCTTTTCATATTGTGAGTATGGTCATAGGGCCAAAGATTGTGGTTGGAATCTTAGTGTGTTTGAGCTAAGAAGAAAGAAAAGTGTTGTTTGCTTCAATTGTCACCAATCAGGTCATATAACAATTTTTTTATAAAACAAGAAGAGGTTTATTGCAAGGTTTGATCCAAAGAACAAGAAGGAGGTTTCTCAAGTCAAGGAGGTCAAGAAGATTCTCATCCTACTATATAATGTATGAAACATGTCAAGGAAGATTCCAATGCTATTAAGTTGGTAAACAAGGTTCTCAAGCCCAAATCAAGTCAAGGAGTATGTTTTCACTTGTTGAAGAAGATCATATGTGTTTGAATGCCTTTAAAACTCATGTGCAAGATGAGTTGAAGAAATTAGGTCTCTGGGATACCTCTAGAGTTATAAGGTATGTGAAGTAACATCTCCATGATTCTTTAAGTCTTTATTCTAGTAGGTGTATGAGTTTGTGTGTGTGTCTTTGTGGTTACTTGACAGTGTCTCCATTCTCATTAGTCCAAGAGTGTGTATGGTATATGTTTATGATTTAGCTCTAAGTTCAAATATTGTAAAAATATGTGATGTGTCAAGTGTCATTATTGTCCGAGCAAATAATTGTATGTGTCTCTAAAAGTCTAGGCTTATGTATAACATTGTAAGGTTTTTCTCATCATGATTAAGATGTCTTGAGGTTGTTCCAAGCTTGTAAAGATTGCAAAAATGTCAAGTCTCTATCACTGTCATGAGCATTTAATGTGTGCATCATTATCTCATGGTGTTAAGGGTACCTTTATCAAAATAAGGTTATCATGCAAATATCATTGTTGTTGGTGAGTCAAATGTCTGAGTTCAAGGTGTGTTAGTGTATGGCATGGGGTATTATAACATGAGTTATATCATCAAGTAAGAGTACTAAAAATGTGTCTCTCAGTCTACATTGAATGTTTCATAAGGTCTATGATAGTCTAAAATATGTGTCTTCTTATGTCTAGACTATGAATGCAGTTTGTTTCTTGAAAATTCTTAAATTGGTCATTAATTGGTCCCAAGGAGATAAGTTCACATGTGGCAGGGTATAAGGTGGTAAAATGGTGACCTACATGTCAAATAGAGCATTCCAAGGGTTGTATTCAAAGTTTCTTGAAGATTTGTATGTTTTCAAAAGGTATGTGGTTGTTACCTCTACACATAAAGGTCTAAGTTGGTGTCATCAGTCTAATAAGGATTTGGTTCAAGTCAATAAAAGAGCTTGTATGATCTATGTCCTTAAAGCTAGATGCTGTAAAAAGCCTATGAATTATGCAAAAAAAAGGTGTTTGGGGTCTGTCTCTCTTATAAACTACATATGTGTATTGTGGACATGGTTATTAGGGTACAAAAAGTATCTTCATCCAAGGGAGAAGAGTCAAAGGTTGAAGCCTATCCATGATAAGAAGCATGATAAAGTGGAATCTCTATGATGTCCCTAGATGCGTGAAAAATTGTGTCAATGATCTTGTATATCTATGATGTTATAGTAAAAGAGCTTGTAATAGTGTGTGAGGTCCGAAAGGTGTCTCTAGATCTGTAAAAATTCATTAGAGGTCTGTATCAAAAAGTCAAGATGTGTATTATTCTAGGTTTTTTCCACAATCTTTGTTAATTTTGTCTAATGTATCCTCTTGGGTATGAGTGTTTCTTTAAAGTATAAGTATTTTATCAAGGTTAAGTGAGAAAAGGTCAAGGATATCTCAGAATTTGTTCCATCAATAAGATCATGAATGGTGAAAGGACTTGTTAGAATTTCTTCTTAGGTATGATTTGAGTCATATAAATGCATTTCAGTGAATTCATGATGAAAAACCCAAATGAAGTGTTTTAAGGAGGAGTACAAGGTAGATGGTGTAAGAAAGAGTATTCAACAAAGTTATGATCTCGGGATCTGTGATTTTTATGAATAAGAACTTGAAAAATCGAGTACAAAGGTGAAAATACATTTCTACAGGTATCATGATGTATTTTTAGGATTGAAATGAGCCTTTGAAGACTAAATTGTTGTGTTACGATTAGGATTGACAACTCAAAAGACGATGTATCAATCAATATGGACGACACATTGTATGATCATGATGGTTTCATGTATTCATGGTGATCTATCTTCATTTATACATTATCAAACCTTGATTCTACATGTATAAAGATTATTTGATGCACTTAGTATGTGAAGAAGACTCATTGGTATGATTTTGATAGTGTAAAATGAAAATGCAAGAAGGAGAATGATATGTCAATGCATGTAGGTGGTGATTTAGGCTAACGTACGTATGATAAATAGAAAGTACATTGAAGACTTCATAGAATCAGAGCACTAAGTGCTAAATCTATCCTGATAACATCTTAACAAAGAAGGATTAAAGTATGTATAAGAACAAGGTACTATAGGTGTGGTAAAAAATTAAAAGACTGAGTGTCGGTGTGTGTCGGATGAAGCCTTGATGACTACAAGGAGTATGGTTGTCAATAATATTTCTACACCATGAATTAAGGTAAAGAACCTTAATTTTTGGTTTCAAAACAGTGGCATACAAGTTTACTCTTCTTCAAGGTTCAAAGGTAAGGTAATGGTCAAATTTTTGTACAGTTAAGATAAGAAGAAATCAATATTTTGACAAGAGGATTTACTTTTGGTCTTTTCATATTCAATGGATTATCTTTTTACATTATGAAGATGGTTAAAATGGTTTGAGAATGAGTTTTAGGTCCATTAGGTCCAAAATGTTGATATACAAAGATCGAAACAAAGGATTGATAATTTTTGGTTGAAAGTTCTTGATGAATCTCAAAGAGTATGTAAATTATGTGTCTTAGGTTTGTGGTGTAATGTAGAAGGTTAGGTTATACATTTTAAAGGTCTGAGAGTTGTTCTTGTGTTATTAGTTGGTCTATAAGGAATTACAGAGGTTTGATGAAGCAAGAAAGGTGAATTTCAGTGTATTGAGTTTGAAATCATGAATGAAAATGGTATGAGTAGGTCTAAGTTTGATAAAAGGTCGAAAGAAGCATGATAACTCTAAGGAAGTGGTTCTAGATTGTGTGATCATGTTGGAGTCATTTTACAAGAATTCTCCCAAGATAAGAAGTCTTGTTTTTGTAATTTTCCCAGAGATGAGTTGTATAAACCCAAAGGAGTCATAAAGGATGAATTCATGAGGTATATTGGTCTTTATGGTTTGTCAAATTTGGTCAAATATGTACTAAAGCTAATGTTTAGGGACTGTGGCTCCAAAGTATGGTTTGATAGAGATAAAGGAAAAATTGAGTACTCTTACATAATCTAGACCAAGAATGTGATGTAAAGCATGGTTTAAGGAAAAAATGGAAAGTAAAATTTTAGAGGGATCTGGTTGTAAGCTCATTATAGGTCCATGGATCTTCATATGCTTGTTGTTGAAGTCGAAGATGAGAGAATTCAGTCCCAAGGAGAGCTTCTTGAGTCATGTAAGTTAATTTGTGCATTGTATCAATTGTGTGTTGTGATTTTTCATGTTGTAGATTCATTGGATCCTTTTTCATATATGGAAAATGGGGAGAGAAGCATCAGACACATGGAAAATTGTCAAGTAGGTGTGTTAGCCTTGTTGGTTTCCATCAATGTTTTTGAAGATGGTTGCCATCAATGACAAAGGGGAGATTGATGGCCAATGTGTGTTTTTGTTTTCATTTATGTAAACCCAATTTATGGAAAGTTTGATATGATTTAGTATGAGTCTCTATCAAGTGTCAATTGGTTGTCAAATATGAAGGTTGATTGGTAATGTCAAGTTTTGATGAGTTCGATGTGTCTAGTGCATGGTCTAGTGAACCGAGTCACTTTGTATGAGTCCTCTTGAGGTGATTGGTTGATGTCATGACGAAAAAATGGATGGTATGATGTTTCATGAGTTCTATAGGTTTGCATTGGGTCAGCAAAAGTCAGGTTCTTGGGTTGTCATAGTTGAGTCAGGTCATTTTAGGCTTGCTTCTAGCCTTGGAGCATGCAGAATGGTAAGGAGATATGAGATTTGGACCTGATTAGTCTTATACAAGCATTTTTGTAGCATGGTGGAAGTGTACTTGAGGCGTGTGATGAGTTTCAAGTCAAAATACAGAGGTTAAATGCATATTTTAGGTTCTTAGGAAGTAAACAATGGGAAATAGGTAAGAAAACACATGTAAATGAGATTGGTTGGAGAGTTTTAGGAATATTTGGCATATATTGTGATTATATACAGTTATAGGATGTTTTCATGATTCTTCATGATAATTTTCAAGTCAAATTTTTGAAGGAATTTCAAGTTATGCAAGTTTTGGAAAAAATGGGTAAGTGATAGGTGTGTTTTACAACAAAAGTGGACCTTCTGATGCTTGTTGTGAATTGTATAATTTTCATGGGTACTTGAGATATTTGGCATATATTCTTAGGTAATTTATGAAGCTTTAAAAAAAAAAATTGGTTTTAGAGTCATGTTTTTATGAACAATCGTTAAGAAGATAAAGTAGTTTGAAACCCTAACAAAACCCTAACTAGGAGAAGCTTGCAAAAATGTACTTATATCAATCTAGTTTTGACTGGTTAATAAAAATTTATGATCGGATGTTGTATATGAATCTTCCTGATTTCCATAAAGGTATGTTAGAACATGTGGTCATATGTAGGCCCCACCCCAATTTTCCTTGTTTTTGAAGAGTTCCAGTTTGAGGATATGTTTTCCAAATGAGGTAATGACCAAATTACCATTTATGATATCCCTAGAGTTGATATATATGTAAATTAAGGTTTTAGATCATTTTTGTGGTGAAAAAGTGTAAGTTGTGCCCTATCTTTGTTGACTAGTTTTTGGGGCAGTTTGGAGCAACTTGTAGTAAAATTGACATTACATGAGCTACAGGGGGAGTTATGAATCCATTTAAGTTATGTTGTGAATATGGTTGAGATATATTTCCATTAATATATGAAACTTTAATATTGGACAAGTTATGAAAAATTTATGAGCTATTTTGTGAGGGTCAAGTTTGGAGGATGCTCATTCTAGCAGGGTGCATGTAGCTGCATGAGGTAATATGATGTTTCTAGATTTTTTAATCTTGGTAAAGGTTGTTTATGGGTAAAAAATAATTTTTAAGTATGTTATATTATTTGGTTAATATTTTAAGTTATTTTTGTGTGATGGAGCATGTTGGGGTAGCTGCTAGTTCTTGAGTCCAAGAAAGGATAAAGATTAGTTTTCATAGATGGACCTATTTGAAGGAATTCTTCTTGGATTTGGAAAGAGTTTCAATATTTTATATAAATTTAATTCAAATATATTTCCATTGAGGTATGGTTTTTATCATGAAGATGTGTTTTTGTCAATCATTCAATTTAATTTTTGAAAAAAATTTTTAGTTTATTATTTCAAGACAGGTTGGGTCTTATTGAGAGATGGAGTTTTTTGATGAATGAGATGTTTAAGTTGAAGATTTATATCACCTAAAAAGTAAATACGAGTGAATTTGGAATCTAATTAATCCTTTTAGAGGTCTTGAAAGTGAAGAAAGTGTGTTTATCATATGAGTTTGGAAAATAGGTTTTTGGACAACTTGATTTGGTGAATATAAAAGTGGCTGTGGTTTGAGTAGGTGATTTTTTATGAGATCTAAATTTCTTAGATGTTTTTTACATGTCCTATAATTTCCATAAAATGGTCACATGCCATAGTTGAGGTCATATTGAGGCCCAAATTCAGATTCAAGTTGTTGTTAGCAACTGTTTTGCGAAGGTAATGAGCCAATGGGCCCATTAAATGAAATAATTTGATTAGTACATGTAAATGAAATAGTTTTAGAGCTTTAACAAAAAATGTTTTGGGATTAGGATATTTTTTCATCCCCATGCAAAGGTTTTGAGGAGTTTTGGTGCATGGATGAAGGTTTTTGGCTAGGCCGACCTACTTGGGTCATATATGACCTTTTTAATGGATGCAATTGAATGTTCTAATGTTGTATGGGTCAAATTTATGATGAATTACACCAATTTATGTTGGTGAGTGGAAAAATTAGTAGCATAAAGTAGATACGAGATGTGTATATGATGTGCATGAATAGTGTAGTGGAAGTGTGTCAAGGACTAGAAAAAAGTGTGGAATGATAAAAATATGGAGGAATGTGGAAACTATAGATGAAAAATGTGCAAATAAAAAGTGATGAGAGTGAACCTAGGGTGAAACACGTGTGTGTAGTTGTTGTATAGTGTAGTGTACCTACATAAAAGTGTGATGTGTGTGCTATAGTGTATTACCACACAATTTTGTTGTTTCCACCATTTGACTACTTGTTTCTCATATAGCCAAACCTGCAAGGAGAAAATGATCAAGTAGTCAAATATGTATGTATGCAAGTGTAAAAATGCTATGTAAAAGACGTATGTGTATGAAAAATATGCAAATGTGAATGGAAAATGTAAATGGAACATGTGCACCCGATCTATGTTGGGAAAGAATGTAGAAGGATATCATGTACTATGAGGTTTTTGGGAAATCTCAAGCCATAGGATGAAGAAGTTTAGGGAGGAAATTCTCTGTGTCCTCCAAGCTCTAATTGCTTCCTTGAATGTGTGTAAAGATCTCTATATCATCCTAGTTTTTGGGAAATCCAATGCCAATGACTGAAGTAGTGTAGGGAGGCACACCCACTTTAACCTCTAAGCCTGTAACTACTTCCCGAAATGCTAAGGACACCATGTCATGTAAAGGTCATTGTTTATGGACATCGTAGAGACTAGTCGAACCCACTCGTTGTATGTAACCTACAATACCAAGGGAAAAAGTGCATCGAACTAAACTGGTGTAAATACACTATGTAATTAGAAACCCCAAATGATTCCCCCTCTTTAAGGTGCATGCAAAAATCATTGATAGAATACATGCATCCCCAAAAGAGGGCCACTTGCATGTATCATGAAAATTACTTGGTAAAAACCAAGGCATGCAAAAATAAGAAGACTATCCAAAGACAAGTGTAAACACTCATGCATGAAGAAAATAATGTATAAGCTACGCAAATAGTGTAAAAACTACCAAAAATGTAATGTAAACATGCAAGAAAACAAATATGATGCAAAAAGAAGGTTACAAACATGGGAAATCACTCATGACATGACAAGACACGCAAGGCCATCATGACCTCAAACAACAAACAAGTGTGCACACCAAACATAGGGCAAGGTCTGCAAACAATATCAAACAAAGGAAGAAAATAACATACAATGTAATAAACAAGTATGGAAACAAATATCCCTGTATAACAAATGCTTCAAATGAAGCACCCGTTAGCATGTTAGAAAGATATCTAGTATGTCAAGAGTGTGTATAAGTGAGTAATGTAAATTGCTAAGTATAAAATGGAACAATAACACCTGGAAGAGATGAATGTGGATGGCCCTAATGACCAGTGTAGGAAGGGTAGAAGGTGAACATCCATGCTATGTGTAAGAGACTTGTATCTATGATCACAACTAGAAAAATACGTGAACGCGCATGTGTGGATGATATGGATAAATGAAATATAAGTAATCTAGCTAACATGTGTAGTAAAGTGGCCATGAACAAGAAAAATTAAGCAAGAATAAAAGGAACCATAATATGCAATATGTTGTGGATGGATGAACTGGAATGCAAGATGGAATGATAGGAGCCGCATGCCCCCTGAGTGAATGTAAGTGTATGCAGTGAGGTTTATTTTTTTCCCCCTTAGTAGTCAAGAATGAACTGTAAACGAGAGTGTGTCATCGGGAAATGGTAGAGTAGTGTGTTTATCGTGTCTAGCGCGCTGTGATAAATGTGTATATACATAGTGGTGATGACATATGACATGTAGAATATATGTGCATGGGCCCTATAGCCTAACCGTATACCATGATGAGATGAAATGTGGAGTGATAATTTATCCGTAAGTGTATATCGTTATAAGATGAATGACTGAGTGATGATTTATCACTAAGTGTATATCACGTTAGGTTCACCAAAATGATTACTTTAAATTAACTAAATTAATGTAGTAAATGATAGTTAATTTAATCCAGGAGGACATGTAACACAATAAGTAAATGCACTAAGAAAATATGTAAATGAGATAATCAAGCAAACTAATAAAATTAGAAACCATAATGTGCGAGAAGGGAAAGGAAAGAACTTTCTGATAACGCATGACTATTGGACTATGTCGCGCAGTGATGAATAGAAAATCAAAAGTAGGAATGACTATGCAAGAGTGCCGACAAAGATGAAGCTTGAGGATTTAACCAAATAGGGCGCTTAGAGGAGGAATTGGGTGCCTATGGGCACTCTGGTCTACAATCTGGGTGCCCTGGTCTGTGTGAAAGCTCTAAATATGATCCTTGTAGGGTTGAAGGTAATCTAGAATATTTATTACCTATCACATCAATTTCAATGTATTGCCACCTTTAAATATTCCAATGGGAAGAAATAACCTGCAAAAGACCAAAAGGAAGTATCACAACCCTAAAAAAGAAAGATGCAAATGAATGAGTTGGACTGACCTCGGATGACACAATGTGAAGGCTTACTCATTGAGCGTTGCACTAAATTTCAGACCCGGATGTAGTTTTGGTGTGTGTGTGTGTGTGTGTGTGTGTGTGTTGTGCCCTAGGTGCTCTTGTGCTCTTGTGCCAAGTGGCACTTTGTGAAATAATGAGAAATAACTAAATGTATAAAATGTAATATAATATGTGCATGGAATAGAATATAATAGAATCCCTCACCTAATGAAGTGTGATGCAAATGTCCTAGCTTTTGCCTTGATGATGGAGCTATGTGGATGCCAATGCAATAGATGGATGTAACTCTAGATGGAGTGATAGTAGTGTATGATGCTAGGTCCCTCATTATGGTCTCATAACTTTATATTTATATGGTTCTATTGCTCTAATTTCATAATTAACCTTGAAAAGGCCGACTAAAAGAAAGATGAAGATGAAAAATGGCTAGAAGAGGCCCAAAAAGTGGAGGAAAAGTATAAAAGGGACCATGGCTCCCATAGGCAGAACCAAGGCGCCCATGGGTGCCCCCGTACTAAATATGGGCATCCCAGCTAAGGCTAACATATCGCGGAATGTTAGAAAATGGATGGGCATGTGGGAGTAATAGGTCACACATTACGAAATAAAATAAACAAAATGGTCAAAGGAAGGGGTTAATTAGTATTTTCTTAACTCAAGAACCTTCTAAATAGTAGTATGAGACCTAGATAAATAAATTGTATAAAGTGCATGATTTTGTGAGGGACCAACCTCTTTTGGTTCTTGATGAAGAAAAGCATATTTATGTGCTTCTTTAGTTCATTTTTGAAGTAGTTCTCTTGGGAGAAAAGTGAAACCTATTAAAAAGTGATTTGTAGGTATGTGTGCATTATTTAAAGGCTGAGGAAGAGAATGAAAGTTTGATTAATGATTGCGAGCATGTGTGCAAGAAGTTAGAGCTAAATAAAGATCAAGAAGAAGAAGATAGAGTAAGTTTGAAGATGTAGTGTTTGAGCTAGGGTTTGTGAGATGAATATGTGATCTCCATCAGTTGTGAAAGCATCAAAATCGGAGATCAAATATCTTCAGTGTGGATGACTTGGTGCTTAGTTATCATAGGGGGTTGTATCCTCCTTGTAGAGTGGGTGCTTCACTAAATTAGGGGTTGGTACTCCTTATAGGGGTTGTGATCTATTAAACAATGGGTTGGTGCTCCTTATGGGGTTGGTGCCTCACTAAATTTAAAACATGCAAATATAATATTTTGTTTTAGCGGGTTTTCTTTCCCATGATGGTTTCCCACTTAAATCTTGTGTTTATGAGCTTTCTTATATGTGTTATGGTTCTTTAAATGCATTGTACACACTTAATATGCTATGGTTGAATGTATGTGAATGGATGAATGTTATTAATTACTGAAACTAATGGTAAATGAAATAAGGAATTTATAGGACTGATTCACCCCCCCTCAGTCCATTGCGCTTCCAACATAACTCATTGAATAAAATTTTAATGACAAGAATATGATACTTATCTTTCACTGTGTATTTTTCGAGCTCCCTGTAATTTGGAAACACACAACAACCTTAATTCTTCTTTTGTATCATCACCACTAAAGAAGAGCAAGAACTTTGAATATGGTGAAAAATACTTGCTTCTAACATTTTCTGGGCCATCTTTTCAATCTCATTCTTTTATAGATAAGGGTGCATATAAGGTCTAATATTGGGGATTGGATTCCTGGTACTAACCGAATAACATGATCATGATCTATTTTGGGAGGAAACCCTTTCGGCATATGCCCAAAAATGAATGAGTGCTTATAGATCTAATGTCATGTGACCTTTCAATGGATGAGATTTGAGTGAAAATGTAATATCCCCTTCCCATTCAAATACATTTGGCCTATTTTGTCAACCCGATGGCCAGAGGAAACATGTAAGGGTGACTTAAGTCATTTTAAAGTTATTAGTAAGTTTCATTAACAAAAGAAAAAAAAATAGAGCACTTATAATAATTTATATGACTTAATAATTATTAAATCTAGGATGGAAAATGCCTAAATATAAATTGTTATCCATTCTAGGTGAAATGGAGACTTGCCTTAGAAGGGGGAAAGGGAACTTAGAAAGTATAAAATCCCATTTCAATATGTATTCTCTCTAAAAAAATGAGACCAACTTTGGGAGGGAAAATAATTAGTAAATTGCTTTTGTATTCTCCTTAAGGGAAATGGAGAATTTTCCTAAGAATGGAAATGGTGGGTAGAAATTGCATAGAGAAAATCATTTCATGATGATTGGACATTATGCAGGTTGTTTTGGGTCTCTTCTTCCTTTACAAGGAGATGTCGACTTGAGGGGAAGGAATTCTATGATCATTCTACAATTTATGATTTATGTCTTAAGATTATAACTTTTGCATAAAAAATTCTAAGGATGAAAACCATTCATATTTTCCATCTTGTGGAAGAAAACCACAAGAGTAAGTGAGGAATTTTTATTCAAGAAGTTCTATTGAGCTTACACATTTTTAGTCAATGCCATTAGTTATGCGAAGGAGTTTTTGCAGATCTTTGTTTAGGGGATTGAAGAATAAATTGCAGCAGTGGTTCCTTATTGTTCTAAGGATGAGCGACCCACTTTATTGCAGATTTGGGTGCTTTGGAGGTACTTAAAAATATGATTTGCATTGATATATGATAATATGATTTTATAAATTAAAGCAGTCAGTTTTTTAGTAATTTTGGGTCACTTTTAGTTCCATTTTCAGACTGTGCATGACAACGTGTTTGTAGAATTGAACTAATTAATTTCATTCCTATCTTGCATAAAAAATATGAGTTTAATGCATATTATAGCCTCATAATTTCATGGGATCAAATATGAGTGGAATTAATTCAATGTGAATGCTGATTTATATGGTATTCTCATCCAACCTTAGTCACATTTCTCATAGAAAAATAAGATTTACATTACAAATAATTGCTATCTCTTTGGAAAATTTATATTTGATGTTTGGATTTATTACAAATCCAAATAGGGGAAAAATTAGTCCCATTGGGGACATTACAGTGGTATCAGAGTGTGAAATCCTCCCAACCTATGAAGGAGAGGAAAAAGTCATATTGTATGCAAAGATGAAGTGGACCCAAGTTCCTTTCTTTGATGGAATGGAGGAGATCTCTGCTAGATGTTGGTTGGAGAAATTTAAAACATTTGTGTTATAAGCCTATGTGTCAAGATGATGCCCTCGAGCTCATCTCTATGTACATGGCTGGAGAAACACATAAATGGTGGCATCATTTGTTGAAGACCCAAGGGGTTGAGTCCATTGATTCACTTGCATGTTTCTCACAAAGATTCCTAGAGAGATTTGATGTGCAGGTTGAGCAAGAAATTGAAACCATGAAGTCTACACCCATAAAGGAGGAAAAAACAGATCTGCAACCAAAGGAAGAAGAAGAAACTTCTAGAGAGAAAGGTATGGTTTCCATTGAACAAAATAATTGCATTAGTGAGGAAAAGAAATTCATATATGCAAGTAAGGAGGATGTAATGGAAACTCTAAAAAAGTGTGAGGAATGGAATAGTAGAGCTAGAGCTACTAGGTTGATAGCCGCTCAAGAAAAAACAACACATACACGGTTTAAGGAACATAACTCTTCATTCTTGGAAAGGAAAAAGGAAATCATGGAACATGAATCTCAAGTTATAAGTTCATTGGTATAAATTAACGTTCCTTTGGTTTATAATGATTGTGCGTGGCAAAGTGTTGTATAAAATTCAGATTTACATAAGGATGAGGTTGGTAACTCAAGCTCAAGCCATTAATAGGGTTCATTTTAAGAAGCCTCTAGTAAATTGGAGGTGGAAAATCCTCGAAAAATATACCTGGAACCACTTTTTCCGAAAGGAAAATTTTCCAAGATTTCAGAGTCAAAATTTCACCTATTATTTTCTTAAGGGGGAGCACTCAACATTTTTTTAGTGTTGGGAAAAAAAGGTTTCTTTGTCGCATGATAATAAGCCTTGATGTTGCGTGACAACAAGCCTTGCTTTGTCACACAATAAAAAGCCTTGCTGTCGCACAACAACAAGCCTTGCTATCATTCGACAACAGGGTTTGCTATCCAAAACCCTCTTTTCATGTGTTAACACCTTCTCTTGTCACACATCAACAAAACTATATTATCACCCGTATGGAAATGAAAATCTTCTTTGTTGCGCGTGTCATGACACTTTTCTATTGAAATTTTGTAATAACTAGTCTGAGACTCTGATCCACACTTTGTCTGCTTGTAATTTACAATTAATTCAGATGGTACCTCAGTAAGTTACTAGTATACTACTAGGTGAATTACCTATATTTATATAGGAGTAGTTTTCAATGGTAGGTGAATCTAACCCCTAAAATTATTTATACTGGAAATTTTAGGTGAGAAGTACACTGACCTGCTCCAAAAAAATTAGCCTTTTCAAATTTTCCTAAAATTGAATATTCACAAAATTATGAATATTCACCACTAAAAATATACCCGCCATGAGGATAATACATACATATGTGCACATTAAGGTGTGGATGATTGCATGACAACCAAGAGTGTGATTGGAGTTGTTAAAGAAGAGCAGATTTCACACGAGGTGATTGTAGAAGAGAGGGGTATAAAATTGCAGCAGTTGTATGTTTATTGTGCAAAGAAGAGAGACCTACCTTTTGGTTGATTTAAAGTGTTTTTCAAGGATATTCATGTCTGATTTATGTTTCCATCTGTTAATTTGATTGTTATGAATAAAGCAACTAGTTTTTAGTATTTTCCAGTCCAAAACCCTAGGGTTGAGTTGGAGTTTTGGATATTTAGGGAACTTATGGTGGTCATCTGCATGAATGGGTAATATTATTGCATTCTCCTTAATTTTCTGAATCCGTGCATAGTTTATTTTTGTGGATTGAAGCATTTTTGAGGGAGTTATGACTTTTGAAGTTTCCATAATTTTCTGCAGACTGGGGTTTCAAATAAATTTATTTCAGTCATATTTACATCAGAAATCTGCATATTTTACTTGATTTGGGCCTTATAAAATCAATAATTTTGTTTTGAATAAGAAAACTTAAGTATAAGGGCTGATTTAGTGGAGTTTCATACTTTACCCTAGTCGCAATTTCTGAAATAAATTCCAGATCTGCATAATAGTGACTGAAAATATATTTTTATAAGTTGCTTTGGTGTTGGATTTTCCCAAAATCCAAGTGAGGTCAAAAATGTCCATTTGGGGACATTATAGTGGGGAATTTCCTCTAGAGGATGAAAACCCTCTTAGAGAATGTGAAGGATCTCTACACAAGGGATCCTATTGTGCTTGCAAGGATATTTTAGTTATTTGCAATGAGTGATTGAATGAATTTAAGAAAATTTTGTGGCATAATCCTATGTGTCAAGATGATGCCCTCGAGCTCATCTCTAGATACATGGCTAGAGAAGCACATAAATGGTGGTGTCATTTGTTGAAGACCCAAGGGGTCGAATCGGTTGATTCACTTGTAGATTTCTCACAAAATTTTTAGAGAGATTTGATGTGCAGGTTGAGCAAGGAAACAAAATCATGGAGTCTACCAAATCATATCTACACTTGGAGAAAAATCAGCCCATTGTGTATTCCAACATGCAAGAAGAAGAAGCTCCAAAAGGTATGATTTCCATTGAAGAATGGTGTTAGTGAAACTTTTCTTGCTAGAGAAATTGATAATAAACATGAGAGGAAATTCATATATGCAAGCAAGGAAGATGTAATGGAAACTCTAAAAAGGTGTGAGGAATGGAATAAAAAGCTAGAGTTGCTAAATTGATAGCCACTCAAGCGAGACAACACCTACAAGAGTTCAAGGAAAAGATGTGGGCAAATGATGCAAGGGAGTCTACACACACGAAAGAAGACTGTATAGAGCAACTTGCACATGAGGAGGAGCCTCACATGGACACTTGTGTGGAATTACAAGCTACTGCAATTTCCAAACCAACAACCCATGATAAGCTGATTGGTGAAGAATTTTAGCTCTTTATGAACCAGGGTGACATCATAAGGTATGCTACAAGTGAGATAGTTTCATATATGCAGCATTTTCAGATTTTTGTGGAAAAAAGTGATGATCTAGATGATGAAATATCTGATTTGCATTATGAAATGCCTTGGGTTCAACCATGTATATATGAGCGACTATTTGATGAAATATGGTGGCAAGTTTCAACTCACTTGACAGGTACAAGGGCCCGACTGGTAGAGAACTTCAACATGTTTTGTCTCTTGTGCATGGCACTTGGACAAAAAAAAGTTACAATTGCTTGAGGGCAAGAAATTTTGGGAAGCAAGGATTGTAATATCCCCTTCCCGTTTGAAGACCTTTGGCCTATTTTGTTAACTCGACGGCCAAAGGAAACATATAAGGGTGACTTAAGTCATTTTTAAGTTATTATTAAGTGTCATTAATAAAAATAAATAAATAGAGCACTTATAATAATTTATATGACTTAATAATTATTAAATCTAGGATGGAAAAGGCCCAAACATAAATTGTTATCCATCCTAGGTGAAATGGCGACTTGCCTTAAAAGGGGGAATGAGAACTTAGAAAGGATAAAAGCCCATTTCACTATGTATTCCCTCTAGGAAAAATGTGACCAACTTTGGGAGGGAAAAATAATTATTAAATGTCTTTTGTATTCTCCCTAAGGGAAATGGCGACTTGTCCTAGGAAGGGAAATAGAGGGTAGAAATTGCATAGAGAAAATCATTGCATGCTGATTGGACATTTTGGAGGTTGTTTTGGGTCTCTTCTTCCTTTATAAGGAGAATTCGACTTGAGGGGAAGACATTCTATGATCATTCTACAATTTCTGATTTGTGTCTTAAGCTTGTAGCTTTTGCATACAAAAATCTAAGGAAAAAAACCCTTAGTACTTTCCCTCTTGTGGACAAAAACCCCAAGAGTAAGTGAGGAATTTTTATTCAAGAAATTGTATTGAGCTTACACATATTTTTAGTCATTTCCAATAGTTGTACGAAAGAATTTTTGTAGATCTTTGTTTAGGGGATTGAAGAATAAATTGCACTGCCAAGTGGTTCCTTATTGTTCTAAGGCCGAGTGACCCACTTTCTTGCAGATTTGGGTGCTTTGGAGGTACTTAAAAATATGATTTGCATTCTTATATGAGTATATGATTTTATAAACTAAAGATGTTGATTTTTCAGTAATTTTGGGTCACTTTTAGTTCCATTTCAGACATGCGCATGGAAGTGTGTCTACAGACTTGAATGAATTAATTGCAGTCTTGTCTTACATCAGAAATACGAGTTTAATGCATATTTTAGCCTCACAATTACATGAGATTGGATCTGAGTGGAATTAGTTCAATGTGAATGCTGATTTGTATGGTTTTCTCATCGAACCCTAGTCACATTTCTCATAGAAAAATTTGATTTGCATAGCAAATAATTGCTATATCTCTTTGGAAAATTTGTATTTGATGTTTGGATTTATTACAAATCCAACTGGGGGAAAAAATAGTTCCATTGGGGACATTACATAAAATTGTTGTGCCACAAACGCAAATGCAACCTTTTTAAGAATTCTTTACATTTGATGAGAACTTACCAATTGTGGATATTTTTCCTTCATCCATCATAGCTCAAAATTTTTCCCTTCAAAATGGATCCTCATGAACAAATCTTGGAAGTTCATCTCAACATTTTAAAGGTAGTAAGACATTGGACCCCTAATACAATGTATTCTCCCTTGATTGAAATGATATGTACATGGGGCCTTTTAATAAGTAATCTCCCGTAGATAGTAAGACATAGGACCAAGAGAAAAATTCCTTCCATGAGACCATACCCTTAACACCACAAGTCTTATGAATATGAAAAATTCTTTCCATGAGACCATACCCTTACACCACAAGTCTTATGAATATTTGTAATTGATAAGAATAATATATGATTTTGTAATGTCCACAAACAAATATTGTTATAAAACTTTTGATCTTATATTCTTAAAATATTGTTATATTCCTAATTAATTAAGTAATAATTAATATATGAATTTTTAAGAAAATAAGGTTAGATACAAAGTAGATGTGGGGCAACTTCATTCATTTAGATAAATCAATTAAAATGATTACTTAATTGTTATGATACTAAACTTTCATATGGCATGTTATGAATACAAGACAACTTCATCAAATCAAATAAAAAGAAATCAAATTACATAATAAATTAAAAATGGAAAGAAAAAAATAAAATAAAATAATAAATAATAAATTATAAATTAAATGAAAAGAAATTACCACAAATGTGGCATGAGTGTATTGGTTTATAATTGAGTGTGGAGACAAAAAAAAAAAGTGTACACACACATAATATTTAATATTATAACATGTGATAATTTAATGTTTGATGGGTTTAATTTGAATTTGAATTGCAACACTATAAATTAAAGGTTTACTAATTAAATTAAATAGTTGATAATCAATTATATGTAAATGTACAAAGTTTTGTTAAGTTAAGATATTTTTGTTTTTAGTAATTTAGATGGATAAATATTTAATTACGTGTAGTTTCAAATAGCAAAGTTCTAATACAAGAGGAGCACTACCAATCAACTTACATGATTTAAAATAACTTAAACCACCTAAAATAGTTGAGGAGGTGAAGTGAGCCAACCTCAAGAACTAACAAGAAAATTACATCAATTGCAATGTTGACTTCCACATAATTACTAATTATTTTAGGACTACATAAAAGTCATTGAGCATGTTTATCAAATCTTTATAAATTCATATTCATCCAAAAATTCCTCAAATCAAAAACTAATTCCTTATTAATTGATTAGTTTACTCCATAATAACATATAACATCTAATATATCAATAATCTGTGTATTAACAATGGAAATGGCCCTCTCATACTAAGAGAACCTTATGATATAGCAATCTCAACCCTACATTAAAAACAGTAAAAAACAAAGTTCCCTCTATACCAGTTGAGAAGAGTTTTCATCCATCCAAATCTTGGTAATTCCAGGCACATGGCCACCCCCACAACTGCTACAACTGACTTGCTTTTTCTTGCACCTTCCAACAGTTTACTGCACATATATTCATCCCTCTCATTAACAACTGCCCGGCCACTACCTGAGAATTCTTCATATATGAATTTCTTATTCAAGAATCTATCCTCCGTTTCCGCAATAGAATTCAAGATTCCTTTTTGTAAATGCGGGAGGGTAGGCAATAGAGTATCAGTGCTCTTAAAATAGACTCAGTTTTCTCATATAAGCTCATCATTGCGGATGCCCTTTGACGGGTTATATGAGGATCGCAGTCACCAAATATAACGTTCCCACCATATTTCATTGCCTTGTCGTATGCAATGCAGAACTCTAAGCCTGGAATTATTTGAAGTTCCCGACTAGCTTTTCTATAAAACAAATCTAACAAAAGTCCAGTATGCATTATTTTTTGTCAAGAAATACACGATTATATCAAATAAGGTGGGCGTATATTTATCAAATCCACACATTTGACGGGCCAGGAAGTTTTTCGACCCTTTTTAAACAGCTCTAAGAAAACCACCTCTGGTTTGAGAAAACTTACAATAGCTTTCACATCTCTGAAAGAACGGCGAGAGAGATGACGTGTTCCAACCAAATAAACGTTGCAAATTCCTCTGGTAGATTCACATTGCAAATGGGTTACTCTTTTTCTCACCTCTTCTGGAAGCTCACCGAGTGAATTTTCATAGGAAATTTTTGGGAACGAAAAACTATTTCCGAGAATCCACCTTGCAATACTTGTGCATATCCTTGTTAATACCAGAGCCATGTCCACACATAGAAACTTCCACACCATGTCTAAAAATTTGAAAGAAAATATTTTTGGATTAAATTGATACCAATTCTACTTATTGGTCAAATCTTTCTTGAGGAAGAAGCAACTCTAAAAATACAACTCCTTTTAAAGCTAATTTAAACGATTGGTATATACCTATATTTATAGACAACTTTATAGGTGACTATATATATATATATATACCTGTATTTATAGACAACTTATAAAGGTGATTATATATATATCTATATCTATATATATACCGAATTTATAAACAACTTATAAAGGTGATTCTATATATAATCACCTTTATAATATTGCCTATAAATACACGTATATATAGGTTGTAATAACTATATATATATATAAATCATCTTTACAAGTTGTGTATAAATACCCAGTCTATATATATCTTTGTAAGTTGCCTATAAATACATACAAATATTTTATATATGTATTTATAGATAACTTACACACACACACACACACACACACACACACACACACACACACACACACACACACACACACATATATGAGGTGGGATGGGAGCCATAAACACAAGAAAAGTTTGTGGTGATGTCGTAGAAGGTACACATATATTGGTATGAAGAGAAGCGAGAGGGAAAGGATAGGGAGAGGTCAAAAGAGTTGTTATAGAAGGGGCTAATCAAGGGGTAGACTACAACTCCTCGAAGACATTAAATTGCTAATGAAAGGATTTCGGTTTGTGCACCTTTCGTGGAAATAATTTGATATTATTGATTCTATGAGTAAAGGTAGAGCATAGAGCATCATAGTAACGAAATATTTCCACGTTCTAAGATTGGGAATATCTTGCTAAGAAGGGGTCATCAAGAGAATATCCATCATCATAATCAAGTGTAGTAATATTGATAGTACATGAGTTGATGACAATATCAATTTAGATGAGATACTCGATGGGATTATGCTATGTGTGAGTGATATTGATAGGGACATGATCAACATCCTTCTTTCTCGATCCTGGTCATAAGGAGAGAGCTAATTGGGTAATAATGACATTAGGAAGATCAAACGTGTAAATTCAAAGGTTAATTTCATTCATCGATTCAAGGAGATTGGGTAGAGTATGATCCATGATCTCAGGATGACCACTATAGCCATGAATATAATCTACTGGATAGTTGAAGCGTTGATATTCTTGTTAGTGCAAAATCACAACACCCCCTAATGGCCTTGATTTGAGTTGGGGCATTCGGTGTGATCGCACAACATGGGACCATCTCTCAAGCTATGGGACTTACAAAACTTGAGATGGAACTCCGGAGAAAATCGGTTCTTACTTCCTAATCTACCTGCCACAAGCTACTCCAGTGCAGGAAAAATGTATTCTATCCTAATATAACCATTCCAAGGGGACAAAGAGAGAGAGAGAGAGTGAAAGAGCCTACACTAATCGGTGATACACCAGAAAAGAAAGTGGTTGAATCATAGATCTGACTACCTGAAGTGGAGAGAGGTGAGCGAGAGAGAGGGTGGACGAGAATGCACCACGGACTAGAGATAGATTTCACACGAACACCACTTCAAAACCATTAAGCACAACTCCCAGAACCTACAATAAACATCAAAGTATGCATAGTGTACCCCTACAACGATGAGAGGTAAGAAGAGAAAAAATATAAGCCAAAGATGGACAGATGCATCATGAAACAAATTCTATTGCTCCAAAAAGTTACATGGTACATCATTAGTGGGCAAGAGGCAAGGAAATGCCATTATAGATCCTGAAAGAGGCTTAGACTTCACTTTCTACCCTAAGGAAGAAAGAGAGAGGGGGCAGAGGAGAAACAATGACCAACCTTTGAATATGCCCCTTCATTACAATATATATGAAGAACGAGAGAGAAAGAGAGAGAAAAATTTGAATCCTTCTTCAACCACCTTGAGATATGCATTGAATCCTACTTTGAAAGCTCAACCACTATCAATCAATGCCCCTCTCGTGGATCCACCCATAATCTATCAAGTTTACCTCAATTAATTGTTCAACGCATTGAAGGAGGAAGAACGACGGATTATATCAAATCCAATCTTGTTATTGGAGAAAATAGATCTTATATTAATGGCACAAAGATGTTTTCACATTTTCACCCACTAAATCCTATTAAGAACGATATTTTATGTTTCCATGGCATAGAGGGTGTCGAGACATTTCCAAAAATTCTTCTCCCACCCAAATATGAGTTTTTAGTCAAAATATATGGCCATATGAAGATTAGGGTCACGGGTGAGCAATATTTGAAAGAGTCTATCCGTACTAGGTCCATGGGGTAGCCTCGTGCACCTTGGAGATTCGACCCCTACCTTTCACTTCTAAAATAGCACTGAAATGACACGTGGTGGCTTTTGTAAGGTCCATGGTGTTCTTTTGTATTTTTCCCAAGTCTCCTTGCTTAGCGGGGCCAAAAGTCTGACCTTGGACACATGGAGGCTTGGCACTTGTTTGGAAACCCGCCCCAAATTTTACTTTTAAAATAGCGCCACGCTGACACTTGGCTCCTTCCACTGGCTTGCCTCTACTTTGACTATTTAACCCCTGACTCTGTCCTTTTTTTGGACCTGAGACATGTGTCGAGCCCGTGCTCATTTGGAAACCCGCTCAAGATTTTACCTTTGAAGGAGTGTCATTAAGACACGTGGCGCCTTCCGCCTGCACTCTCATACTTAACCAATTTTGGGCCTACTCTGTCCCACTTTTTAATTTAGACTACGTGGTGAGACCATGCTCATTTGGGTCTCCACTCTTTGGATTTATCTTTGAAGTAGCACCATTTGGACACTTGGCAGCTTTCGCGACTTGCTCCATACTTAGCCAATTTTGGGGCTCGTTCTGAATAATTTTACATATCCCGAAGACTTCAAGTCTTCTCCATTTATTTTCCTTCTGTTTTCTCCTTCCCCACCATACTATTCCATTTTATAGCCCGCCTGTAACTTGTTTGTTGGATTTGAAGCATGGGTTCATTCGATGGAACCGTTTCTTGAATTTCCTCTTGTATGGGTCATGTTTGATCAATTTTTCCAGGGGGAAAATTGGGATAACAATTTGGTGACTCACGGGGACATCTACCTGCTAGATGAAGAGACCAGTATCCTTAAGCATCCATTAGGGCATGGAGTCAAGAATGATAGTATGATAATGATCATGTCTCCTCGATCCGCGAGCCCGACCATTTGCACTTGCTGACCTTGAGCCTGTCCCAAAAAAGGACTACCTCAAAACTCTTTTTAGTTACTTTGTATTTGTTTCATTTTGAAACTAACAACTATTACATATAGCTATGGGTCTCTTTGTCGTGAAGATCAAGGGACCGCCTCTCGCACATCTGGAGCAATACGAACAAAACTTATGTACAAAGACAAAAATCATACATGCCTCAAATGAGACATGTAGAGTGTGCACAAGCAATTATTTTGCTGAAAACACAAGTCTACTCCTTCTCCTACACTAAATAGAGAGAAGAAAATCTCAAACAAAGCTTGCTACAGGGAGGGAGAAGTAGATTCCCTTTCTCAAAAGGGGCATCCATGCAAATGATTTGACACTGAGTATGGCTACCTGTATGAGTGAAAAAATGACAATAAGTTGTTCCTCCACCCAAATCATCAAGGTATCTACATCAACCAAAAATACCTCCTCAAGTTGATTGACATTGGACACCTAGAGGTGTTAATGATGACCCTTGGTACTTTGATACTCATCCTCATGCCTTGAAGTAGGCATGACTAGTTTTGGCTTCTCCCTTGGCTTCAATGAAGCCAAGTATCTGATTGGGCATGGTTTGATCCTTTGATGTGCCCATTGCTATGAAATTTAACTCCAAAAATGGAGTCTTCTTGCAGAGCTTCTTTGATGGATGGTGTGAGAGGGATGATGAAATCATCTTGCCTTTTCTCTTCCTTCTCTTGAGAAGAACATGGAAGACTATGATCCTCCAACCTTAGTTCTAGAGTGCTATCATGAAGTGCGGGATGTTGCACTTTAATGTTCTCCTCCATGGTGAGGCTCATATTCTTGGAAGGTGGATGATGGAGGAGAAAATGATTTGATCTCCATGGGCTCTTCTCCATCAAAGAAATCCTCCAAGTTAGAAAAATAATCTACCTCCTTGTTGTCCTACTGCATGTGCTCTACCTCCTCCATGGTGTCCTCCGATCTAGCAACTTGCTCACCATGGTTCCCCTCATCCTCAAACATAAAATTTGAAAGCTCAAACTCTTCTTCAACATTAGGGTTTAAAGGGGATGAAGTGGGAGGAAGAACTGAAGGTTTTTTGTAGCCTTCTCCACACTTGGGGCCTCTGAAACTATATGGTCCTCCTCCATCATGGGTTCATTAATCAAATCAGGGCCTTGGAATGAAATCAAAAAATCTTCAATGATGCTTTCTTCATTGAGTGGCTTCAACTCTAATTTGATCTCTCCCAACTACTCCTCTTCAATGGGACTTAGAGTTGATTGTTCCTCCTCCTTAACTGGTTGTGCAGATCTTGGATTAGATCAACATCCTCTTTAGACAAAGTGCTATCATGGACACTTTGCATTCAAAACAACCAGATTTCTGATCTTCTTGTTCTTGTTCTTCTTGTTCTTATTCTACTAAAAATCAGCCTCGACCACCATTGGCTCTTCAACTCGACCTCCTCTATTGGCTTGACCATCAAGGGGATTTTGTAAACCCAAATTTAGCATCCCAACTCTTTATTGTTTGTAATTTCTTCTTCTCTTGGGCTCCACTTCTTGTTGTTTTCCTTGACTGGATTCTTAAGTCTCTTACCAACATGGACTTGGGAAAGTAAGAGGAGTGACAGGTTGGGGTTCAACCAGCTTTGCAATTGTTTGTGGTGGGAAGGGAAGTGGAACTTCTTGTTTGTTTGGAGGAAATGACTGCTTGGGAAAAAAAAGGGGAGAAGAATTGAAATAAGATGGAAGACTAGGAGATGGAGAAATAAAATCAACACTTGGGGCAGAAAGTGAGGGGCTTGACTCTTGATCATGTTGAAATGATAAAGTTTGAGAAAGAGGAAAAGAAGAGCTAGGAGGTGGTGGACTTATCCATTGACAAGGTTGTGTTGTGTCTAGATTATAAGCCTCAATATCCTCAATCCATTGTGTAAGTTGAGGTAACACTTGAACCATGAAGTCAAGCTTCTCTTGAGGGTTGTAATGTCTTTGAAAAGGGCCTCCCATGGACAAGGTTCCCTAAAACCAATCTTGAATGTCTTCATCTATTTTGTAGCCCTAGACTCCACCATGCTAGCCTCCATCCCTTGAATCTTTTCTAGCAAACCAACATTCTCCACATAGCCGTCACCATTGTATGCATCCCCTTGTTCTTGATAAGCTCCATGGCCAAAATGACTTTGACCCTACTCATATGGGTAAGCATAATGGTTCTAGATCTGATCATAATGCTGATCTGGAGGAGTTGAGAAATGCATTGGAGGTGGATTACACTTTCTGCTGCTGCAAGTGTGAGTTCCAAGAGGGAAATGAAGCCATGATTGCACAACTTCATGGAATGGGAGAAAATGAAAGAGATGGAAGAAGAAAGTGGATGAAAATGAGTGGAAATGGATGGAAAATATCTGTAACTCAGAGGATGGGTTATTGACCAGATGGAGTCTCCATATGTGCTTTGAATATGCCTCTAAAGGCTAAAACTTAACAGGAACACACCAACTTGCTAAATGAAGTGGTAAGATGCTTCAGACTATCCAACCAGGCATGCCAAAATTGTTAGTGTGGTTGCATGGTGGCTTAATATTTTCTGTTATAATGAGACACCTCTGAAAGATGAAACTCTAACTTCTATGATGTCCCAATGGGCGTGCCAAAACTGTTAGTGTAGAATCACAACAACCCCAAATGGCCTTGATTTGAGTTGGGGCATTCGGTGTGATTGCACAACATGGGACCATCTCTCAAGCTACGGGACTTTCAAAACTTGAGATGGACCTCCGGAGAAAGCCGGTTCTTGCTTCCTAATCTACCTGCCATAAGCTACTCTAGTGCAGGCAGAACTTATTCTATCATAATCTAACCATTCCAAGGGGATAGAGAGAGAGAGAGAGAGAAGAGAGCCTACACTAAGCGGTGATACACCATAATTCTGAATGCCTGAAGTGGAGAGAGGTGAGTAGAGGAGAGGGTGGATAGAATGCACCATGGACTAGAGATAGATTTCACATGAAACACCACTTCAAAACCCATTAATCACAACTCCCAAACTTGTAACAAACATCAGAGTATGCACAGTGTACCCTGCAATGATGAGAGGTAAGAAGAGATAAAAAATAAGCCAAGGATGGATAGATGCATCATGAAACAAATTTTATTGCTTCAAAAAAGTTACACGGTACATCTTCAGTGGGCAAGAGGCAAGGAAATGCCATTATAGAGCCTTGAAAGGAGGCTTAGACTCCACATTCTACCCTAAGGAAGAAAGAGAGAGGGGGCAGAGGATAAATAATGAACAACCTTTGAATATGCCCCTTCATTACAATATATAGGAAGAACGAGAGAGAAAGAGAGGGAAAATTTCGAATCTTGCTTCAACCACCTTGAGATATTCATTGAATCCTACTTTGAAATCTCAACCAATATAAATCAATGCCCCTCTACGGATCCACCCACAATCAAAGTTTCCTCGATTACTTGTTCAACGTGTTGAAGGAGGAAGAACAACGAATCATATCAAATCCGATTTGGTTATTGGAGGAATAGATCTTATATTAATGGCACGAAGATGTTTTCCCATTTTCACCCACTAAATCCTATTAAGAATGATATTTTATGTTTCCATGGCGTAGAGGGTGTTGAGATGTTTCCAAAAAGTCTTCTCCCACCCAAATATGAGTTTCTAGTCAAAATATATGGCCATATGAAGATTAGGGTCACGGCGCACAATATTTGAAAGAGTTTGTCTGTACCGGGTCCACGTGGCAGCCTCGCACACCTTGGAGATTCGGCCCTACCTTTTTGCTTCTAAAATAGTGCTGAACTAACATGTGGCTTTTGCAAAGTCCATGGTGTTCTTTTGTATTTTCCCAAGTCTCCTTGCTTGGCGGGGGCCAAAAAAAGTCGACCTTGGACACGTGGAGGATTGGCACTTGTTTGGAAACCCACCCCAAATTTTACTTTTGAAATAGCACCGCCACACTTGGCTCTTTCCACGTCTTGCTCTGCTTTGACTATTCAACCCCCGACTCTATCCTTTTTTTTTATCCGGGACATGTGGCGAGCCCGCACTCATTTGAAAACCCGCTCAATTTTCACCTCTGAAGGAGTGTCATTAAGACATGTGGCAGCCTTTCACCTGCACTCTCATACTTAACCAATTTTGGGCCCGCTCTATCCCACTTTTTAATTTGGACTACATGGCGAGACCGCGCTCATTTGGGTCTCTGCTCTTTGGATTTATCTTTGAAGTAGCGCCGTTTGGACATTTGGCAGCTTCGCGGCTTGCTCCATACTTAACCAATTTTGGGGCTCATTCTGAATCATTTTACAAAGCTCGAAGACTTCGAGCCTTCACCGTTTCTTTTCCTTTTTTTTCCTCCTTCCCCAACCCTGCTACTCCATTTTAAAGCCCACCTGTAACTTGTTTTTTTGATTTGAAGTGTGGGTTCGTTCGATGGAACCGTTTCTTGACTTTCCTCTTGCACGGGTCGTGTTTGATAAATTTTGCCTAGGGGCAAAATTGGGATAACAATTCCTAAAATGGGATGGTTGGAAGTTCTTTAATGTTAGGAATTTTGAATGTCCCACATTATTATTCAAATAGGTCAAATTTCCAAGACTTTGTGTCACCTTGTATCATATATTATAGCTCCTAGGTGTGTGAACCTAACACATTGGTAGGTGGATGACATGACTAGACACATGTGATGAGTCCATGGTCATCTTAGGAAGATATTATAAGACTTGAGAGGAAACTAAATACTAAGACTTTGACGTGAATTTTACGAGGACACATATTTATAGGGAGCAAAATGCAACCCATATGGGGCATTTTCTATGATTATATCTACGACACATGCTCCACATGGATTTTAGATTGTCTATAGAGTAACCCAGTGTCTTAATGAAATCAAGAGAGGCAACACAAGTTCCATAACCTTCATCTCTGAAGGCTCTCTTAATCGTAATGTGGCCAATATGAAATTAAATAATGAGGGGAAGATCATTAGCATGAAATAGAGTTTCATTAGGGATAATGGAATGAAGAATAAAATAGATACATGAAGAATGATCGAAAAAATGTAAGTGGAAATGGAAACGCTTCACATTATCACATGATGATTTCTTTTCCGAACTAGGTATGTCATGTTGTTGCCCTAAGGTAGGTGGAAAATGGATGTTCATAGCGAAGAGTACAATCATAATGTGCTCATGATGATGAGGTGTGGTATGATGGAGCTCTAAGAATAGGATTGGGCTAAGGAGGAAAGAAAGTTCTATAAGAGGATCCCACTCTTTAAGGTTGGGTTGTGCGGTGGTCTGAACCTGGGAAGGATCAATTTGAATAGATTCTAAATAAGGGGGACTAGTAAAAATTTTTATAAGTGGAGTTTTAACTGTCATTTATATGGGATTGGCCATGGTAGAAGTACTACCATAGGGGCCAATTGTATAGAAATTGGGAAAAGCTGGGATAGATGGGATTGGCCCTACAGGAATATCTGCGCATGGGTCAATGACATTTACCTAGACTAATGGTTTGGGTATACGATCTTGTTTGGTGGATGCACTAGTAGAGGGATATAAAATATCAACAATGTTGGTAGTTACCTTACCAACATGATCAATATTAGATATTTTAGATTTACAATGATTAGAAGGGGGTTATTGAATGATATGTGTAGTGAGTGTTGTAGTCATTTACATACCCTCCATATAATAATGGAGGAGTCTTAACCCTATTTAGAATACCCACGATGGGAGTAACTAGTTAACTTACGCCTATTTCAGATATCAATAGGGAATGTTGGAGTCACCTTGATACAATAAGGAAGAAGTATTGACCAGAAAAAAGTTAGCCTATTTTTGATCATCTTTCATACAATAAGGAAGAAATATTGATGAGAAAAAGGTTGGAGTGACTAATCAACTTAATCTTATTTCAAACACAAGTAATATCACTATCCAGCCTTCATATTTGGGTTATTTTCAACAGTCAGCATTTAAAACTCCAAACTGTTTAGCACTTTGCGAGCTGTGACGCATAACACTGCTTGATAAACACACCAACAACTTACACTCAACACAAATGATAAGTGTTGGAATTACCTTATAAATACAAATTGAGAGGAATATTAACCAGTAAATGGTTAACTTTCACGGCAGAAACCATTAAAGAGATTGTGGCGATATACATACTGTGCCACAACAAACACAAGAGATAGAGCCCTAAGAAATGAGTGCAAAATTTTCCCACAAGGAAATATATAAGAGGTTCCATGTTTGTGAATTTCTTGCTCATGTTTTCACGTCATTTAACGCCCACAAGTAATGTTTGAGTCGGGGTTTGGCCGTCAACGTATACACTACTCACGGAAAAAATGTCTCTGGAATATTTAAATTTTAACTTTGACTATTTAAATGTGCGGTGCAGATGTATCGCTATATAGTGGGAAGGGATCTGCGCCGCTCCTTAGGGTGGAGTCTCTCTAGTCCATGTCAGCTCGGTGGAGATACTGATGAGTTTGAATTTTCTGCTGCCTACTTTTTAATGGTGTTTCTTACACTCAATTTCTTTGCATTTATTTAGAAGTAATAAGTACCTTTCAAATTAACCCAATTTTATATAGAGGCATTAAAAAAACATAAACACATTATAAAGCAGTCCGTAGTTAAAAAAAAAAAAAAAAAAAACATGGCTCACCAATACTAGGAAAATTAGGAATATATATAAAAGAAAGGTTAATGTATTGGGCAAGAAAGAATTTTGTGCGTTAAGGTTAAACAAAACAGATTAAAAATTACTAAGGGAATAAAGAGGAATCCAACAAGAACCAATACACTAACAAAGGTTAAGGATCTAAGGAGGCCATGTAGTCAATATTCACAATAACATTGAAGTCATTGTTATGAGTCCTAATTATGACTCTCGATTCTCTTTATTTTTCACTTTGATCACATTCTAGTGAGATGCAAAATTTGTTGAGGAATCAATAACCTGATTTCTCTTTCATTTAGCATGGTTCCACTAAACAATGTTGAAACCGTGAAGGAGGATGTTAATGTCTTTTGTGCATTTAATCAATTGCCTTTTCTAAAAATTGAGAGGAAATTTGAATTATGAAGTGATCAATCAAAATTTTTGAGTCAGATTCTAGATTGACGTCGATAAAATGTTGTTGTTTGGCTTCAATAAATGATTGATGAATGGCCACAACTTTAGTAAAATTATTAGAACCAATACCAAGACCAATGTTAAACTAGAAATTGATCTTGCCATTATGATAACGACAAACACCTCCCATGTCAACATTTTCAGGGTTGTCTTTCGAAGTTCCATCCACATTAAGTTTAACTAGGCCCGAGAGGGGACATTTCATTTGATTATCCAATTTTTTTGAGGATTAATATTGGCAAAGGATATGGAGAGAAAATCCAAATGAATACCAAGTCTCTTAATGATTCTGAATTCCCACCAAGATCTCACCTTATAATTATAAATCTAAAATTGATATATTTCTTTCAGATTGGCCATTATTCTACCCCAAACCTGATCGATATGCCTTGCAATATCATTAAAAACTCATTGCGCTCTAAATAGATATGCTAGTGGATTGGACCAGGGCTGATATCATGCAACATATTAGGAGAAATTAGGTTCAATGGGGGTCACGTCTCATTCAAAAGAGAGTCTTGGATAGAATCATAAATATTTGGATAAATTTCCATCCATTTGAGCACCATAAATGATTGAGAAAAGTGGCAAAAAGGCAAGCCAAAAGGAGATATTTTCCATCCTCTTCCTCTTGAAGAAAAATGTCACATTCACACCAATTTTTGGAGATTATCTTGATGAATAAATTTATCTAAATTTTCTAACCACATGAAAGCATTATCCTTTGGCCAACGTTTAGGTTGCTAGACCTTTTCCAAAGCATAGAGTTCTTAACACCAAGATTTTCTTCCATAAGAAGTTTGTAACCAATTTTCATTGAGTACATCCTAAATCTATTTAGTCACCATGGATGTTAGAATGTAGATGTTGAAAGAGACCTTTCGAGAGGCTAATATATAAGCTAAATAATCAATTAGAAAGGGAAATTTACTTGACTAGAGATTTGTAGTTTTCCATTTCCAAACTCACACTGTCTTTCATGACAACACATTGAAAATTAGGAACATAAATCCAACTAGCTTCAACACATTTACATTTTAAGATGAGAAGATCTATAAATTCCACTAAGAGATGAATGTTTTGATCCCACACATCTTCCCAAAAAAAATCACCCTTTCCAACAATCCAATAGAGGACCACCTTAATTAGATTACTCCCAAATTTCAATGTTTTCCATATCCAAGAACCCTTACTAAGGGTTGACATCCTAGGAATGAAAGAATGATTATGTAGATGCAAATACTTAACCTTAAGAATTTTCCCCCACAAGGATCGATCCTCTCACACCACATCCATATAGTTTGGCAACAAGTGCCACATTTGTAAGGAGCGAAGATCTCATCTCCAATTATTTATTGAACGACTCATGAGAGGATTGGAAACAAGAACATTGTATTAATAAATAAATGGATGAAGTCTAAATAATGGAGAATGTTTGTTCATATGTAAAGTATGCTAGAAGGGATGTCAATTCAATGTTAGATAATTTTATTTAATATATTTTATAATATAATATTATTTTTTCATTGTAATGGAGACAATTGAGGAGTGGTGTATTGTTTAGAAAGAATTGGACAAAATAACATCAAAATAAAAATTAAAAAAGCTGCAACACATACCAAAATATAAGATATTCTTGGGGCCATAATTTCTTTATGATGTTGAATTTTGAGACTCTCACATGTAGCTATCAGATCCATAAGGAGAAATAATTCTCTATTTTATCTCTCCTAGAAGATTGACATGTGGAGGAATTTCTTTCTTTAAAATCCTTAAAACCTTACTATCCCTAACAAAAAACCATTTATCTTTCAATTATCATAATATATTAAATCACATTTTGGGGGCATTTTTTTAAATAATCAACATGCTTTGTGTATGTTTCCACATTCTCAATACATGTCTAGTAGGACAATTGCAATGAATGGTCCTATTGACTACATATGTTCGACAATGATCAATAATCAACAATGCAATTTATTGTCGACATAGATATTTACAAGTGCACTCACAATTTAATTGGTAAAATATAAATACTTGTAAAACAAAGGTTACACAGTTGAATTCTTTTACTTCTAGTCAAAATATGAACTTACGTGATAAATATGCACATCCAATTGCAATAATGCTAGACACTCACAACTACAACATGTACCTAAAATTCCCTTTTGATCATGCATTGATGGATGTTAACTGCTAGAAACTTAGATGGATTCCCAAGATTAGACATATATTGCATTTGGTGAAACAATGTAAGTTTCCATACTAACTTGAGGACACCCATAGTTAACATCGTTTCCAATGCCATTATTGAATTTCCTACATTTTTTAAAGTTTTAGGAATTCTTAAAGTTTCTATTTAATATTGCATAATATCACAAGAAAAGGAGGTGAAATTTCCTATGTTTTCCTTAAATGGAAATACTATGACTTTGTATAGATGCATTCAGAGTTCAAGTTTAAGGTGGTAGAAAACACAGAGGACAATGGTCATATATTTGATAGATGAAATCTGTTGTGATAGAAGTATGTAGAAATATTTTCTGTCACACTTAAAGTATTGCCATACTTAGGGAATTTATTAAATATAAATTCTACCAACTCAAAGTAGCAGTTGATATCCATAAGTGGTTATGAGTATATTTGTTGATGCCTTTTTTATTAACCATCTTGACTAATAAGTGGGTTATTATCCTGTGTGGGTAAAGTAATGGATTATTCATATTTTAGTGAAGAATTGTTAGCTTCCCAAATATTATCAAACCAGTGGTGTGGCCCTAGTGAAATGGGGTACAAGGGCCCAATGAGGGACAACCTTCACCTCATAGCCTTCAGATATGTACAAAATAACACAACCAAATAGAAAGGAAAACACACATAAGAAAAAATATGAAATGAAAAAAGATGTAAACATGTTGATAGTCCCCTATCCATGCTGATGATGCAACGCCCATCTAAGGGTGCTAGGCTATTTTAGGAAATTTTCTTTAAAGCAATGGTTTTTTCTAATAATAGTAAAACTAGCTTAGCTTTGTAAATTGAGTTCATTTTAAAAGCAACAACTCAACTATAAATTATTATTTTAATACTTTATTTTGCTTTCCAAGAAAAGGTTAATTATAGGATGTGCTTTGGTTATAAAAGTACATGCTCACATTGTGAGAGGTATGCTGAAAAGACTTAATTGTCAGAGGAAAGAACATTGGATACTGGTTATTATATTTGCAAGTTTTTTCAAGTTAGTACAAGGTTGAATTTATGCTATATTTTTACCCGAAAGGGTTTTCCCATGATAAATACTTTGTCAATATTATTGGTATGTTCTAGTTTATTTCAGATCTACTTATTTTTGCATATTCTAGTTTAGTTTATTATTTGCATGTATGCAAAAAATCCCAACATCTAGTATTAGCGCTAGCTAGTTACAAATTTTGTTGGGGTTTGTTTCCTTTGGTTGAAATGGTTTTTGAGTTGTAGATCTATTTTTAGTACAATATCTAATATGGAAGTTAGTAGCACAAGAGTTGAGATTGACAAGTTTGATGGAAAAAATTTGAGTTATGAAAACTAAAGATAGAGGATCTTTTGACATAGAGGGATAAGTGGATAGCGGTTACAAAAACAACTCCTAGAAGTTTAAAACAAGATGAGTGGGAAATGATTGATAGGAAGACAAAACGTACTATTATGTTATATGTTTATGGATCCACGTTATTAAATTTTTCTACTGAGAAAGCAACAAAGGAGTTGTGGATAAGTTAGGGACACTGTATCAGGCCAAATATTTGATGAACACACTTTTTCTAAGGAAGAAGTTGGATTCTTTGCAGATGAATGATGATGAAACAATCATAAAGCACCTAAATAATTGTAACTCTATCATTAACTAATTAATGTCCATAAATGTGAATATTAATGAGAAGGAGAGGAGTAATACTCTTCTATGTTATTTTCAGACTCTTGGGAAAATTTGAAGATGGCTATAAGTAGTATTGCTAAAAAACTAAAGCTTGATGAAATAGTTATAACTTCAAACTATCTAAAGATATGGGAAGAAAGTGTGTTGATGACTATCATCACTCAAAGGAAGAATTGTTAGTTCGTGGGAGAGAGAAAGAGAGATGCAAGAAGAAAAAGGGAAGAGATAAAATGTCTAAGTCTAAAAATTTATTCAAGACTCCATATCAAAGTTAGAAAAGTCTCTATTTTATCTCTCTTAGAAGATTGAAAAGATTGACATATGGAGGGATTTATTTCTTTGAAAATCCTTAAAACCTTAATATCCATAACAAAACACCACTTATCTTTCAATTATCGTAATCTATAAAATCACAATTTTGGGGAATTTCGTTAAACAATGAACACACTTTATGTATGTTTCTACATTCTCAATACATGTCTAGTAGGACAATTACAACGAATGGTCCTATTGACCATGTATGTTCGACAATAATCAACAATCAATAATGCAATTCATTGTCGATATAGATATTTACAAGTGCACTCACAATTGAATTGGTAAATTAGAAATACTTGCAAAATAAAGGTTACGAGGTTTAATTCTTTTACTTTTAGTCCAAATACGAACTTATGTGATAAATAGGCACATCCAATTGCAATAATGCTAGACACTCACAACTACAACATGTACCTAAAATTCCCTTTTGATCATATTTGATGGATGTTAACTACTAGAAACTTACATGGATTGCTAAGATTAAACATCTATTGCATTTGGTGAAACAATGTAAGTTTCCATGGTGACTCAAGGATACCCATAGTTAACATAGCTATCGGTTCCATTATTCACTTTCCTACATTTTTTAAAGTTTCAAGATTTCTATAGTCTTTCCAAAAATTATTCAAGTTTTAATTAAGCCATCACTTCTAAATGCTATATAAGTATTATAATCACATTAACTCAAGAGTGTATGTATAGATTTTGTTGTTTCATGCTATATGGTGGTGCAAATCAACTTGTAGCAATTAATATGTTGTAAATTGTGTTATAGTCATTTAATTATCAAACTAGGGGATGTAAACTTGAAATAATGACAATGTTGTATGCACAATTACAATGATTTAAGAGGTTGGAAATAAATAACTGTCACAAAAATTGCTAAAAGTAAACAAAACTTAGAACTGAAATAAATGGTTTCTAAATACTATTACTAAGACAAAGTTGTAGATTCAGAATGCAAATATAGAAAGTAAATTTATCCTAGGTAAATAGACATGTAATGAAACAAGACAATAAAATAATGGAGGGTTTAACTAACCTCAAGTGGGCCCTAACTTGGGTGTTAATCCCTCCTAAATTATGAAACTAGACACTAATGAATAGAACTCAGATTATTATTGATTTTGCATAACCATTACATCAAGGAACAAAGCAAACTCCTTTCTAAATCATACTATGAATGTATGAATTCTCCCTCACTATTTACAACACTAACCCTTTGTTTTTACCTTCTCATTTATAGTAAGACGTGAGAAGAAGAAGAGTTCAACAAGTAATTTCAATGAACTAAGTGAGAGATCTTCAATAGAACAAGTGGAAGATATTCCACAGAACTATGAGAGACTCAACATATGTTACGGAACTCAGAACAAGTGTTCAAATAACAAACAAATAACAAATGTTCAGATAATCAACCATTTCAATCAAGTGTTAACTTAATCAATTAGTCCTTCACTAATTTACAATGAATGGTTAGATCAAAGATAGAGTTGTTTCCCAGTTCTACACATTCTAGTTGTAACTACTTCTTCAATGACACATATAGACTTGAGTGTAGTTCTTCATGCCTTCCAAAATATCTTCATAACACATTCGTTGTTGTATATGATCTCCTTTGGTTGCGAATGATTTATTACGTGGACATGTTCTTTGGCTATGATTTAGATGAGTTGATATGGATAGTTCCTTTGCATACGAACATATGGAAAATTGCTTATAACCAAATTTTCATCAACACACATCATCATTGAAACAAATTATTGGGATAATATGAATAAATTTACAAAAATATGACAAAATAAAGATAACTAGATATAACTATATTAATCAGTAATTATGCCACAAGTTCAAGGTTATAATGATAATGTTCAACAATGTACTTGGAAAATACATGGACATAACTATAATGGCTTGATCAAAATATAGAATATGAGTTATTTATAAAGGTAATTAACACAACTCATCACACCCCTAGGCTTAATATATTGAATTTCCTCATTCAAGGGATTCATATCTCTGCTTCTGAAAACTACATTCTCACCTAAAATCAATTGGGGTATTTGTTCCTTCTTTCTCTAACAAGAAATAACCACCATTCCTCATGAATCTACTCCACACTCTATCTTGGATCCTCTGATCAACTGGTAAATTACTTGTCCATGGTGGGATTGGAAAGTGAAAGATTGGAGGGTGATATCCTATAGGAAACCACTCATCCCCACATTCATTTTCTATCTCCATGTATGTGTTCACCCTACGTAGTGTGGGAATTATGTTGGGATATGAGTGTATTTCCTTTCTTTGTATTGTAGGTGATAGTTTTGCCCATCTGAGTCTGCATGCTGTAAAAATTTAACTCTATTTTCCCTGATCATTTCTCTAACTTCTATGTGGGATTCTATCCTCATTTACAACACTCTATTTTTTATCACATCCTTTTCCATATAACTGTCATATGCTTCTTCAATTACATTTGTATTGGTTTCCTCATCTTTGATAAACAATGTTTAGACCTTCTCCAAATTTCTATATTCGTCCATTTGTATGGTTCTATCCAATTCATTTGAAAAATAAGAGCATAGGGCCTTAACTTAGACATCTCCAATATACAGAATTGGAATCCAATCTTTTTCATATTGAAGGGAATAGTTGTGCAAATAAATCTCACATAAAAATTTATGGAGTTCATGTGTGTAATGTTATGATATAAAGTAAAGAATCTCCTAGCTGAGCTAATATCATAAATCATATCAAAATTAATGCAGGTAAGTTTATGTTGCAACATATTTTATTTCAAGTAGATAACATAAACACTAGATGGGGGCTTGTAACTCAATACTTCATGTGCTACCTAGATTGTTTCTTCTGTCCTTGTTTAAGTAGATAACATAAACACTAGATAGGGGCTTGTAACTCAATACTTCATGTGATTCCTAGAATGTTTCAACCTCTTAATCTCTCTATCCTTGTCCTTCAGTTCTTCCTTATGCTTAGAGATGAGGGATTATTTCTCTTTTACAATTTTCCTTTGGGCCTATTAACATAGGTCTCCAATTGACAGCATCAAATTGTTGATATATTGTCCCATTCTCTGTGTTTCCATCTCACAACAAGATGGTTTTTTCGATTCCTTGATAATTTCATGAATAACAATTTGGGGCTGTAATGGTGTTACATTTTATCCCTATACACTATCATATTGTGCTTGCTCAATTAATCAGTCAACAACTGCATACATTTTTTCTTGTTCTTATTCTTATTGCTCCATGAATTGTTCAACAACTATAGGAATTTGTTAGTATTACCTTCCTCCTTAAACTTCCTCTTCTTCTTATCTCGATTGATGACCTTCCACTTCATGAGTTAATTCCTCATTATTCATTGGCTCTTCTTGTTCCTCCATGGGTTGTGTAGGGTATTTTGGCTCATGAACTGCGTAGTATCACTATTTCCCTACTCTGTCTCAAATTTTCGAGGCTTAAAGTTTCCCTTTGTAGCTTCCAAATCACTATCTAGTGATATGGGTTGTGACTGTGTTAGAATGGATATTTTTGGCCTTTTTGTTCTAAGCCTATGGGAGTGCCTAGGTTGTGTAGGAGTAGAATGAGAAGATTTTTGTTTGGCCTTAGAAGTGGAGGTTTTAGGAGAGGAGAAATCCAATAGAGTTTCATCTATAAAAACTATTTATGGAGATGTACGTACATGCTTCCCTTGGAGGTAGAAGTTAAGAAGTTAAAGGATCTTGAGGTTAGGAGGTGGATGGTGCAACCTCTGTCATATGTACAGATGAGATTTCAGTGCTTCTCCTTCTTTTTCCCTACTTCCCAATAAAGTTTCAATATTGTTTATCCTTACAAATTCTTCCTATAGTATATGAGGGTAATCCCTTTGCAGGGTGTGTTTAACCACTAAGGTTATAAGAAAATGATGTGATAATGCTACCCCACCCCTATGTACTTCTTGGATAATTTTCTTCAACTTTTCATGCAAGAATTTTGGGACATTTACTTGATGGTTGTTCTTCAGATGATTCAAAAAATTGAAATGTAATGTGTTCAATATAGAATATTTCCTTCACAAGTAAAGTACTAAATAATAAAAGTGGCATCTTGTTCCCATAAGGGTTTAAGAGATGTTTGATGTGTACCTTACTTGTCTGATATGAACTCGTCATCAACATCTATGAAGTCTCTCCTTTTTACTTATATATTGGCCTTTTCTCAAAACGACTCTTCTAGAATATTTCATGACTTAGCTTGACTGCTAACCCTTTTACCCTTGCCTCTCCATTGTTGAGTGTGTTGGATTTTTTTTTCAAAATTGCTTCATCAAAACCCTGAAACTTGTTGATATAATCCATTTAACCAAGATCTTCAAAATAATACACAATCTAAGAATGCCTCAAAAGTGGAAAATTCATAATGGGCTCATGTATTATCAAGTCACCTCCCATGGAAGATACATAACTTCCTTTGGGTTCAATATGCAACAATACAATTTTGCCTCAAAATAAATTTTCACAAATGAGTTGTATTGATGGTTTTTCATCATTTTGAACTTTAGGACCAAGAGGAAAAACAACACGGTTATGGTTAATCAATCATTAATGGATGTGATAATATGGAGCATATGAAACAAAGTGATGTGACAAAATTGACTTATGTGGAGGGTCTAAGTGGACACATGATGGCTTAAAAGGCATCAATATTTAATGTTGCACATGCATGATGATTTGGCATAACTCCTAATTAAATATAATTAAGCTAATCATACTTTATTAAAGTGATAGATGAATGTAATTATCTCGTTGTTCGTTTGTAATATGGTTGTGCATGCTTATTTGAACTTGAGTCTTGGCTACATGCAAGTTTGATGCGAACATGTGTTGAACTGGTGTCGGATGATCCTTACTGCAACCAAATGATTCCCAGAGAGGGAATTCCAATATGTTCGGATCAAATCATTTGTTTTCCATCATCCACACGTGCATGCATGCATCCTTGATCTTTGTCATGCAACCATGAGTTATGCCAAACACAAAAGAAAAAATAGGGGCTTGTTTCATGTGGTCAGTAAGTGGAACTTTTAGTCATTGCACTCTCTCCTTGTGATGGAGATCACGGCCTCCTGCAATTACTTGGCACCAAACCTTGCAAAAAAAAACTTCATAAAATAAATGTGTTAGTAGAGTGTTGCTTGATCACCCGAAGGGTAGATCACAACACTTTTATTTGACCTTGGAATATTTAACAAGTTGAATGCACCAAGACCCCTGACATCTCCTCAATATTCTACAATCTTAGAAGGTGAGCCAACAAGATCAACCTCTGAGGTCATTTCTGATGTTTATTTATCCATTCTTGTTTGACCTCCTCTGAAAAATTCTATGAATGAACCTTTGTTAACTGAATTTTTGTACAATCTCATCCAGTGACCATTCACCAAAAGCTTGAATCTCACAAGATAAATAATAGTGAGCATCATAGCTCCATTAGGGAATATATTCTCAACCTCATAGGGGCCTAACCACATTGTACTGAGATTTCCTATATTATCCTTGTATTTTGAATCAAACAAGAGTGCACAGTCACCTTCCTAGAACTGCCTTATCTTGATGTACCGGTTATTCCATTTGAATCTTTACTTTTGCACTACGTCTATGTTATGTACTACGTGTATTCTCAATTCATCCAACTCATTGAGTTGGAGGATTATTTTTCTTTGAGCTTCTGATAAATATATTCCTAGATCAAGTGCGAGTCCTCAATGTTTTGTGCTCAAATTATATTGGCAAAACAACAGTCTTTCCATACAAGAGTTCAAATAGTGTGAAGCTAGTTGTGGTCTTCCATGTTGTGTTGAATGCCCAGACTGCTTCTGGAAGCCTATCTCCCCAATATTCCTATGGAGTGCTATGGTATTTGTTAATATAGCTTCTATTTATTTGTTTTTGACCTCTACTTGGCCACTAGACTGGTGATGGTATGGTGTGGACTTATTATGCCTAATCTCATATTCTCTAACCAAATCAAAAATTACATCAACAGTAAAATGTGTACCTTGGTCTATTACAATCTCCCTTGAAACTCCATATCTAGTGAAGATATGCTCATACAAGAACTTAGCTACTTTCTCACTTTTCTGATTTGGCAATGCCTTCACCTCCGTCCACTTGATCAGGTAATCTATGCAGACTAGGATATGCTCTTTTGGTTGATATGGAGGGTTTATTGCACCAAAAAATCTAATCCCCACTTATCAAAAGGATGTAAGACCAATTGATAATGCAATGAAATCTCATTAGATTCAGTTGGCTTGCCCATTCTTTGGCATTTATCACATCTCTTGGTGTATAGTGTTGCATCCTTATGCAATGTTGGACAATAATAACTAGTAGTCAACACCTTATGTGTTATTATTTTTGTAGAAAAATTCCCTCCACAAGGTTCATTGTGGCAAGATCTGAGGAAATCAAATATCTCCTCATCATCTATACACCTTCTCATTACTTGATATTTTTCTCGTATGAAATAGAAATCTAGCTATCCAAGAAAAGGTAAATTTTTTTCAACTAAATATATTTTCTTAGAGTATGAGAAATGTGGAGGTGTTTTACCTGAGACCAAGTAGTTGGCTATGTCTGCATACTAGGGTGTTCTTGTAGAAATAAAAAATAAGTGCTCATCTGGAAAGGAATCATCAACTACTTGATCTTCACTATTGGTCTCCATCCTTAGAGAAAATATGCTACCACATTATCCTTGTCAGGCTTGTCCACTATGGTGATATCAAATTCTTGTAAGAGGAACAACCACCTTATGATTCTACTGCTTACTATTGGTTTTTTATCAGAGATTTTATTGCATCATGATCAAGTGTGAATAAACACTATATATCTTGTGATGTAGTGTCTGAATTTGTTTATAACATATACAATTTCCAAGAACTCCTTTTCTATTACTTGTGTAATTTAATTTTGCATGTTGCAAGTTCTTTCTAACATAGTATATTGCATAGTTCAAACTTCCATTGTTTTTCCTAGGACAACTTCAATAGCATGATTTGATGCATCTGTGTTAATGTGAAAAGGAAGGTTCCAATCAGGTCCTCTCAACACAGGAGCAATAGTTAACATCTATTTCAAAGTTTGAAAAACACCTTCATAACATTCAGTCCATACAAAATTAGCATCCTTTCCTAGTAATGCAAAAAGTGGCGCTACAATTTTGCTGAAGTCTTATATGAACCTTTTGTAATATCCAACATGGCCAAAAATATTCTAACATCTTTTTGTTTCCTTGGTGTTGGTAGGTTGACTATAACATAAACATTTTCTGGATCAACTTGAATTCCTTTCAAGGAAAGGTAGTGCCCTAACACTATACCCTCTAACATCATCATGTAACACTTCTCATTACTCAAGGAAAAATTATGATCCTTGCATATTTTAAAGAACTTATCCAGATTTTGCATAGCTTCATCAAAAGTATTGCCATGTATAGTGAAGTCATCCATATAGACTTCCATGCAATCATTTTTCAAATCAAATAAGATACTCAGACTAGCCCTCTGGAATGTGTTAGGTGCATTACATAAGCCAAATGGAAGAACTGAATAGGAAAATGTCCCCCATGGACATGTGAATGTAGTCTTGTTTTGGTATTTAGGTGCAATCTGGATTTAATTATAACCACTGTATTCATCAAGAAAGGAGAAGTAATTTTTACTAGCTAGGGTATCAATCACCTGATCAATGAAGATAAATGGGAAGTGGTAATTCTTTGTAGTTGATTTCAGCTCTTTGTAATCCACAAAAATTCTCCATTTTCCATTCTTATTTGGTACAATTACAAGAGGAGATACCCATTGACTATCTAATATGGGGTATATGAATCCATCATCTAACAACTTTCATAGTTTATCCATCATAATCTTTCTTACTTTGTTGGGTTCATGCATCTCTGTGGTTACTGATTGGTTTACAATCTTCTTTGATGTAAATTCTATGAGTAAAAATCCTAGGATGAATCCAACGCATATCACCATAATCCCAAAAAAATGTTATTTTATGTTTTTGAAGAAGAGAAATCAACAATTGCTCCTGGTTTCTATTCAACATCTTTCTCACATTTAGTGGCCTCCTAGGTGTTATTTATAATTTCTTGGAGAGGTACAACATTGAACACATGTTTCTACTAACAAAATTTAATATGCAGTCATGAGGAAGAAGTTGGTGAAAAATACAATTCTTACCTGGAATATCCATGGTGCTTTTGTATGATAGGAATTTGTTCAAGGGGAAAATTAATCACCTTAATCTGTCATCAACTTCTTCATCTCTTCCATATTTTTTTCTTGTATAATATTATAGAGCAGAAAATATTCCTCCATATCTTCAATAGTGCAATAATTTTTCAAAATCATCAACTATTGGACAAAGCATCGATCAAATTCTGGTTCTTCAATCTAAACTGTTTGATCCTCATCATTCAACGGTTTACAGAGGATGGAGTATAAGATTCTGGTACCATTTCCATTTGAGATGATCTTGTTACCAAACCTGCATCCTATAAATACATCAAAGTTTCCAGCCATGGCCTTCATAGAATAAGAGGGTAACCTCCTAGACTCACCTTTGGTTCTAGGACAATGAAATCAGCAGGGTATTCCCAAGAGTCTACCACCATGAAAATGTCCTCAAGGACTGCTTTAAATTCACCGATGATCTATGTGCTAATTTAAATACTGTAGTTGTTGGCCTAATTCCATCCAACTTCATATCATTCGTGACTTGCTTAGTCAAGAAATTGATTGTTGCCCCTAAGTCAATCCGAGTATTCTTGATTGTTGTTCCATTTATTGTAATATTCCCCAAAGGACTTCCTAGATCTATGTACTTGGGTATTACAGAGTTCCCAAACATGATGTCATCTAACTACCCAATGAATTGTACAGTGGACAAATATTTTCTTTTTCTACCTAGCTTCTTGATACATAGATCCTTAACCAACTTGTTGTAGATAGGAACATCCTTGATGGACTTGAATGAGTGGAATTTTCACGCAAATATCCTTCAACTGATTGAAAAAATTAGAATCAAAATCTGAATTAGGGATAGAATTCCTTTCTTGCAATCTTTCTAGAAATGGGGTTCCATTGAATTACATTTTACCTTTGCTAGAATTCTATTCACATTGATGTGGATCAAATTGTAGCGTCTTCTAGCTTTGTTGTGGATAAACTTGCAGCAACAATTGTTCATCTGATATCTCCATGATTGTAGGTTTACTTAGTGGCATAAGTGCTTTTCTGAGTGGAGATGGATATTTTTGACATCAACTGAATAAGAAGAGTATTGGGTTGATTCAATTCTATAGGATAGATGAGAAAATTTATTATTGTGGTTAGTTGTTGGTTGAACTAGCAATTGAGTAACTTTTGATTAAGAGCTAGATTAGCGATTTGGCATCAAAGCTTTCTTTTGTGGGTAGGAAGGTTGCTGGTAGGGTTTTTGGTAGTTAGTAGGCTGATTGACCCATTAATTCCTTCCTCTCTAAGATTTTTTCCATGAAAAAGGGAGTTGCTACCACTTTTGGTCTTGGAACTGAGGTTGTCTTGGTTGTTGGTATTGGCTATGGTAAGGGGTCCAACCTTGTTGAGTATTAGTCTAAGGTGGGGGTTGCATATTATTATATAAACTACTAGCCCAATTTTGAAAAGATGGCATGAGATATTGTGACATACCTCCTTATCTTGGCATCTATGGCTTCCTTTGAGAAATGTAGAAAAATTTCCCATCCTCCATTTCTATCATTTTGAATTCTGGTGCATCCTCCTTTCCTTCTGTAATGTTGGTCAGTCCCCTGCATGTGCAATCAAATTTCTTTCTTCTACAAGAATGAAAAAACTATGTAAGTGTTACCTTTGCATCCTTTCTCTTCTTCTTTACATGAAGAACATCAAGTTGGGTGGCCATGTCATTAACTATTTCCTGTTCATGTTCTTAAACATGTTTACAATCTTTGATTTAGATATTTTCCCAATTCCTTTGGCGTTTCTCCACCCTTTGATCTAACACTTCTTATTATTTTCATGCTTTCTCTAGAATAATTCATGCAGGATTCACATATCTCATCAAAAGTGGATTTTGAGATATCTCCAGCTCCTATTAAGTCCAAAGATGATGTAGAACATCTAGGACCATGTACACCTCAACAACTCAATTAGTTCAATCTTCTCAATGCATTCCCAGTTAACTAGTACTTTTTTTGTTCTTGACAACTTCAAATGTATCTAAAGCTTGAAAATTGGGCTTCCAAATGATCAAGAGAGTGTTTTTGATCCTCCAACATGTTTCTTAGGTTCTAACTAGGTTAGGTCACTCAAAAAATTGATTCAAAACCCGAGGCTTAGTTACTTTGATCATCTTTTAAAAATTGTCAATTACGCCCATTAAGAATAATAGGTTGGTGAGTTATGTTATAGGAGAAACTAAAAATAACCCACACAAGTTGTAATATGTTTTAAATACCCTTTAGTAGGGTCCAGTGTATGCCATAAATCTTAGCTTGATCTTTCACATAATTGTCCTTCCTTCCTATTCTTCTTTCCGTGGCTTGGTTCATGCTATTTGACCATGACTTAGAGATTTTTTTTTGTTCCTAATCTTCAATTTGCAAACTATCCATCATTTTGACCACCCATTAAGTCTTTTACTCTTCCTACAAAATTTTAGGTTACCTTATTTTACAAAATATCACTTAACCTTTACTTCCCCACACTTCCTATAAGGTCTCCATAGCATGCTACATGTTCTTCTAATGACCATGTCAATGAATTCTCTTCACTTTCAAAATGTATTAGTAAATTTCCTTTTTGATCTCAGTGTGAAAACCAAAAGGATGGTTTGTTGATATTTCTATCTATTGGAGTGGTCTCTAAGCCCTACAATGCTTTAAATTTCTAAAACCCTGAGGGTTTATCCACTTGCAGGACTATGGGCACTAAATTACTCAATCACTATGCAACCCTTTTCAATGCCTTTGATCACTAAATTAGGTTTTTTTATATTGTATAAAGGATAATATATTATTATAAGTTTCTTTATACACCCAAAGCACATGTTTAGTTCTAATAATTACCCTACCCTGTCCTAATCGGGGTTACTCGAACTCATCTTGGATTTTTTCAACAAAACAATGAATTTTCCTACTCTTTCTTGATCACAGAAGTTTCTTAAGTCCTATTAGGATATCTTCACCTTGAAGATATTTACTTTTATCAATTTCCCTCTCTTCTAGATCAACCTAATCTCCTTATCATGAAATTTTCATAGTCTTTAGGACTGATACACTAATTTTGGCTATACAGTCTTTCTACCCAAGCATTAGTCATCAATAAAGACCCACACATATCTAAGATTACTGAGACACAATGTTCAATGCAAATCAAAGTTTTCTTCCCCTTAATTACACAAATGAAATTAATTCCTTTGTTTACCTATTCGTAAAAATGATCTCCCGATTGTATACATGCACAAGATAACAAAAACCTGCTAACTACACTTTTAGAGCTCCAAAATTTATTCTCCTCGATTGATCAATGAGTTCAAAATAGTTACATAATGAAATATATACCTTCTTGGCTCAAATTCCTCCATAACTAAATTCAAGAGCCAAGGAGTGAAAAAGAAGACAAGGGACATACATTATTCCTCCATAAACCATGATGGAGATCTCTACACAATAATTAAGATTCTATAACTCCTAAAGACCTTATCTAGCCTCCTAAATCACCTACACATGTTAGAAATCCTACAAGTGGCTTCAATAACATTCAAAATTTTAAACTAATCAAATTGGAGGGAAACCTCCTTATTTTAACTTTAGACCTCTATAGTCTACATAGACCATTTAATGACTTTTAAGACAACCTAAGGGACCTAATGTTTTTTTACTACAAGCCTAGACTAACCCCAGTATTGATGCCCCTACATCAAAAAAATCCATATCCTTCTTAGCGAGTCCTTTTAAGAAGAGTAACTTGAGAGACCCATGAGGTAACCTTGTGTGTATTGAATTCTAATGTAAAACAAAAATATCTCCAGGTAATATTCTAGTGGATCATTTTCCTTTTGTGACATCTTGAAGAGTTTGTCTCCTCCTCTCGCTACTTGGTCCGTAGTAGTTTTGTTACTTGATCAGAAAATTTTATTTCATCTATTGTCGGTAGGAACAACGTCTCTTCCTAGGCCTATAAACCATCTCAAGGTTGCATCCTTGAGTGTAGTAGGGAAAAAATTCAACTTTTTTGCATAAGTTTTGTAGTCATAACTCCTACATAAGACATAAAACTCAAACAAGAAAGTGTCTGGGTCTTCAGTCTTAGATCCATGAAAAATTAGGAAGAGCTAATGGAGAGATGTTGTTCATAAAACAGGTTGATTTTTGTTGGAGATAAGAAACTCAAATTGCGTGATTCACCCAATTCCACATTTTGCTTCACCTCTTTTACCATTTTTGGCTATTCAGAACTACCTCAGAAGTCTCACTTGGGAGGGTCGTTCTATCACCAACCTTGTAAATAATGGAATGTGTCTTCTTTAGAATTAGAGGCAATTTTTCTATGTGAGGATTGGGTAGGAATCTACCATGGGCATCTCTATGACAATGCATACATCAATTGACTCAACTCAATCAACATTCCTTAGTGGGTTGGTTTGGAGGTGGAATTTCTATAACCTAAACTTCGTAAGAAATTCAGAAATGCAAAACCTCAAAAAACTCCTATAACTTGGCGATATCCTTGGAAATGATGTCAAAAATGGTTATGGAAATCAACTTACAAAATTAGTATGTTGTAGATTGAGTTACATTCATTTAATTATCAAACCACGGGACATAAAATTGAAATACTACCGGTGTTGTATGCGTAATTGAAGTGATTTAAGAGGTTGGAAAGAAATAATTGTCACAATAATGCTGAAAGTAAATAAAACTTAGAACTAAAAATAAATGGTTTCTAAATGCTATTACTAAGACAAAGCTATAGATTCAGAATGCAGAACTAGAAATAAAATTATTCCTAGGTAAATAGACATGTAATGAAACAAGAAAATAAAATAATGGATGGGTTTAGTAGACTACAAGTGGGCCCTGACTTGGGTGCTAATCCCTCCTAAATTATGAAACTAGAAACTAATGAACATAACTCGATTCTTACTTGATTTTGCATAACTATTACATCAAGGAATAAAGCAATCTCCTTTCTAAATCATACTATGAATGTATGAATTCTCCCTTCCTATTACAAGCTCTAACCCTTTCTTTTATACCTTCTCATTTATAACAAGATGTGAGAAGAAGAAGAGTTCAAAAGTAGTTTTAACAAACTAAGTGAGAGATCTTCAATAGAAGAAGTGGAAGATATTCCAAAGAATTGTGAGAGACTCCACACATGTTACAAAACTCATAATAGGTGTTCAACTAAAAACACATAACAAATGTTCAGGAATCAACTAGTTTAATCAAGTTTTAACTCAATCAATCAGTTCTTCACTAGTTTATAATGAATGATTAGATCAAAGGTTGAGTTATTTCCTAGTTCTACACATTCTAGTTGTAAATTATTCTTCAATGGCACATACTTGAGTGTCATTCTTCATGCCTTCTAAAAGCTATTCATAATGCGGGATCCTTGTTGTAGATGATCTCCTTTGGTGGTGGATGGGTTGGTGTGGACAAGTTCTTTTGTTGTAGATGAGTTCTTTGCGAGATAGTTCCTTTATTGCATATGAGTTGTATATGGAAAATTACTTATAACCAAAAGTGACATCAACACTTATCATCATTCAAACAACTTATTGAGATAATAAGAATAAATGTACACAAAATACCACAAAATAAAGATAACTATATATAAATATATTAATAAGCAATTATGCCACAAGTTCAAGGTTGTAATGATAATGTTTAACAATGTACTTGGAAAATACATGGACATAAATTTAATGGTCTAATCAAAATACAGAAGATGAGTTGTTTATAAAGGAAATTAACACAAATCATCACAATAGCCAAAATTATATGGCTTTAATGTTTAAATGCTTGGATTTGGTTCTTTGTATTGTTATAAGTGAATTTCATGGAACATAAATGTAAATCAAAGAATAGATGCATATAAATAACTATATGAACCAATTCGAATTTTTTTAATTTAATATTACATAGCATTACGAGAAAAGGTGGTGAAATTTCCTATGTTTTTCCTAAAAATAGAAATCATATGACTTTGTATGGATGCATCTAGAGTACAAGTATAAGATAGTAGGAAACACAGAGGATGATGGTCATGTATTTGATAGTTTAAGTCTGTTGTGATAGAAATATGTAGTAAGGTTATCTTTCGCAACTAAAGCATTATCATATTTAGGGAATTTATTAAATATAAATTCTACCAACTTAAAGCAGTAGTTGAGATCCATAAATAATTGGTTTTGAGTATATTTGCTAATGTTTCTTTGATCAGTTGTCTTGGATACTAAGTAAAGTAATGGATTATTCATATTTCAATGAAGAATTTTCGGCTGCCCAAATCTTGCGTAGTTTAATTTAAGAGGAAGTATTTGTGTCATAACATGCTAGATGTGACTAACAAGTACAAAGTAGGGTGGCGCTAGTGTAGGTGGGGTGAAAGGGCCCAACAAGGGACAAAATTCACCTCATAGCCTTAAGGATATGTGCGAATAACAACCAAATAGAAAGGAAAACATGCATAAGAAAAAATATGAAATGAACATAGATATAAACATGTTGATAGTCACCCCATCTAAGGGTTATGGGCTATATTAGGCGTTTTACTTTAAAGCAATGGTTGTTCCTAAAAATAGTAAAACTAACTTAGTTTTGTAACTTAAGTTCATTGTAAAAGCATCAACTCAACTTTAAAGTATTATTTTAATACTTTAGTTCTCTTTCCACAAGGTTAATTATATGAAATGCTTAGGTTATAAAAGTGTGTGCTCTCATTGTGAGAGGTATGCATTAAAAACTTAATTGTCATAGATGAGAACACTGGATGCTTGTTATTGTACTTACAATATTTTTCAGTTAGTACAAGGTTGAAGTTCTACTAGATCTTTACCCGAAAGGGGTTTCCCATGATAAACACTTTGTCAATATTCTTGGTATGTTCTAATTTATTTCAGATCTACTTATTTTTGCATATTTTGGTTTAGTTTATTGTTTGCATGTATGCGAAAAATCCAAACATCTAGTATCGAGTCGGAGTTACAAATTTGGTGGGGATTTTTTCATTTTCTTGAAATGGTTTTTGACTTACAAATCTAATTTTTAGTGCAATCTGTAATATGGAAGCTAGTAGCACAAGAGTTGATATTGTTAGAGTAGGTATTTACCTTAGCTCATGTTCACCTAGGTACTTTATTTACCTTTATTGTATTTATCCTCACCCACTTATGTGTGTGGATATTTCTTTTATCTATTTAGATATCGGAGATATTATCTAGTTGTTAGGTATAGTTCTTTCCTTGATCTATGGTATTGACTAGATCCTTGATGTCTAGTTCTCTCCTAAATCTATGGTCTTGACTAGTTATTTCCTTGATTTATGGCTTGATCTACAACCTTGACTGGTTCTTAGATTGTTATTCCTTGCCTATTTAAGCAAGGCCCATTCTCAATGTATTGCATTGAGTTCCATAATAATATATGATATTGTTTCTCATTTATTTGCAAAGGTTTTATGTAAAGTTATTCTAGAAAATTGCTTTCATCTTATTGATCGTGGTGTTTGATTAGCATTTGTGTTCTTAACTTGGTACGATCTGGTTATTGTTCCTTTCATGGTATCGAGTGAAATATTGCTGTAGACATCCGTCCGTAAGTTTTATTTTGCTTTTCTCGGGTTTTTAGTTACAAGGAAGAACACCGGTCTCGCCTTGGGATCCATGCCATGAAGAATAAAAATGTGGGATTCTTTTTTTTTAGGTATGTTGTCAGTAGACACCAAATTTGTGTCTTACGACCCTTGTGACCCGCATCTCATCTTGCAATCTAACCTCATCACCTAAACCTTACACAATTATTTATTAATTACCTTCTAATTGATAAATCCACATCACCTTACCCGCCACCTCACTTTGCCACCTCATCATGACCTAGCCCTAACCTAAACTAACCTAATTAAGACCCATGACTTGGTCTAGACTCACATCCATAACTAATGCCTCCTTACTCGCACTCCAAAGCGGACCTTCTAGCCACTTGACCAAGCACGCAACTCTCTTGGGAGAAAAGCGGGGAAGGTGGGCTATTTTACTAAAAACAGCCTACTTTTTCCTTACCGATGCCGGTTCCTACTCGACCGCCGTCGGTTACGTAACCGCCATCGGTTCCCTGTAAATGGGCTCCCCAAACCAAAACAACGGATCGGAATTTCATTTTGGGGATCAGTCGAATGATTTGGATCAATAGAGATCATTTGGGAGCGAAAAACAGAGTCCAGATCTTCACTTAACCAAGCAGAGACGAGTGAAGAAACCAGAAGTGCTTGCAGTAGAGGATATCAACTTGCATCTTCGCCAAAACCAGTAAGTCATATCTTGCATGTCCTCTGTTATAACATTTCTTATGCTCTGTGAATTTCAGTCCTCCTAAATCCGTCTCTGAATCTACTACCCAACGTGTCATTGCATCTAACTGTTATTCTTTTACTTCTAATCATCCCATTTCCTAATATCATCCATAAACCAGCCTTACAAAACACCATAGCTACTAAGAAGATCCTAGAACCCACCGGTATCGGTTATTAGTCATAGGCATCGGCCGGTTATCGATGGCACGCATCGGTTCCTCTCGATCAAAACTGAAAACCAGCCTTTCCCTACCCGGTTCAACGAAACAATTTAATTGATATTTTGCGGTCTTTTGTGTTAATTCATATTAGCGAGAGGCCGACCACCTTCGAAAGGAAGTTTTATATTTCTGGCCCAAGCGGTTTCCTCATTTATTGTTTAATCAAAATCTTGTGGTCTTGTGTTCTTATTTGCGAGGTAGTCCTTCCAAGACAAAAGGAGTTCTCATGCATCGGCTTTGATCTTTCTCTACGGTACGCGCACACCATCTCGACATTCAACAGGTATTCCTCCTAACCCTAACCTCATCTGTTTCTAAAAGGAATGAAAGGATAGAAGCAACTCTATTCCCAGAAGCCGAAACATTCCGAGTGAAACATTTTGGCACGCCCGGTGGGACCCATTTTGGGTTTCTTTCTCTTGCTTATTTTCATTTTAGGAAGCATACTTTTTGTTGCTTTTTTTGTTATATATTTCGTAAAGAATTTGTCTTGCTTTCCTAGTTTCGCATTAGTGAAAGTCATCTCTCTTGCTTCATCGAACATAATTTTCGATTTGGGTTTAAAACACATGCATTGCATTCCTGCTTGTTGTTCTTCAATTCTAGTGAACATAGATTAAGTAACAGGTCGTACACGTGGGGGTGATATCCACGGTATTGACAGGAAATTAACCCTAGTTTCAGCTTTGCACACATCATACCGAATCACTTCACAATTAACACAACAGCTCAAACATCCCCCTTTTCCATGCGGTATTCCTCCTTGATTGAGGTAACCTTATAAGCCAAAACAAACTTGACATTTCCCCTAGGTCTTGTTGTTTAGGATTCTGACATCATCTTACGTCTAAAGGCATAAGCCCACGATAACTAAAATTAACCCTAGGATTAGTCTCTGGATTTGCGTGTGCATCTTGCTTGTTTTCAAATTCTGTTTTCTCTGTCATACTTTGTCTTCTGTGATCAATAAGTTGATAAATATACTCAACGTTGCTAAAAATCAAATTAGCAGCCTTTTATATCTTCTTATCCTAGACTTTTGACACCGGCATCGGTTAAGGGACCGACGTCGTTTGCTCTGTGACCGACACCGGTTAGTAAACCGATATCGGTTACTGTCTTCATCAGCCCCTGACAAACCAGCAACTTGCCAAATTCATCATTCTGAGGTTGTTTTTGTTCTTGATAGATTGAAACTTTCCTGTGTGTTCTTGTCCATGGTTGTCATCACTCGGAAGCAAGCCGCCGCCATGGTTTCACATGCCTGCTCTGTGTCTTTGCCTGAATCACCCCCTTCACATTCTATAGGGAACCCTACGGACACCAGTGAGATCCCCCAAATTCCTGTAGGAGACAAGGACTTTGCCAAATTTCTGGATGCTAATCCCAGTATTTGTCTGATACTATTTGTCTCATGCCCACGACCGTACTTTGATGGTCGGCTCCTTGTTGGCATGCCTATTAGTATAGCTGCTCATTTAGCTCCCACTCCTCCTGATAACACTGCCTTACTTCCTGCATCTCTAGCCCCGTCTCCCAATCCGACGGCTTCAGAGGTTCATACGACCCCGATTAGCTTTCCTTTGGTTAATCTTGGACCCCACGTATCGTTACCACCAACTGCCCCTACCTCATCTCTCTTTCAGACCACTCCATTCATGACTTGCTCTCTGCCACCTATTCACACGAGCTTTCCTTCTCAAGCTCCGCCTACCTTTTCATTCCCATACACGTATCCAGTAACCTCAACACCTTATATGGGACATCCCTATTCTGTTGCTCCAACATACTCATCCTCCATACCTTATCAACACTTAGCCCCACCATTGTCCAGCGGAAGCCCTTGGTCCAACTTGCCTCCGTTTACCACAACCGCACCATCATCTCATCCAACCACAGATTTCATCAAACAAATGATGGACAAAATGCAAAACCTGGAGGCTTCTTTTGGGAAGTCGTAGCGCCTTGACATACGAGCAAGTTTGTCGGGAGCCCATTCACCCTTCTGTCCCCCTTCATTCATATCCTCCTCAATGGGAGTTGCCAAAATTTACTCGTTTTAACAGTAAAGAGGATCCTCAACAACACTTGCGATCATTTAGACATGCTTGTTATTTGATTGCCCATGATGATGCCTTGTTACTCCGCACCTTCCCCATGTCCTTATCAGGACCCGCCTTGGAGTGGTACAGTGCTTTAACCCAGCACTCGATCTTCTCTTTTAACCAACTAGCCCAATCTTTCTTGGATCATTTCTCCATTAACATTGCCAAGAAAGTATCTATCACCGACCTCTATGCCATCCGACAATTTGAGGACGAATCTATCGCAGATTTCGTTGGACGATGGCGGGGCCTTATCAACCAACTTACGTATGCCTTGCCTCAAACCGAACTTATCGAACTATTTACGCGGGCCTGTGCTAAGCACATCTCCCCTACCCTCCAAATTCAAACTTTCCGCACATTCGATGAGGCCTTTACCATGGCTCGAAACTAGAAATTCGAGCCTTAGAAGAAGAGAAATTGCGGTTGCGTAACAAAAACCCCAATTTCCGAACTCCAGATTCTACCAACAAGCCAAACACCACCACTCCTCACGCGTCCACTTCTTCTAAATCAAAAGGAGCTGTCCACGCGGTAATGGTCAAATCTCAAACACCGTCCAATACTCCACCGAAAACCACTTATAAGTACAAAGCCGAGCCCATCAATTACACTCCCTTGGGAGAAACTTATGGCGTCATCCTGGAGAAATTGCTCAAAGCTGGGGCTATCACCTTGCCCCCTGTTAAACCTCACTCTGGGTTTGACTCCACCCGTGCAATACCTTCTGAGTACAAAAAAATGACTTTTGTAACTTTCACCGCGTAAAAGGACATAGTCATGAAAACTGCAAGATGTTGAAAAACATAGTGCAGGAAATGGTTGACGCAGGGGATATAACCCTCGATAATCCTAACGCCCCTGCTAACCGAAATCTGAAAATTTTCAACAAGCCATTCCCGAATCACTCGTCCAACAGTAACGTAAACCAAGATATCTTAGCCGAGGAGAGTGTTCATGAGATCCATGCAGTCTTCGATTCTCAGCCAAAAGCCTCTATTGAAAAATTTTTTTGAATCAAGCCTCTCCACCAACACAGGAGTCTGAACCTCCTTCACCACCATCAAGCCAAAGTGAAATCATTCCTTTACCCATAAAAGAGTTAACTTCCCGGACTTCTCTTCTCATCGATGAGTCTTCTTACACCACATCCCTACAAGACTGTGAGCGGATGTTATCTAATTTATCTATTTCCCAAACGTCCCCTTCTACCGCTCTTGCTGCACAAGAGGAAGGCTCACCACTCCTTTTGACATCCTTAGACGAGAAATCTCTTACACTGACATCACCACATTCTTTAAACATGACAGATCCCCTCAAACACGCCCTCCTACCTATTAGTCCCTCATCGCCTAAATCTTTTCAACGACCGGTTGACCTCTTAACATCTATTGATACAGTGCCTCATCTACCTCCTGTGTCACACCCACAGTGGACTGGAATCAACCCACCTTTCTTCTTACAAAAAAGTTACAAATCACACGTGAGGCTGTCATTCCACGAGAAGATAGACGCAGGCCCTATGGGAACGTTTGAGTACCCCTTTTTCTACTCAAATGCAAATGACTGATCCTGATGTCTCCACCATATACCCGAAGTGTTTACAGAAGCTTAAAATGCCCCTGTTCTCACCTTCACCCCCCTCACCTCTACCAAATGCCCCGTCCACTTCTATCAACTTAACCGGATCTTCCCCTACGCTTGGGACCTCACCAATGCCCAGTCTAACGCACCCGCCTAAGCGACTCGATCTATCCAAAAATAAATCCGTCCCGCCACCTAGGAGACAAACTCAATCCGTGCCCCTATCACAATCAAAACCATCATCGTCATACCTACCTTCCATATTGGGACCCCATCCCTCTACCTTACATCAATATATCATACCTCCTGCGTTTTCTTCAAAACAACCTATGCCTTCCGCACCCATACAGAAATTCCAGGGTATAGCAACACCGTCACTCCGCGTATCCTGTCCACCTATCAACCCTAAACAAATTCCATCATCAAAAGATTTGTTTTCGGTCACTCCTATTTCCCCGTGGTTGTTTTCTGATACCACATCATCTGCGGCCTCATCATCCAACATAACTTCTGCGCCAAAGAAATCACGTTTAGTGAAAACCACGTATCAACACCCCTCGGCTAAACCACCACCCGTGCGAACCAACCACGCCCCAAACATTACCAAACCCGCACAACCAATACCCTCATCCTCTTCCGATTTTGACCCACTCAAAGGATCTTACGCCAAAATCCTTGCTATGTTGGTGGAGAATGCGACCATTTCCCTACCTCCACTTAGACCTTATGACCCGTCTAAACCCCGACCTATGGGTTACGATGAGTCTAAAATCTGCGCTTATCACCGCACACCAGGACATGATGTGGAGGGATGCAAAGCTCTAAAAACCATCCTTCGTCAGTCACCTCTCCCGGATAGAAAGATTAAGAAAGACAACTTACGAAGGGAGAGACCTTTAGTTTCCATTCCCTCTCCTATACCATCTGTCCCCGCCTCACCAAGATCTATCATTATTACAACCCCACCTCTTGAAGACCATGAGTTATCCCAACCATCTTCCTCATCTCAGGTCTACGAGATTAATATGATTAGTGTCGCTACTCGAGGGCAGAAAAACAATGGGAAAGCAAAAGAAAACACACCTGCGGCATCTCTTTCTCCGTCAAACATCCCGATTGCACCACCACCTAAAGTGGTCATTCGCGAGACCCGCCTATCCGTCTCTAATGGCATTGCCCACCGAAATATGATTAAACGGCTTCACCATCACCCGTAAAAATGACATTTGTATGATCTCATTGGACTTGAATCTCATCGACAAGCTCTCGTTGAGATCCTTGAGGATAGAGGTTTTACCTAATGAAACCCTGCTGTCGCCTCCATTCTAACACCCAATCACGTTGCTTCTCTCACCAAACAACCCCACTTTGACACCATACGTCTCTCTCCTGCAACAAGCTGCTGCGATCGGTTTCTCGAAGATGAAATTGTTGACTTTGGTACGTGAAGACCACGACCTGCTCTTTTCATCTCGGCTTACATCCGGGACATTCGGGTACGTCGTGTTATGATTGACGGGGTGCTAGCCTAAACATCATCTCTTAAAAGCCTTCCAACAAATGAATATCCCTTCTAGTTGCATGTGTGCCCGGCCCCATCATGTTGCGGTCATTCATAGCTATTACTTCTACCTTAGGCACCGTGATCCTCAACATTCGGGTAGGACCACGTACTTTACCCGAACTCTTCTATGTCTTGGAGGAGAGTTCGATATAATATATTCTTTGGGTCGTCCTTGGATCCGAGCCATGGGATGCGTTCCCTCACATTACATAGATGCATAAAATTTGAGTACGAGGGAAGTCCTGCATCGTAAAAGCTGACCCTCCCCCTTTAAAACCTGCAATATGTTATACCGCCTAACGATGTGCTTATACCAATCAAGACACCCATACATTCAACCCAACCATCCTCTTGAATGTACCTCAACCATCCACCTCAACCGCGCCTCGCCTTGGTGATGAAACCACCATCGCAAAAACCACTTCCCTTCCCGCGACTAACATTCCAACCTCCGACCCCTTAGTAGATGTTTTTCGGCGCCTTCTGTTGAGGGAGTACCGCCTATATAACGTTAGTTCTTTCCCTACCCGCGGAGTACGGACAATTACATGCACATCCCACTACGACCGTCGCGTGGGGAGGTAATCTCTTACGGACCACCCCATTGCCGCACTAACCTAACGTATGGGGGTGTTGGCGCATCCTCCATTACCCACTGAACCTCCTCTTGGTGTGGTTCCCTTCGATCCGATTTTCAATACTTGACAAATCGTCGTTTTCCCTCACCTTCTTGACTCATTTGTGCGTGGAAGGCTTTGGTTTTGGCCTTTACGAACAAGGCCGACATACACTCATTCCGTGACTACCCGTAAACATAATGATCGCGGTGGTCTCGGTTTTCCCGAAACACCTACACGGAGACACCTCCATCAGGTTGTATCTGGAAGAAGAAGACGTCGCCCCTACCAAACCATCATCACCCACTTTGCCATCATCACCCACAGAATCTATAGACCCTGAATCCATCCCTCCTAACTTTTTTTTTTTCATAAATGCTATCTTCATAGGTCCTCTCACTTATCAATGCGATAATGAGGACCCATCTTCTCTTCCCCTTCTGTATCCAGACATGATCGAAGAGGATTCACCTTTGATTAATGTTGTTGAATGCCAGGATGATGACTCCATCCTCACTTACCTTGGCGCGGATGATTCTTATATTCAGAGCCTTACCATCGAAACCCAAACCATCTTTGAGCAGATCTACCATAGAAATCAACATCCACACGGAGGAGGATCCTCACATTGTGAAGATTGGACAATCCCTTAACACATCGAACAAGCCGCCTTTACTACCTTTCTCAGCTGCTCATGACCAAGCTTTCGCATGGTCTTACGGCGACATGCCGAGGAATTGATCCTACCATTGCCGTCCATAACATCACCCTAAACCCGATTCCAAACCAGTCAAGCGAGAATTGAGAAAAATGCATCCACGCATTGCTCTCTTGGTCAAGAGAGCTCAGCGACTCCTTTCTGTTTCCTTCATCTTGCCTATTGACTATCCTCAATGGATTTCTAACATCGTACCTGTCACTAAAGCGACAGGGGGACTTCGGATATGCACAGATTTCTGGGATCTTAACCTCGCTTGCCCTAAGGATGACTTCCCCTTACCTAGCATTGACCAACTTGTTGATCTAACTGCAGGTCATGAGATGCTCTCTCTCATGGATGGCTTTTCAGGATACAACCAAATTTTGGTTGCCCCTGCCGATCAACACAAAACGCCTTCATAACTCCTTGGGAACCTTACATTGTATCGTGTCATGCCATTTGGCCTTAAGAATCTTTGGTGCTTACCTATCGTGGGCTATGACCTACATTTTTCATGACATTATGCACACTATCCTTGAAGATTATGTCAACGATCTTCTCGGCAAGTCTAAACATCGTAGTGAACATCTCGATGTTTTAACCATTATTTTTGATGCTTTGTTACAATATTATGTCACCTTCCTTGACCAAAGAAATGTGTCTTTGGTGTTCTTTGGAAAACTTCTTGGCTTTATCGTCTCTTTGCGTGGCATTGAGGTCGATCCATCTAAAGTCAAAGCTATCCTAGAAATGCCCCCACCCAAAAATCTCAAACAATTGCGTAGTTTACAAGGTAAGCTCCATCTATCCGACGTTTCATCTCCCACTCTCGGATCGGTGTCGACCTTTTCATCACCTTCTTAAAAAGGACATTGCCTTTCAATGGGTGAGGAGTGTCACCAAGCCTTGAAGCTCTCAAATCCTATCTCTTGCACCACCCGTGCTTATCCCACCCCAGGGACCGCCCCCTTTCTACCTTTATCTTTCCGCCACCGACCATCTTATAGGTGCTTATGCTGCTTTTCATCGGGATTGACTCGGACGAGAGAACAGCCGTTTATTATATAAGTCGTACCCTCGTGGATTATGAGACTAGGTATACACATGTAGAAAAATTGTGCCTTGCCCTATCATTTGTAGCCACCAAACTCCGACACTACCTTCTAAATCACAAGACTTTCGTCATCACCAACACGGACCCCATTCATTATATGTATGCCAAACCGCATCTAAACCAACGTATCACTCGATGGCTTATGCTCCTCGCTGACCTTGACCTTGAATTAATCAACGAGAAGTCAATCAAAGGACAAACTCTTGCAGACCAACTTGCGGAGGCCCCTTTACATGGGGAACAATTTACCAATTTTACCTTCCCCGACGAACTCATCGCCACTCTTTCACTCCGGGAAGAGTTGTATCAAATGACCCTCTTCTTGATGGATCTAAATGCCATCGGTGGAGGAGCCGGCGTTGTTCTCATTCCTCTCGGCGCTGAACCTATGCCTCTTTCATTCCGGCTTGATTTCCCTTGCACTAATAATACGGTGGAATACGAGGCCCTTGTTACAGGTCTCCAGTTGCGTTACACTTAGGCATCAAATCTATCAACATTTTTGGCGACTCTCGATTGGTAGTCAATCAAGTTATGGGCGTCTACCAATGCAAAAAAAAATGAGGAACTTCAAAAATACAAACACTACATGGATTCACTTCTAGCCTTATTTACTCACTATTCTATCTGAAACCATTCCACGCTCCACTAACAAATTTGCGGACACTATGGCTTGCCTTAGCCTCGCAAATTCCCTTGCACTCATGTGACTCTGAATTATTCGTCGTGGTCCAACAACTTTTTGCCCCATCTATTCAACCCCGGTAGTTTGTATGATAAATCTATGTGTCTACTAGTTCGCGGGATACAGTACCACCAATTTCACGACTACCTTACAATCTCTGTCCTCCCACGACCTTACTTAGTAGCGTGTAAACGTGCTTTTCTTAAAAGTGTTTCGCGTTATGTTGTCATGGGGGACTCCTCTATAAACGTGGCTTTGATGGCATCCTCCTTGACATCTGTCTAGCGGCGCGGAGGCCACTCATACCATCCAACAGGTCCATGACGGTATTTGTGGTGGACATTTTAGCGGCCTTGCCGTGGCCAAACGAATCCTTCGCCTTGGTTATTATTGGCCTACTCTCAATAACGACTGCTACGAATATGTTAAGCGTTGTGTTATGTGTCAACAACATGCCAACCTTCAACATACTCCTAGCCACCCGCTCCAGGTCGCTCGAGATCTTTGGCCCTTCTCACAATGGGGTTTAGACCTTATTGGTGAGATTCACCCGACCTCTTCACAACGTCACCGTTGGATAATCACAGCGACCGAATATTACACAAAATGGGTGGAGGCTATTCCACTCATTTCAATCAAAAAAGAAAAAATTGTCGAATTCATTAACCATCACATTATCTGTCGTTTTGGTATTCCTCATCGCCTAATAACAGATAATGGTAAATCTTTTAAAAACAAGTTGTTGCAAGACCTTTGCGACAACTTTGGTATCAAACTTAGTTTCTCATCACCCTTCTATCCACAAGCCAATGGGCAAGCCGAGTCCTCTAATAAAACACTAACCAAAATCCTCATGAAAGTTGTCAATGAATCCGGAAGAAATTGGCACGATCACATTCCCTTTGCCCTTTGGGCTTATCGTACTAGCATTCGTACCTCTACTAATGCCACACCTTTTTCTTTGGTATACGGTGCACGAGGCTGTTTTGCCTCTCGAAATACAAATACCCTCCCTTAGAATATCTCTTGGGATATTCTCACCAATGATGATTTCCGCCAAGCGGTTAGCCCATTGGAGCTTCTTGGCGAACGCCGTCTTACGACTCTTGATCACCTTCAAATCTATCAAAAATGCATTAAACGTGCTTATGATAAGCGACTTCATGAGCGTACCTTTAAGGTTGGTGATCTTGTCCTCAAAGAGAATCAACATGTAACCAAACTAGAAAAGAGCAAGCGTGGAAAATTTGCTCCCGATTGGATTGGGCCTTATATAATCACTCACACCTATGGATCTGTACTTATCGTTTAGCTTCGCTTAATGGTAAACTGAGCACAGAGCCCCTAATGCCTTGCATCTTCGACCATTCTATTGTTGAAATTAGTGTTATATCACTTCTTATCCACCTATTGCTCGTCCCTTGAGCTCCCATACCACCACATGCACTTGTTTCCTACATCTCGAAATAAAATCAAGCTCACCTCTCACCTCCCCTTAACGATGCCTTCCCCTTTTTAGTCTAGTCCATGACTTCAAAGTATTAAAATAAGCCGTATTCTTATGGGATTTTCTTGAGTCAAACTTCCTACTAAACTAGATGCTTCACGCTAAAAAGAACATCTAGTCATCTAAATTAAATATATATTGCTCCTCGAAGGACACTATATGCCAAATTATTATTTATTCTCTATATATAGCTTGCTCCCAAGGACAGCTATGCACTAAAATCATATCTGCTACTATAAATAGTTGCTCCCTCGAAGGACAGACTATACACGAGTCGACCTTTATCGAAGAAGCTTCTCGCATCGATCGACTTCGTGAAGACCTCAAGAATAATACAATCAATATCCCTTGTAGACTTCCCATCGATCGGTCTACATTCATAAAATAAAAGCCTCATTCAAAAAGGACTTTTGAGTCATGGACTTGTCTATTTAGGGTAGGTTCTCTTTCGAACACTCACTTTGTAATAAGTTCTCCGTACCTCAGCTATATCATCCACCTCACCTCACCATTTGTTTCAACTCAAGGGACGTAATGTACGCTCGATATATTGTGATCACACAACTCTTTTCACCTATTGACTTCTCGTCTATGCACGGTACCTAGGGCTCCAAGCTCGTTCTACGTTGTGTGGTTTGTTTAGCTCTTTTCACCTACGGAGCACTCTTTCTACTTTGCCTCGCATCTAGGATTGTGTGTTGACCTTAATCAGGACATGGTTCCCTTCTACTTGGGTAGGCTAACTTTCGCTTCCCTTATACCTTTTACAACATCACCAATTCATTACCAACACCATCAACCTTACCTTTACCAATCTTAATATTTTTACCAACCAACCAATTGCCTAAACCGTACCAAATTGCCTGAATTCGCCTCTCCCTGATCCTAAGGGAGAACTACATCGGTCTGAGGCCCCTCCTTGCTTTGTGCAATGGGCTATGTAGGCAGCACTTCGGAGACATGGGGTCTCCCAAGGTTAGCTCGACCATCCCCTACCATAACCTATCATGTGTGGTATAATAAATATTTCTGTGTATTTCTATTTAATCACATTCCTCTTTATCCTTTTTCAAAACACCGAAAATCAAAACACAAACATTCTTATTTTTATCGTAACTCAAATCAACATACATATTCAGCTTTATTTAGATGTTAAACAAATACATCTTCTCTATCATCGACACGCAGGTCGGCATCCTTATTTATTCTTATACCTTGCTAACATTTACTCAGACCCTCACGCCTCATCCCGAACTAGGTGATGATCGTGATCGTCGACCCCTCTCGCCGGGCCTCTCTGTCCTCAAAGGTACCACGGCTATTGGTACCGCCCACTGATCTGCCAATCTCTCCTGTAACATATGAATACGCCCTCTCGCATGGAGGACTCCAGCCTCTAGTCTCCCCGCCCGTGACTCCGCAACCACTAACAATCCTCTTGTCTCATTCACCTGCGTTTGGAGCTGCTGAACTAAACGCTGCAGACGATCCCTCTCTGCTGTAATCACAGCTATGTCAGGGCACTCACGTACACCTCGCAGTTCTGCTACCCACCATAATCTATAGGCCTCTGTCGTTCCTGCATCCATTACCCTGCGATCGGCTGCTTTACCTCTTGAGGCCTTACGGAGGTGTTGGCGGGGAGGTGAGAATCTTTGCCTCGCGTCGATCCTCATATATGGTCTATAAGCCGGGGTATATCTGCACAAATCAAATTGTCGCACACGCGATCTATAGGAATCCTCTCATATTCACTGGCACATGTGCCCCGCGATCCACCTCATTCGCTCTACACCCCTTAACTCCTCGGCTATGCTCTCTGTTTACCATATAGTTCTGTAAGGCCTCAAGCGAGATATCATGCAATCACCCTCTCCCATACACACTGTAATACACAATGTCACCCGTCACGGCTGAGATCTTGCCTCTTGTTACTGCGGACCCATCGTCGAATCCCAACCTCTGTACTCCGGTCTCTCCACTGCTGGAGGATTGGCCTATTGCACACAAAACAATGTGCTCATAGGCCCAACGAGTGTAATAAGTATGAACAATCCAGCGTCGTCACGTGATTTCACCTCTGAGCCCATAAACCCTGTATAGCTCCGCCAAATATGTAGGTGCCCATGCAAACGTAACGTTCCTTTCTACCATCTCCCGGATAACACACATCAATGCCTTTGGAAATCTTCCTCCTTCGCCTCGGTAATGCATAATACCCTACATTATCATTAATATCATTGCTAACCTTGTCTCCTCGGGGTGTCTTGCATACATTACCCCATATGTAAAGGATAAACCTCATTGTGTCAAATCTCGTGCGTATGGACCAAATACTACTGTTATCGCTCCCAGTGCCACGCTTTAGGTAGTGCACGATATCTTGGTTCTCTGTAATAGGGAGTCTCAAAATCGAAACACATCTTCGATATTCTTGTCATCTCCTGTTGGCGGATAGAAGGTATTTGTCTCGGGATTCCATCTCTCGATCAACGCTGTAACATACCATGATTACGTGTGATTCGTGAATAATAATGGATTCCACTTAACCCCAAACGATTTATCAATGTCCATTCGGTTGGTGTTACATCCGCTCGGATCCGTGTGACAACTTTGGCACATTATCATTCATCCTCGAACCACTGCCTCTGCTGCGTACACCAAAACAACAAACAACCATTCAATCAAATCAGGGTTTTTCAAACGATTACGGAAATTCCTCCGATGCTTAGGTATCGGTTATACATAACCGATATCGGTTGATAACGATACCGGTTCTCCTAACCGATTACGGTCACTTTATCGATTACATACACCTTCCCTAAAAAACAACCACCTACGACAATAATTTGCTCGTTTATTCCTTTTTATACATACAAACATACCTGAAACCCCTGATTGCCTACCCCGTAACACTTACCTCACCTATAACCCTTGCTATCATGTTTTCTTTTTCATATCTACCCACTTAATCTCTTATTCATAACACATGCAGTAGTTAAATCACAAACAAAACGTTTACCTCTTGGGTTGCAGCAGCTTGAGGTGGCCCTTGTCTTCCCTCTTGTCCCTGCCTGCTGGATGCTTCTCCTCGTTCTGCCATGATCACCACTCTTTTCAAATTCACCTTTCTACTTTCTGAATCTCAGATCGCATTCACCTTCCCAGTCTCTTTTCTTATCACCCAAATCTCTCATGCAAATTTCTGTCTCTTTTCTCCTTATCACTCAAATCTCTCATGCAAATACCTGTCTCAGTCGTCAAAAAGCGTCGCGTTCGCGTATTTAACCTCTTGCATGGCTCTAAAATTAAAACTTAAGTTGCCACCCTAGCTTTTCTATTTTTAGAAAAGCTCATACCTAAATAACCGGTATCGGTTACTTAACCGATATCGGTCTATCAGCTACCGATATCGGTTCCTTAACCGATATCGGTTACACACCTATCTTTTCTCAACAGCGTTCTTTTCTTCATTTCTCACCTAAATTTTTGTCGCGCCCGCCTCTTTTCCTGCATAAACAACACAATTTACCACATTTGTTCATCCACCACACATAGCATTACAATTTCATTAACATCATTTATTTTATACAAATACACAAACCATCAACTACGGATATCAAGAAACTATCAATCTATACATCATTTGGATCCAACTCATCAGTTACATATATCACAATGTCACAAAACCACCAATTCATCACATAACCTGACATTCATATATACGTACAAAAAAAAAAAAACATCAGCATCATCCATCTATCAACATGTCAATTAAACTCATCACACATTCTATATATTACCAGCCATTAACCAAATATTTAAACACATTTTGAACACTGCATGTGGATCAAAACATCGTCTCTATATATATATATATACAAGTTTTCAAAAATACAATGTGCCCTACATCGGGGCCTCTGTGATCTCATCATACAACAAAGCCGGCACGCAGGCCGCAATAACTGTCAAAAAATCTCGACTCGGCTCGCAGGCCGGTCCCTCGTATCAAAAATAGCTATATACTCGGCTCGCAGACCGGTATCCACTATACAACCCCTACTCGGCTCGCGAGGCGGTATCTGATAAATGAATGAATGAATACATGAATAATACATAGGCACGCGAGGCCTCTGTCAATACACCCGGTTCGCAGACCGGTGCCCATCTCTAAAATACAACAACCATGTCTGGGATCTCTCAGCTCTCCCCACCGCCCTCGGCACCTCTCCCCGCTGGTCCCTGTGGTGCCTCTCGCCTCCTGCCCGTCACGGACACGCCAGCTGTGGCTGCACCTCCCTGAGATCTCTGGCTGTGAGAGGTCTACGCCTATGCTGTGCATGCATAAGCTGATACTCGACTCCGGTACCATCAAGAATATCCTGATAATATCGGGCCTCTGCTCTAACCTCCATATAGCGCTCTCGAGCCAGCGGGAGTCTGGGGGGCTGGTCCCAGCACCTCTGACCAATGCCCCACTGGCTGTCTTTGTGCTTTGCTTTGGTGCTGGTGTGTGGCCTGCGTGGTGCACAATGGTGGGCTTTGTGGTGCACACATGTTACTTCTGTCTTTGTACTACTGCTTTTTGTGTTTGTGGTGTGTGTCTTGGTGGTGGTCTTTGCACATGCACAATGCTGAGCACAGGCTAGCTTTTGCCCTGTAAGACACCTATACGTACTGTCTTTGTGCAGCTAGCTGCCCCTGTAAGAGCTGCACCTGACCCCTGAGCTGATCTCTCTCTCCTATAAGCTGCGGCCAGTCACGGCATGCGGCGGCGATACTATCTGGCTCTCTGCCCGACCCACCACCACCTGTATGCTCCGTGCACCGGCATCATCTACACCCTCACTGCTGGCCTCTCTGCTGCCCAATGCGGATCCAGGGCGTGGTGCGGGCGGTGGGGCCTCTACATCATCCCTCTGTGCTTTGAGGAAGGGAGGTGGCTCATCTGTCGCGGCCCCATCTGCTGCGTACCCTCTCCGGGGTATCCTCTCGTACTCTCTGGCCTCCCATCCTGCTTTATCCGAATGTGTGTTTGGGATTAGGCGCAACTGCAGTAAGCGGGCTCCTCTGCCGGGGTGGTGACCTCTGTGGGGTCTCCATCTGATGTCTCTTGCTTTGTAAGGCCCTCTGTGAAATGTCTATAGTATGCCACATCCCGACCTGCGACAAGCTTTGCTCGTGGTGGCCCGACCCCCAACCACCTCTGAAAGCCATATCGGTATATGACCTGTGGCCACAGGCTGCTTTGGGGTAACCCTCTTGGCTTTGATACATACGATGTGCTCATATGCCCAACAATCTGACAAAATGTAGAGCAAATACCAATCGCCTCCTCCAGTGATAGCCCCATAGCTCCTGTGCAATAATGCACCGGATATCTTTGGTGCCCAGGCGTAACAGTGTGCTCCTCCACCATCTCAGCGGCACCCCATCAATGCTCATGGGAGCGGCCTCCCTCTCGAGTCCGGGAGGCGAAGCGGGTGATCCCACCATCATCAACCACGGCCGGTCGTGTCTCGTGTCGATGCGCACGGTACATGTCACCACCGTACCCGATACTCGCACTATGGTAGGTCGATGGCGCGTTGCATCCCCAAAAACTGCGGTATGTTGTCCATGGCGAGTCTGAATCTACGGAAGACTGCCTCTCCCTCGATAGGTAGCAGAAGGATGCGATACACATCCTCCATGTGACGGTCATCTCCCAGGTCGGGAGATGGAACACATTGGTCGCGGATCCCATCTCTCGATGAGGGCGACCATCGGTGTGATCTCTCTCTATCGCTCTGTGCCTCTGGACTCCACCGAGTCCCACCTCGCATGATGGCCCCAGATGAGCCGCATGAGATCGTGTGGCCTCATCCGCACCAACAGCGGGGGCATCTATCCGCATCGTCAGCTGGCGCGTGCTGCAAAACCAACCCACATCCTTAGACCTACTCTTTATTACAACATCTACTTTATCATCTAAACACCCCTTTTTATCCCCGACCATACCCGACTCTCTACCACCCCCTCTGTGACCTACCACCCTAAAACCCAAAACCATCCCACCCAAAACCCAACAAAAACCAAAACCCAAACAAACCCATGACCCACCCCACCAAAACCCACCTTGACACAAAACCCAACCCAACCCAACCCCACACCCAACACCCACACCTGACCCTGACCCAAAAACCCAAAACCCCCTACACCCCCTTCACCCACCTCCACCTCACCCACCTGACCCTTCTCAAACCCTCACCCACCCCTACCAAACCCCTCCACCTTACCCCCAACCCAACCCCCACCATTCCCCCTCCACCTACCCACCCAACCCCCCACCCCCACCCCCACACCCCCCCACCCCCCAACCCAACCCCACCCACCCAAAACCCAACCCCCCACCCACACACCTGATGACAACCAAAACCCAAGCCATGCAGTGATACATGACCAGCGGGTCACCTGACAACCTCCCTTTCCCTAAAATTGTGCGGCCGATGCTGCGGTCGCTTAGTGACCGACATCGGTCCTTTGTCTTCTCCTCCGGGCCGAACCCCATGCGGCCCCCAAAACCCATTTTTACCTATTTCTACCCATCTACCCACCCAAATACCTAAAAACTTACCCACCTACCCACCTTAGCCTATCTAGCCTATCTGCCCTCTCCCTTTTTCAAATCATTTCCATTTTCTCATTATTTCCTAAAAAGGTTAATTCTACCCAAACCCCCATTTAGCATAATACACCAAATCACCAAATTAAAGAGTTTGAATCTACCGAGCGATGACACGTCGTGGTGGTGGGATGGGTGGTGGCGGTCCAGTGGTCCCGGCCCCTCCGGCTCCTCCTGCTGTGCCATGGCTCCAATCACGATCTGCTTTGGGTCCCAGGCCAATCAATGCTGCCTCCTCCTCCTCAATCGGGCCCACTATCAACTCTCTCCGCCAATACAATAGCTCCACCTCACTCAATCAAGCCTCTAATCTCAACTCTCCACGTCGACAAGTCGATTTGGTTTGCAAATAACAAAAGTGACAATGACAAGCCGTATTTTTTTCTTTTTATAGGTTTTTCGCCTTTCCACCGATATCGGTTTCATTTTGCCCTAAGGAACCGGTATCGGTCCCTTAACTTGATATCGGTCATGCGAGAATCGACATCGGTTCTCTACCCAACTTTCACCCCATTCTTTGCCCTTATTTACTCCTTGCCTCTTTTTTTCACCAATATCGCCTCTATCCACCTTTCTTTGCACACCATTTGTTCACTTGTCGGCCCATTTGACCTAAGGCCTCAACCTACTCGGCGGCTACTATTCGGCCTAAGGCCTCGCCTACCGACCGACCTAAGGCCTCGACCTACCTATTCGCCCGACCAAGGCCTCGACCTACCTATTCGGCCCGACCCAGGCCTCGACCCACCTCGCCTACCCATTTGGCCCGACCTAAGGCCTCGGCCTCGACCTACCTGTTCGGCCCGACCTGAGGCCTCGCCTACCCATTTTGGCCCGACCCGGCCTCGGCCTCGGCCTACCCAAGGGCCTCAAACCTACCATTGGCCCGACCCGAGGCCGGCCTACCTACCTGTTCGGCCCGACCTAAGCCTCGGCCTACCTATTCGGCCCGACCCAAGGCCTCGCCACCTACCTATTCGGCCCGAGACCAAGGCCTCGCCCTACCATTTGGCCCGACCCAGGGCCTCGCCTACCCCTGAGTTGGCCTCGACCCCACCCGAGGCCTCGCCCTCACTATTTGGCCCGACCCAAGGCCTCCTTTACCCCATCCTTTACCCATTTGGCCGGCCCGACCCAAGGCCCAACCCAATAACTTGGCCCGACCCATGGCCGCACCACTTCCATACCATCCCTTACCCAAAATCAACACATACACTTTTATCCACCCATCATGTAGTTTTTGTTCAATCGAGCTCACTGTTCGTGTTTTAGCATGATTAGGGTCCTTGACTTGATCGTCGACCAACTTTGCCTGACCTGGACCGTGACGTTTATCTCAACCAAACCAACCATTTTGAGTGCCGAACATGCCTAAACGTTCTGTACCTTACATTATATACCACAGGGCTACTTCCTATGCCTTGGATACCGGGATTATATCACCCTTGTTTGGATAAACTATCGACCTTTGCCTCTTACATTGCTTTGGTTTTTGCTCGTCAAATCATGTACCCTAGTCGTCTTATTGCATTTCAACATGCGTCTGCTTCCTTGGACCTACCCACCACCTTACCATCCCTCTCTGACCCCATTTACCCTTTATCAACCCTATCCACGATTTCCGTTCACTCAATCGCGATAGATTTGAGGGATTACCTATACCCTTAACATGAGAAACCACTTCATATTATTGTCATGCGACTTTACTGAAAACAAGCTACCACGACAATAAGGGGCTAATGTAGACACCAAATTTGTGTCTTACGACCCCTTGTGACCCGCATCTCATCTCATGATCTAACCTCATCACCTAAACCTTACACAATTATTTATTAATTACCTTATAATTGATAAATCCACATCACCTTACCCGCCACCTCACTTTGCCACCTCATCATGACCTAGCCCTAACCCTAAACTAACCTAATTAAGACCCATGACTTGGTCTAGACTCACATCCATAACTAATGCCTCCTTACTCGCACCCAAAGCCGACCTTCTAGCCACTTGACCAAGCCCATGGCTGATCTCTCGGGAGAAAGCGGGGAAGGTGGGCTATTTTACTAAAAATAGCCTACTTTTTCCTTACCGATGCCGGTTCCTACTCGACCGCCGTCGGTTACGCAACCGCCATCGGTTCCCTGTAAATGGGCTCCCCAAACCAAAACAACGGATCGGAATTTCATTTTGGGATCAGTCGAAGGATTTCTGGATCAATAGAGAGCATTGCGGGAGCGAGCAGAGTCCGGATCTTCACTTAACCAAGCGAGAGGCAGTGAAGAAACCGAGAAGTGCTTGCTGACCAGGAGATCAACTTGCATCTTCGCCAAAACCAGTAAGTCATATCTTGCATGTCCTCTGTTATAACATTTCTTATGCTCTGTGAATTTCAGTCCTCCTAAATCCGTCTCTGAATCTACTACCCAACGTGTCATTGCATCTAAGCTTTATTCTTTTGCTTCTAATCATCCATTTCCTAATATCATCCATAAACCAGCCTTACAAAACACCATAGCTACTAAGAAGATCTTAGAACCCACCGGTATCGGTTATTAGTAACCGGCATCGGTTATCAGTAACCGGCATCGGTTCCTCTGATCAAAACCAGAAAACCATCCCTTTCCCTACCCGGTTCAGCGAAACAATTTAATTGATATTTTGCGAGTCTTTTGTGTTAATTCATATTAGCGAGTGACCACCTTGAAAGGAAGTTTTATATTTCACAGGGCCCAAGGAAGTTTCCTCATTTATTGTTTAATCAAAATCTTGTGGTCTTGTGTTCTTATTTAGCCTTCCAAGACAAAAGGTAGTCCTATGCATCTTTCTCTACAGTACGCGCACACCATCTCGACATTCATATTCCTCCTAACCCTAACCTCATATGTTTCTAAAAGGAATGAAAGGATAGCAACTCTATTCCCGGAAAATTTGAAACATTCCGCAGTGAAATAGTTGCATTTCGAGATTTGCAGTAATTTTCATTTACGAGTGAATCTATCTCGAGACGTGTAGGAAGGTTTTGGGATATTTCCGTATTTGGAAGGGTCCATGGAATCCAGAGGTTGCTTTTTCGAATAAAGGTCACTTGTCTACACACCCACAAATAGTAATTTTTACTAGAAGAGGCCGTTGGATGTGACTTTGTCAAAAACACATGACACACCCCAGAATAGTAAGTTGTGTAAACACCCATTAAAAGCCTTAGCCCTTTGTCATATGAGGGCTTAAAGATTGTGATTCCTACTAGTAGGTGCTTAACTTCAGCCCCCTTTAATATTATTTTTGTGGTGAAGGCAACAACAATTTATTTTGTTTTAGTGGCAACCAAAATAAATAACAGAGCAAAATATTAAAAAGCTTGTAACTTTTGATTGATAACTCGATTTTGAGTGCCGTTTTTGCAAAAGTGCTTGTTTTTTCATGCTATTTCCATTGGAAATATTTATTTTGAGACTTGAACTATAATTATAAAGTGCCAAATATGGAGGAGTGTTGTAATCAATTGTGGACATAATTTTGGCTGAGCCCGATGTCCTAAACTTTTGGGAGTTATAGTTTGTACCTATCATGGATTCTGAGAATGATATGATTTTCTCTAAAGTATGTGGAATTCAAGAGGATATTGTAATATTTGTGGAAGAAAATAGATCACTCAAGAAGTGAAATTCTCTTCTACAATCACTAATTCATGATAGGGATATAATAATACACTCCCTAGCAGAACAAACTTGCTAGCCTACAACATCACCATAATATTGTGGACAACCATATCCATGCTCCTAGTCCACTTGCAGATGTTGCTCTTGTACCCACTGACATTGATCTGCCAGTCTTTGAGCACAAAACTACTTTTGATGCTTCTAAACCTTTAAGGATTGTTCGCATGCTCTTCCACATCTGTGCCTATTACAGTACCACATGTTGTGTATCCTACTTCTCCTCAGCTGCATGGATTTTTAAGAAGCATACCACTGCATTCAGTTCTCACATGCTCCGTTCTATGAGTCTCACTAGTGGAGTCATTGGCAGACATTCATAGGGTATTGTTTCCTCTATTCCACATGTTAAGTGGAATTCTCATCGTGACATTGGTTTTCGAGCAGATACTTCATTGGGATCACACATTGACAGAGCTCATTTTTTGTTCGCTCGACTCTTTTTGAGGATCATGAGCAACACATGAGTTCTACATCTTCACTCAGGCTTGAGAAACCTTAGATTTCAATCACAAACATGATCAACCTGACACACATTCTGATGTTCTTTTGCATGCACCCATTGTGCATTTTACACCAAGTCATATGCAGGCATCTTCTTCATCCATCCATGTTGATTTGGGGTGGATATCTGATCACTCGTGGTGGTGACATAGGCATTCATTGAGAGGACTCTATAGGCATGGCTCCTCCACCATACGACCTCTTTCTCCACTTTCTATACCTTATACATTGTGATGCTTCTTGTTTTGAGTATTTTTCTTTAGCAGGGTATAGTGTATCTCTCTTATTTGTCGAGAGATTTTTTTATCTTTGTTTTCGACACTTTTGGCATGTTGACAATATCTCTTGTGGGGATCTATTCTGGTGAAGTCCAATGTTATTTTGTTAGTGTTTGAGTAGTTGATTTTGGGAAACTCATACAGATTTGTAGCATCACTCCACCCATTCAGCAGTATGGGAGGGTGTGGTGTTGATCCTACTTCTTTGGGTTTCGTGTCCTTGCCTTGTTACCTTAGCTTTTCTTAGATCGTGACACTCTAGGATTTTGTGTCCTTGTTTTGTTGCTTTGGTTTTTGTTCTTGGATCGTGGCACACCTATTTGTAACAGTTGATCGAATTATGTTTGGTGTTTCTTTTTTTACACTTTTGACATCACTCCATTGACAGTCTCCTTGTATGGAGCTATTCTGGTGAAACCTAGTGTTAGTTATTTTTGATTTTTGTGATCGAGCAGTGGATTCAGACCACAATGCACACCAAAATTCTTCAGCATTGTACGAGTTTTTGAGCCGATCTTCTTGGGATTCCTTGGAGTGGGTTTTTACTCTCTTTACTTTGTTATTACTAGTTTTGGGTACCTTGCGGTGTCCCTTTTTCCTAGTTATTGTACATGAGTACCTCATCAGGCCTAGTTTCCGGACTCATACTTGTGGACATGCCACTTCTATTTTGGCCCCTAGCTTCACTTGAGGGGGTGTTAGAGTAGGTATTTACCTTAGCTCATGTTCACCTAGGTACTTTATTTACCTTTATTGTATTTATCCTTACCCACTTATGTGTGTGGATATTTCTTTTATCTTATTTAGCTATTAGGAGATATTATCTAGTTGTTAGGTATAGTTCTTTCCTTGATCTATGGTATTGATTAGATCCTTGATGTCTAGTTCTCTCCTAAATCTATGGTCTTGACTAGTTCTTTGATGACTAGTTATTTCCTTGATTCATGGCTTGATCTATGACCTTGACTGGTTATTAGATTGTTATTCCTTTCCTATTTAAGCAAGGCCCATTCTCAATGTATTGTATTGTGTTCCATAATAATTTATGATATTGTTTCTCATTTGTTTGCAAAGGTTTTATGTAAAGTTATTCTGGTGAATTGATTTCATCTTATTGATTGTGGTGTTTGATTAGCATCTATGTTCTTGGCTTGGTATGATCTGGTTATCATTCCTTTTCGAGATACTAACATATTTATGGAAAAATATTTTGAGTTATGGAAACTCAAGATAGAGGATCTTTTGATATAGAGGGATAAGTTGATAGCGGTTACAAAAACAACTCCTAGAATTTTAACACAAGATAAGTGGGACAAGATTGATAGAAAGGTAAAAAACACTATTAGGTTATATGTTTACGAATCTATGCTATTGAATGTTTCTATTGAGAAAGCAACAAAGGAGTTATGGACTAAGTTAGGTACACTATATAAGAAAAATATTTGATGAACACACTTTTTATAAGGAAGACGTTGTATTCTTTGCATATGAATGATGATGAATTAGTTGTAAAACACCTAAATAATTTTAACTCTATCATTAACTGGTTAATGTCCATAGATGTGAAGATTAATGAGAAGGAGAGGTGTAATACTATTCTATGTTATTTTCTAAAATCTTGGGAAAATTTGATGATGACTATTACCAAGACTTACCATTATAAAACTAAAGATTGATGAAATAGTTGTAACTTTACTATCTAAAGAGATGAGAAGAATGTCATTTGATGACTATCACTCAAAGGAATATTTTTTAGTTCATGGGAGAGAGAAAGAGAGGTAAAAAGTAAAAAAGGTAGAGATAAAAGGTCCAAGTCTAAAAATAGATCTAAGACTCCATATCAAAGTCAGAAAAAGTGTTCGAATTGAGGAAAAAATGGAATTTTGAGAAGGATTGTAGGTATAAGAAGGATAAAAATCCCTAAAAAAATTATGTTTTCAAGGAAGAGGAAATATGGATGATGGTGATGCTCACCTTATAACCATGAGCGCACATGAATGCAATGATGCATGGATTATTGATTCAAGTGCATCATTCCACATGACCCCTCATAGGGAATGGTTTTTTGAATGTGAGTATGATGGTGGCCAAGTGTTTTTTGTAGATAATTCAATTCAAAATTGTGGGGAGAAGGAGAGTGAAGTTTAAGTTTAGAGATGGTACGACCAAGAATCTCCTTGGTGTTTTACACATACCATGCCTTGCTGAAAATATGGTTTTAATGAGCAAGATGAATGATGATAGAGTACAATTTTCATTAATGGGTATAAAATAGTGAGTGGATATCTAGTTATGTTATATGGAGAACAAAAGGAACTCTATAAAAATTTGATGTATGAATGGTATTTGGTGTAAACAACAACTCTATTATATTAGAGGAAAAAACTCTGAAGTGGATTCCCAATACTGGATGAATGAAAAATTTAGAGGGAAAATTATCGCCTTAGTGAGAATTGTGGAAGAAAAAATACATGAAATGGGATGATATGTCTCCTTAGAGACATCTTGTTAGGACCTCAAAGGTGAGTACCTAAGATTAATTTCCCAAGTTATATCTCAAGGTAAGTACAAAGAGCAAGGGGAATTTCTCACCCTTGTGACAACTAGAAAAAATTTGTCAAAGGAAAAGATGAATGAAATATCACCAAAATGAGTTTTAGTGGGTGAAACATATACCTTTGGGTAAAATGATAATGTCGTATCTGGAATTTGAATCATGGTAGGAGTTTGAAGTGCACCTAAAAATATTATCTCTTTTTATTTCCATTCAATATTTCTATTATCCGTAACAAATAATGAGGATCCAACAATAACAAATGAAGCTATTGGTTCAAATGAGAGTAAGTCTTGGATGATGGATATGGAAAAAATAGAGTCTCTAAAGGAGAATGATACATGTGACTTGGTACATCTACTTATTATGGTGAAATCACAACACCCTTGAATTCTCATAGTGAATGATTGAGGCAATCAATGTGATTCGTCAAACATGGGGTTATGTCCCAAAGTGTGGGACTTTGCAATTGGGATAACCCTTCGGAGAAGGTCGATTCCTATCCTAACCTAGTGCCAACTACTCAAAAGTGCAAAGAGTTGTAGATCTAACCCTAATATAAAGTTTTCCCAAGGAGAAAGAGTTAGAGAAAATGCATAAAAAATAAAACCTCCTCAAAGGGAAGGTGATGCAAAAAAAATTGTTGAACAACTTGTAAAATAAACACAACACAACTAGAAACTTGCAATGAAAACATAATGATACATAATAACATTGCATGTAATGAAAGATCATGAATATATAATAGAACACAAAAGAGGGTTCAAAACATCCACATATATGATTTAATTGCTCTCATGTTGATACAATACATCACATTTATGGCCAAAGGCATAGATTTTACATTATAATACCTAGTAGGGAGGTTTGGAATCTCCACAAAATCTCTTACAGAAATGAATAAGAAGGGAGGGGCATATACAAGGTGTCCAACCTTTTGAAATGAGCCCCTCCTTACAATATATAGTAAGAATGAGAGAAGGGAGAGAGAAGAATTTGAAATCTTACTTCAACCACCCAAAATGCATTAAATCCACCTACAACAATGATGGATGCCACTACAAAACCCATACCTCCATGTAATTTTCCTTGTTGGAGAAGAAAGGAAACCCATACCTCATCATTTTGGTAGGTGGAAAACCTAGAAAAACCCTCTAAAATGGTAGGCAATATTCCTCATCTTGAAATAATTAGTCTTAGTTGTGTAGAGGACATTGAGAGATTTCCAAAAATCCTATTTTGTGTAAATATGAGCTCCCAGTCAAAATTTATGATCATCTGAAGATGGGGGTGCCATATTGCAGTAAATGCGGGTGGTTATTTCTACCTTTTCAGACTTCGAACTTGCATCGCAACCTCTAAAATCCAAAATTTTAGACTTTTAGGATTCAAGCTTATGACCTTTTGATTTTGGAGTTCAGGTTATCGGGTTTTTGGTTTTAGGATTTTGGGGGTTTCGGGTTTTAGGATTTTAGGGATTCAGGTTTCAGGATTTCGGGGTTTTGGGGTTTGGTTTTGGGATTTTGGGGGTTCAATTTTTTAGGTTTCAATTACCACTTGGCATATAAAACCTCAAAATCCTAAAAACTCCAAAGTCTAAATTTCCGACTTTGAGTTTCAGACTTTCAACTCCCATTTTTCGCATTCCTTCCCACCAAGTCCCCAAATTTCACTCCGGCCTAACTCCAAACGACCCCACCTCCAAAGTCTAAATTTCAAGACTGTGGAGCTTCTTCATTTCTAGAACTTCTCTGCAATGTGCTTGGCCCTCTTCAACTTGGTCGTCCAATCATGAAATGTGATCTCCCATGGCCAAATCGATCCCTCATTTTCTCTCTGTGCAAGGTCATGCTTGTCTAATTTTGTCGAGGGAAAAATTAGATAAAAATACCTCTTAGAATAAATTTGGTGGGTTGAAAATGAGTTTTCAAGAATAATTTTAATGCATAGGGAAACTTGGAGAAATACAAGGCTCACTTAAATATGAAAGAGTTCTTTTAAGTTGAAGGAATTGACTTTGGTGAGTTATTTTCTCTTATTACAAAATTGACTTCTATTAGATTTCTTTTATCTATTTCTATTACTAAATATGATTTGGAGATAGATTAGATAAATGCTAAAACAATGTTTTTACAAGGGGATCTTGAGGAAGAAATCTACGTGAAGAAACATGACAATTTAAAAGTTAAGGATAAAGAGAAAATTGTTTTTTCTTGAAGAGGTCCTTTTATGGCCTGAAATAATCACCAAGGATGTGGAATCATAAGTTTGATATGTGTTCAAAAACTTGGCATTGAAAGAAGTAAATTGGATCCTAGTGTGTAATTCAAAGAAGCGATAATTTTATCACCATAATGATCTATGATGATATGTTGGTTGAAAACAACATGGAAATGATTAAACATGTGAAATTTTAACTTTATGAGAAGTTTGACATTAAAAATGTTGGTGCTGCAAAGTTAATTTTGGGAATGGAGATCAAAAGGGATCATGTTAACAAAAAGCCTTAGCTAAATCAAAGTAAGTGTGTGAAGATGATATTAGAAAGATTTAGGATGTAGGACAACAAGTCGATAAACACACTGCTACATCCCTTCTTAATGAACAATGTTATGAAGATGTTATCCCATTTCTTCCTCGTGGGATTAAGGAATGGAGCAAGAGGAATGTTTATGATGATATCTTGATGTTTGTTTTTATTTCATTATGTATTCCTATTGGGAAGCCAAGTGCTCTAATAGAGGGACTTAATTAATTAATTATTTAGTTAATTTGGTGAGCATGTAGGCCCAAGTTATAAAAGATTATTAAAGTACTTTATGAGGTCGACCATCATTGAATTTTTAGCACCCCTTATGATATAAAATGAGGTTTTTTGGCCAATTGATAATTATGTGAATTCTATTATCTCTTTGTAAATATTTCTTGTGAAGAACCTCTTTCCCACTTCTAAGGATGAAAACCCTTATAGAGTCTTGTGTGAGGACGAAACCCTTCACCAAGTTTAGTGAAGAATTCAACACATGAGTCTCCACCCCATTAAAGGATAATTTTCTACTATAATCTTCATTTCCAACTTGTGGAAAATTTTCCTAATGTGTTATTTTGTCATGAATTAAAGATATTTTTACCTACTTCTGGTTGTTAATGCACATTTTCCCATTTTAAGGTGGAGAAACCTACTTTTTGGAGTGTTTTTACATGTTTATTGGTTTTTCTAATAGGAGTGACACACCTAAGGGAGTATTTAAGTAATTCATTACAATAATTTCATGATTATGAGGTTGGAATAATATTCTTCATATTTCTAAAGGCCAAGTTCTGAAGTTTCATTAATTTTGGTGGTGTTTTGCTATTTTTCCAAGCTTGTGGAAGTTAGTTATAGTTATGGAATAATTAATTAATTGCTGCAATCTGAGGGTTCCAACTAAAAATCAGATCTCTTACTTCCAAGCTTATAAAATCATTTTTCTTGCATGATATGATTGCTGGTAATTTATAATAATTTTGGAGACTATCTAATAACATTTTTAACAGTGTTTGAAGGCCCAAAAGTGAGCTTGAAGTCTCCAAAGGGGTCACTGCCCTAGGAGAAGGTTTTCTGGTAGCTACTAAGGGTTTCTACATGTTTATTTCAGTCACTAACAACCTGCTAAAAATATGAAAAGTGTTATTCATTCTCATCTTTACATAGTTTCTTGAGAACCCCCAAAAATGGACATTACTATAGACAAAAAATTTGGGTCACACTCCCCTTGGTCTTCTTCACTTAATTAACGTAACACATTTAATTAATCATGACCCCTTTACCCCATATTAATATTCATCCTCACGTTATTAATTAATTTAATCCTCACACCTCCACCTCATCCTGACACCTCACCCTATACCCATTCCAGGGCATTTAACTCACAGTGACCAAGTCATCACTCTTAGCACTGAGTCATCACTCCTAGTGTTGAGTCACTACTTGACCTAACTAACTAAAACTTCTTCCTAAACCTAACTAGACTTCTTCTAAGATCTTCCTACCTTCTCTCACATGAAATCTACTTCCCTAAGCGGACCCAACAAGGAAAGCACACCAAATCTGGGAAGATCTACCTATTTTTGGTAAATAGGACTATTTCACCCTAACCGACACCGATTTTTCCTCGCCGACATCAGTTACCTAAACCACCATCGGTTCCTTTATATACAACTTTACAACCTTTTACTCGGGTTGGTCATTTCAAGTTTTGAGAGTGTTATTACAATCAAGTGAAGATATCAGAGCCATTTCTTCATCCAAATGACATCTACACACCACCAGAGAGCAACACAGGCCAAAGATTCCCTTCCAAATCATTGGAGCATTCACGAGAACACACACGAGTCATCATACCGCCATGACATTGAACCAGATACCACCTCATTAGTCAATCACCAACCTTCATCCTACCATGAGATCTTCATAGAAGCAAGTAAATAATGTGATATTAATCATTTTTGATTCCTTTATTGCAGATCTATTTTCTTCTTTTAGTATTTTCAATTTCTACTACTATTCGGATATCTCCATCTTCTCACCAATCCACCAACCCAACCAGTTCAAGCCCTTTCACCCTTTGTGACCTCTCCCTCGGTATTCCTGAGTCTTCTCAGTTATATTATGAACCTAACCACACCCTCATCACTCTCTGTACAATAAAAAAGAAGCCCAAAAACCATTTTTATTAAGTTATTGCCAATTTCCCCTACCGACATTGTTTTACCCTTCACGCCGTTGGTTTAGTCCCCATACCGGCATCGATCATCAGACCAATATCAGTCTTTGTGTCATTTCATATTCTCAGACCAGCAAGCTTCCCACTCACCCAAAACCAACCTAGACCTCAATCAACAAGCCCCGACCCTTACTTATGGACCTTAGACATACCCGTCATGACTCAACAAACCCCGTTTCTAATTAGATTTAGTGTTATTTTGATATCTAGCATAAAATCTAGTGTATTGTGTGTATAAGAAACCTAAATCATTACATTGCAATAGGAATTATTTATTTTAGTTTCTTATTCACATTGAATTGTTATTAAATAGTGGATTGACAACCTCTCTAGGAAGCACCACACTTCCTGGATCTAGCATATGCTAGGAAGTCCACTGTCATATTCTATTTAATACTCTTTTGTGGTCATGCTTTGCATCTACAGGTAGTCCTTCCCAGAAAAAAAGAGTTCTCTACAATAAGCTTGGACAACATCAACAAAGCATGCATTCTACCTTCCACCTTCACCTCACAGGTATTCCTCCTTAACCATTTTACCTTATATCTATTTCATCCTAGAAAGTGTAAAAATTATTGGTGAAAAATTTTGGCATGCCCGGTGGGACCCATTTGGGGTTCTTTGCATTATTCATTCTTAGGGAATCATTGTGTGTTTATTTATTTTTAAAAGGAAATTTCACATTAAAATCTTCTCCCTTGAAACATTCTTCTTCTCCTACTGATCTTAGTGAAACTTGTATTTTGGATTAAAAAGAAAACTTCTTTTTATTTTGTATTGCATTAGTGAAAGACATACTCTTTCCTATTCATTATTTCTCTCATCGAATTTCATTGTGGATTTGGGTTTTAAAATATTTGCATCTCATTTTTGTATGTTGCATTCTAGCTCATCTAAATTGTGGGCAACCTATATGCTGGAATTCATGCCCAATTGATGGTTGAAAAACTAAACCGTAGTTCACATTTTGCACACTCTTTATACCAAATCACTGAAAACAAACTACACATTTATTAAACAACATATTTCCTAGAATAAGTTGTCAATGATCACATGATTAGAGGATTGATAGTGGGCTCTAGCTAGTTTTTTGGCTAGTTATCATATCAGAGAAGGATCCCCACGCCAAAACTTACCTAAAACTAACCATAGTTGTCAATTTCCATAGGGCACCTTTGGTAACCAAAAAATATATTCTATTCACAAGTCAATCCTAAATGGCATAAGCCATAACATAAAATCTACATCATAGGATTTCGTGTTTGCTAGATTTTGCTTGATTTGTGTTTTGAGGTGCGAGTTTGTTCTCTTCATTTTTTTCTCCTTACATAATCCACCATCATAGTTTGTGTATTCCGATTGTTTCCGAGTATGTTAGAGCTAATCATTGCCATACTTAATTTCTGATTTGGTCTTGTTATTTGACCTAAATCACCTACATCCTTTCTACCTCCTACATCTACACCACTTCCAAGATCCTCATAATTACCCATGCCATTCCCTTCCCTCAAATAGTACCTTCCACATTTCCTCTTACCACAACCTTCACCGCACCTCCATTATCACCTTAGCTAACCCGTCCCCTTCCACCATCTTCCTTCCCTTCTACATCACACACTTTCTTCTTAACCTTTACCCAAGAAGGTGTAACCAAATCCCAAGAACCTACTACCATCCAAAGAGGTAGTAAAACATACACCACCTTCAACAACTAGTTCACCTACTACATCTTTACCCAAGAAGATGCAATCCAAACCTAAAACTCGTACTATTTCCAAAACAAGTGGTCAAAATTACTCAACCTCGAATTCCACCTCCAAAGGTGATGCCTCTCCCACCAAATTCACCCACATTTCCATCTAACCCCACACTTACTTCACATTGTGATCCATTGGCAGGGTCTTACGCCAACATCTTAGCTAACCTTTTGGAAACCTCTATCATCACATTGCCACCACTTAGACCTTATGACCCACTCAAACCTAAACCAGAAGGGTTTGATAATACCAAAATTTGTGCTTATCATCGTGTGCTAAGGAATGATGTGGAAAACTATAAGTCTCTTAAGACTATTCTTCTCTAACTATGTCATCTCGAAGAAAAATTTGATGATGATGATCTTTTAGATGAGGACCCTATTCCACATGCACCTATCACCACACATCCTCATCCTATACCTATTCAATGAGCTTCATCTCTCCCTTCAAAACCATTTTATCCTCCTCCAACATTTGAGATCAATATGGTCCACATAAGAGAGCTAACCAAACCTCCACAAAAATGCCAATGTGCTTCATTTTTTCACAAAACCAGTATATGCCCTCACCATATTTTTTCCCATCTTATCGCTACACCTATCATGACTCACTTTCTCCTTTACTGTAGATCAATATGGTTCAAATTTCCACTCGAGCCCAAAAGGAAAAAAGTAAAGGAAAAACAACCAACTCATCCACTACTCTTTTACTCAATATTCCATCTACACCTATACCAAAATCACCATCCGTGGACCTGCATACCCTATTTTTGATAGGGTTTCCCATCATACAATGCTTAAAAAATTACACTAGTCTCCTCTCAAAATGTCTTTGTACAACCTCATCCAAACCTTTGAGTCTCATCATCAAGCCCTCATTGAGGTCTTACAATCTATTGAGGTTTTAACTAATGACCCTATACCTATTACATCCATCATCACTCCTCACCATGTCACCACTCTCACCACTTCATCCCCTTCCTCTGATCCTGCTACCACTCATCAAATAGCCGCTCTCAATTTCTCTGACGATGAGATTGCACCTCTCTAATATGATGATTGTGAGCCTTGCCCTATTTATTTCTTATATGTTGATAATATACGCATTCGATGAGTTATGATCGATGAAGGTGATAGTATTAACATCATTTCCTCCCATGCATACAACCAAATACGTATCCCTACCAATTGTATGGATAATAACCCAATTATAATGTGTTCATTTAATGATGCCATGAATTCCACCCTCGACACCATCATTCTCCACATTCATGTAGGACCTCGTACCATTATTGAATTATTCTATGTCTTAGAGGGGGAATTCCAGTACAACATGTTGCTTGGCTAACCTTGGATCCGCACCATGGGTTGTGCTCCTTCAACCTTACACCGGTGTTTAAAATTTGAAAATTAAGGTAACAACTATACCATTCTAGCCGACCATTCACCTTTCAAGATCTATAACATGTTGTATCGACCCAATGATTTCCTTATACCAATTAAGGTATCTACCACCACTACCAATTCTTCTTCAACCACTACCTCATCCACCACTTCTACCGCTACATATTCCGTAACTAACTCCTCTATTCCCACTATTGTCGTTTCTTATGTAGCTAACCCATTAGGCAACTCATCTACTTCTTAAACATCCAATGATTATTCTTCTCATCTATCTAGTGATTCATCCATTCCTACTACTCACAGACCCACTACTGATCCCTTATAAGGTGTTTTTTAATGCCTCACTCTAGGGAGTACCTCATTTATAACATTGACACATTCCTTAGTCCTCAAGAGTATGGTAATATTCACCAATATCCCCATATGATCACCACATAGGTGAGGTTTTCCACTACGTCCTCCCCACCTTCGCACTAACTTAACATAGGAGGGACTTGATTCTTCTACCTACTTTCCTGAGCCACCTTACCAAACTCAACCATTTTTTTTGACCTTCAATCTCTCACCGAATGCCTCTTCACCCACATATTCCTCCATCATTGTTCTTGGAAGGGCTTTGGATTTGGTTTTTATGAACAAGGCCACTATACTATTATTCCTTACGCCACTTGTAAGCATAAAGACCATAATGGTATTGGATTTACCAACCACCTTCCAAGAAGTATTGAGTCAAACTCATTAAGGATGATAAACATTCCCCACCCCATTTACCTACCTCACCACCTTCACCTATAGAGTCTATGGATCTAGAATCCATTCCTCCTAATTTTATTTTTCATGAACACCATTTCCCTAAGAACTCTGAATTATCAACATGATGACAAGGCTCCCTCTTCTCTTCCATTCCTATATCTTGACATGATCGATGAAGATACACCTTATATTAACATCATTCAATGTGAGGATGATGAGTCTATTCTCACCTACCCTAGTGTGGAATATTATTATATTCAATGGTCATTACCTTATGAGATGCAAACCATGTTGAATGAATCGACATGGAAATCAAATTCACACTCAGGACGACCTGCACATTATTTCCCAAAAATAGGCCAATATTTAGATGCTAATGAACATGAAGATTTCACTTCTTTCCCCCAGGATCATAGCAATGATTTTTCTTGGTCCTAAACTAATATGCCCAATATTGACCCAAATTCATGGTCCATAATATCATCACCATTCTTAATGCTAAACCCGTGAAACAAACCCTATGAAAAATGCATCCTCACATTGTCCTTCTTGTCAAAAGAATAACTATAACACCTCCTTTCAGTCTTCTTCATTCTATCCATTGATTATCCCCAATGGATCTCTAACATTTTTCCTATCACAAAAGTGACAGGGGGACTTCACATTTGCACAGATTTTCGTGACCTTAACTTAGCTTGCCCCAAAGATGACTTTCCTCTACCTAGTATTGACCAACTAGTTGATCTCATCGCCATCCATGAGATGCTATCACTCATGGATGGTTTCTTGGGTTATAACCAAATATTACTCACATTGGAAGATCAACAAAAATACCTTCATCACTCCTTAGGGGACCTTCTGCTATCATGTCATGCCCTTTTTCCTTAAAAATGCTAGTGCTACATATCAGTGGGCTATGAATTATATATTTCACGACATCATGCATAACATATTGGAAGATTACGTTGACGATATTCTTACCAAATCTAAATATTGGGCCAAACACCTTGTAGTCCTTAAGGTTGTCTTTGACCATCTCATCAAATATTATGTTTACCTTCAACCTAAGAAGTGTGTCTTCACTATTCTCTCAGGAAATATCCTTGGTTTCATCATTTCTTTGTGTGGCATTGAAGTTGATCCCACTAAAATCAAGGATATTCTCAAGATTCCTCCACCTAATAACCTTTGTAAACTTCTTAGTTTTAAGGCAAGTCACATTCTATTCATCGCTTTATTTCTCATCTTTCTGACCATTGCCATCCATTTCATCATCTTCTAAAAAGGATGTCTCCTTTAAATGGGATGATAAATGCCACAAAGACTTCGATGGCATTAAAAAATACCTTCTACAACCACCTGTGCTCATTCCACCTAAGGATGACCAACCATTTTACCTTTACATTATTGCCACGAACCATTCATTGACCATTCTTGCTCATTGTGACGTGCACATGGAATAAATGTGTTGGCTAGATTTTTTACACAACTAAAAACCTAAGAAGTCATGAGATAAATCTCCATCATTTATTGGTGAGGCTCATGTGTAAAATGTTTATCAATTTGGTAAGTATGAATCATAATAACTATTTGTAGGGGTTTTACTTTAATTATAAAGCTCATGAACTATATATAAGCAATTTTGCAGCAAGTAAGCAGATGTTTATGAAGTATTTGTAGATGGGGGAAATAATGGAATTTATGAAAGAATAAAGGAAGATATTTAATTCAACCAATAGTTTACAGATTTGGTATCATATATATATATATATATATATATATAAAATAAATAAGTAGATATCACAATATTCGAAAGCAAAGGAAATGAAAAGCTTCTAATCTAAATATCAAATAACATAAAGTTTATATAAATATCCACTCAAAAGTAAGAAGCAAATGCACCATGGACACAAAGTTCTTTGGAATTTTTCCTTTATTCAATTCATAAACTTTCACAAATATGACATTAAGGGCTACACACAAAGTCTGGAACTCAAGAATGTTGATTAACAAATTGTGATCCTTTAACCCATAGGCTCTTCCTCTATTTATAGTGTATAGAGGGAAATTACAAATAGAAAGATTTTTAATGAATTGCCACATGTTGAAGCTATGAAAAAGGGAAGCAACTGGAAATATTCCTCCTAGAATTCCTCTTTGCATGACATGCATAATTTATAAATAAAACTACAACCTTCTATTTTACATGTCTGCCACCTATTTCCAAGTAATTGACTTCTTCCATAACTTAAAGTAACGGATTTTAAACCAATCACTTAAATTTTACAATTTAATTAATTACTCAATTACTTTGTCAAGAGAAAATAAGAGAAAGAAGAAGAAAGAGAAGAAATTAGAATAAAGCTACTGCAACACTCCCAGTCTTGCTCTTACTTGTCTTGTATATCCATGGCATGAGTGAAGAGATCAAGAATAAGCTCGGGGTCTTCCGCAACTTCTACTGCATCCAATATTTCTTGCACAAAGTTACGCTTTGTCATTTCCTGTAGCTCATCTTTATATGCCTTTGAAGAATGCAGCTTGAGGCAACTATCTAGAGGAGTTACCTCATCATCTTGGGAATCACTGTGTGCTCTATTGATCCTTCATCAAAAAGAGCTTCATCTTCAAAGGCCTCAAAACTTCTTTCTTTAGTTTGTTCATCATGGAAATATTCTTCCTCTTCAAATGGGAAAGAAAATACCTCAATTTCATCATTGTATCCACCAACCATTGGCTTGAGAGGGAGATCATATTTCTCATCTAGATTTATTTCAACATAGCCCATCCTCACACTGGTTGAGGTTTCCAAGTCAGCTTTATGCTTGTCTTCCAGATTCATGGCTTGCATTAAAAGTTCAAGACTTGGTCTCAGGGTCTTTTGTTTCTTCCGCAACTCTTAGAAGTTATTTTATAGCTGGTTCTTCCCCACTGTTCGAGGGTTCATTACAGATTGGTTTGGTCTCTTCTGGGTGACATGATCAAGGGAGTCCTCATATTTGAATGGGAAAGAGAAAATTTCTTCATTTCGATAAAAAAAAATTGATTTTTTTGTTTGAAAATCATCAAGAACTATTTCCTCTTCTTCATGGTTTGTGTCATCCGGTAATTGGAGCTGCCCTCTTCTAACTCAAATCTCCTCAATGCTTCTTCAAAGTCCAAATATCTCTGGGAAGGAAATTCTGACCTATCAAGATGGGAATATCCTCTTCCTCCTCAGTTGCCACTAAGTGATTCATCATCTGCTATCTTGATATAAGATGTTAGCTTCTAGGCTTCTAGAATTTCATACCGTGTACCTCATCTTCTTCTTGGGAAGTAATTTATCCATGTCTCCCTTCACTGGTATGGTTGTAGAAGACCAATTCATCTGAATTTTCCCTCCCAAGTCTTGGAAAAATTTCTACTCAAAGAACATTCTGAACGAGGTTGGGATGTCTACTACCAAAATCATCGCTGAAACTTTCTTGTCTGGAAATCTGGTGAGAGCCACCTGTGCATCTTTGACCTTCCCTACAAGTGAGACCTTTTTGATTCCAAAGAGTAATAAGAGCCACTAGGTGGAGCCATGGTAAGTTTTAGAGCCTTGGCGATCTTCAAAGGCATCATGTTGTTTGAGGCACCCGAATCTGTTATGTAATTGTTCAGTACATATTCTCCAACAATAAGGGAGACGTAGAAAGGTTCAACTTTATCAATCTTTGAAGCACTCAAAGAAAACATGTTCTATGAGGAAGGTGTAGGTGATTTTGGTATCACACCTTTGGAACTATATGTTATAACATTGGGTGTTAGACTACCACTCTTGATATATCGACGACCTCTTAAATTTTTTAGGATGAGTCTACAAATATTCAGTTTCATTAATTTGCACTTTTTCCTTGTTTGCATATTCTATGAATTCAAAGGGAGAAGATGTGGCAAAGGAGGATGAAGGGACTGATTTCAGAGTCTAGATAGGCTTGGGAGAAATATTTGATGTTTGAGGGATGGATGGTATTTTGAATGGCACACTAGGAGCTTTCAAGGTATTAGATTTTGTAGGAGAAGATTTAGATTTAGACTTGGAAGAGACATTAGAAGACTTACTTGGGATTTTGGGCGTCTTCTTACTTGATACAGGTTAGATCCAATAATGTAGACTTCATGGAAGATGGAAGTGGGGATCCTCGACTGATTATTTTATTTTGCAAATTCACCACAGGAGGATCATCAATCTTCTTTTCTTTTGCAGCAGTGGAGGGAGATCCTCTTTTATCAGATTGAGAATGAGTGAATAACACACATGAGAAACTGGGTGCATCCTATTCATCTTCTTCATCACATCCAGAATACTCACATAATTTTATTTGTGTATCATTCTCAAACTCATCACTTTCTATGAAATTACCACCTTCACTTTCTTGTTCAATCTCTTCTTCACCTTCTTGAAATCTACACTTTATGTTCACGGGTGGGGCCTCCAAGGTGAGCCTTTGGGGTGCTCATGTAATCTAATTTCCATTGCTCCTTTGGGAAGAAACTCATTCAAATAATTCCCTCTTCAAAGATGCCATCTCATTCGCTAACTTTTGTAGTGATGGATTGGTTCTCTCATCTCTAGGATGTTGGGTCTTTCCCTTTGATGGATTCTTGATCTTTCTAGAGAGGATGATATCATCATCAAGTTCAATGGCCATCCTTTGTGCTTATACAACGTTCCTTAGTTGGGATCTTCGCAAAAAACCCTACTTCGGTGATTGAGCATTGATGAAGAATCTCTTGACATTGTTTTGAGATGGTGAATCCTCTTCAGGTATCCAACGAAGAAACCGAGTCAAAACAAGCCACAAAGTCTCTCATGGTTTCATTTTCTCCTTTCTTCACTTGAGCCAACTACACTAGGAGGTCATGACAGTCTTCAGTTGATTTAAATATCTCCACAAAGGCATATTTGATGTCATTCCAACCAGTGATGGATCGGGCATGCAGGAGGTAGAACCATTCTGCTACTTTTTATTGGAGAAATTCCATGAACAATCTTACAACAACATCTTCATGTTGGACACCAAGAATTCCACATGATGTCGTGAAATAAGTGATGTGTTCTTCCGGATGTTGTGTGTTGTCACCTTTGAACTTTGGAAAGTTCTTGTGGGAACTCGTTGGTAGATTGTGAAGAGGTGGTTCAAGAGCAAGCGGGCCCGTATTCCTTCCCCATGGAACAATGGGTTGAGGTATCTCTTATTCATCTTCCATTTTTCTTTTTTTTTTTTTTTTTTTTTATTTTACTTCAGCCAATTCTTCTTCAAATTATAGCACTGGAAAAATCTGCAATAGGAATATGAAAAGACACCATAGAATGTGAAAATTCATGTGCAAAAATCAGAAATGTGTCTTTTAGAAATGGAATTTCATGAACTCTTTTTTTTGGTTTTTTCAATATTTGATTTTTTTGTATTTTGAGACCTTGTGGTCATATTTTGGGTGCAGATGCTGCCAAGTTCACTCCACGGTGGGCACCAAAAATTGTTGGCGAGAATTTTTTTGGGTGGAAACACTTATGGATTTATTTCCAACGCTCTGGGAATCTAAGTCCCTCTACTTAACCAATACAACTTTCGTATGTGCATACACGAGAAAATGTGGATTTATGTGGTGGCCTTTTGACCGGGGATCCAATAGGGGCACTCCATTGACCATGCGGTAAAGCTAGAAATCTCTTGGTAGGGAAGAATTTTTCTAAAAAGTGGGAAAGGGGAGTGAGAAATGAGATAGGGAACTAATGTTACATGTAGGAAATCAGATTCCTACACACACTAGTTAGAAACTTCAACACAAGTATTTATGAGAAGAAACTACCCTAAAAATGGTAAAAAAACGGGATAATATTGTGAACTCATAGTTTCTAAAATCTCCTCATCAAAAAGGATACAAAATCGTTCTTCTTGTATTGATGCTTAAATAGAAGTTGTACATAGTGTGGGAATAGAATAAATTTGAGAGTGGATGAAAGTAGAAGAAAATGACTATCTCCTTTGTTTTCTCTATGTATAATGCACTCTTGAGTTTACAAGATCAATCGCCAAACCTTTAAAATGGGAATGAGTTTATAATTTATAGAATAGAATCACTTTTCACCTCCCTCACATGACTCTTGGTTTCCATATTCTACTCATGACCTTTCATTTTCCATGAATTAAGTATTTCTCTTATAATTTTGAGAAAATACTTTTTACAAATTTGAAATAGGTCACTTAAGTGAATAGGATGAAATACAATGATGACACATAATGAAGAATTAGAATGGAGAGAGAAAGAAGAGAGGGAAAGAGAGGAAGAAGAGATGTCACTCGATGAAGTTTGTTGATCCTCATTGATGGAAAGCTCCAAATGTAGTGAAACTCTGAATCTTCAAACTCCTTGTACATTGGATGATGTGTGAACACCGTGTGTAAATACATTGTCACATGACTCATTTGGTGACCATGGGCATCACTCATGGAGATCCATTCTGAAAAAATATCATCCTGACTCCCCTTAATGTTTTCACACTACTCGAATGATTCAGATAGGATCCTAATGAATCATCTTGTGAATGATCCCCAATGGAGTTGATTGTGAATTCCACCTCCCGCATAGCAATTGAAGCATGAAATGAGTGTCGAAAGACATTATTGACATCCTCACTATCACATACTTTGTATAATATGATGATAGAGACAACACTTTTTCTTACTTAGAAGTGAAGGGTTGCACCAGATTCTTCCCTGTCCATTTATGCTTCATGATTTCTTCAGAAAAACAACTTACTATTTTTGGTAAGTACTAAAATTAGTTACCTCAAGCCTCAACTAGATGTTGTGACCTTGATTTCCCCTTCTCCCTACGCATCCTCTTGATTTTTGGGTCAACTTTCTATTTTTAGCAAGTTCTCGTGGGACCACTTACTATTTTTAGTAAGTTCCAAAATTCCCACTCCGATGAGTTCTTGGTTTTATTGCACCTCCAATGTCTCGTCTCCTTCGCAATCTCTTCTATCGCTTACTTTCCCAAAATAGTAGTCATCTACGTAGAAGACCTACTATTTTTAGAAAGTGGGCTTTTGGAGGTTGGATTGACATGAATTTTTTTTTTTGATATGTTTTTTCCCAATATTGCCCCTCTGAAATTTCAGACCTACCCGCTTAATAGTCCAAGAGATTTTAAACTTTCAAATTTCAGACTTGACAATGCTTCTAGATGTGACAGCCATTAATGGACCTCAAAATTATAGGTCTAGTTTTCTCCTCCATTTGCAATGAAATAAATTTCATTGTGATAGGTTTCTTCTTCTGATGCTTCACGTGTAATTCTACTTCGTTTTGCCCAATAGTTTGATGGGAAATTTTTTTTTTTCGTTTTGAGATAGAAGTGGGATTTCTTCACTGCGGATGCTCTAGTGCACAAGAGGAGAGTTTGAAGGTGTCTTCTTGATGGCCTTGGGTAGAGGAATGAACATAAAAATATAACTTGTTGTTTCATGCATCCATTTGGGAGAATTCTTCGACTATTCGTTTCATGGCTATGGAGTTTTCTCTGTGCTTCTCCTTCTTTGTTTGTGCTTCTCCTTCTGTGTTTGCTCCAATTCTCCTTCTGGGACCTACGTGATTTTTTGGAGTGAATGTAATTATCTCTATGGCAGGTCTGGTTTGATTTTTGCAATGGTGGAGTGATGGAGGAGAGTTGCAGAGGAAGGATGAAGTTTGTTTGTGCACTTGGAGTGGAAGTAACTGGAAGCACTAAGAAACACTGAGCGACAATTAGAATTTTTGAATTTTGAATGCATGAAGGGAGAATATTGGGCACAATTTTTCATGTTTTATGTCCCTGACCTCAGGACATGAGGGACATAAAATTCCATGGTGGTCAAGAGGATAACACGTGGCGGTGATCCGACGACAAGGAATGAAGGTGAGAAAAGTTGCTTTAAAGCACTGGGAGCTGAAAGTTGGTCACGTGGGTGTAAAAATGACTCCCATAGGGTCTGGGTGCATTTTTCCATGTTTTATGTCCCCCACCCTAGGGACATAAGGGACATCAATTTCCATGGTAGTCCTAGAGCTAACATGGCACCAGATCCGATGGCAGGGAATGGTTGCTCCAAAAATGCACCTGGGAGCTGAAAGTCGGTCACATGGGTGTCCAAATGACTCCCCATAGGGGTTGGACACATTTTTCAAGGTCTTATTTCCATAACCTTAAATTAGTTTCCATAGTGGTCCTAGAGTTAACACGTGGCACCAGATCCGACGACAGGGAATGGATGCTCCAAAAATGCACCTAGGGGTTGAATTGTCAAGTCTGGAGTTCACATGAGGGTCCAAGAGGTCACATGGGGGCTGGGAGAAATTTTCAAGGGTTGGTGTACCTGACCTTAGGGATATTGGGGACATGAAATCCCACCAGGCTCCTAGTGTTGACATGTGTCCTCCCAAAAATGACTAAGTCTTGAACTACCTTTGAGAGGGCAACTTAGAAAGAAGATAACTTGAGCTCGTAGTGGAATGTCTTGGTGAAATTTTATATTATTCTGAATGAAACATAATTTTTAATCCAATGGTGGGGGTCTCATGTATTGATTCATCCATCTAATCCCTAAAAATCAGATTTGTGATTTGAGACTCCACTTGTACCTGATAAAAACTACCTTCCAATCCTATGCGCCAAGGTGTTGTGAAAAATATGATTTCACCATAATATAGGTATTTGAATCCTCTTTTGGAGGTATTTTTTTGCTTCTAACTCCATCCAAGCTCCCAAAATCATCTTATGAAGCCCAATAACCGATCCATTCCTGGGAAGGTTAGCGATAGCCCTTCCCAATACTACTAGAAGATAGTATCTTTTTAGAATTCCCTAAAATCACCTAGGGGAATGAATAAAATTCTCTAAATCACCTAGGGGGATTAGATAACATTAGGTAGGAGGTCATTTGGACTAAATGGATAGACTCAGGGTGTCTTGGAATGATGGGACTTGAAAAAATTAACATTGGGGTATCGTTGTCATGCTTGAAAATTTTTTAATTTCCTGTTGCACATTTGCATGACAACAAGTATATAACACATGATTTTTATAGTTAAATTAGGAACTCTATTTTAACATTTGTGTGAGATTATATATATATATATATATATATATATATATATATATATATTTAGATTATATTGTTAAAACTAAATAAATTATATATTGTAAGTGTGTATATACATGTATATGTGTATGTGTATGTATATGTGTGTATGTGTGTGTATGTTCTATGTATGTATATATATGTTATTTTTTATTTAAAAAAAAAAAAAATAAGAAAAAAATGAAAAAAACCCATGCAACCTTGGTTTTCCCCTCACCCCCATATATATACATATATACAATATATATATACATGTATATATACATAAATACATACATACATACATACATATGTGTGTGTGTGTGTGTGTGTGTGTGTGTGTGTGTGTGTGTGTGTGTGTGTGTGTGTGTGTGTGTGTGTACATATATATATATACACATATATACATACATATACATATAAATATATTTATATATGTATGTATGTACACACACACACATGTATATGTCATATCTTATAATGTAGCAAGCCAACACATAAGTGCACATGTATAAATTTTAAAATGTGTGTATTGTGTGTGGCTAGGGTTTGATCTTGAAAAATATGTCATGGTTGGATTTAGCTGCCTTCTAACATTTTTTAACAAATAAATAAATATTATTACTGTGTGTGTGTGTGTGTGTGTGTAATCATATTTATATGCCTTGGTGAGTTCAAAAACTAGTTGTTTGTTGTTTATATAAGTGATAGTGGAATTTTTGGGATGTGGTAATGCGGAATTTGGATTACAATAATGGAAACTTTGAAAAGATTCTAAACATTGGAAAACTCATCTATCCTTATTGGTTTTCTGAATCAAATCTTTGGGTATGAATATCAATAATTGAGAAAATGGGTTTAAGCTATGGAAACCCCAGGTTAAAACTAGAAAATTAATCCTAAGTTTATGGTGGTCTACATATTACATACTTAATTTAATGGTACTTGGGTTGTGTGAACATAAAAATAATTTCCTTATCAAGTCATCACCTTTTTATCCTTAGTGTTTTGTGACCCTTCATCCTTGAAACCTAAAAGAATAGTGCAAATATGAGGACAAATTGAAGGTCTTGTGAACATTTTGTCCATCTTTTAAATTAAAGTATGATCTAGGGAATGAATCCTCTAATAAATTTGGAAAATTTGATCTTTTCTTGTATGGTTTTTGTGACGTTCTTGGGTAGTTTCATGCATATCATGTGTACATAAATTCATAACCCTATTAATTCAACAAGGATTTTTTCCTTTGGTTCCTTGGCTCACTCATAAATTGTTTCCTTAAGAGTGACCTTTATGTTGTACAACCACTTATGTGAAACCTTATAGATAATTTAGATAATGATGTTAATGAACTTCTTAGAAGTTACATCTTTCTTGATTAACATTCTCGTAATGTGAGATACACTTAATGTTGAACCAAGTTAGAGTTTGTGGGACATGTTTGTTGAGAATAAAAACTTGTAGACACAAAATCATGCACTTGGGTACATTTCTAGGCCCTAAAATCATACTAGCATTTACATGATTCCTAAGCGAGAAAACTAATAATTGAAAACTATCTTTGGCATATTTTCTTTGTATCTTGTTTTTTATTTGGTCTTCCACACCCTATAACCCAATCAAAATTTAAATGATTTATATTTTATGGCTTCAGACACTAGAACCTATCCAAGACAACAATGCCTATGTGTTTCTGTCCCCTTTGGGTGCCCTTGACCATTTTTCTACTTTAGCCGATCTTTTTGGGTCTATTTTATATCTTTTGGGAATATTTTTTACTTATGGGTCATCCTTCTAGTTGTCAATTATGGAATTCAAACAAGGGAATCATATAAATACATAGTTATGTGTTTGAAATTAAGAACCAAACACTAAGCATTACTATCATCACCTAAGATTACATTCAAAAGTCACCTAAAGAACTCCAAGGCCTCTATATAACATCCATTCAAGGGACAAGGGTTACAAATCTGCATACACAACATAGGAAGGGGAAATTCATTCTATTCCATCCACACATTCTACTACATTGTTACATTCTAGCTACAACCCACTATCAAGTACAACTTGCACAATGGAATCTTAGTGTTTCACCATTTTCTTTATGTTTTGAATGAAGAAACCAATAAGGGTAAGGGCTAAGGAGGAATACTTGTTAAATACTAGTTGGTTGATGGTTGTTGTGTGCATTCTAACTTCTTGATCTATGCTGATTGTGAGAGATTCCTTTTGGCTAGGAGGAACTACCTATAATAGAAAACAAGACCACACAAGAGGATTTAAATGATATATGACAGTGGACTTCTCAACGTGTGCTAGATCCGGGAAGTGTGATACTCCCTAGATGGCTGTCAATCCATTGTTTAAAATAAATTAATGTGAGAAATAAGTAAATTAATCGTAGTTGATATGATTTAGGTATCTCATTCAAGCACAATAAGAAAATCTAATATAACAGGCTAGGTTATAGTCAGATCTGAAGGGTAGGTGGTTGTCAGGGTGTTGGAACTAGTCAGGGTCAGGTTCTGGGTTGTTTGGGTCACTTGGTAGAAGGTTGTTAAGTTTTGTTCTAGGTCAAGGTATAAAACACAGAGACCGATGTTGGTCTTGTACGACCGATGATGGTTTATGTAGAACCAACGATGGTTATGGGTAACCGGCATCGGTAAGGTCAGGGTGTAAGAGAATCAAGGAAAACTAATTGTAGGGTTTGATCTGGGATCTGATAAGGAGGGTAGGGTGGATAAAGAGGTTGATAGGGGTATCAGGTATACTCAGAATGAACAACAAGGTGAGAATGGGTGATTTGGTGATGTGGGTAAAGGAAATATTTGAGTTATAAGCTAGAAAGAGATGGAGGAATGAGCATGCAAAGTATAAATTGATGACATAAATAATAGAAGCTCACTACACTAAAGTGGATAATGCTAGTAGAAATGTACTTACTAGTGATGCAGACTTGATGGCTGAATGGTAATGGTAGTTGATTAGAAGAATGGTGTTTAGTATCATAACAATGGATCCTAGAATGATTCCATGAGTGTAATGCTTCAATATCTATCCTGGTGATGGCTCGGATGTTAGATACATGAAAGGATGTTGGTTTTTCTTACATACATCTCTAGTCTCCCTCCTCTTGCTCTCAGAATGTGCCAAACCAAAAACAAGGTTTATTAGGTGAATAAATGGTAAACGATGATGGTTCCAGTTTGAATGGCATCGGTTTAGGGGTGAACGTCGTCGTTAAGGCAAGATTCCCTAGGTTTACTAAAATGGGTAGATCTTTATAATTTCTTTTGGCCTAGTTCATTTATTCTCATGGATTAGAATAGAAGCTTCCCTTATAATGAGTGGGAATGTGGTTAGAGAGATTTTAGGAATTGATTTTAGGGTTAGACCAAATCTTAGCTCATTAAGGCAAGTAAGACTTAGTTATTGTTAGTTATGGAAACATGCCAAGAATAGGTCTAGGGTGAGGTGGCTAGGTGAGGTGTCTAGGTGAGGTGGTGGGGTAGGAATTAAGATAATTAGATAATAAATATTGTGAGGATATATATTAATTAAATTAAATAAATAAATTAATAGTGATGTGGGGTGGAAGGGGCCATGGTTAGATGAGTATGTTTGAGGTGGTTATTTGACAAGGGACCAAGGGGAGTGTGACCCAATTTTGTGTCTACACCTAGGGCACAATTTATACACATGCTCATAAGAACTACATGGAGTTTGAGATGTAGTGTAATGCTTGGTTGTGAGTTCACTATCGGGGTGACTTGTTCGGGTTAATTTGAATCCCCATTTTGTATTTTCATTTTTAGGTTTAATGCAGTTTGTGGGCTTGTACAGTGAATTTATCTTCTACAAGTTACATGTAACTTTAACTATTATAATGAGAATACTAGGAGATAAACTTGAATAACTATGAAACCCTTGCGACACAAAAATAACCTATATCCAGAGATTTTATGTAGTCATGGGTGCCAAAATAAATTCATCACCACCCAAGCACCCTTGTCCTACTACGGGTGCCCCTATCCATCCTTGTTCGTGAACTCCATAATTTACATAGATCATTTATGATGTTGTTTGCATAATGTTCATCACTTTTCTCTACTCAAATAAGTTCCAGATTGCACGTATATCATCTAAGTACTTATCTTTCTTCCTTGATTAGGGTTTTATACTTTAGATATTAGTTTTCTTGTGTCATTACTTGTACTTTATCATTTTTACATCATTTATTTCAATAGTGACTCTGTAATATTATATTTTATCTAAATTAAATTAATTCATTTTGTGAACCCACTCACTCAAATCCTACCTTCTGAGAATACATTGAAATCAATCTTCTTCCTTTGAATTTATGGATCAAACTTTGTATCCTTATTTTACTACAACCAAGGTTTCTAGCATAGATTCTTCTACTACTAATTTTATGCAAGTTCATACTCAACATCCTCTACACTTCATCATTCCAATTCTTGATCCAACCATTAATGTAGTCAAAACCTACCACAACTCATCCTCCTACGGCTCTACATGTCTCTATCCCAATGCCTATCACTTTTATAGTTCCTATCACCACCTCTAAGGGTTATGTTATTTGTTTAGAAGCTTAATAATACACCAAAAAACATCTCTCTTTATGATCTCTTGTATAACACACCCAATTTTCGTCATACAAGAGAGGCTTCCTTCCTTCCATCCACATTGAAAACAATAATTCACTATTATCCTTTACTCACCTCATTCAATCCCTTAAAAATATGCCACATGTTATATCTTTTAGTGATGAGGATATCCCTCCCTCCATTGCTAACAATCCATTTACACCTTTTCTTATCACTGCTACTATTGGCTCCATTTGTATTAAATGTGTACTCATTGACAATGAATTTTCTATAAATATATGTGCTCTATCCCTCCTCAGGAAAATGGACATTACTGATGATTTAATTAATAAATCCTCTCAAGTCATTCACGGATATGATTCCACTACTCACACATGCATGGGCACTATCACCCTACCTCTACAAGTTGGGCCTAAAATTGTTCCTATTGTATTCTTTGTTATTGATGTCACATTCCAGTTTAATTACTTACTTGGTAGACCATGGACTCATGCAATGAATTTTGTTCCCTCTACATTTCATTGGTGTGTTAAATTCCTACATTATGGCTATGAACATACCATTACTGCGAACCTAAACCATCCAAGTTTTTGCATATTGACCCCATCACCGTCATGCCCATCCCTTCATTATAGCCTATTCCAAACCATAATATTAATACATATGATGTTGGTAAGTCTAGTGCTTTGCATCCTTCTTCTACTCCACATGCATACCATCCATTCCCACCCATACTACTGATATCATATCACCTACCTTTTCTACCTCCATAGTTATCACTATTCCACCTGTCATGGACCCTCTCACTCCTACATCTAGCTATATTACTACCAATATCCTTGATGATTCTATCTAATAAGATAATGCCAACACCGATGATTTCGATGATGAGATTGATGTCGTATAGCTTAATGATGACACATTGTGCAATCTTAAATTTACTCCCATAGAAATAAATGAATCCTAATTCGAGGATACTTTTGTTTCTATTGGCCTTAGAGAAAATCAATTTATGAAGCCTCTTCATTCCATTAATTCCATGATACCTTTTCAAGGCACTATACATAAATTAGATATTCTATCACCTACTGCATCTCCCTTAACTCATTCTGCACCACACCCTGATCCCTTCACACACACTCTCTTCATCCGTAACTCTTATTGGCCTCATATTCCATTCAAACCTACTTTTTTGAGATTGTTTACACACATGATGTATTAACACACCTAGGATTCAAACTTGCCAATCTCCTCCTCCACCTCACTCTCATCACCTTTATCATGGATGTGTACTCATTACTGATGCTTATGGACTTTGTGTATTCCATTTATTAGTCTTCTTTTCACACAATCCTCATTTCTCTCCACTCACATTGGGGTAGTCTTGGCTTGATTACATTGGTGGAAAATTGGATCCCAATTATACTAATATCACATTTCCCTTGCCTTTTGGCCATGTTTCGTATGTAATGACTAATTCTTGGGTTATAATCAAAAGCTAACTTGTTAGTATGCACATGATTGTCCTCAAAATATTTTCACCGATGGAGAATATGCTTTGGGTATGTACATTCTATGTCGCATAGGCCCTCTTTATATGATAAACCTCACACTATTTCTTACCAAGTCTCTATGGCTCATTTTATCTTTTCCATTCCACATAGAGGCTCTTGTTAAATGTTTGATCCATTCCTATCGGTTATGAACCTAAAAATGATGATATTCTAGATGAATTTACTTGATCATTCTCTACATCATACACTTGGGGGAATCATGATTTCCCCCTTCCAATATCCATCACTTATTTCTACTACATATTACTACACTCTATGATCCGTGCATCATGCCTTATCTTATAAACACTTTTAAATTGTTTGATATGAGAAATGTATCGTCATTACCCTATAATGTAATCTAGTTCCATGGTTCATACTCGATTAGTGAGGGTCTAAATATGAAATGAACCTCATTGCATTCACTTTTCACATTCTATGCTTCATGATCTATCTTTCTAGCACACATTCTCGAGACCATTTTCTTATGACACACTCTTGTTCCACGATTCATACTCGACTGATGAGTGTATAAATCTGAAATGAATTTCACCGCATTCAATATTCCTATCTTTCTATCACACATTTTCAAACCATTACTTGATGAATAAATTTAATAAAAAATAAAACACAGGCTTGCAAAAAAATTTGAATAAGAAAAAAATAATTGACCTTTATATGCATATAAACCTCCATTTTACAAAAAAATAATGACAATGTCTCCTCTATGTATTTCAAACTCTCTATGCTTCATGATATATCTTTCTATCAAAAAATATCATACCATTTCCTTATGATGCACTCTAGCTCCATGGTTCATACTTGACTGATGAGGGTTTAAATCTGAAATGAACCTCACCGCATTCACTTTTCACGCTCTATGTTTCATGGTATATATTTCTAGCACTCATTTTCAAACCATTACTTGATGACACACTCTTGTTCTATGGTTCATTCTTGACTATTGAGGTTCCTATAAATGAACCTCATCTCATACACATTTGTCGAGGGGCACACTGCTTGCTCTCACATTCACACATTTGCATACCATTCCATCACACTCATACATCACATTTTTATATCTTGGTTGCACTTAATATTTCTTTCTTATACTACTTACATGATGCACTTTGATTACTATGCTAGTCAGATACTCAGTATGTCATTATCTTTCTATATACACACATGCGTGTTCACTTGGTCTTTTGGAGTGAATGTAGATCTCTTACAGATTTTTACATGTTGCAATGATTCTTGACATTTTATCCTTTTCCATTCCCATCGAGGCTCTTGGGGGCATCTACCTTTTCTACTCTCACACATTACAGGTGTTATTATTTCATCATATACTACTTCCTATTCTTACTAGCACATTACTTTCCATTGATACACACATGCCTTGACATACTTTTTATCTTTCTAACATGTTAACATGTGCTTCATGTGTAGCATTTACCTTGCAAGACTATTTATAACCATGGCTATATGTCACTACTTTATTTCCATTGTCTTATATTGTATGCTATTATTTGTGGGCTATGCCATTTTTCTTGTTTTCTCATTATATGCTTTTGGCCGTTTTGGCCCTGATTGTCTAGCGACATTGTGAGTGATGATCCCATGCTTGAAACCTAGTTTCTATAGTCCAATTTATTTACAAACTTTCTTGTTACATTATTCTTCTATTTTATGCTTGTTAATTTTTCTACTAACACATGTTACTAACCACTTTTTTTGCATGTGTCTTGGTTTCTATCATGCACATCCCCTACCCCTTGTAAGGATACAATACAACACAACATTAGGTTCTATATTTTGGGATGCATTCTCCTATAGATGTCACATTTGGCCCAAATGAGGGGGCATACATTGGGTGAAAAAATCACCCCTACAACATCTTAGAGATACATTACAGATGGCTTCTTAGTACATGAACAACACGGTGGGATAGAACACAGTCACACAAAATGTTAGGAAACTAATATTTAGTGATCTATTTAAATTTGGGTGATTTGATATTTACTTAGAGGTAAATATCATGTGTGGAAAATATTATTGCTATATTGTTTTAAAAATATATTATTAGTAGAGTGTGGTTACACCCGTAATGTTATTAATGGGTTTATTGTTTGTAATACATCTTATTTTATAGGATGTTTGTTCTCTACTTCTGTGGCTATATAATAGCCTTTGTATTATGGTGTGTAATAATATTAATCCAGGTGATTCTACTATGAAAATCTTGTCCTTCCAATTTATTTGGTATCAAACGAGTGACCTCAATCATACCTCTGAAGGAGAATTAGAGAGAAATAGGGGCAACACCTGATTTCATTACTGCCCCCAATTCATGAGAGCCTAATATATTTCTTCTGAGTGTATTTTTGATTATTTGTTATTAGTTTTTTTATAGAAGTGCATAGCTTTACCAGAAGAATTCAGTGAAGAGGAGACATTTACAGAGTTGTACGTGATATTGGAGACATTTAAAAAAGAGTTCTCTTGTGCATTATTGGATCGGGCTGTTCAAAATGTAAAATCTGCTTAAATATTTATTTCTATCGATTCAATCTATGTGTGCATATTTACAATAACTATTTAGTATTGTCCTTCCATTCTACTTGCATTTGCATTTAAGGAGATTTATTAACCTAGAATCGAGCTTGGCTTCAACGGTTTGTAGGATTCCCAAAGCAAAATGTGTATGCATAAGGTGGATCTATAATGAAGATAGCTACCTCATGGATATGATTTTCCTCTCTCGGGAACATGTTATCTTCACATTTTTTTGACATGCGCTTCCTCTCAGTGGATTGGGCACATAACATTCCATATTACCCATCAAATTGTTTGGCTTCGTGTCAACTTGGCTTTGTAGATCTCCAAATTTTTTTATATATCTTTTCAATGAATAGTTTAAAAGCGTATATCTATTACCACCATCAATACATCAGTTTCTCACCAGGGAATTATAATAAAAAAGATCTCATGTAAACATTTCCTTCTCTTCCAAATGTTTGGGACTATATTCATGCATGATCTGACAAACTATGCAGAAATTTCTCTCAATCCCAATCTACTATTCGATTTGATGGTTTTTATCAAGTATAAATGGTCCGTTTTGGCGCCAAAAATCCAACACTTCTATTTTTATCATCATGTTTCGATTTGGTGGTTTTGTATCAAAATCTATGATATAAATCAAGTCTATTTTTATCTGCATATTCATTTTCCCATGTTCCTTTGATAGTTTTGGAGTTTCCCATTCATGTGTCTCAATATGTTCTTCCTAAGTTTGGATTACCACGCATGTATATTTTTTCAATAGTGGTTTAGATTACTCTATGTTGAGGAGAGAACCAAGTATAGGTGATTTGGTGGGTCTTGTGTTTAGTCTAAACTTCAAAATTAGAATGAGTTATGTTAATTTTTTCAATAAAGTCTATGTAAAGTGTCATAGTTTTATATGATCCATGTCAAAAAAAATTGTTACTTTTAAGTTATTTGTATTAGGTGTCATTAGTATTATTTTCAAATGTGAGTCATCATCATGTTATCAATTTTTTATCTTGAGTAGAGTTATGTGTCATCAAAGTCCTTGTCATTATAAAGTGCCCTTTCGTGTCTATTAAAATAGTCTAAGTTGTATAGTAATCATTTATTGTTATCATCAAAAGTCTGAAAAGTAAAAAAAAAATTCCTCACTTTTCACTTGTTACACTATCGTTGGAATTTGACATCCAAGTTCAAATTAAGGAGGGACAATATACATGCTGAACTTCATATCCAAATCGGGATGAGTTAGGAGAATCATTCACTAGAGGACAAAAGCATAGGAGGATGAAGGCCAATCAGTGACCTCTTGTCAGTTACCAACAATAGGGCCACATGAAGCTATGGTGCCAGTGTGTGTGAGTTTACTTTTATTTCAGAATTGCAGTTTGTTGTGTAGTATGATTTCATAGTTCTTGTTTTTTGTTTGAATAAGTGAAATGATCACATTAAAGGTGGGGAACATGGTCTCAATATTCCATTTTATTTCCACCTCTTTTTCATATTTGTATTCAATGAACATTATTTCCTACATAATTCCCAAAAGGAAAAACATAGTGGATAGACGAAAGCATAAGGAAACATTGGGTAGAAAAAATCCATTTTCCCTGACATGATCAGTAGCATCATGATATTTGGGTTTTTGGTTGTCCTGTAAGACCATCCTTGGTTGAGGTTGTTGGTTTTCATGTAAAACCATCCTTGTTGAGGTTTTTGGCTGTCCTGTAAACCATCCTTGTTGAGGTTGTTGGTTGTCCTATAAATCCATCTAGATGATGAGCATGCATGAGTGACAAGTTGCGAAAGAAGTGCAATTGTTTTGTTCCCATGTTCTCACTAAGGGGGGGAATGTTAGGATACTAATATTTAGTGCTCCATTTATATTTGGGTGATTGGATATTTACTTAGTGGTAAATATTATTGTTATATTGTTTCAACAATATATTATTAGTAGAGTGTGGTTACACCCATAATGTTATTAATGAGTTTATTATTTGTAATACATACTATTTTATAGGATTTTGTTCTATACTTCTATGACTATATAATAGACTTTGTATTATGGTTTGTAATAATATTAATATAGATGAATCTACTATGCAACTCTGGTCCTTCCACTTTAAAATGGGCCAGAATCTGACTTGGGTACTCATCACAACATAGACACCAACACCTAGCATCATAAAATAGCACCTAAGAACTGTATCCTCCCCTGAGTGCTAATGTCTTGGGGGCACATAGTCATCTTCTCAAATCAACATAGTTCACGAATCCTTTAGATCAATTCTATAGTTATGGGAATAGTCCTTTATTCTGTTACAGAATGCATTCTATCTCCTTTAATCGATACAACTCGAACAATCGGACAACATGAAAAAAATTTGGACGCACCATGTGTAGTGGTGCTTATTAGGTCAGTCATAGAAGGAGAGTAACCATAGACCTTTATCCCCAACACTTTCTCTTTGGTGTGAGATCGACCAAAAAAATCACACTTGGCTTAAGATCACACAAAAAATCACTATTGGCATGAGATTTCCTAGAAAAATTACTCTTCATGACATTTTGGACACAATTTATCCTTTACACTCTCTTTTACATCAGGTGCACACTTTCCTTTACTATTACTTTTACATACTTATACACATTTTTCTCTGATTTATCATATGCAAAACTTTGAATACTCTTTCGTTCTTCTTTTGCAAGTCCTCCCTTAATACACAACAAGAAGAAACCTACAACAAAAGGTAAATGCACAACAACATGTATAACATAATGCATATGCTTCACCCCTAGGGTCACTTTCCTTTTCTAGTTTCATGCTTCACTTTGTATCATTTCACACTTCACTTGTCCACTTGGTACATTATTCACTACACACTCTACAGGAACATAAGATACACATCTCTTATCTACTTTATGTTATCAAGTATTCACTAAAAAACATAAATTGGGGGAAAATGTAGACATAAAATCATGCACTTGGGTACATTTATAGGTCCTAAAAGCATAGTAGCATTTACATGATTACTAAACAATAAAACTAATAATCAACAACTATATTTGGCCTCTTTTCTTTGTATTTTGTTTTCTATTTGGTATTCCACAACCTATATCCCATACGAAATTTAACTGATTTATCTTTTATGGCTTCAGACACCAATACCCAACCATGACAACAACGTCAAGGTGCTCCTATCCTCTCTAGCCACCACGATCATTTTTCTACCTTACTCACTCTTTTTAGGTCTCTTTTATCTTTTGGGCATCTTTTTCACTTATGGGTCAACCTTCCAGTTGTCAATTACAAAATTCAAACAAGGGAATCATATAAATACATAGTTATGTGTTCAAAATCAAGGACTAAACACTAAGCATTACTATCATCACCTAAGCTTGCATTCAAAAGGAACTTAAAGCACTCTAAGGAATCCATATAAAATTCATTCAAGGGACAAGGGATGTAAATATACATACAAGACATAGGAAGGGGAAGTTTATTATATTCCATCCACACATTCTAATACATTGCTACATTCTAGCTACAACCCGCTATCAAGTGCAACTTGCACAAGGGCATCCTAGGGAATAATTTCTACAAACACTCACATGAACTACATGGAGTCTAAGATGTATTGCAATGATCAATTATAAGTCACTCTCAGGGTGACCAGTGAGGTCATTTGACACCCATTATGCATTTTCCTTTTTAGGTTTGATGTGGTTTGTGGGATTGTGCAAGTGAATTTCTCTTTTGCAGGTTATATGTACCTTCGGTGATCATAGTGTGACTACTAAGAAATAAAAGGGAATAACTATGATACCCTTACAACATAATAAAAACTAGATCTAGAGATTTTGCATAGTCATGGGTGCTTAGATAGGGTCATCAATGCTCGGTGCCCTTCTGTTTTGTTACAGACGCCCCTGTCTGACCTTGTTTTTGAACTCTAGAAGTTCCATGGATCACTTCTTTTCATATTTTCATCTACTCTACCTATTTAGTTTCAGATTGTGCATATATAAGATAATTACTCTTTCTTATTTTCTTAGGGTTTTATACTTTAGATCTTGCTTTACTTGTATTATTATTTTTCTTCATCATTTGTACATTCATTTATTTCAATAGTGACTCTACAATAATATCAATTTAATGTTGGAAGCACAATGTAATAAGAGGGGGGTGAATCAATCATTACAAAAATTAAATTAGATTTCAGATAGCTTATCAAAAAAAAAAAACCATTTAACCATTCATTTATGTGTGCACACCATCAAATACCATACATGCAATGAAACATGAACAAAAGAATCAAAAAAAGACACAAGACATGAGTGGGAAACCCTCAAGGGTAAGAAAACCCACTAAAAAAATATTTATATTGATATGTTTCAAATTTAGTGAGGCACCAACCCCACAAGGAGCACCAACCCCTAGTTTAGTAGATCTATAACCCTACAAGGAGCACCAAATCCTAGTTTTATTAAGCAAAAATCTCCAAAAGGAGGCTACAACACCCAAATATAATCAAGAACCCACTTAATCACCTTATGAAGAAGATATTTTATGTATTTTTGATTCCATAATTGATAGATATCACAATTTCATCTCATAACACTTTCAAATCCTTAAACAAACATTAGGTCTTCAATCTCTCACAAACTAGCACTTTATTTAATTATCAAATCTTAAAACCCTTGCACACATGATTTATATAATTCCCCAACCTATCACACACTTTATAAAATCTCAAATCATACTCACACATAGGTCACACTTCTTACACACACTATACTAGCTCACAAAAGCACCCAAAACTATGATTTTATAAGCTCTCCTTCATTCGGATTCAAAATAGGTTAGTTTACCTCATTTATATCTACCTTAAAACTTGAAAAAATCCATAAAATTTATCATAACAGTCACAAGTTACCCAAGTAGGCCGGCCTAGCCAAAACCCTTTATCCATGCACAAAAAATCCTCAAATTCCATCATTGGAATGAGAAAAGTCCTCTAACACCACAACTATTTTTATTAAATCTATAAAAATCACCACACATGTTTAAAATTACATTTAAACATCATCCATGGTTGTAATTTTCATGAACCAATCATATTATTTCCTTTAATGGTCCCACTGGCTCATTACCTTCACAAAACAATTGTTTCCAACAACCTAACTATGCCTTTGGGATTCAAGACCACTCAAGATGAACTCAAATATGGCATGTGAAAACTAAATGGAAATAATATAACCTATATAATATTCCTAATAAAATTAGAGGTCATGAAACATTCACCTACTCAAACCACAACTACTTTTGTCATCACCAAAATAAGCTGCCCAAAAACATGTTTTGAAAATTTAGATATTTTTCAGCCTTTATTCCACTTTAAAGATCTGAAAATTGATTCAATGGATGAATAATTCATCCCTATTAACTTTCCAGGTGATATCAAACATTAACTCATTCATATCATGCTTCAAACAACTCAATATTGCAGTAAGAAGAAACTGCCTTGAAAATGCAGTTACCTTATTCATCACTAATCAAATTGAATGACCAACCAAGACACCTCATAATGAGACAATACATACCTAATTGGAAATAAATCTAAATTATATTTCCATAAAATATTTTAACTCTTTCCCACTCCAAGTGGAAGGCCTTCAACCAAACCAATATCTATAACCCGCTTCTTATGCCTTCTAGGACTCATGAACTAACTATGATCCCAACATGCTCCATCACCCAAAAAAATATTTCCACACTTGAAAAAAACACAAAAAAACCTTATAAATTATTACTAAGCAATTAGAAACATTCATCATGCATGAACAACTCAAATTCATCACTTTACCTCATGTAGCCATTTGCACCCTACTAGAACAAGTATCAGTAAAACTTGACCCTCACAAACAAGTCATAAAATTTTCATGCCTTTTCAAATCATATAGTTTTATATATCAATGTAAATTTATATGAACAATATTCACAACACAACTTTAATCATCTCGTAACTCATCCTATAGCTCCTACAATGTTAATTTTATTGAAAGCTACTCCAAGCTACCCCAAAAACTAGTCTTCATAAACAAGGAACACTTTGCACTTTTTCACCATCACCATGACCTGAAACATTCATGTGCATCAATAAAAAATTCATGTATATCATAAATGGAAATTTAATCTTTACCTTCTTTGGAGAATGTTTCCTTAAACTATAAATTTTCATAAACAAGAAAATTTAGGTGTGTCCTAGATATAATCACATACACTAACATACCTTTATAGAAATATGGAAGATTCCTCTACAACATTAAATCATAAATTTTGCACTAGCAATCAAAATAGGCTCTGTATACTCAATTTTTTGGAACTTCTCCTAGCTAGGGTTTTCTAGGGTTTCAAAACATCTTACCTTCTTAACGATCATTCGTAAAAATGATGATCAAACCACATCAATATTTTAGTGAAAAATTGCATAACTGACCTAATAAGCTATGCTAAATATCTCATGTACCCATGCAAATCATGCAATCCACAATGAGCACCAGAAGGTAAAATTTTGCTCTAAAAACACACTGTTACTTACTTTGATTTTCCAAAACTTGCATATCTTGCAAAATATTCACCATACTGACCTAAAACTTGTCATGAAGAATCATGAAAACATCCTATAACTTTCAATAACCACCACATATCTCAAATAACTCTAAAACTCATTATCTAATCTCATTTGCATGTGCTTAGTTGTTTATTTCTCACTATTTACTTCAAGGTGCGTCATACCACCAAATACTAATCTAAAACTCACCATACATGCCATATATATAATCACCATTCCATTTCATGCTCTAAAAATAAATATCTGTTCTAAATCTCACATTTCTACCTCATTATTCATGATCCAGTGGTAGAAACAAGACTAGAATGACTTGACTCAATGGTGAAAACCTCATTACCTGACCATGCTGACCTCATGTAGAACTATATAAAACTGAAACATACCTCATAGACCATGTATGACCTCATGACACTCAACAAATCACTTGGTAATACTCAAACCATGACTTAACATACTCAACCATGCACTAGGACACTATAGACCTTCACTAAACTTGACAAAACCATCAATATTCATGCTTAACACCTTAACAACACCATGTAAAGAATTATAATACACCGTGACACCCTTTTCCATCGATAGAGTTGACATCAATGACAACACTAACACATAATGGCCAATAATCTCCCCTTTTCATTGATGACAACCATCTTCAGAAACATTGATGTCAACTAACATGACCAACACACATACATGACTCATTTAGATTTTTCTATTTCCTCTCTCCCCATTTTCTATCTATGTCAAAGACTACTTTGACTAATAAACATGGAAAAGATAACACATGATGAAAACAATGGAAGAATTGACTTACATACACAATGAGTTCCCCTTGGGATGGCATTCTCTTCACATTGACTCCTTAAGTGAGATATAATGAACCTCTAGACCTGATAAGAGACACAAAATAACTCCCCCTAAATGTATACACTCCATATTTGGGTTCTAATCATGTTTTATAAACTCTTCTTGGTCTATACCATGCTCAAATCATCAATTCATTCTTCATAACTAACTGAAACACCTTTAGATCCATTGTCCCTAATAATCATCTTCATTGCAAAATAACCAACTTCACCAAGTGATAGAATCATCACAAGCATACCAACAACTCCTCAAATTCCCCTGGGATTTAGCCACCCTACTCTAACTGAAAACACAAAAACTAGACTACATACCTTGTTTGCATACCTTGAAAATGAATAAGCTTCTTACCATGGTCACTGAAGCAATGTTTAAGTTTTTTTATCTTCTTTACATGTAATTATAGCTTTATTTATCATATAAGTTGGTTTACGTGTCAACATACCTTCAACAAGACTCTAGGCATCTTACTACATCATTTGTAGTCAAAAGATTTCTCCCCTACCTTGATGAGAATTATAATACTTTTATCTTATCAATGTCATAACTTGAACCTCATACCATGACTTCATTAGCACTTTGCATACAAACTTTGGAAATTTCCATGTTTTCTATTTTAACTTTTAAAGACTAATCATGCATTCAAAATTTATTGCATGGTCTTTGAATTAAGATATTGACTTCAAGATAACTTTTTCCTTCTTGAGGAATTACAAGAGCTTGTAGATGACTATTTTTAGTGAAAACTAATCCTTCACTTTTACTTTAGGAAGTATCATCCATCTTAAGTTATAAAATACTTAAGCTTGAGGAATCCTTGTAACTTTCATTGAATAAAAATTTGACATACAACTTGTATACTTGCACAAAACATTAGAGCTACTCATAATCCTATCTCAGATACCATAATGAATCCAAAAAGATATCCTATAGGTCTTTGACTATGTCATTTTTCTTTCTTGCATAATAAAGTGTTTTGAAGAACACTTTCTTGCTTCTAAATTCAATCAACCTTTATAATCTGTAATGATCATGATGGTCTAGAAAAAACACACATTTGCACTAAGATAACTCTTTGACACTCAAAACCTTATAAATCCTATAAAAGTCATCATCATAGATGCAGAGTTGTCCACAAATTGTCTTGAAACTGACACATAACCTTGATCAACATAACATACACATTGTAGGCCATAAATAAGCTATGTTCATACCTTGAGTTCTTTCCCTAATGTCTGTCATAATTGACCTAGACAAGATGTATTACTTCACCTCTAAGAATGCTTGAGTGCTTCATGACGAGTTACAAAACTTCCTTATTTCAAGATATTATTTAAAAATTCCTTACTGTTATAGCACATACTCATGCACATAGTACCCTCATGCTTATATTTTTAACATGCTATGATCCATTCAAGTCACTTTCAATTACATTAAGATTGGAATTACAATGCGCATACCCTAAATCTAGATGATATACTTAAATTTCCTCAAAGAACACATTTATAAAGCATATTTTGACATGAAACATAGTCATGCATATGATGACACATAGAAGATCACAATTCATGATACCACCATCTAATTGTAGATGTAGATACAAATCTCATACTTAGTTCTGTAGTACACCATTTTACACTTACACAACCTTGATTGACCACTTGATTCATGTAGCTTATAGTTTTGAATCTTTTCATAAAATTATCTTCACACAATGTTTTATCTTGATACTTCTTGGGAGAAACAACATGATCATGACATCAAAAAATCAAGCTAAATATTTTCAACCTTGGACAAAGAAGGATGCACGTATTCACCTCCTCATAATTCTATCACTGGTCCTAACATGCTATTCACAAAGTTGTAACAAAGATATGACCTATCCTTATACCCTCTTGTAGATTACTATAGCATTAAACCATTTGATCCTACACCTATGTATTATCTATAAGTGTTCTCCATAACACTTCATGTGATTCTATACACGTTTATAGATCTTTACATCATTACGCTACATTTCATGATCTAGACTCTAAGGAACAATCTCTCAGAGCACAACTTCAAGATTTTGACACCCATAGTGACCTTGAAACCTCTAGGTTTCACTTTTTGTGCACACAATCATCTTCAAGATCTCTTCACAATTTTCCATCCTTTTTAGCACCTTGAAAGAGGTATCTACTTATAGTAACTCTGAACTCCTTGATGAGACTCTCTCATAATAACCTTAACCCCTCAGGAGTATGTATACTTCAACACCAAATTGGGTCTACAACTATCAACACTTTAGCTTTCTTAATATAAGACTAAATGAGCACACCCAAAATTATTTGAAAAACCTAATAAACTTCACCTGACCTCCTTAAGATCAAGAGACCATTTTTGAGGACATACAAAAATTTACCTACAAAAATCATGATAGACTTGATGCAATGACACCAAACTAAAAACTTTCAAGCTTCAACATAGGCCTTTGGACATAAAAAATTGACCTTGATATTCTTACAGACCTTTATGACAGAGATGAAATTCATACCCTCTTACATATTGTTGACTTGATGGAGCTAGAGTAAGGACTAAATTTTAGGACATATGATACAAAATTAGAGCATCATTTCAATATTGTATGGACACCACTCTACTTACATGCAAGTCATAGGAATTTTCAGCACCTTTAACTCGGAGGCCTAATGAATTAGAAAAATAACCACAGAGAACTTAGAACAAAACAAACTTTCAAATATTAAGACACTTTATTTTATTTGATAATTCTTATACCATCCTTCAAAATGACCTAGACCTCAAATATCATAGAAAACTTAGAAATATTTTACTTTCCTCATTCCTCCGACTAGTCCATGGAATCAACTATCAAGACTTGATATGATAAGCTTTACTAAGAAAAATGTTTCTAATTTAAACTTAGATTATATAGTGACAATACCATGATGTTCATGAAGGACATAATTTTTTTATAACTCGACTATCTTGGAGACTTATCACAAGATACTCATGAACAAGGATATCATAGACTATGTCAAGAGCACCATACTTACATTCAAATCAAGGACTCACAAAGAACCAAAAACTCAGATTATTTAACACATTGGACTATCCCATCATCCTCAATGAAATATGTCCACTTAAAGCACATCTTGTACTACTTTCTTGATGACAGAGAGCCATTAAACTTAATCCAAGAGACCTCAGACTCAAGAGACTCAACATAGAACTTTTCTTGCATGACACACACATACACTCACCTTATAAAGATGATATCACAACTTCAATACTATTATTAATGGAGGAGACACCAAAAAGAGATAAACTTAATTCTACATACAATTACAAACTCAAACACCTACATATGTAAGGACTCAAAAACACATGACTATGTCACTTAGCATACCTTATACATTTTGAGGTATTCCATACTCCAAGTGACTTCAAATTATTATGCACAGGTGAATGAATGGATGAAATACATATATGATGTTATTAACTTTTGAGCCCTTCTACTAAAGTAAAAAATCTATTTGAACTAGTTTAGACCCTTCCTTGATGCCACAAGAACCTTATTTCACAAACTTCACTAGATTATGCTACATTTTAGACTAAGAATATGATACCTTGGATTTTATTTCATGAAAAAACCATCATTTTTCCTTAATATTTTCCAAAACATCCTTATACTCATTCATGAGAGTATTCTTATTTAAAACATCTCACTTTGAGTTTGAAATCTACTTTTGTACCTTGAAAATCCCATTTGGTGAAAATATCTTGTAATATGCCCTTGCTTATGACATTTGTGACACACAATCTCATTCTTCTTCCTTTGTTCAAACACACTTAGGTTCCAACCACAATCCTTAGCCCTATGACCATACTCATAACATGAAAATAATTCTCCTTTGAAGAATCCCACATCATTCCTAGGGGACCTCCTTTTACAATCTCTAGCTCTATAACCAAAATCATGACAAAAAAAGAAGTATCCATTGAATAAAGTACCATACCTTACAACATTAGGTTGTCTAACTGAGTTATACCTTCTCAAAATCAGTCTTCTTGATCACTATCTCATTTGATTTTGAATTTGGACCAGCTTCATCATCATTCTTCTTTTTCTTACCTTCAAACTCTAGGCCTATTTTATCATCTGAGGCTCTTTGACCTTCTAAAATCCCAACAAGAGCTTTAGAGATCTTCTCAAACTTCTCATACATACTCAACCTACTAGATGTACTATCCATATATGATTATAGAGCTTTCAATTTTTTTCATACGGAAAAATATTCCTCTTTCTCCTTTAGGGAATTGGAAAAAATTCAATTTGATATTTCAAACCCTTGATGGCTTGATCATGATATTTCTCCATGTAGTTGACTTGATTTTGGTAGGCATCAATACATGACCGAGTTATGTAATTCATTATCCTTAATATAGCCTCAATATTTGAAGACTTACCCATAGCTTGTGCTTCTAAGATCTCCTTCAAGTTGTTAGACTTGCTTCTTAAGGACCTGATCTGATACCAATTATTGGAAGCACAATGGACTAAGAGGGGGATGAATTATTCCTTACAAAAATAAAATTATATTTCATATTTCTTATCCAAAACACAAAACCACTTAACCATTTAATTTATGTGTGCACACCATCAAATACCATACATGAAATGAAACATGAACAAGAGAATCAAAAAAAGACACAAAATATAAGTGGAAACCCTCAAGGGGAAGAAAACCCACTGAAACACAATATTTATATTGATATGTTTCAAATTTAGTAAGGCACCAACCCCACAAGGAGCACCGACCCCTAGTTTAGTAGAGATATAACCCTAAAAGGATCACCAAATCCACAAGGAGGATACAACCTCCAAGATGATCAAGAACCCACTCAACCACCTTATGAAGAATCTTTTTTATGTATTTCTTCTGCCACAACTGATAGAGATCATAATTTCAGCTCAAAATACTTTCAAACCCTTGTTCAAACCCTAGGTCTTCAATCTCTCACAAACTAACACTTTATTCACTTCTAAGAGATTCAAACCCTTGAACACATTATTTCTATCATTCCTCAATTTTCACACTCTTTATCATCTATCAAATCATACTCACACACCTTCAAAACTCTCACACCTAGGTCACACTTCTTGCACACACTCAACTAGCTCAAAAAAGCACCCAAAACTATGCTTTTATAAGATCTCCTTCATTCAAACTCAATATAGGCCAGTTTCCCTCCTTTTTTTTGAACATTATAACTTAATCAATTTCCATAAAATTTATCATAATATTCACAAGTGACCCAAGTAGGTCGGCCTAGCCAAAATCCTCAAAATCCCATCATTGGAATGAGAAAAATCCTCTAACACCAAAAATATTTTTATTAAAGCTCTAAAAATCACCACACATTTTTAAAATTACATTTAAAAATCATCCATGTTTTTAATTTTGATAAACCAATCATATTATTTCATTTAATGGTCCCACTAACTCATTACCTTCACAAAATAGTTGTTTCCAACAACTTGAATATCCCTTTGGGATTCAACACCCCTCGAGATGAAATCAACTATGGCATGTGAAAAATAAATGGAAATCCCATAACCTGTATAAAATTCCTAATAAATTTATATCTCATGAAACATTCACCTTCTCAAACCAAAACTACTTTTGTCTTCACCAAAACAAACTACCCAAAAACCTATTTTGAAAACTTAGCTAGTTCACACCCTTGTTTCCACTTTAAAGACCTAAAAATGGATTATCTATATGAATAATTCATCCCTATTCACTTTACAAGTGATATAAATCATTAACTCATGCCTCAAATAACTCAATCTTGTAGCAAGAACAAACTTGTCCTAAAAATGCAGTTACCTTCTTCATCACAAATTAACCTAAATGACCAACCAAAACACCTCATAATGAGACAATCCATACCTCAATATAAATATTTATGAATTACCTTTCTATAACATATTGTAATTCCTTCCTTGGACCTTCCAATTCCAATTGGAAGGCCTTCAACCAAGCCAATATATGTAACCTACTTCTTATGCCTTCTACGACTCAAGAACTGACTATGAGCCCAACATGCTCCATCATCCAAAAACACACTTCCAAAATTTAAAAAATAAAGTAACACACTTAGAAATTATTTCTAAACATTAAAAACATTCACCATGCATGAAAAACTAAAATTATCACTTTACCTCATGTAGCCATTTGCACCCTACTAGAACAAGCATCCTTCAAACTTGATCCTCAAAGAACAACTCATAAATTTTTCATACCTTATCCAATAATCAATTTTTAATGCAATGCAACGGTATCTAAAAATATTCACAACACAACTTGAATCAGCTCGTAACTCCTTCTATAGCTCTTGCAATGTGAATTTTATTGAAAGCTACTCCAAACTACCCAAAAACAAATCTTCATAAATAGGGAACACTTTGAAATTTTTCACTGTCACCATGACCTGAAACCTTCATGGACATCAATAAAAAATCTAGGGATATCATAAATGGAAAGTTATTCTTTACCTTCTTTGGATAAATTTTCCTTAAATTAAAACTCTCCAGAAATAAGAAAATTTAGGTGGGGCCCACATATCACCACATGCACTAACATACCTTTATGGAAATTTAGAAGATTCATCTACAACATATAACCATAAATTTTTCACTAGGAATCAAAACAAGATTTGTATACTCACTTTTCTTGAAGCTTCTCTAACTAGGGTTTTGCTAGGGTTTCAAACCATCTTACCTTCTTAACGGTCTCATAAAAACATGATGATCAAACCACCTCATTATTTTTTTAAAGCTACATAACTAACCTAAGAATCTATACCAAATATCACAGGTTCCCAACGAGCATTAGAAGGTCATATTTTGCTCTAAAAACACACTATTACTTACCAAGTTTTGCCAAAACTAGCATATCTTTCTAAATATTCATTAGAATTATTTGAAACTTTTCATGAAGCATCATGAAAACATCCTCTAATAGTACATAATCACCAAATATCCAAATAGATATGAAACTCTTTATCCAATGTCATTTACATGTGTTTACCTACCTTTTTCTCACTATTTTCTTCCCAAGGACCTCATAAATGCATCATACCACTGAATATTGTCCTAAAACTCACCATACATGCCATGTATATCATCAACATGTTGTCTCCATGATCCAACAAGAAATATTTGTTCCAAATCACAAATATCTACCTCATTTTGCATGCTCTAGAGTTAGAAACAAGCCTGGAATGACCCGACTCATTACCGATGACAGCCTCATGACCTGGTCATGCTGACCTCATGTAGTCTCATAAACACATGAAACATACCTCATGGAACATTTATGACCTCATAAAATTCAAAAAAATTACTTTTGAATACTCAAACCATGACTTATCATACTCAACCATGCACCAATGGCACTATATACCTTCACCAAACTTGACACAACCACTTAATCTTCATGCTTGACACCTAAAAACACCATATAGAGACTAATACCATGACACCCTTTTCCATCAATGGAATTTCCATCAATGACAACAAACACACAATAGCCAAAATTTAATTCAAATTCAATTAAATCACAACTACATGGTATGATGTGATAGCTTTGAGAGGTCACTATTCTTACCCCTTCCAGTGACTTTTGAGAGGAAGTATATTTCTAGGGGGAGGATGTAGTGCACACAAAATTCCTACATTATTTTATTTTTGACTTATCTTATTGACTAAATTAGTGACATTGATATAATACTATTGGGATATTATATAGTTTTGTCATAAATTATTTTTATGAAACAAGTGGTGTTTGAGGCACCTAGTGCCAATATAGTGTTATGATACATATTAATAGCTTTTTGTACTCATGTTATTGTGGATACAACTAGGATGAAATTTATATAGATATTACTTGGTATAGGATGGATGTATGTCAATTTTGCTGCATATTGTGATTACTAGCTATGATGATACTGCTTCGGATGTTATCATGGAATAACTTAGATGAATTCTATATTTTGATCTACTATGGAAATATATATGACATTTTGGATAGTTATCTCATTTGAATACTAGTTGCTTTCTTAATTTGGATTGTTATCCATAAGTGATACAAATATTGATGTATGTGGTATCATTTTACTTGGTTTATTGTATCGAGTGGGTATGATGACATGTGAATCAAGTGTGTAGGATTACAAGTTCACACATGAGAATGTGGGACTTAGAGTTGCACCTCCAAGTTTACACAAGTAGCCTTCTAGGCCGAAACCTCACCTTTCATAGTTAATTTTTTGGCCTTGTTATGTTTTCTCCTAAGGGTTTTAGATAAATCACTCTCCTTTTTATGTTTTGTGATTATTGTAGGAACCTTTAGTTGTTTCCTTCTTGGACCATTTTTGGATTAATTTATCTAAACCTTGTTTAGAGTTATTTTTGGGGGCCTAATGCTCCCTACTTGTGTTAGTGATGTTTTAATTTTTTTTTTAAAGGTGTGGGACCACTTAAAAATGAGTTAGGCGGGCTGCAATCCCTCTTCATGTGTGCCACTTTTCACAAACTCGAAATTGGGATAAAAGTGGAAATTATAAGGTTTATTTTTTGTGTTGGGGGTATCATTTATACTAAAATGGACCCCTTGGACCGTACATATGGGTAATGGACCTTTTTCAAGGTTAAAATGGGATTTCCCCTCCCATTTGAGCCTCTTTTGTCCACATCATTATAAATGTGCTTGTTTTTTGAACCACCTTGGAAGTTGAGGAAATTTTGTTTAATTTTAATTTTGATTTTGGGATATTTTCCTCCATTATGTCTTTTATCTTATGTATGATGTGGACTTGTGGAATTATTATTTTTGAGAAGGATATGAGTTAATCTTGTTATCCTCTCATTAGTGAGGATTAATTTTGACTCTCCTTCATATACCTACATTATGGGGGCAACCAAATTTTGGGATCTCATTTTACACTTGGAGTTTAGAGAGATCTTGGAGGAGCTAGGAGTTAGGAGATATTTAATTGTGTTTGGAATTAGATTACTTGGTTTTTTGAGGTAGGTTAGTATACCTCTTGCTTTGATTCTATGGTAGATTCACATTAATTAATATCTTTTTGTTAGTCTTATAAACTTTCATGATATGTTGGGTGTTGTATATAAATATTATTTTCTTTGTTTTTTTCTCCATCCATCTCACTTGAGATGGATTTTGGAATGTAGGGGAAGAGGGAGGAAACCCCCTCTAACTCACATGGATTTATGGGTAAGCCATGATGGAAATTATATTCTTTCCTCCCCTCATATGGTTTAATGAGGGAGATGAGTTTTCATATGGTTTGAATCTCATCTCCCTTCCTTGTCAAGGAAACCTTCTATGGTTTGAAAAACCTTGGAAAGGAGGAGGCTTGGAGCTTAGGATGAAGGAGATATAAGGATTGAAGGACCATGTTGATTACTTGATGAGTGTTACTTCTTTGAAATACTAAATGATTTGCATAAGGCCTATTTCCTCCTCATCCCCATTTTGAGGAAACATGGAGTTTCCTTCTTTGTGTTTGGTTTTTTGGCTTGTGGTTAATTAAAGTTGTTTGTATGTTGTAACCTCTTATTTTTCCCCATATTGTGTAACTTCAGGCATGTATCCTCTCTCTCTCATAGGATTAGAGGGAGGCTAGCATTTCCTCCACATTTTGAGTTGGCTTGTAATGATGTCATTTGGTTGTGTGGACAACTAAGCCACCTATCTTGTGTATGGAGACATTATTTTCAAAGTTGGAGCATGATTATAGAGCTTTACATGGAGTGGTAATTTCTTAGAGATTTGGTTTTTTCTCAAATTGTTTACATGTTTCTCTAGGAGGTATATCCTCTTACATTTTAAAGTTGTATAAGATTCATGGTATATTTCTAAGAGAATGAGAAATGTAAAATAGGTTTTATAAGATTTGAAACTTCCATTTTCATTCTTGTATATAAGCTTGTTTTAAGATGATGAAAAAGGATTACATATGTAAGGTGAAGTTTAGATAGTGAAATGCTTGTTAGTAAGGGTTGTATTCACATTTGTAATTATTGTATTAGGAGCATGGAATGAAGTGGCTTATGAATCATGAATTAGTTGGTAAACTTGTAACTTCAATAAAATGAAAGAGAACATTTTATAATTAGTGTTTGGAAATCATCTTGTAACATGGTGTAAATCTTATATATTAGAAAGGGAAAACTGGTATATGGTGACATTGAGATAGATCTTACTCATTTTTATAAAATAAATTTTTTCTTGCTTGCAAAAGATAATATTGTATTTGATTGAGCTCTTAAACTCATGGAGTCATTTTCAAGATCTTGGTTTGTTATTAAATTTGTGTTATTAATGTGTCATTCGTGGCCTATTAAACTTAAAGTTATATTTGTAACTTGGTTGATATCAAGATCCTTGAACTTGCATGGTTAACATTCCTTATTATTACCCTTGAAAAGTAGTTGATGTAAAATAAAATTTACTCTTGTCAAGATTGAGAAATCTTTCCACACATTCCCTTTAGTTGTTAATTAGATTAAATGGAAGATAATGATATATGATTGTTTTATTCTTGAAAATATTAGTTTGGAAATGGGTTTGTATTCACCATCCAACTAAGGTCTTATTGTCCCCTGGTTTACAAGTATATGGTTTTCTTGTTACAATTGATCATAAGGTAAAACCTTGGCTCTTTTACGATTTCCTTTGAAATTATTTAAGAGGAAATGGTTATAGACATAAGAGTAAATCTATCTTATTCTTATTCATGATATATATATGTATTAGTTGATAAAATATCTCTTATTTACACCTCTCTTAAAATTACAAAATCAGCATCGAGCTCCTAGTTTTCTATGAAAGTGAGGAAGAAGAAGATTTGCAAGCCCTCACAACCTCTCAATAAATTTAAAGGTATATAGAACTATATAAAAACCTATAGATTTATATGTGGTAGCACATATTTTGTATACATACTTACCTAGGTACTCATTATAATATTATATTTAAAAGGAAATTACTTTGAAACCAGGAGTAAACTACAATAAGTTTATACATATAATAGTAAATTTGTATATGTTTATATGGATATGAATTTTTTTCCCCTAGTTTGCTTCTTATAAATGAAGCAAATATTTATCATATGGAAATATCATTTTCCTTTCACATATTATCTGGTATATAAACTAGCAATCGCACACAAGCGGTCTGAATGTGAACACCGAAAGGGATTGGGTGGAAGAGTGAATAGTGGAGGAGGTGAGAAGGGTCAAATTTGAATGAAATAAATTTATTAGTTGAATTTGACAAAGAAGAATTGTCTTGTTGACACAACTAAGAAAAGGAATTTGGAAAGCCACTCCACACAGCTAGGCAAAGGAAACCCAATTTGTATGGGAGACTAAATATACACATGTTGTTTTCCAATACATGTTAATGGAAATTGTATAAAGAAATACAATTAATAATTGCAAGTTTAAATGAGAACAAAAGGTAATTTAGACACTAAATCATGTACTTGGGTATATTTCTAGGTCCTGATCACATACCAATAGTCATATGATTCCTAAGAGAGAAAAGTACTAATTGACCACTATCTTTTGTCTCTTTGCTTTGTTTCTAAATTCCTTCTTGGTCTTACACATCCTATTTCTCGTTTGACTTTCGACACTTCAGCTTTTCTAAGTCTGGACACAAGTGCCCATGCTTCATTTTCCCCTCTGGACAGGTGCCCCCAACCTCTTTGTATCTTGATAGCATCTTTTAGGTCTTTTCTATCCATTAGGAATCTTTTTTTCTTATGGGTTGGACTTTTAGTGGTTAATTATAAAATTCAAACAAGGGAATCATATAAATAAAAATATATGTGACCATAATAAAGGACCAATCTCTAAGCATCTATTACTATCACCTAAGGTTTCATCCAAAGGCATTTCAAGAGCATAAAATCATCCATCTAGCTATCATTAAAGGTACAAGTGACTGCATTCTTTTGCATACACTTCAGAGGAAGGGAAGTTCAATTCTCCATGTACACATCTACTTACATTAGTAAATTCTGGCTATTTGTTTCTATCAAGTGCATATTGCATAAGAGACACCTAGGGCATGACTATACACGCATGCAAAATGAACTACATGGATTCTAAAATGTAATGTAGTGCCCAAATTATAAGTTCACTCGGTTGGGTTACCATAGGGTTAGTCCGACTACCCATTTACATATTTTTATTTTTATAATTTGATATGTTTTGCGGTTGTGTGGTGATCTTTCTCTTTACAGGTTTAAGGAGAATTCAGTGATCTATCTGTCCACTTGGTAACATATTTAATGCATTTAGTCAATGCTTTTATTTCTCATCTCTCTATCAATATCAACTCTAAGATCTCCTATTTTAATTAGCAATATAATACCAACTTAGCTAAGATGGATAATGTACTTGCAGACTATGAACTTCAAGATTTATTCATCCAAAGTCTATTATTGACTCTCCAGGAGAGTGTTATCTTCGAGACATCTCCATCATTTAATCATTTACGCCATACTCAAAATTAAACTATTATCTATGGGAAAGATTAAGTATCATGAGCAGGCTTCATCTTCTACATGCTTTCAAAGTAAATAAACTTTCAATCCATCTACTAAACCTATTGAAGCTAAAGATACTATCAACACTATCACTAATCTTGAAAATCTTCAATGGAAACCTCCTAAGCATATGATTACTAAATTACCGTGTGCTCCGCATATTCTATTCCTGACTCATTGATAGTAATATTATTACGCTTCCTCCTCCACTCAATCTGGACCCATATCATCCTAAAGGTCACAATTACAATGAAAATTTCATATGTGATTATCATCAATGCATTATGCATTCTACATATCGATGTTTCAAACTTTGGAATCTTATTCAAGATCTTATCGATAATAATGCAATTGAGCTTCTTGAGCCTACGAAATCTATGTCGGTCAATGAAAATCACAAGATCGATATCTTCAAAAATACTCTACCTAAACATGATGAGTAAGAGGATGAATCTTTAGCCAATCATACATATAGTGCAGTACCTCCTCCTTCATCTGGGGCTCTTGATTTTTGAGTCTCTCATGTTAATGCATCTCCACCGTTCATTGCATTCTTTGGCTACAACTATCACACTACATTCCCCTCGGCACATTACATATCAATTTTTATATTGTGCCTCACGCTATCAATAATAAAATGATTGATCCATTGATTCATGTATGTGTGTTCTCTATTGCACTTGTTGTTGTAATCAACTTTCCACTATCTCATATTTTATATCTAGTTCCTAAATCATATGGTTACGTCAAACTTCTAGTCACATTTGGTCCTCTTACCATGTTTTTGTCATTTCTTGTGGCACCTTCATTCAAAGGGTGTGATATGCTCTCAGGTGTTCTCTAGCTATGTGCAACTAAGGATATTATTTCCATGAATCACTTGTGTTTAAATTTCATTCACAACATGCAATTCATTACTATCAATGGTATTCTTCCATACACACCATGGTCACAAAATCTTCTTGAGGTTACCATTGCACTCACTAGAGCATCTAACTCACCATGACCTCTCAAATCTAAAGCACAATCTTCTCCTAGCTTTCTTATTCACACACAACCTTCATGGTCTCATCATTCCATTAGTCCATTACATCATTCTAGGTACACCACTTGGGAAGATCCTTCACATAGGTATACATCACCTCCTTGTTTTCCTTCACATATTTGTTCATCACCTCTATGCTCTACTTTACATAGGTTTTCATCACCCCCTCGATCTCATTCATATAGGTTTTCATCACCTCTTCTCTCTCATTCACATAGGTTTCCATCACCTCCGTGGTCTCCCTTGCATAGGTCCACATCACCACCCAGTATCACGTACATATGTCTCATTCATTGATACAAAAAGCTGTCTCATGCACCGCCAATCTTAGAACATGGTCACACACCTTTATCCCCACAAGCATCATGTGGAGGACCCTCATCTTTCAATTTTATTGGATAACATATTCATCAACATACACTTGGTGGCAACATACTTATTTTCCCCCCCTATAGAATTGTTAGATGTCTCACACTTCTACCATTTCACTTATTTGCATTTAGTCTTTCACATGTGTCTTGCACATCTTGATACATTTATATCATCATTACCCTATGATGCACTCTTATGCTACGGTTTACACTTTACTTTTGAGGTCTCACTACATTCATGAACCTCACATCATACACAAAACAAATTTCACACTTAGCAAATTCACGACACATATTTCTTGCGCCCATTCACCATGACACACTACCTGATGACATAATCTAGTTCCACAGTTCATACTCGACTACTGAGGTTCTAAATATAAAATGAACCTCACCACAATGACTCACTATCATGATCTATGATTTATCGATCATATATTTCTAGTGCATAATTCAAACCATTTCTTGACGATGCACTCTTGTTCTATGGTTCTATTGTTGCAAATCAGCGGCACCCACTGGATGTTGATCAAACTTATAGTTTTACATTTTAGGCATCTAGTGTGATTGCAAACATTGAATCCTCTCCCCAAGTGTGGGACTTGTAAAATGGGAGAGGAATCTCTAGATTAGATGCTAGTTCCTCAACTCCTCAGTCGGATATATTACTTACAAGTTGCAGAGGTTTAAATCCCTAATTCCTACTCTAAATTCCAAGTGGACAAAGATAGGAAATGCAAAAAAAACTAAAACTAATGCTAATAAGGTGATGCACCAAAGGAGTGGTGAGTATTTTTATACGTAGATTGACATAGTTCATAAAAATGCAAGAAAACTTCATGCACAAACTGATAAGCAGTAATGGAGGGTCATGAATGAATCAAACAACACAAAAAAGGATAAAAACTCATTCACATAGCTTGTATCATCATTTAACATTAAAAACCACTTGAATTACAACATCTGAGAGGAAAAAATAGGTTGCGGTCTTGGAAGAGGTCTGATTTTTCCACAAAATCCCTTTGAGGTGAAAGAGGGAGCTGTAATACATAAAAATGTTCCTTTTTTTAAATGAGCCAAATCGCTTTTACCATGCAAACCACGACCCCGGAGAGAGAAACGTGGGAAAACATGGGAGAGATTCAACCACCAACCAAAAACATAGTAAAACAACATGGGCATCCTTACAAGCCCATCCCCTAACATTTTCCGCCATGTTAGGAGAGAATGTGAGCCATTCTTCATTAAAAGCGGTGGTTATAATGTCATTTACGTCTATGACCACGTGCGGAGGTATTTTTCAATTTTATCTCTCCAAAATCCATCAAAATGAAAAAATAACCCCGGAATCTTGAGAGAATTTCACCAGATTTCCATTGATATAAAGAACATGAAAAACTAAGCTCTGGATTGAAAGATATGGCCGTTTGAAATTTTAGGGCAAAATAGGGCCAAAACGGATTGGCGGGAATTTTTTTGAAATTTTCCACTTTTTGGTCATTTGGAAAATTTTCCAAAAATTTCCCATGCTTCACCATTCTAGGTCCCACGTGGCATGCTCGATTGGGCATGAGCCCCTTAATGCTTTAAATTTTCCATCGCTATTTGGCCTTTTTCCTCGTTGGACACATGGCAAAGCCCCATTGGATGCGGGCTTTACCCTTCAAATTTTCCTTGCGGGCTTGTCTTGAGTTTTTGGTGCCACGACATGTGGTGAGATTCCATTGGCTCACACATTGGGGGATTTTATTTTGGAATTCCTTCCTTTTCTTTCGGGAAAAATTTCCAAATCCTCCCGCCTTCCGCCTTGCCGGTCTGAGACACGTGGCAGTGTCTAATTGGACCATGGGGCACAGGTGAACATTTTTCCTTTTGCGCAATCCTTTTGGAAAAATCCCAATCTTCTCCCATGCTCCACCATTCCGAGACACGTGGTGCAATTTGGCTGGTTGGCGAGCCTGCGGGCCAATAATTTCCCTTTTGAAATTTTCCAAAAACACTTCACCAAAATTTTAACTTAACCTCCATGCTCCGCTATCCGAGGCCATAGGACACGTGGCGAAATAGATTGGGTGTGGGCCTCTCCTCTAAATTTTCCATGCGCGCAACACTTAGTCAAATTTTCAATTTTCTCCCTTGGACACGTGGCGAAATCGATTGGATGGCGGGTCTACGGACAAATCTTCCCTTTTGAATTTTTGCCAAACACTTGGTAAAAAACCAAGTTATCCTCCAACACTCGCCACTTCCTGGACACGTGGCGCCATTTCATTAGTGCTTTGCGGGCCTTTCGGGAAAATTTCTCACAAAAACTCCGTCAGGCCATAACTTCAAAAATACATGGAGTTAGGAGGAAAACTTTACCTTTCTGGAAAGATGAGAAAGAGATCTATCCAATGGTGCCATTTCTAGAAAGTTTTGAGTGCCTAAAAAGAAAAAATTATGACTGAGGCACAAAAGAGGGAATAATGGAAGGAGTTAGCCACAAAATTAGCAAGGAGCATTACTGTCCTTGCAATGAAGACAATTGGAAAGCATTGCTGTCCTTGCACTTTGTGACCATGTATGGGCCACTCCAAATGGCATAAAATTTTGAATGCCTTCCTAGTTTTTCTCTATCTGCATCCCATTTTAACACCAGATCTCCAACTTGGAAATATCTATTCTTGGCCTTTCTATCAAAGGTCTTCTTGATCAAGGCCTGATCCTTCTCCATTGCTTGGAATGTTTGACTTTTGATCTCTTGGAGCTCCATCAATTCTGCATATCTTACCTCCATTGGCCCAAAATCCAACAACTCCAACTGTTTCATGAGTTCCAATGTTGGCAACTCAAGTGACATGGGCAAAATTTCCTCTCTCCCATAAACAAGCTTAAATGGAGAGTTACTTGTAGATCTCTTGGGAGTTATCCTATCAGCCCATAAGGCTGATTTCAATTTGGTATGCTAAGATCTCTGATTTTCATCAAGAGTCCTCCTAATGATCCTCAACAAGTTCTTTTTTATAGATTCAGCTGGCCATTACCCCGAGGGTAATAGTTTGATGAAGTACTTAGGTAGATCCCATTCTTGACCCCATTCGATTACCTTGGACCCAATTAATGCCAATGCATTATCTAATATTATTGTAGCAGGTATGCCAAATCTGGTTGCTATTCCCTCATATAAGTCTAGGATGCTAGATTCATTTACTTCCTTGAGTGCTACTGCTTCAGTCCACTTGGTGAAGTAATCAGTTGCTATTAAAATCCATTTGTGCCCTTGGCTTGAATTGGGATTAATGACTCTAATGAAGTCCAAACCCCATTGCATGAATGACTGGTCAACTGAAATTGGATGCAATGGAAGGGAAGCTAGTCTCTCTTTACCTGTGAAGAATGCACAATTCTTGCACCTTTTGATCCATGCATAACAATCACTTTGAAAATCTTGGGCCAATAATAGCCAGCCCTCATGATCTTTAGAGCTATCACTCTTGGTACAAAATGACCACCATCTGATCCACCATGGAACTCTTCCAATACCCTATGAATCTGATTTGTACCAATGCATCTCAATGCAACACTCCATTCACATCCCTCTTAAACAAAACACCATCAACAAGGGCATATGGGACAGCCTGCAATCTGAAGTGTCTCCTTTTGGTCTTCTTCATCTCTAGGGGGCATAGACCTATGCTTAGGAAGTGTATTAAGTCTTCGGTCCAGCAAGGAGTGAGGACACCATCATTTTCCTTTTGAGTGCTTCCTTGCTCATGGCTGTCTTGCAATGCCAAAACAACCTCCTTCTCATTGCATGCTTCCTTGTGTTTGCCCAAAATTAGCTACTCACACAAACCTTTTCCTCTTACCAACTTGGTGACTTTGATATCAATGTCATACTCCATGACATGAGTAATCCACCCCCGCTCTCTTTTTATTTAGGTATTTGTTGAGGAGGAATTCCTTAACTCCCACATGAGAAACCAGCAATTGAACCTTGTTGTTTGAAACTAGATGCTTGAATTTCTTCAAGCTCTTGATTACTACAAGAACACGATTTTCAATGAAACAATATCTCACCTCATAATCCTTGAGGCTTTGGCTGAAGAAAGAAATTGGCTACTCATCATTGTCTTTGTTCTCTTTGTATCAAAATTGCGAGAATAGTATCATCACCCCCAAATGCATAGAGGATGAAGTCCTTGGAGAAATCCGGGTTAATGAGAGTTGGGGCTTGAGACGGCTTCTTTGATAGCTTCAAAATTTCCCGGGTTCATTTTAAGAGACCTCTTGGAAATCGAGGGTGGAGAATACCAGCGAATATCCCCAACCGGTTTCATTGGAAGGTAAATTTTTGGGGTTGTATGAAAAACTTTCGCCGATTGTCAAGTCTTTGTGATGGAAGGCTGCCGGAGACGCATGACGGGAGATTTTACTGTCGCACGTCAAAAAAATGCATTGACGCACGTCAGCCGGACCTTAGTGACGTGTGCATCAGCAACCGTAATGACACGTGTCATCGAGGTCCGTTGACACGCAGCGTCCACCGAGGGTGCATAAAAAAATCTCCGTGTCGCGCATCAACAAACTCTTTGTCGTGCATCTGCTATGCGTCAATATCTGTTGTACCTCCTTTTCACACATCAACTATCCGTCAAGGTCACGCATCAACAAATAACCCTCATTGACACGTGTCAACAGACCTCAGTGACGTACGTCAATAGACCTTAGTGATGCGCAGGTCATTACGGTTGTTGATGTGCGTAACTAAGGTCTGTTGAACTTGACGCGCATCATCGAGGCTGTGGCGCTGCATCTATAGACCTTAGTGATGCGTGTCATTACAGTTGTTGACACACATCATCTTCGAGGTCCGACGGCGCACGTCGATGCATTTTTGATGCGCGACAGCAAATATCCTGTCACGCGTCTGTAGCCTCTACCCTCTTCTTGCTCATTGAAAAAATCTCCATGTCACTCGTCAACAAACTCTTTGTCATACGTCTACTATGCGTGAATATCTGCAGTATCTCCTTGTCTACAAACCCTCCTTGTTGCGTCGATAACTTGCCCCTTGTCACGTATCTATAATACGAGATATATCATATTGTTGAAAAATGTGAAGTAGAAGTGTTCTACCCGCGAATAATCTAGGTTTATATAGGGGATATTTTTCAAGGGTAGGTGAAGTGACCCCTAAAAAAATTAGATTGTAATTTTTAGGCGAGCAGTCAGCGACCGTGCCAAAAATTCACCTTTTCAAAATTTTCAAAAATGGAATATTCACCATATTACGAATATTCGCCACTAAAATTTTCCTTGAACTTTCCTTTCCTTACGCTTTCCATTTGAAAGCCATGTTTTTCTTTAACATCTTGGTGATAGACTAGACAAGGGTTGCAAAATTTGGGACAAACCTCTAAACAAAATTTATTCTCCCCAAGAAACTTTGAAGGGCCTTCTTATGGCTTGGCATGGTAGTGCTCTTATGGCTTCAACTCTTTCCGGATCAATTGCTAATCCCTCTTTGGAGACAATATGGCCAAGGAGTTTCCTTCATGGGCTAGGAAAATACACTTTTTAGGATTCAAGGATACTCCAAACCTTCTACACCTTTGGAACACTTGTCTCAAATGAAAGAGGTGGTCTGCTGCATTTTTTGAAAAAATAGTGACATCATCAAGATATATCAGCACACTGTTGTTAATCAAACCCTTGAATGCCATGTCCATTGCTCTTTGGAAAGTAGCTCTAGTGTTGGAAAGACCAAATGGAATTTTCTTGTATGCATAAGTTCCCCATTTGGTTGTAAAGGCTGTCTTGAACTGATCCTCTTCTTTCACCATAATCTGATTGTACCTCGAATAGCCATCAAGTAATGAAAACCTCTCAGAACCAGCAACAACTTACAAAATCTGCTCCATGGAAGGAAGTGGATAATGATCCTTGAGAGATGCTCTATTCAAATCTCTAAATTCAACACACAATCTGATTTCCCCACTCTTCTTTCTAATTGGAACCAAGTTGGCCACCCAACTAGAATGCTTGATAGGGAATATGATTCTTGACTCTATCAACTTATTCAATTCTTTTCTCATGAGAGGCTCCATGTGTGGATTGACTGGCCTTTGTTTTTTCCTGATGGGTTTAGTACTTGGATCCAATTCAATGGTGTGTTGAGCTAACTCGGGATTGAAACCTTTCAAATCTTCATAGCTCGAAAAAACACATCAGTTTTTCTTGACAAAGTTGCATGAGCTCATACCTTTCTTGCTCGATTGTCACTTTACCAACTTGGAGTGATTTGCCTTCTTCTACCAAGATGGAAACTGAATCTTCTCCCTTGACTTGAATATTTGCTTTCTCCTTCCTAAACTAATCATTAGGATTGAAAATGGACTCCAAGTAATAAGTCCTTTGGGTAGTTTGTTGGTTCTCAATCGTACCACTTGGTCACCATCTTTGCTGCTCCAACTTTTCCTAATTTTTAGTTGAGAACTCAACCTCTTCTTGCGAGAAATGGATGATTTGCTTTGATCATTTTCAAAAACTTGCCAACTTACATTATTGTCTGGCACTTTGAAGGCCTTACAATAACATGGATGTCTGGATGTAACTTGTCTTTTTGAATGCTTTCAACAACGTCAAAGGCTGCCCCAACTGCTGCAATCCTATCAGAAGCTTGGTTCTCTTTTCTAGGAATGGATTTGATGCCAAAGCCCTCAAAATATTCAATGAGGTCCCACACCCTATTCTTTTAGCACTTGAGTAGATCATTGTTGACAACATGTTGCCCCTTAACTTGGTTGACAATCAACTCACTGTCACCAAAGACTTTCAAGTTCTTTATTCCTCTCTTGATTGACTAATGCAATCCTTGTATCAAGGCTTCATATTTAGTAGTGTTATTGGAGCATGCAAACTAGAATATAAAAGCTAAATAATACTTAACTCCTTGAGGTGAAACAAGCATAGCTCCACCTCCTACACCTTGTCTACTCCTTGATCCATCAAAAACAACTGCCATACCTCATTGTCATCCTTGTGGTCTAGCTTGGTGATGCTAGGAATAGGCTGATTTTCTTCATGCATGCAATAGACTCCTAGCTTAGATTCTTCTATTTCTTGATAAGGATCAAAAGCATGCACCTTGTTTTCCCATTCATCAAGAGTTAGATCTAGGATGCTTCCTACCTTGGTGTCAGTTTCATCAGTGCTTGGATAATCCTCTTGATCAAACACTGAACAATTGGTATTGATCGGCTTGGAGTGTAAGGCATAATGTGAAAGTTTACAATAGGATCAGATCTGATTGTGTCTTTAGTTCCATATCTTGTTCTGAACAACATGTGTGACCAATCAGTAGATAAGTAATCTCCTATCTTGGCTGTGAAATCCCTTGAAAAACATAGGGCAAAGAGTGATGGAAGGTCTATTACTGAGACATCTTGTAAAACAATAAAGTTGGGGCAGGAATGCAAGGCAAGACTCATATTTTTATCACTCCAACTATTATTCTTGTTGTCCCATCCAATTGCACTACCCCTTTGGATATGACTTCATCTGAAGCCCCAGTGATCAGCTATTTGATTGGGCATTCTTGAACTACTTGCCCCGAGAATCAATCATGGAATTGTGTACTAATTGGTTTCCAACGATTAATGAAACATAGAATGGAGGGGCTTCAACATTCTACCTTGCTATCCTCCATGATTCCCCTCGGGATGGGCAGCGTTTGTGAGCACCTTCTCTTACATTTGGACTTGCTGATTTGAAGTTGACCGAGTCCTTCATGGCAGCTTATAGCAAATCTCTTTGGCCTGGGATAGATAGTGATTCCCACATTGATATGTTTACGTTTTCTTCTTCATCTGATCAATGATGTTGAATGGAGATGAAGCATCTCTCTACTGTCCCTTGGCCTACACATTCATTCCTTGCATATGGGCAGCAACAACTGGCATTTGAGTTGGCCTAAGAGCTGTTTTAGGCAGCCCTTGTGTGTTTGGAACTGAATTTTGTTTGCCAATAATTTGTGGAGTGATAGAAGGTTGTGGATTGCTTGGAGCTAATGGCTGTTCTTCACCCAAATTCCTCCTTTTTGACCTTGTGTTGGCTGCAAAACTTTGGGAAACTATTTGATTCATGCCAAAAAAATATTTCCTTTGCCAGTTTACAAGTGTGGTATCATTTGGAGCTGATTGTTGCTGGAATGTTTCTTGTTGTTGGTTATTTCCTTGACTACCTTCACCCTCCACACCAGTAGTTGTCACCATTAATGCTTGATTTAAGGCACCGTTGAAGCACATAGATTGGTTGTGAGGTTCATTGCATGGGAAACACCAATCATACTCTTGAGCTATGTTGTTTTGCACTGGCACTAATGCCTTAGAGGTGGATATAGCATTTTGATTATAGGGTTGAAATGGTCTGTTGGTAGGAGGTCTTGCTTGGTTTGAATTTGCAACTAGATTAGATGGTCTTTGAGGTTGGTATGGTTTCTGTTAGGATGAGCTTGGGGCTGGAAAGGAGGTCTAAAACCTTGGTCTTACTTCCTCTTGAGTGTAACCAGCTCATTACCTAAATTTTGCAATTGCTTCATGACTTCTTGAAGTTCATTTGAGGCACTAGAAGATGAAGTAGAAGCTTCACTTAAATTCTGATTTCTAGGAGTGGGAATAGGAGCTAAATTAGGCACTTGGCTAGTACTTGGGCTCTCTAAACTTGGAAACAATGGCATTGGAGGCCTAGGAGCTAGCTTGCCAGCTTGAATCAAACAATTTTCAGCTCTAATGGCAATGCTATAAGAAATAGGGATAGTTGTGCCTCCCATGGATTGAATCAACATAGAAATATTAGAATTTAAAGCTTTAAGGTAATATAGAAAAGAACCTTCTACTGCTGGCCTTACTGCCATTGGAATTCTCTCCCAAGTCATTTGAAATCTGAAGTTGAAGTCAGTTAGCTGCTCATTGGGAGCTCTCTTGATGGTTGTCAGCTGTTCTAAAAGGGACAAGTTATCTCCCTTTTCTCCAAACTGCTCATGGAGGGCTATACATAGTTGGTTCTAATTTTGAATAGAACCTGAGGCAAGGCTCCTGAACCATTGCAAAGCTTTCCCTTTGAATGAATATGCCAGCAGTTTGATAGAAACTTGCATCTCATTGATCTCATGGATTGCACAAATATTGGAAATATCCTTGACATGATCACCAAGAGTGGTCTGATTCTCTCTAGTGAAGTATGAAATGTTCTTCAATGCTTTGCAACTGGGATTGGATTTTGTGCATTGAGGGAAAGTGGGCTGCTACTAGTGAAATTGATATAGGGGTTGTTTTGTGCCATTCGATTGTCCTTAAAAACCTTGTTGATTGAATGAAAGGCCTACTTAGGTGGAGGGGTTGATAGAGTTCTGTTTGGGGAGATGGAGACCTTTTAATTCTCCTCCCTCTTTTCCTTCTTCTTGGAGATAACTACGGATACTCAAACAACACTTCTTCTTCTCCAACTCTTGACCTTGTAGTGATTCTTCTCATAAGTTTTCAGGTCTGCACTGCTAAAACCAGCTGATTCTTCTTCCTTGGAGTCGTCGGATGTGCAATTTAGGGCTCTTTTAAGCAATAAAATTACAACAAATACACATAAATTTTGTTGCAATAAGATGATGAAGACCTCTAAGGTCCCATCGGGCATGCCAAAACTATTGTTGCAAATCAGCAGCACCCATGGATGTTGATCAGACTTCTAGTTTGACATTTTAGGCATCAAGTGTGATTGCACAACATTGAATCCTCTCCCCAAGTGTCGGACTTGTAAAATGGGAGAGGAATCTCCAGGATTAGAGGCTATTTCCTCAAATCCTATGATCGGATATATCACTTACAAGTTGCGAGAGGTTTAAATCCCTATTTCCTACTCTAAATTCCAAGTGGCCAAAGATAGGAAATGTAAAAAAAAACTAAAACTAGTGATAATAAGGTGATGCACCAAATGAGTGGTGAGTATTTTTACTTATCTGATTGACACGATTCATAAAAATGCAAGAAAACTTCATGCACAAACTAATAAGCTCGTAATGGAGGGTCATGAATGAATCAAACAACACAAACAAAGGATAAAAACTCATTCACATAGCTTGTATCGTCATTTAACATTAAAAACCACTTGCATTACAACATATGAGAGGAAAAAATAGGTTGCATTCTTGGAAGAGGTCTGATTTTCCACAAAATCCATTTCAAGGTGAAAGAGGGAGCTGCAATACATAAAAATGTTCCTTTTTTTTTAATGAGCCAAATCGCTTTTACCATGCAAACCATGACCCCAGGAGAGAGAAACATGGGAAAACATGGGAGAGATTCAACCACTGACCAAAAACATAGTAAAATAACATGGGCATCCTTACAGGCCCATCCCCTGACATTTTCCGCCATGCTGGGAGAGAATGCGAGCCATTCTTCATTAAAAATGGTGGTTGAAACGTCATTTCTGTCCATGACCACATGCCAGAGGTGTTTTTCAATTTTATCTCTCCAAACTCCATCAAAATGAAAAAATAACCTAGGAATCTTATAGATAATTTCACCACTTTCCATTAATATAAAGAACATGAAAAGCCGAGCTCTGGATCGAAAGATATGGCTGTTTGAAATTTTAGGGCAAAAGCAGGGCCAAAAGCAGTTGGCGAGCAAAAATTTGAAATTTTCCACTTTTTGGGTCATTTGGAAAATTTTCCAAAAATTCCCCACGCTCCGCCATTCTAGGTGCCACATGGCATGCTCTAATTGGGTGTGGGCCCCTTAATGCTTTTAATTTTCCATCACTATTTGGCCTTTTTCCTCATTGGACACGTGGCAAAACCCCATTGGATGCGGGCTTTACCCTTCAAATTTTCTTTGTGGGCTTGTCTTGAGTTTTTTGGCTCCACCTGACATGTGGCGAGATTCCATTGGCTCACACTTGGGGGGGTGATTTTCCCTTTGGAATTCCTTCCTTTTCTTTTGGGAAAAAATTTCCAAATCCTCCCATGCCTTCCGCCTGATCAGGACACGTGGCAACATCTGATTGGACACGGGGCTTGGGTGAACATTTTTCCTTTTGCGCAATCCTTTTGGAAAAAATCCCAATTTTCTCTGTGCTCACTCCGCCATTCCGAGACACGTGGTGCGCAATTTGGGTGGTTAGGCGGGCTGCTGAGCCAATAATTTCCCTTTTGAAATTTGCCAAAAACACTTTGCCAAAATTTTAACTTAACCTCACGCGCTCCGCCGATCCGAGGCCATAGGACACGTGGCGAAACATGATTGGGTGCGGGCCTCTCCTCTAAAATTTTCCATGCGCCAACACTTAGTCAAATTTTTAATTTTCTCCCCTTGGACACGTGGCAAAATCTAATTGGATTGCAGGTCTGCACAAATCTTCCCTTTTGATTTTTTTTCCAAACACTTGGTAAAAAACCAAGTTCTCCTCGGCGCTTTGCCACTTCCCTGAGACACGTGGCACCATTTCATTAGCTATGGGCCTTTTAGGAGAAAATTTCCCACAAAACTCCGGTGGGCCATAACTTCAAAAATACATGGAGTTAGGAGGAAAAATTTTCCTTTACGGAAAGCCGAGAAAGAGCTCTATCCAATGGTGCCATTTCCGAGAAAGTTTTGAGTGCCTAAAAAATCAAAAATTATGGCTGAGGCAGAAAATAGGGAAGAATGGAAGGAGTTAGCCACAAAATGAGCAAGGAGCACATTTTTGATAACGAGGTTCATTCTCAACTATTGAAGGGGAATTTATAAATGAACCTCATATCATGTATACTCATTCACATTTTCTCGGGAGCATGTTGCTCTTATCATTCAAATCGCATTCCATTCACACTCACATCATAATGCATATCTTCATTACACATTGTTCTTACTTACTTATACTCACATGTATGCTTTGCTTACTATGTTAGATGGATATATTGTATGTCACTATCTTTTCTATATACACATGTATGTTCACTTTCCTTCTAGTTGTTAATGAAGACTTTACATAGATCTTTACATGCATCATGGATGTTTGGCATTGTACCTCTTACAAGTCCCACAGAGGCTCATGGGGGTATCTACCTTTATACACACTACAGGTGATATTTTTTCATTTTATACTATTTTATATTCATACTAACACACTACTATATCAGATCATACACAATTTGACATACTTTAACTATATAACATGCTAACGGGTGCTTCATGGAAAATTGGTCTTATAGGAACTATTTTATACCATGGTTGTATGTTACTTTTTACTCGTCACTATTTTTCATTGTTTTTCATTATTTTCCATTGTTTGTGGGATTTTCCCTTTATCTTGTGTGCACACTATATGCTTTTGGTTGTTTTGGCCCCGATTGTCTTGTGACATTGTGAGTGATTTTCCATGTTTGAAACCCTCTTTTCGAGTTCTACATTGTCTTCTTGCTAGCTTACACATTGTCTTATATATGCATATTTTTCTTGTTTACACTAACACTTGTTTTCAACCACTTTGTTTTCATGTGCCTTGGTTTCTACCATGAACATTCCCTCCCCCTACTAGGCATCAATTTTAGTACAATTTCCAGTCCTCTCATTTGGGTCATATCCTCCTAGAGACATTGCATGCACCTGAAATGAGGGGGACACACATTGGGTGAATCATTCACCCCATACAGTAGTTCCTAGTCATAGTACAACACAATTCAATACAAAATCAACATAGTATACAGTCTCAAAAATGACCCAAATCTAACTTGGGTCTTCAGCACAACATAGATGCTAGTGCCCATATACAGACATAAGCACCTAAGCGATCCTGTCCCTTCATGGGTGCCTATGAACAGGGGGAAGTTACAATGATTTTATCATATTGGCATAATTTACACAACCATTTTCACATAATAGGCACAATCCTCCAACAATCAACATGTATGTTATCTCCTTTTTGTTTCACATTGGATCAAAATGGATTGAACTTGATCAAACTTGAACAAAGTAGGATCACACCATCTACAATGGTGTATAAAATTTCAGGAAGAAGTCAAAGGATGGAGAATAACACTAGACCTTTCTCCCTATACTTATTCTGTTGTGGCATGAGATTGCCCAAAAAACTCACATTGGCATGAGATCACCCAAAAACTCGTTCTTGGCATGAGATTGCCCAAAAAATTCAATCTTCTACAACATTTTTAGGATCCTTTCTATCCTTTTTACTCATCATGTATCAAGTGCACATGTTCATTTTTGAGTTTTTACATACTTTTACACACTTTTTTACATACTTGGATCAAATTTTTCATATATACAACTTTGATTACTCTTTTACTCTTCTCTTTTGTAGGTCCGTCCTTATGGGAATCAATAGTGACATCATCAAGCATCAAACATCATCAATAAAAGGTACAACACGACATATACATATACGATTTTCACCCCTAGGGTCACTTCCTCTTCTCTAGCTTTCATGCTTCATTCTTATCACTCCACACTTTTTCTTGTTTCCTCAACATGATTTTTCCATAGATCGACATGGTTATCAAGTAAAAATATCTTATCTACTTTATGTTATAAATCATTCACTCAACAAAATAAATTGAGGGAAAATGTAGACACTAAATCATGTATTTGGGTATATTTTTAGGTCATAATCACATACCACTATTCATATGATTCCTAAGCGAGAAAAGCACTAATTAACCACTATCTTTGGCCTCTTTTATTTCTTTCTAGATTCATTCTTAGTCTTACACACCATATTTCCCAGTTTGAATTTCGATACTTCATATTTTCTGAGTTTGGAAACCAACACCTAGCTAGGACACGAGCACCTAGGTGCCCTCATCCCCTTTGGGCACCCGCCAACCTCTTTGTATCTTGCTCACATCTTTTGTGTCTTTTCTAGCTATTAGGAATCTTGTTTTCTTATGGGTCTACCTTTTAGTGGTTAATTATGGAATTCAAACAAGGGAATCATATAAACACAAAGTTATGTGACCATAATAATGGACCAAGCTCTAAGCATTTATTACTATCACCTAAGGTTGCATCCAAATGCATTTCAAGAGCATCAAATCATCCATCTAGCTATCATTCAAGGGACAAGGGAATTCATTCTTATGCATACACTTCATAGGAGGGGAAGTTTTTTCCCATGTACACATCTACTTACATCAGTACATTCTAGATATTTCTCACTATCAAGTGTATCTTGCACAAGCTCCACCTAGGGCATGATTCTACACACACACATAGAAGTACATGGAGTTTGAAATGTAGTGCAACTCCTGGATCATAAGTTCACTCAGTTGGGTGACCTCTAGGATAAGTCCAAATCCCCATTTGTATCTTTTTTTTTTTGGATTTGATGTGTTTTGGGGTTGTGTAGGTGTTCTCTCTACTAACAAACTTCACAAAATTTACAATAAAACTAAGGTTTTGAATTTTATTGAAGTTCACGATATTACTATTTTTTCCAAGTGTGACCACCGACCCTTCCATAAGTATTATTCCCAACATGATCAGTCATTTAAGGGTTCATTTGGGACATTCATAATGGAAAATGGTAGGATAGGGATGTGTGTCAACTCAGAGAATAAGGAGATGAGCCGGTCGTCATGCATTACCCAATAGTTGTGAGGGTATTTGCACTTTTGGACTTTATTTATAAAATATAAAAATACTAAAGTTTGAATGAAAAATATCTATTACATGCACATAAAATCTTGAAATAAGTACAACCATTATCCTATCAATAATAGAGCACATTACATAATTTTTAAAAGTAAATTATGAATAAATAAGACTTCCATCATATCATATATTAAAAAGTAATTGTATTACATCAACACATATGTGTTTGTATTCCATCTAGATATAAAATTCAAACAAACCCATCATATCAATTATATAAAATTTTTAATATGTTTTAAACCTCTATAGACACTATATCAAATACATTGATGACACAACCAAAGTACTTTCATGTACAAAAACATAAATATTTGGTATCAAGTATTGGACCAAACTCCAACACAATACAACCCAAACTGATCTATTTTTAAATTATGTAATATTTAAAATCATGTGCCACTTCAAACACTTTGTCCAATTCCCCTCCACTTCCCATGCCATCAAATCTTATAAATGAGGTACTTGTAATAAATACATCCATTTATGAGATTAAGAGCTTCAAACTGAAATGCATTTATTTAATTCCAAAAATTCAAATACTTGCATGAAAAACATATTCAAAATTGAAATCAAGCCATTGGATTATAATATTCAAATTCTTGATCCACACCAATCAATGTCAACCAATCAGAAACAAGCACAAGGATCAAACATCAACAACACTTCTATCCATCCTATAAATTCAGTTCATTTGATGGTTGGGCCATATTTTCATTTAGTTCTATTATGGAGGAGCACTGATTTATCAACTACTGCGATTCTTTGAAACAATATTCTGCATACAGACAACCTCAACTTATTCTTCAACTACAAATATGGTGTAAGTATTCATTATGATTTACAAAAACAAAATTGTTTCTCTTTATTGAAGTTATAAACCTGTAGAATGCACATGTTACTTTCTTTCTCTTTCAACAATCCATTCTACCTATTATAAACCTATAAAATGTTGTTGTTACATTTTTTTCCCAGAAATCTAAGTATCTACAATAAGGAAAATAGAAGTATAAAAATCTAATTATCATATTTTTATCTACAAAACACACTAGAACTTATAATATATTTTTTCAAAACATATCATTGTAAGATTTTTTTGAAAATATTAATGAAAAAAATCATAAATATGTTAACTTTGTATAAAAAACTATGAAAAAATCACCATCATTTTCTATTTTCGTTATTGTAGATACAAAGATAACATATTTCTAGTTTTTTACTAATATGATACTTAGATTTTTATACTTATATTTTCCTTATTGTAGATGCATAGCTTTTTGAAAAAAAAGAATTGTAACAACAACATTCTACAGGTTTATAACTTCAATAAGGAAAAAGATATAAAATTATAAAACCATAAATATGATATATTTGTATCCACAATAAGGAAAATAGAAAATGATGTTGATTTTTACATAGTTTTTGAAACAAAGATAACATTTTTTTACACATTTTTTCATATTTTTTTCTTACAATGATATGTTTTGGAAAAATATATTATATGTTGTAGTGTGTCTTGCAGTTTTTATTGTCACCATGAGAAGAAGGAAACTACTGAAAAGAGTAAGGCCAACTATTGCCAAAACCAGAGGATTCAGATTTCCACCAAGTGAAGCACATGAAGAAGAGGCCAACAATACACCAATTCAAGATGTCAACTACACATTTGTTCAAGATGAAAACAATAGTCCACCTCCAGTAAACATCCAAGTAACAAGAAGGAGATATTCAGCTAAAAGAGTAAGAATACAAAGAAATGATTGGAACAAATATGACATGGACAATGCTATGAGAGATGTTGAAGAAAATGGATTTTCTACACGTTCTGCTACAAAAAATGGGGTATACCAGCAAGCACTCTTACTTCTTGGCTGATGGGTATCACCACCACCAAAAGAAAGGGTCCACAAAAATTCTTATTGACGAAAGAAGAGCTTGAGATAGTGAGTTGGTGTCATGAAATGGCAGACATGGGTCATGGAATAGAAATTATACAACTTAAGGCATATGTGGCACAAATATGTGAAACTAGGTCCAACCCTTTTATAGATGGTCTTCTGGTAAGTCATGGTGGGCTAGTTTTAAAAAAACATTCAGAATTAACATTGAGGACTATTGAAGGCCATGATAAAGATCATGAAGTATTTATTGGGACATAAATTATATATTATTTCTACATTACTCTATATAATGCTTATAACACCAACCCATATGGGCCACACAAAATATGGAATTGTGATGAACCTTGATTACAGGATGGAAGGAATTATGGTATGATAGTGCTTTCCAAAAGGGGTAGTAGAATTTTCCCATACATCATTCCAAAAATCAGGGAATGAATTACCATATTGTGTTGTGTAAATTCTTTAGGAAAAAGCATTCCAAGATTCTATTTGTTTAAGGGGAAGAAGTAATTACATAATTACATTGCAAGATGTGATCTCGATGCCTACATGGCAGCTCAACCTCATGCATGGATGATGAAATATTTATTCATGAAATGGCTACATCACTTTGCAACATCTATACCTAGTGGTGTGTCTCCAACAAATAGGCATTTTCTTATATTTGATGGACATGGTTCACATGTTGCTTTAGGAACAATTCAAGAGGCAAGGAGCTTGGGAATATATTTGTTAACATTTCTGCACACACCTCTCACATATTATAGCCATTAGATGTCAGTGTATTTTCTCCATTCAAATCTTACTTCAAGGAGGAGAGACGTAAATGGATAACTGAGAAGCATGGGATAGATATCAAAAGGGAAGAATTAGCAGAGTTGGGAAGTAAGGCATTTAGAAAGGCTCTTACCCTAAAAACATTAAATCAAGTTTCAAAAGGATGGGCATATGGCCTCTTAATCCAAATTCTTTGGATGAAGACATGGGACCAAGTAAAACATTTGACACATCTTTTCAAGATGAGGCGGGTGTAGTAGAAAACATGCTACGGTTATCTAGAGTTGATTTGCAAGTTGGAGAAGATGTTGAGATGGTGCCTAACACACAAGTATGCCAAGAATTAGATGCTCAACCAAATGAGATAAACATAATTGAATGTGTTGATCAACAATCAACACCTTTGACTATGAGCAATCAATTAGATGAGCCACTATATATGCCCACACAAGCTAGACCTCCTAAGTGGATGAAAGAATTTTCTTTCAATATTGGTGTAAACTTGAATTTCAACAATGAAGAAGTTAGTCTCTCTCTACCATCCCAACCAACATTGCTTAGTGAGACAGATATGGTGCACTATTATGTTGATACTCAAGCCGAAGAAAATGATGGAACAACATAGTTGGAGGAAACATATGTTTTAGGGGAAAATTCAAACCAAAATCAAGAGGAAAACCAAGGACAAAAAACTCTTAGTAAATTCTTAAAACTCCCAATGGAACAGTCAAAGGCTCGAGAAGGCCAAATTATGATGTTGGAATAAGGTTGAGTAGGGAATCTAAAATTATAACTTTTGATAAGTACATGAAGCTTCTCATGGATAAAGAAAAAAAGAAGGAAATTGATGAATTAAAGCAAATAAAGAGGGAATAGATTCAAGAGAAAAAAGCAGAACATATTGTTGAAAGAGAAAGAAAGGAATAAGAAAAGATTGAAAAATAATATATAAGAAAAATAAAGGAGCATAAAAATTGATGCAGAGGTGGAAAAGAGATAAGAAGAAATAATAAGAAAGGATTCATAAGGAGCAAGACAAAAAGGAGGATTTTGAGAAGGCAAGAAGAGAGTTGGAAAGGAAAAGGAGACTCGATAGTCCAACAAATCCATTTCCTGAACAACACCCATTATTGAGGGAGTTGATGGCCATCAATTACCCCCAGTTGGTGTTTGCACATAAATTTTTACATGGAGTAAATGTTTAAGGAAATTCCAAAACATTCCTAGCTACACCTTTGAGGAATCAACACATGAAGATAACTAGCAAATTCTAACACATCCACTAAAAACATGTATGCAGATTGACTAGCCCCATTTCCTGGTTTTTGGAAATGATTTAGCAGAATGTTTTTAGTATTTTTGGGAATTATCGTGTGTGTGTGTGTGTGTGTGTGTGTGTGTGTGTGTTGTTGTTTGTATAATAGTAATTTTGATTCGAGAAAAACTAAAAATTGAGCTTGATTGATTTATATGGCCAAAACATGCTATGAATATGACATATCGAGAATGTAACAACTCTATTTTTGTAATGGATGAATGATCCCATTATATAATGAAAAATATGTATTTGTATATTAATTCTATGAATAATTGTTGTCAAATGTCAGTATTAACTACAACAATGAAAAACTGTAGATTAAATCCATATAAACACTAGACCCATTAAACAATCATCCAAATAACAATAAAAGGTCAATGTCTCTTTGCATAATTAACATTCCTTGTGTATGCATGTATGTAATATTTTTAATGTAAAATACAAATAAAATACATGTATACAAGGCACGCTAACAATTTGAAAAAATTCTTCTTAGGGGTGTTGAAGAACTGTGCAACCTTTTACAACATTCTCTTAATCCTATTCCAAAATAAGATCTTTAATATTTGGGTGTGGATATATAGATAATTATGAAAATGGTATTTTTGAAAAATCTTGCAGTTGCGAACACCCTGATAGATATGTATGAAATATATTTAAGCATACATGAGGTCAGATGATAATTTGAAAAAACTACATCAAACAAATGTGGTGTCACTGACTACGGTAATGGTAGGTTTGCACAAAATAGGTTTTTTTAAAAGGCCTTGGAAAATATTGAAGTAGATGTATAAGCTACAGTCCACGAAATAATGGGTTTTCCCCTTTTGCATCAAAATGCATGTAATGGAAGCAAATTAAAGCACCCATTTTCTAAATAAGAATATCAAAATGTATTGAAAACAAATAAAAACACTACAGATGAAATCTATCATTTCCCAGTGAGTGGAAACCTCACCAAACTATAGACGGGGAAAATGGAGCTTTGCCTTAGGCTGTGGGAGAAATTCTCTATGTTTCAATGTGAATGGAAGTGAATCTATTTTCTCTTCATTTTCCATGCAATTGCCATGGCTGGGAGCTTGGTGTGTTATATTTTCATTGGGAGCTTGGCATGGAATGCCAACAAATCAAAAAAAGGAAACAATTGCAATGAGGGTTCCCAACAATTGGCACTAGGTGTGATGTAGATAGGTGGTGGAGAGAAAATAGAATGCATTTAACTCTACATGCATTAGAGTAAAACCCATTGACTGTTGTGTACGCACCATTAAATTACCACCAATGCATGTTTAATTCGATAGCCACATGTTTTTCTAAGACATTATTTTTTTATATCAATTATTAAGTTATAACATTTCTATTAAAGGGGTGATTTTGTATTAATGTTTATCCACCCATGAAAAATGCATATAATGGAACACATTTGATTGAGATGGATTTTCATGATCCATAAATATGTATTTTAAATTTAGATTGAATATTTTTATGTAGATAAGAGGGAGCCAAATATTACGATATTATTTTTGTAGTAATCTGTGGTATAACGACCGTTATATAACCTCCTTAACTTTGGGTGCACGACGAATGACTCCTCTCCCTTAACACATTTTTTTCTAGTGGAGAGTATATTTTCATATATTTTGGGAGCCCATTGTGGTGCAGCCTTATCTCGACCTCAAGCCACATATGCATTTTTTCCCAATCTTCATTAGCAATCTATTTAACCCTTTTTAGTAGTTTATCTTATCTTCCTCCATACAAATTAATAGCATGGACTTGTATTCAAACAACTCACACTCCCTCTATTCCTTGGCATGGAGTGTTTAAGGATAGTATTGTACATGATACACTCCTTTCCTTGACACTTGGAAGATATAACATGTATTATGTGTACTTCTATCTTTGTTTTCTTGATAACCCTACTATCTAGGAGTCCTCAAGGCTTTAGGTCCTCATTTTAGTTGCAATAGTTATCATGTTGATACATCATACAACCTCAAGCTTTCTATATACTGTATTCACATATTTATAATGGAAGGAATGCTACTTACCTTGTTCTCTCAAGTGATAATCCTTCAACTCCTTATTAAGCACACCTCAATCATGATTCAAGGCCTTCAAGTAATGACATTCAAATGAATTTTTACTCCATATATTTTATCCCTCATGTGTATAACATAGGATCATTATTCAACCTATCAACTTGTATTAACATGCTAAAATTGCTCTATTTTTTCTTACACCCCAAACTTGGCTTCAAAGTCTCATTCATGGAGTATCACTTGGCATATGTAGGTTATTAGACATCATATTTAAGGTTATAATCATGAATCAATTCCTATTTTGAATGTTTAAGCCTCTTGTAGACACTAAAATTAGGTCACACTCCCCTTTGGTCCCTCGACGAATAAGCACCCGTCATCACATTCACCTAGCCATGGCCCCCTTCACCCCACTAATATTAATTTAATTAAATTAATGCATTATCCTCACTATATTTATTATTTAAATATCTTATTTTAAATAATATTCACACATCATTCACTCGGAACACTCACCAAGCCAACTCAACCTAAGACCTGTTCTTAGTAAGTTGCCATAACTAACTAAGACTTACCCAAACCCTAAAAATCAATGCCTACATTCCCTCTAACCACATTCCCACATGATCACAAGAGGATCTCAGTCTAATCCATGGGTAAATGACATAAAATATGATGAAATCAAGAGGATCTCCCTAGTTTAGTAAACCTAGGAAATCCCACCTTGACCGACACCGATTACCCCCTAACCGTTGCACTTAAGCAATCAGTGGCGAAACCACCGCTCGGTTACCCTTTTAACCCCAAAACGACCTTATTATCAAAGTTGGAAGTTGGAAGCAAAGGAGAAAAAGGTTTGCGAGAATTAACACATCTCGAGAGATAACATATCTTCGTAGAGAGTAAATTCCGGTGAGAATTTGCATGCAAGGAAGGAGATCAAACATATTTTCTGCACAACCATCCCAACCATGACCTGATCTAACCAAGAAAGAGGAATGTACATGTAGTCCATGCAGAATATTTCCTTCATTGGTGATCACTTGAACCTTCAAACCTCTCATCAGTACCTCCATCCATCACTCATAGGCATTCGGACTGGAATCCAAGTAAGTATAACGTCATACTTTTTGGTTTATTTCATTTCATCATCATTTTATCATCTATTATGTATCTAGCCACCTATTGACCTTCTCCAACATTTCCACCTCCATATACCCATTAAAAACCTTTCCAAATCCTACCCCAGTCACCCAATACCTCATCCCGACCAACCAAAGTCCTTTGTGCAATCACAAAGGGGACCCAAATCTTGTTCTATGGCATTTCCAGATTTCCACATTAACCGGCACCGGTTACACTTGACTACCACCATCGGTTACCCTTAACCGACATTGGTCTCTGTATTTTCCCATATAGCCTAGAACAGAGACCTACCCACCAAATTTCATCTCACCCTCATCCACCTGTGATCTACCCAAGACCTCTGTTAAACCTGCAAAACCCAGAACCAATCATTTGACCTTTGGATTCTATTCTAGCTTATCCTGTTAGATTAGATCTATTTCTTATTGTGTTTTAAGTGAGATCTATTTCTTATTGTGTAATTTTTTGAGCATGGTGTGATGTGTGGCACCATTAGAAATGGGGTACGTGGGACCGCGCATAGTGATTTTAGGTATGGGTGCAGATGGTATGTTGGGTATAGAATTGGTTGGTGGGTCAGTTTCCTTTTCTTTACCCTTTTGCACACATGTAGTGATGTGTATCATGTTGATTTGAGGGGAGTTGGTAAATGGATAAGGTGAAGGGTGAGTGGTATAACAACACGATGGGAAAAAACCTACTGGAGGAGAAAAACCTTGTGAGGTGATTTGGGCGCAACAACATTTGGGTGGTGGGTTCTTTGATGCAAACCATGTTAATTTCAAATCTTGGGTGTGGCTCTAGGAGTTGTGAGGGTGGAGGTTGTGGTTGTTGAGTGGGCAGTATGGGAATGGGTATTGGTGTAGCAGGATCCTCGTCGAGAAGGTCATCGTCATCAAAGTTGGTTTCTAGTGGACATAATTGGATAAGGATGGTTTTCAAGGCCTTACAATTCTCCACATCATGTCCTAGCACATAATGATATGCACAATTTTAGTATCGTGAAACCCTTTTGGCTTGGGTTTGAGGGGGTCATAAGGTCTAAGTGGTGGCAATGTGATGACAGAAGTCTCAAGGAGGTTTGTTAAAATTTTGGCATAAGACCTGCTAGTGGATCACAATGGGAGGTGAACATGGGTTTGGGTGTAGTTTTAGGTGATTGTTGAGGAACAATATTTAGAAGAGGAGGGGGTTGAACCATGAGTTTGGGTGATGGTGTGGTTTTAGGTGTCAGTCATGTTTGTTTAGGTATGGGTATAGTAGATGGACGGGTAGGAGGGTGTGTGGTTGTTTTTACTACCTTATTATGGGGTAGTGGAGTTTGTTTTTGGGTTGCACCTTCTTGGTTAAAGGTGATGTGGGTGTACGAGGTATAGAAGAAAAAGTAGATGGAAGAAGAGGGTGATATACCCACGGGGATAATGGGGGAGTCTTTGTGAAGGTAGATGATGAGGGTCGTGCTTAGGGTGTGAGGGACGGTGACTAAAGTGTAGTGGGTAGTGAAGCAATAGCTGAGGGTATAGGAGGCATGGGTGGTAGTGATGTTGGAGGTGTAGGTGTAAGTTAGGTTGGGCATCTAGGTAGGTTAGAAGTTTGTGAGGAAGAAATGGGTTGTTGTATTTTTGGTTTATTAATGGGTGGATGTTGTTTGACCATGTTGGGTAGCTGAGGTCTTAAGACAGATGGGACAAGCGCAGGTGTGATATGAGGTTGATGGGTTTGGTTCTTCTGTTTGGGTGTCAGAGTAGGTGTAGTGTTGACTTTGGAGGATGTGGCTAAATCTAGTTTGATAGGTGGATGAGTAAGGCTGGTGGTCGGGGTGACCCCTAAAGTGGTAATAGGTTTAGTTGAGGAAAATGTTATAGGTATGGGTTTGGGTTTAGGTGTAGGTTGAGTTATGGGTAAGGGTGCGGTTTGAGCTATAACAAGTGTCATGGAAGGAGTTGTGATAGAGGTGGTTGGGTTTGGTTTGATTGGTGAAATATTTTTGGGTAGATAGTGGAGGTATCAACAAGGGATCTCTACATCTATGTTGAGACGGGAAGTAAAAGGCACCCCCATAGTAGAGCCCTATCCACATAATCTAAGTGATCAGCCAAATGTGAGAATGGAACGTCTATAGGTGGAGTTGGTGAGGACCTAATGGCAATTCCTGTAAAATGTGTCTTAGAGATGGGGAATTGGCTAGCTTCAGCTTCTATGGGTAAGAGAGCTGAAAGTAGGTCTGTAGGATTTTGAGTAGGCTGAAGGAGAATGCTCGCCAAGAGGCAAAGGTATCTCAACTAGGTCTATGATAGGTGGTGGAGATGATGGGTGCTCCTTTATGGGTGGAGGAGGTAATGGGTGCTCCTCTATGGGTGGAGGAGGTATTGTAGCTAAAGGCTCTCTAAGTGGTGAAGCCAGGGGTGAGATGGTCTCAATGTTAGCAAAAATTCCTTTGTAGGTGATGAAGGAGATGAAATATGTTCCTCTATTGATGAAGGAATAGGGGAGTTTGGTTCCAACACAGAAGGAGGATTTCGGGCTAGGATATCCTCTATGGAAGGAATATGGGGTAATTGGAAGGTAACATGTACATCATTAAAGATAGCATGAACCTCGTAGGTATGGGTATCGTGAGTTTAGGTCTCACTTTGGTTTGATCAGACGAAGGGGCATGGTTGGGAAATGGTTTCTTGAAGATATGTTAGTTTTGGTTGGCGGTGTATTAGGATTATCCATGGTTAACTCATCTTTCTCGAGCATTTCTTGGACAATATTTTTGAAAGTGATGTAGTTGTCATCATCACTATGACCCTTTACTCGATGATAATTACAGAAATCATGTTCTTTATACCATGTGGGCATGGGGTGAGCAGGGTCAAAATCAGTGTGTGGTTTTATAGGTGGAAGGGTGATGGCTCTGGATTTGATAATCTTTTCTAAGATAGAAGAGTAAGGTTCCCCAATTGGGGTATATTTCCACTACTCTCGTCTAAATTGAAAAGTTTGGACGGGTGAGAGATTAGATGAGGGGGTAGCTTGATTTGACAGATGAGCTGGGCCTGGCCTTGAGTACCACTGTGTTAGCGGTGCCCTATGCTTTTGAATAATTGGTGCGTGGTTTGGAAGAAGAAGAGGTATCATTAGACTTGAATTCCGAATTCTTATTGCGTAATTGGATTTTCTTGTCTTGATGGCTCAAATCTCGAACTTTCATGCCATAGTGAATGCTTCGTCAAATGTTCGAAAGGTTTGGACCTACTGAGGTTGGTGAGATAACCTAGCACAAGCCCATTGTGAAGAGATCGATGAGTTCTATTTGTGGCAGGTTGGAAGGTAAGTTGGTTGTCGAGCTACACCAATGACCGATAAAATCATGATATATTCATCCTCATCTTGACGTGTGGAGTATAGATCGAGTCATGGTAACCTTCTTGACAATATTGATAGAGAAATGATCCAAGAAGGCTTGGGCTACTCGATTGAATGAGAATATAGAAGGTCTTGGTAACCCACTATACCAATCTAATGTAGGTCTAATGAGGGACATGGGAAAGATCCTCAAGAGCAAGGCATCATCATGAGCGATTAGATAACACCCATTTTTTGAGCGACCGCAAATGTTCTTTGGGGTCTTCTTTGCTATTGAAATGATTGAATTTAGGAATTTCCCAATGCATGGGGTATGAGAGGATAGGAATGGATGGGTGAATGGGCTCGTTGCAAATATTATAATAGGTTAGAGTGTTGCGGGAGCCAAAACCAATGCCTCTAATGTCTACATCTAGTCCAACATCAATTTAATTAGGTCATTGGTGGGTTACGATGATTGGGTGCCTCTTGTAGCATGAGAGGGTTGGTTTGGGCATATAACAGGGGTGGCACTCCAGTGTATGGGGCTTCCATGTAGGTTGATTGAGAAGAAGGAAGTGAAACGAGAACGTGCTGGAATGTATAATGGATGAAACATGAGGTTGTGGGTAGTACGTATATGGGGTTGAAGGGCTGTGGTAACCCTAGTGGCATAGGGGCTAATGATTGTGGAATGGAAAGGACCATGTTACGAAATGGGGTAGGGTAGCAACCGACACTTTGGAGGTGGTAATGTAGCTATTTATGTAAGGCATTAGGGGTGGATGAGGTTGTGTTTGGGGTATTTGTTGAGGGTATGGTGGATGTGGTGGGTGTAACGGCGGTGGTAGACGTGGCGGTCATAAGCGGGTATAAGACCTAGTGCATGAAACAATTGGGGGTAAGGTAGGTACATGCAGCCACGAAGCTAGATGGGGTCAATGCGGGAGTGGGTGCGAGAGTTGGGGGGATAGATATGGGCATGTCATATATCAACTGACCTAAGGCATCTCAAGTGGATGAGTGGGAAAGGTAAAACTGCAAGGCGGTAGGGTTTTGGTCAAGGAGTCGTGTGAACTCCTCATCTCTCGGTAGTGATAGTAATAGGCTAGATGGGATCCATGGCTGGTGATAAAATGGAAGGTGGTGAAGGAATAGGTGGGATTGATTGAAAACTGGCATGAAATATGAGTGCACTTTCTTGTCTTCGAGTTAGCACCATGTGAACCAGTACTGGTCAGGTAGGGCTACTTCTCTATAAATGACATAGAGAATAGCAGGAACAGGTGAATCTGGTGACAAAAAGTAGATTAAGTACCAAATGGTGGTTGGAATGTGAAACAGGCTAACCGATGCTAGTTATGGAAAATCGATGCGGTCGAAGGGTAATCTTGCCAATGCATCCGTAGAAAATGGACCAGTGGGTGAAAATCCGAGGCGAAGGTAAAATCTGACAAGTATGCCAAATCTGATGATGTTTACAACGTCAATGGGTATGATGGTAGTGACATGGAATATGAAAAGTGGAAGAAAATGAATAAAAATGTCCTTTTGAGTAGGTTAGCAAAAGGACCTAGAACCAACATTGGTTGGGTATAATCGATGGCGGTCGAGGTAATCGATGTTGGTTCTTGTGAAATTGAAATAGTGATAAAATAAAAGTGGTTGTGAATTAAAATATGTTGTGGAATCAAACCCGGGATTACGAGAATGATGGTGATATGGCCCAGAACACACTTAGGTGAAGCCAGAAATACACCAGAGTGTGATGAGGAGCATGCAAGGATGAACAAAAAAGTGAAGAACGTGATATCTCACCTCAAAACACAAGCCAAGCAGAAACACTAAGAAAAAGGTGATCCTAGGAGTGCCCTTTTCTATTATGTTTGTTTAGCTTATGCTATTTAGGGACTGACACATGAATTGTGAAATAGATTTTTTTGGTGAGGATGGATTCCTACAAAGAAGGATATCTAAAAGGTGATGTTTGGGTATGTTATGGTGGGGGCAGGCTTTGCTCTGAAGTATGACTCGATAGAGCAGCAATCTGGGTGCCCATTGTGTCGTGATCATGTGATCACCTACAACTTCTTCCAGGTAAGATGTTGTTTAAGAATGTGTGTATTTTGAAATTTTGTGAGGTTTGGTAAGACTCAAAGAAAGAGAAAAGGAAAGAAGTGATTTTCTACGATTTATTTGTCAACCATCAGCTGGGCATGACTTCCAGCGTATAGGTTTCCCTCAATTAATGTGAGCTAATGTGATAAATCAGAATGCAATGCACTTATTTTTAAAGCCCAAATCGAGATGTGAAATTGGATGACACAATAAGATGAAGAGGAAGAGGGATGCTCTTTCACTACAATGTAGAAAACATGAAGAAATGGTTCTTTTTAATTACACCAAAAGAAACGTTTCCTTTAGAGCAAACAAAAAGAAGAGGTGGGTTACCAAGGAAGAAAATTAGTGTGTACACTTTTTAGAAGGGAAAAAAACACACAATTTTTCCTAGGAATGAATGAAATTCAAGGAACCCTGAATGGGTCCCACTGGGCGTGCCAAAATGTTTCACCTGTTTCTTATATCGTTTCTTTGAAGTGTTGACAAAACAAATAGGGTAACAGGCGTAGGAGGAATACCTGTTCAAATGTTGGTTGATGGGTTATTGCATGCGTATGACTTCAATCCACACCTATTGTGAGAACTTCCTTTTGGCTAGGAGGAACCTATAATGCAAAGCAAGACCACCGAAGGAATTAAAAATATGGTCAATGAGCGCCTAACGTATGCTAGATCTCAGGAAGTATGATACTTCCTGATGGTCACAGTTGAGTCCACCGTTTAAACAATTTAATGTTGTAAACAAAGTAAATCCTATTATAATGACCTCATTCAAACCTCAAAATCCCATCGTCAAGCTCTCATGGAGGTTCTTCAATATATCAAGGTTTTACCCAATGACCCTACACCAAAGTAGCCTCTATTATCACACCCCATCATGTAGCCTCTCTCATAAAATTACCACCTTCATCTTCACCCTACCATGTTCACCAAGTATCCTCCCTTAACTTCTCGTAGAGGAAGAGATCAGCCACACCAAAATGATGACCTAGACCTAGCCTTCTTCATCTTTGTCCACATCGGTGACATACGGGTATGTTGTGTGATGATTGATGGGGCGCTAGCATTAACATCATTTCATCCCATACATTCACTCAAATGTGCATACCTGACAATTACATGCATAAACACCCGGTCATGTTGCGTTCATTCAATGATGCTATCAGTTCTACACTAGCACCATCATCCTCCACATTCGCGTGGGCCCTGCACTATTCTAGAATTGTTTTACGTTTTGGAGGGGGAATTCCAATATAACATGTTGCTTGGTAGACCTTAGATCCATGTCATGGGTTACGTTCCTTCCACTTTGCATTGTTGTGTAAATTTTGAACATGAAGGACACACCTATATCATTCAAGTTGACCCTTCACCTTTTAAAACATGCAACATGCTTTACCGACCCAATGATGTGCTCATACCTATCAAGCCGTCTATCTCCCAATGACCACTACCACTTCACCTACACCTCCACCTACCAAAGACTGAGATGTTGCTTCTACCGCGCATACCTCCTCCATTCATACCACTGCCATAACCTCCGCGGCTGACCCGTTAGCTTCCCAATCTGCTTACCTCCACCTCTGGATTGACCTCCAACACATTATTCATACCGGCTACCTACATACCAACCACTGATCCCTTGGAAGGTGTTTTTCAATGCCTCGCTCTAGGGGAGTACCGCCTATATAGTGTCAACACATTTCTTACTCCACAAGAGTATGGAAGCCTTCTCCAACACCCTCACTATGATCATCATATAGGAGAACGTCTCCTTTATTTTCCTCCCCACCTTTGTACTAGTCTCACCAATGGGGACTTGATCAAACCACTTACACACTGAACCACCATCACAAACCCACCCATTTTCCTTGACTTCCAATCACTTACCAATCACCGTTTCACCCACACCTTCCTGCACCGATGTGCATGGAAGGGTTTTGATTTTGGATTTTATGAGCAAGGCCACCATACTATTATTCCATGTACCACTGCAACATAACAATTGTAGTGGTATCGATTTCTTGAACCACCTACCAAATAGGCCCGTATTGAACTCATTAAGGACACTATATTTTCTCCACCTTCTTCACCCACACCACCTTCATCACCATCCTCACTTGATGGAGTCGATGGATCCCAAATCTATCCCTTCTAACTTTTTTTTCATAAAACCATTTCCTTGGGGCCTCGACTTATCAACGTGAGGGTGAGGCCCTTCCACTCTTCCCTTCTTCGTATCCCGAAATGATAGATGAAGACACACCTACAATTACCATCGTTCAATGTTAGGATTATGAATCCATACTCACCTACCTTGGTGTAAAGACTCATATATTCATCGATCGTTACCCTCGAGATGAAAACCATGTTAAATGAATTGATTATCGATATCAACATTCATACTCAAGATGACTCGCACATACTAAAGATAAGACAATATTTAGATGCTTCTTGAATAGGAATCCATCATTTCTTTTCTCGAGATATCATAACCATTCTTTTGCTTGGTCTTATGTAGACATGCCTGGTATTGACCCCACCATAGTGGTCCATAATATCGTAACCATTCCCGATGCCAACCCATCAAACAAAAGTTGAGGAAAATGTACCCTCGCATTACTCTTCTTGTCAAAGAATAACTCCATGCCTTATTTCAGTTTCCTTCATTTTACCCATTGATTATCCTCATTGGATTTATAACATTGTCCCTATCACTAAAGCAACAGGGGACTCCACATTTACACGGACTTCCATGACCTCAACCTAGCCTTCCCGAAAGATGACTTTCCCTTACCCGGTATTGACCAACTGGTTGACCTCACCACTGGTCACGAGATGCTATCACTCATGGATGGCTTCTCGGGTTATTACCAAATTTTTCTTTCCCCTAGAAGATAAAAAAAAACCTCATTCATCACCCCTTGGGGGACCTTTTGCTATCGAGTCATGCCTTTTGGCCTTAAAAACACTGGTGCCACATATCAGTGGGCTATGACTTACATCTTCCATGATATCATGCATCACATATTGGAAGATTACGTGGATGATATCTTGGCCAAATCTAAATGCCGCTCTCGATCACCTTGCCATCCTCAAAACCATCTTTGACCACCTCATTAAATATTATGTCCGCCTTCAGCCTAAGAAGTGCGTCTTCGTGGTTCTCTCAGGAAATCTCCTAGGATTTATCATTTCCCTTTGTGGTATAGAAGTCGACCCTACTAAAGTCAAGGCCATTCTCGAAATTCCTCTACCCACTAACCTTAAACAACTCATAGCCTGCAAGGTAAGTTGTAGTCTATTCGCCATTTCATTTCATAATTATTAGATCGGTGCCAACCATTTCATCATCACTCAAGAAGGATGTCTCCTTTAAATGGGATGATGACTGTCACAAATATTTTGAGGCCTTAAAACAATACCTTCTCCAACCACCCATGTACTTATCCCACCTAAAGACGATCAACCTTTTTATCTATACATATCTCTTCGATCACTCCTTGGGAGCCATGCTTGCTCATCGCGATGAACAACATAGGGAGCAAGTGGTTTATTACATCAGCCATACTCTTTTGGACTATGAAACCTGATACACCCATCCCGAAAAACTTTTCTTAGCCTTAGTTTTCATTTCCACCAAACTCCATCATTACCTACTCAACCACAAAACCTATGTTGTGACCAACACCGACCCCTTACACTTCATGTACGCCAAACCTTATCAAAATCAGTGTGCCGCATGATGGCTTATGCTTTTAGCTGATCTTGACCTCAATTCATTCATCAAAAGTCCATCAAGGGCTAAGCTATTGCCGACCAATTGGTCGACACACCTATTTCCAGGGATCAACCCTCTAATTTTGACTTTCTAGATGAGTCGATTGCTACCCTTTCCCTGGATGAACCTCCTTATCAAATGACACTCTTTTTGACAGTTCCAAGTGTCAGCGTGGGGGTGGGGTTGGTATTATCCTCATTCCTCTTGATGGAGAACCCATGCCTTTGTCTTTCAAACTAGATTTTGAATGCACCAACAATATTGCTGAATACGAAGCACTCATACTAGGTCTCCAAGCCACCTATTCCCTAGATGTCAAATCAATCAACATCTTTGGTGATTCTCAATTGGTTGTAAACCAAGTCAATGGTATGTACCAATATCGTAACGAGATACTTCAAAAGTATAAACATCATGTAGACATACTTTTGACCACCTTTGATCATTACACCCTTCAAACCATCCCACGTTCCACCAACAAATTTGTAGATACCATGGCCTTCTTAGCTTCCCAAATACCCACTTCACCCACCGATTCCAAAATCTTTATCACCGTACAATGCCTCCATTCACCTTCTTATTTACCTCATGATGTTTACTCATCGGAACCAATACCCCTGACCTGAGTGACCTTTGGTATAAACAATACTCCAACTACCTTTCTTTCTCCATCTTACCTCCTGATCTCACCCATAATAGACAATGTGCCTTCCTTAAAAAGGTCTCTTGTTACGTCATCCTGGGAGGAATCCTCTATAAGCGTGGCTTTGATGGTATTCTCTTACGATGCCTCACAAGTTCTAAAATTCCTTATACCATTAAGGAGGTTCATGATGGCATATGTGGAGGTCACTTTAGTGGCCTTCTTTGTTGCTAAGTGTATTCTTCACCTAGGCTATTCTTGGTGACCCTTAACCATGATTGTTGTGACTATGTCAAACATTGTGTAAAATTCCAACAACATTCCAACCTTCATCATACACCTATTCATGCCTTACAGGTCACTTGTGACCTTTGGCCCTTCTCTCAATGGGGTTTGGATCTTGTCGGAGAAATCAATCCTCATTCTTCCCAACGCCATCAATGGATCATCACTGCTACCGAATACTACACAAAATGGGTAGAAGCCATACCACTCATTTCCATGAAAGTCGAGAAAATATGTGAGTTCATTAACCACCACATCATTTGTCACTTTGGTGTTCCTCATCACCTCATCACTGATAATGGAAAACAATTCAAAAACAAAACATTGCAAAAATTTGTGACACCTTCGACATTCAAATTTAGTTTCTCATCACCTTACTACCCACAAACCAATGGCCAAGCCAAATCCACTAACAAAACCCTCAACAAAATTCTCATGAAAGTGGTTGATGATACTAGGAAGGATTGGCATACGCACATTCCTTTTTCCCTGTGGGCATACCACACTAGTATTCACACTTCCACTGCAGCCACACCCTTTTCTCTGGTCTATGGTATAGAGGTTGTTCTGCCTCTCGAAGTCTAGATCCCCTCACTCTGCATTTCTCTCCATGACATGCTCACTGATGATGACTTTCGTCAGGACCATTTAACATAACTAGAGTTATTAGACAAACGTCATCTTAACGCTCTGGATCACCTTCAAGTTTACCAAAAACGTATCAAACATGCCTATGACAAACATGTTCATAAATGAACCTTCCAAGTCGGTGACCTTGTCCTAAAATAAAATCAACACGTAACCAAAGCAGAAAAAAGTAAACGGGGAAAATTTTCTCCTAATTGGCTTGGACCATACATCGTGACTCATACCTATGGATCAGGTGCTTATCATTTATCTTCTCTCGATGGTAAACCCGAGCCTGAGCCCCTAAATGCCTTGCATCTTCGACCATTCTATTGTTGACTCATTTTCCTACCTCACCCTTTGTCTCTCTCTAGGCTCATCCCTTGAGCACTACCCACTCCATACACCTCCCTAATGATTAAACCAGAATCATGTGAGTACCCGTCACTTGTTATCTTCCCTTGAATATGTGTACCATGGCACTACACATAGCATGATTCTCATGGATACTTTTCATCTACCTTTAGATGAGATCCCATGGTCGTTTCACCTTTCCTTTTGAACAAGAGTCCTATCCTCCACCTTGGTCTTGTCCATGACTTCAAAGACCTCACATGGGACCAAACTCCTTGAGTCAAACTTCTCATAAAAATATGACTCCCTCAAAAGGACATCTTCCTCTCGACAAATTGCTGCTATAAATAGACTACTCCCTCGAAGGAAAACTATGTGAAGCTCTAAAAAAATAAAATAAAAATAAAAATGAGAGCAACCGAAGCTTCCCGCATCGATCAACTTCACGAAGACCTCAAGGAGTTCCATATTATTTATCTCATATAGACTTCCCGCATCGATTAGTCTATCAAAACAAAAAACTTTTTAGTCATGGACTTTCCCATTGTGACCTAGGACCTCTTGCCCAAGGGCCTACTACCTCATACCATATAAAAATTAACTACCTTTCACCCTTCTTACCATTCCCACTCTCATTTCCTCATTGCCTCAAGGGACATCTTAGAATTTAGACATTTGGTGATCCTGTGACTACTTTTCATCGTAGAACATGTCAATCATGCAATGTCTTTAGGGTCTTATGTTCATCACCTCCTCCAAGGTATGATCTACTTGGTATGATCCTACCCAATCAGGTGGCTTTATTGCCCCCTCTTATCTTTTAACCATCTTTGTTTACATTTTGATTACCTTATACAGGACTTGGTCCTCGACACTTACCTTTGGGGTAATCCTCCTCTTTTCCATAATCACTTTCACCTACATCATTTTACCTACAATCTACCCACACCTATCAAACCTAAACCCACAACATGCCCAAAAACCTACCATCTCATTTTCATATTCTTCCCTAGCTCATGGGAGAACTACATCGGCCTGAGGTCCCTTTTCACCGGGACTATGTAGGCAACACTTTGAGGGCATGGGGCCCTTGGAGGTTAGCTCAGGCCATCCTCTACCCTAAACAATTCATCTTCCATGTTCCCCACCATTTACACCATATCTCACTTAGTTCCCTTTTATATACAACATTGAAATTAAGCCACATACATAACAAGTTGCTTCATATTTTATACATTTATTACACCTACCATTTCTCTATCATCACTATGCATAGCTTATACCACATCTCACATATGACCCATAGTATCATTCATTGTAAAAAAATAATGAATCATAACTTCACCTACTTTCAACACAACCATGCCTAACAAACCTAACTCAATCCATGCCTAACAAACCTGACTCAATCCATGCCTACAACCTGACTCAATCCATGCCTAAACTGACCTGACTCAATCCATGCCTACAACCTGACTCGATCCATGCCTAACCAACCTAACTCAACCATGCCTAACCAACCTTGACTCAATCCATGCCTAACCAACCTAACTCAACCATGCCTAACCAACCTAACTCAATCATGCCTAACCAACTTGACTCGATCCATGCCTAAACTGACCTGACTCCATCATGCCTAACTCACCTAATTTCCATCCATATCAAAACAACAAACCCATATCTCATCTAACACAAGCCATAAACCAATATCTCATAAACACATCAACAAATCACAAAATACCATGTATCTCATCATATAAATCAATCAATATGTATCTCAATATACATGCCCATCTCATCATGTCCATCATCTCAAAAATGTTGGCACACAGGCTGATATACAATACAAAATGTCATCAACACGCAGGCCGGTCTCATATATACAAAAAGAATGAATGAATCAATACAAAATATCTTCAACACGTAGGCCGGTATATGCTCAAAATATACAAATCACTCGTACATCCTCACTATCTTTGGCACGTATATAAAAATATACAATAAAAAAAGTATATATATCAAAAAACTAGGTGACCACATATTAGGCATCTCGCCGGATGTCCTCCATCTCTGTGTCACCTGTACCCTTAGGCCTCCTATGTCCCTGCTACTGGCACCTCACCTAGAGCTGGTCACCGTGCGCTGGTGGCCTCTCCCTGATCGGGCCTCGGAGCTCATTGACCTCTGTGCTCTCCACACTATGAGTGTGGGATCTCATCCTCTCACTATGCTTGTTGTGCCATGTACTCGACATAGGATATGAAATCTATCCCAGCCATAAGCTGGTCTGATAATATCTCACCTCACCTAGGGCATCCCATAACCTAGATATAGGCATGGTCTGTGGTGGTCCCATAGGTCTCGCCCTTGTACTTGCCTTGTAGAAACCTACCTGCACTTGGTTGTGAATCGGGACCTACTCCCGGTGCCTGTGGTGGTGCCCCCTACCCCCCGTGCTGCCTGTCTGGGCTGTAAGGCCTCAATCTTTGCCTCGGGCTGTGGGCAATGGCCACTTTAAACCTGCCACTTGAGCCTATGTAAGGCTGCCACCTAACCATCCCCCACCCATCTCCATCTCCTCCATCCACCATCTGGGCCTATAGACTGGCCACCTATATGCGTAGCTCTGCTACCTCCACCTCTGAGCCCTCCAATTGTGTTTAAGTATACCCAACTAGGTAATGAGCGTAGCTACCTACCCCTGTAGGGCTCTCTACATACTATAATAGTAGTTAGGTGTCATGCTCTAATGCAGGTGGTATGGCTCATAAGCTGAGCCACCACCACTTCGACTGCACTGCTATCTGTACATCCAGGTGTCATCATCTATCTGATCCACTGGCTGCTCCTCCTCCCTGTGGGCACTGTAGGCTATGGTAGAGGTAAGGGCCTCTCCTCTCATCTCTCTGATATTGTGGGAAGGGTGGAGGAATGTCTTGTAAGAGCCCGAACTGCCATCGGACTCTATCTATCAAGATCATCTCATCCTCCCGACACAACGACCTATATCCACCTCTCTAGCTGGAGCTCAACTAGCTCCTCATGCATATGCCTATATGAGGGGAATCCCACATATGGCCTCCATATAATGTCCACTCCGAATAATCCCTCCAGTAACTACCAAAAATGGGCCACATCATGTGTCGGCCTATCCGATCTCCACTCTCCTATCATGGCACCCATCTCTTGTATCCCACCCACACAAATCTAGGTGGGAATGCATCTTCTCGGGGCATCCCTATAGGTTACACACACACTATGTGCTCATATGCCCAATAGTGTAGTATAAATGTACAACATAGGCTAAACCTGCGCAACCACCCATATGCCCAAACTCTCTGTATAGCTGCACTAAGAATGTTGGTGCCTAGGAAAAGCATGTCTCATGAACCATCATATCATGGAGTACCCCATCAGTGATCGGGAAAGCATCCACCCTCTGCATCTGGTAGTGCATAGCAGCACACTACCTCCATCAACAGAACCACTAGCCTCGTCTCATCTCCGGATGGGCTAGGTACATCTCTCCATAGCTCAAACTAGCACTATGGAATCTCGATCATCCCACTCCCTCACCAAAAATAGTCCCAATCAACTCCTCTGAGGCCTCGGAGGAGATAGAATACACTGGGCACCCAATATGGGTAACCACAAAATCGAAACACGTCCTCCAGGGTGATAGTCATCTCACCCGTCGAAGGTGGAATGTGTTGGTCGCGGGATCCCATCTATCGATGAGTGCGACCATCAAGTTGGGCTGCTGAAACAACATGTCGGTAGTGATGAATCCCACTCAAGCCCACTACCTCCTCCATGTTTGCAGCTCTCAAAGGGGTCATTTATGCCACATAATGTCACCAGTAGAGGCGGAACCCTATCCCGCATATGTAACTGTGCTCTCCCTGCATCCAATCCAAGCACATGACATTAATCCACATTTACCATGACCATATTCACCAATTATCATTACCCTCCACCCTATTTTCACTCTACCCATCTCAACTACCTAGCCCACATCACTTTTGGACCCTTGTGCCTAAAATCCCGACCGGTGCCGGTTCATCCTAACTGACTCCGGTCACCCTTAAACTAGCATCAGTCACCTGTTTGGTGACCGATACCGGTTCACCTTTACCGACCATGGTTACCCCTTAACAGCATCGGTCACCTATTTGGTGACCGATACTGGTTCCACCCAATGACCGGCCAACTTGATGGCGCTCACTAAAAAAAAACTGTGACTTTCCAAAACCCCCTTTTCTAAAAATCACCCCCTTCCCCTTTTACCCCACCTATAATGACCTAAACTACCCTAGACCTCTACCCACCCCACCTATACCATTTACTACCCTTCCCCTCCTCTTTTTTCCCGTTATTCCCCCATACCCAAATTTTATTTTTACCCACCCACAAAAAACAAAAACCCACAAAAACCTAAAATAACAATTATCCAAACCTCTAATCTATCCAATTAACAATGTAGAGTTGGGTGCTTACCTCATCATGCTTTGCATCATCTCGGTGGCACATCTTGCCACCATGTCCGGTGGCCCACCGATCCCTCTTCGGCCTCTGCCATCACCAAATAACTACTCATAACCTCCACCTAATCAAATCTCTCCTTCCCGATCCCGTGGACCCACTTGCTCACCAACCCTCATCCCTCACACTTTGCCCGACTCACTTTGTCCCATTTCCTTCAGACACTTTTCTCTCTTTTCTCTCTTTTTTCATTTTCTCACTTCAAAATAACAAATGAATAATAAAAATGTGGATTTTTTTTTTTATAACCAACCCGACCTAACCGACATTGGTTACCCTTGACCGGCATCGGTCGCGTGCCCTACCTCACCATCGTCGGTTTTCCTATACTGACGTCGGTTATCCATGACCACCATCGGTCATCCTCACCTACACATTGCCCTCAATTAAGCCCCTTTTACCCCACCCTTTACCTTGATCCTTTACCCCACCTTTACCTTGATCCTTTACCCCACCCCTCACCCTGATCCTTTACCCAACCCATTTACCTTACCTTTCCTGACCTCCTCACTTACTACCTCCATTTTTCCTCCTTTGGGGACTCATTATTTTACCCCTACCTTGGCCTTACCCATGCCATGACCTAGATATTTGGACCTGGACCATCGCTAGTGACCTTTGACCTCATGTGTTTGCTATACCTTGTGGCATTATTACCTGTGTTGATTGACCTAATGACCTTACCTAGCCTATTACTTTCATGACCGTTTATCCTGACCCTACCTTTGGTGTACTAGAACATACCTAAACATTCCTGCACCTAACCTACGTTGTGTTTCCTGACCATATCCTATACCTTGGATACCGGATTCACTTCAACCTTGTTTGGATAAACCTATCGACCTTAGATGATGTAGAGTTTTCCTGCTCTTCAACCGTAGCGTGCTTTGTAGTTTATTCATGTGCGTGTGTTTGATTGTTGCTACCTTTGACCCAGACCCATTACCTAGATTTCCCAGTAGACCTTTAACCCTTTCTCCCCATGCCCACCTACCTCTTCCTCCCATTTACCTTTTATCAAACCACTCATTGATTCTCCCTTCTACCTCATCAGTTCCTAGTTTGAGGGGGATCACCTTCACCCACACATGGGGCAACCACATCTTATTTTTGTTAGCGTTGCTTACCAATACAAGCTACAAAAAAAAAGGGAAAAATGTAGACACTAAAATTAGGTCACACTCCCCTTTGGTCCCTCGATGAATAAGCACCCTTCATCACATTCACCTAGCCATGGCCCCTTCACCCCACTAATATTAATTTAATTAATTTAATGCATTATCCTCACTATATTTATTATTTAAATATCTTATTTTAAATAATATCCACACATACAGATTCACTTAGACACCTCACCAAGCCAACTCACCTAAGACCTATTCTTAGTAAGTTGCCATAACTAACTAAGACTTACCCAAACCCTAAAAATCAATGCCTACATTCCCTCTAACCACATTCCCACATGCTCACAAGAGCTCTCCAGTCTAATCCATGGGTTAATGACATGAATCTAAGGAAATCAAGAGGATCTCCCTAGTTTAGTAAACCTAGGAAATCCCACCTTGACCGATGTGGTTACCCCTAACCATCACCGGTTAAGCCAGAACCGCTGCCATCGGTTACCCTTTTAACCCCAAAACAACCTTATTCTCAAGTTGGAAGTTGGAAGTTGGAAGAAGAAGCAGAAGGTTGGTGAGCATTAACACATCTCAGAGAGATAACACATCTTCAGAGAGTGAATTCCAGTGAGAATCCACATGCAAGGAAGGAGATCAAACATCTTTTCCTACATAGCCATCCCAGCCATGATCTGATCTAACCAAGCAAAGAGGAATGCACATGTAGTCCATGCAAAAGATTTCCTTTAGTTGGTGATCACTTGCAACCTTCAAACCTCTCATCATCACACCTCCATCCCTCACTCACAGGCATTCAGGACCAAAATCCAAGTAAGTATAACATCATACTTTTCTGGTTTATTTCATTTCATCATCATTTTATCATCTATTGTTTACCTAGCCACCTATTGACCTTCTCCAACATTTCCACCTCCATATACCCATTAAAAACCTCTTGCCAAAGCCTACCCCAAGTCACCCAATACCTCATCCCGACCAACCAAAGTCCTTTGTGTAATCACAAAGGAGACCTAAAGCTTGTTCTGTGGCATTTCCAGATTTCCACAGTAACTGGCACCGGTTACACCTGACCGCCATCGGTTACCCTTAATCGACATCGGTCTCTGTATTTTCCCATACAGCCCAGAATAGAGACCTACCCACCAAATTTCATCTCACCCTCATCCACCTGTGATCTACCCAAGACCTCTGTCAAACTTGTAGAACCTAGAACCAATCATTTGACCTTTGGATTCTATTCTAGCTTAGCCTGTTAGATTAGATCTATTTCTTATTGTGTTTTAAGTGAGATACCTAAATCATTTTAAATTACAATAGGATTTACTTTGTTTACAACATTAAATTGTTTAAAACAATGGACTGATAGCCATCTAGGAAGTATCACACTTCTCAAATCTAGCATACACTAGGTAGTTCACTACCCATATTGTTTAATTCCTTCAGTGGTCTTTCTTTGCATTACAGGTAGTTCCTCCTAGCCAAAAGGAAGTTCTCACAATCAGCTATGGATTTAGAAGTCATATGCACTGCAACAACCCATCAACCAACATTTGAATAGGTATTCCTCCTATGCTCATTACCCTATTTGTTTCGTTAACACTTCAAAGAAACGATCTAAGAAAGCAGTGAAACATCCTCTGAAAATATTTTATTATACTATAAATTCCCATGCATATTGGTTTCCAGCACTTATACTTTTATGTTTCCTCTACAATTCTTACTTTCCCTATGAAGCCATAATGCAAATAAAGCATAGTGTTATGTATACTTGTCATGAATTTTAGATGCATCCCGTTGGATATTCAAACTTCCTCACCACTTTACTCTAACAATGATCTCCCATGTGGTGTAATACCCTATTTTTAGGCTTCTTAAGGTGCTTGTATGCCCAACTCAAACCTTGAGATGAAAATAGTAGGATTCCATGCCCTAGGTCCATGCTTTATAGGCTTCCATTATCATGCTTGAAGTGTTCATAACCTCCATGAGCTAGCTCTATATTGGTTTACCTAGCTCCCTTCTTTTGCAAGGTCTTTAGAGATCAAATTTTGATGCACAGTCAGTCCTTTGTGAAGTTGATGGCATTTTATTTTGTGGATTTCTTCCTAAGGATTTTCATCTAATCATCTAGCCTCCATTTCATCTATATGCCAAGTTGTAGATCATGCATTTTAAACCATAAGGAGCAGTTTTTCCAATTCACCTTTCATAGTAGCTTTTCCTTTGGTCTAGTATGATCTAATGCAAATAGTCAACTTTTCATTAGAACAATCATAGTTTTTATTCATAATTCATCTCAAACCTTATTTACATCCTTCATAGGGTTCTAAGATCCATTCCACATCATCCTTGTGCATGATCTATTTGAAATTATCAAAAATGACTCCAAAGCTGTCCCATTTACCCGAGTCTATTGTATTTGCTTGGATTGGATTTGCTCGAGAATATAAATCATGATATATTCCATTGGGATTGTCCAATCATCATGAGATTTCAAGGGTTTCTTATTCATGCTTGATATATATAACCTGATAATTTTAGCTCATTCCAACCATATAGTCGGAAGTTATATAAAGCCTAATTCGAGCCCAAAAGCTTATAATTTACAATATAAATCTTATCAAGCATTTTCAAGGCTGTAAAAATTAGGAGTATAATCCTCATCACCTGATCTATCTTCCCACATTAGTAGTCAAAGGAAATTTAATACATGAATGTTATGGAGGGTTTCTAGATCACTTTCTGCTGAGGTTCTTAGACAGTCTATAAGAAAACATGCATTTTCATTGAAATAAAGGAAAATTCTTCTCTTCTAACATCATACCTTATTTATGTTTCATTCACTCATTTGTTCATCTCTTTAAATATTCCTCTCATTTTGTTTTGCATGCCTATTCTAGCACCTTAAGAAGATCAATTTTCTCCTAATTTGACTAAGTCACCCCCAAGAAGGCTCAAAAAAGCTTCTAAACATAGAAATTATATCTAAAACACATCACACTCATTACATATATATTCTTATGGTCTTCATGACCTTATCTAGCTCATGCCAACTCATACACACCTATTCAACCTCTCATACCTAGTCAAACTTGACATATTACCCCTTGTTACAATGTTTTCACCTTCACAATTACAATGTACATTCAAACTTGAAATTGAACAATGATATAATGGAGATAGAAAACTTTGACAACTCCTAGTTTTTTCTCAGTGCCTAAGAAAGGCTTATTCAGACTTCATTGTACTCCAAAGCTCCATGGTGATGCTCCTGCATCACATTGGAATGCATACTTAAACCTATAAAACATTAAATCCTAGGAAGAATGATTTGAATACATAATAGTGTTGATAAAACTAATAAACAAGAAAAATAAAGAAATAAAAATTAGAGGAATGGGCATTGATCTTCTCACTTTACTGCAACCAAAACTACATCTCTTTCCATCAACGCTAGAATGTCTGCATATGAATAAATCCCATGATGTTAGATTTGGAATCACATTCTTTTCAGCAGTACCATTTGTAGAATTCAACAACATAGACCCATCATATCCCTGTAACAATACACCCACAAAATAGAAAAAGACCATTTCATTTTCAACGTGTACTTCCTTAAATCAAAAGAAGATGTACTAAACAATCTCCCCGAACAAAGTAGTCATGAAAGTGCATGTGGATAAGGGGAGTGGCTATCTCACGGAGAAGGGTGTATGTTTTTCACCACATTGAGCACAAGTTTTTAGCATTGGGGTACACCTTGTTGTAAAAGTCCTAACTTGAGCCCCTACCCCTTCAATTCTTGTACTCAAAATACATAGAGTAGAAATGCAAACAATTAGAAAATTCTTACCACTTTCCATTCTCACTCCTAACTCGATTGTGGTGGTAAGGCATTATCATTGAATAACTTTATTTATAGAAATATGGCCACTACTTGAAGCATAAATAAGGCCTAGATTCAGAAATTTGGTCCCTCATTTAAGGAAAGAAAAAATTGAAGGAAGCGAGCAAGAATTAATACCAAGTTGGGCCTCGAATGCTATGGATTACCATGTTAACAAGTTTTGGTCCTATAAAAACATGAACAAAATGACTTGGAATTTTTTTGAAATAAGAAAATGTGATTATAATTTTTGCTATGTTCACACATCATTCACTCTGCCTTCCTTAAAATGAAATTTATCCTCCAATACACATTTCATAAAGCAACGATCAAGCTCCTCTACTTCTATCCATTAAGGTAAAAAAATAGAGCTATTTGATCCTTTTACAAATGGTTGCTACATCAATGGCTACTAAATCCACCGTCCCCAAAGGCTATCCTTTACCCGTGCCTAATGATGTTGTTACATTGATGCCCAAAATCTTCTCCTTATCTCTAAAATTCCAACACAAGCCCATGGCGGACGTATCGATGGAAAAGTGGGTATGTGTGGAAAAGGTCATTTGTGATGTCGAATCCCTCACCTACTAAAAAAATGGCAAGCTTGGTGGAGGAGAAAATTAAATAAGCCAAAAAAGCTAAATGGATAAAAAAATGGTGGTTAGATGTTCAGAGGTATTGTAATGAATGGGTAGGGTCACACACTTTGATCCTTTAAGATACAAGTGGCTTGCTATCAATGGCCATCAACCTCCCTCAATGTGCGTCGATGTACGAAACAACATAAATTGTTGATTGTTGACATTCATGTTAGATATATGAGGTCGTACTCCCCTTTGGAATACTCCTTTCCACATAAATATTATATTTTATATGCCATTTTAAAATAAATGTTAACATACGACCTTGAATAGAATAAAATACCTCCATTTATACGTGATATGTGCTTGTATATTAAAAATTAGAAATCACGCGTGAAATGTGTGATGGAAACAAATGGAAGGAGACTGAAGAGGAAGAGAGCTATTTAATAAGGGTTTTGAGGGAGGTGCATTTTCATGTGAGTGAAATTTTGTAGTTAAATCGGTCCAAAAAATTGGGAAAATCCAATAGGTTCTAGGTTTTAAACCCAACCATATGAATAAAAAAAAACCTTGGTCTTTGTTCACGACTTGGGAGAAATGGCACCCATTTATTTTATCCACAGGTGCTACCTATAGTTTGATTGGTAACCATAGTATTCAAAACATATCAAATTAGAATACAAAATCCAAAATTTCATAAAATTATATAAATCCTATAGATACACGAGAGGAAGAAAGTTTGGGTTGGATGGAATGAGCTCTAGAGTCAACTCTACTAGGGTTTCTTTCTTGCAAACTTGTCATTACTAGAACTTTTCAAGATTTGCGGGAAATTAATACCATCATTTTTCTAGGGTTTCTCACCCTCTAGGTACACCTATATAATGTCCCATCCCTCTTCAATCCCGATTGTTACAACTATGGCTGGAGATAATGGAGCTCTGATTAATATCATCACTTACAAAAAATCCTTAGAAGTTTGTCCTGATATTCTTCCACAAGGTAATGTTTCTCCTCCTGATGTGGTTTTACCTGTTCCTAATTTTGATGTTGTTTGCCAATGGTTGAACAATTTTTATGATTAGGTATTTCATGGTTAATCAGTTTGGACCCCTCATGGATTCAAACTCAAAGCATCTAAATTATGACTAAATGATTCTTACTTTTTCACTTTTCTAACCCAACCAATTCCCCCAACATTTTGGCCTAGCAAGTCACCTAGTATGTTCACAACTCTTTGTTGGTCCTATCACCATAGAGCAAAGAATTTTTAGTTTCTGAGTATGTTGCACTCAAAGTGCATGTATGGGTAGAATTTCCTAGCCTACCGTTGCCTTGTTCTCATTTCATGCATCGGATTGCCTCTTCTATTAGGTGGGTGGTCTACCTTGTACCAAAGTAGTTTTACCACACTCGCCCATAGAAGAGTGTTTACGTAGAGGTAGATCTATCTCGAGACCTAAAATAATTTGTGGAAACTCAAATGGGAGACAAAAATAATCCTAATGTATTCTGTATATCAACCTACCTAACACTTGCTTCTGTTGTTAGGCCTCTAATCATAAGATCAAGGATTGTCCTCTTTATGTCCCTTACATTCGCCTAGTTTCCAAAGTAGACTCGAACCAAAAAAAAAACCCGTAGGAGGAAGGTTAGAAAATAGTGGGGGGCTAGAAAATAATAATAAAAATCAGCAATCCAAGTCTTCTAGTTCGAACGATCAGTGTGAGCCATCTATTAAAGAACAAATCCATAGCCCGAATGCTAAGGATCCAATTGTTGCAACTAAAGAACTAACTGTTGTTGCCAACTCATCTTTCTAGTTACAAAAATACTCTAGCACACCCAAGGCAGCCTCAATTCTCATGGATCAAAACAATTCTATTTCTAATATCACCATGCCACAACCATTTCCACCGCTGCTAAGAGGTAGCTCACGGGGGCCATACAAAAGGCCCCAAAAAATTTTCTCCTTGCATCTCTTAGGACCATATCTCGACATATGGTGTGGACTCAATAGAATAGGAGTACAACATAAAATACGCCAAGTGGAAGAAAATTGATCTATAGGATTTTTTTCAACATAACACTATGCAATTCTTATAAAACCAATTTGATTCCCTTGATGGATTGGATGTTAAAGGCATGGATCTTGACCAAATTCTTCCATGAATTTTTATCTTGGAATTTTTTGGGTCTTACAAACTCCAGTCACAAATATATTGTTTGTGAAGCTAAGAAAATATTTTCCAATTTAGATGTTTTGTTTTTGTAGGAGATGAAAATTACAGATGGTTTGTAAATCCATTTGGTCTAGCAACTTGGCCTTTTATAGTAATCATGAAGCGGGTCATAGGGTTTAATTTCACTTTTTACTCCAAAATTGTGGCCCTTTTTATTGACCATGAAATCAACCCCACCAACTATGCCATATGGATCCTATTTAATATTGACGACCAACCTTTTGGGCTCATTAATATTTACACCTCTAACATATAGCCGAAAGGGTCGTTCTTTGACGGTGGCTAGCATGCACCATTCCCGATGATTATTTAGTCATAAGTGGTGATTTTAATATGGTTAAGTCACCCACTAACAAATTTGGCCACCTGCCGATGAGGTTGATAGGTGGTGAAAGGGAGGAGTGGTTTTTCATGTGCAATAAGTTTGGGTTTTATGACCTTAATGCTTCTCACAATCCCACTTCGAATCATGGTTCACTTGGTCTCCTAAGGAGGATTGAATCATGTTCTTAAATGGATTGACAAAAATATGTTGTCATAGTAGGATTATTTTTATTTTGACAACATTTATTCCATGCTAGTGGAGGTCATGCCTAACTTTGCACTTTCAGATCACTCCCCCATTAGATTTTGTATCACTTGGCATGATAAGTGCACTTTTTGTAATAAAGACCATTCTTTCTTAATACTACCTTGATATAACATAGGCCCACACTCAATCATATCAATCATGTTTGGAATTTGGCTCCTCTCATCCTAATCATTATCGAACTTTCATCCACCTATGCATTCTAGTTAGACTCGGTGGTGGGAGGATGATATGACTTGGACTTACTAGGTCCTCAAAATTTATAGCAGAGATAGGTGGTAAAAATTTGATGCCACTCATATTCCACCAACACTTCTTCTCTTAGCCAGTGGTGGTGGCTCTTGAGAAAACCCTTCTCTAAAACCATGTAACTTCAAGTTGTAAAACTTCACCAACAAATTCAAAATGTTAATAACTACAACGCTTTGGGAGCTCAAATCCATGCTCACATGCATTGGCTTAAAATTGACGACCGAGTTTAGAAAGAATTATTTCTTTGTCTTGGAGATAAAAAAATTCTCAATAAATTCAATCCATGGTTGATGGTAGAACTAGATTCATTGACCCCTAGCTCATACTACAAGCATTTGCGACATTACAAGCCAGTCTTTCAGGCTCAACAACCCTCTACCAAACACCAAACAACCCTCGAAAAAAATGTTTGGTTGGTATGTCGTCTAATATTTCCTATGCTCGGAAGGTGGTATGTGACTAAATTCTCACCATTGATGACCTCCATGATGCATCATACAAATGGACAATGATAAGGCTATGGGTTACGATGGCTTCTCTTGCAAATTCTAAAAATCTTTACGAGATTCATCGACCAAGACCTTTTCCAAGTCTATCTCAAGGGGTTTCAAAAATAGTCTTTAGGATGGTGTATCGATAAAGGAATATTAAATTCATCCACGAAACTTGGGGATCCAAAGAAAATTACTGTTGGCGGCCTATCACTTTTTTGAATGTCTCCTAAAAATAATTACCAAAGCGTTGGTTATGAGGCTTTGTAATATTCTCCCCACTATTATTCAATCAGAACAAAATGGGTTCATTCATGGGCGATACATCCTACAAAACATCATCGTTATTTGGGAAGGCATGGATTGGGGCTGCAGATCCAATCAATCTACTATGTTCATAAAAATTTGTTTTGATAAATCTTATGATTAGATTAAATGGCCATTTACCCTTACCATGCTTTAAGCCCTTGGCTTTAGCACCATTTTCATTCAATCAGTTAGAATGATTTTTGCAGATGCCTCTGCCTGAGCACTATCAATGGCCTCAGTTATGAGTCCTTTAGATTGTTTTTATCCATTCGTCAAGGGTGAACATTAGCATTTATGCTTTATGTGCTTGTGGCTTAAGGTTTTGGGTATCTAATGGCCCACACCAAAATCATAGGGCTTGTTAAGGGAATTTCATTGACTTATGTGACCAATTCTCAATTGCTTAATGGTCACTTCACAAATTATTCCTAACTCACGCTCATTGAGAACAAATCCAATATTTGCAATGCTATGCAATTATTTGGTATATTTTGTTTAGCATTTGGTTCTTCCATTTAATTGTGGAAAACTCAGTGTTACCAGAAATCCTTCTTCCCAACGCCTACTTGGCTGGAATATTTTGATTGGAAAATCCTTACACATGGTGAAATGTTTAAATTTCTTGGCATCCCTTTTTCCTTTCAAGCATCACCGATCGAGCTATGACAATATGTTATTCCACGGGTGGCCAAAAATTGGATCATTATATTACTAGACCTTTTTCCTTAGCAAGAAAATTCCAAATCTTCTCCAAAGTTCTACCAATCACACATGTTTATTACTCCTAATGGTAGGTGATTTCTAAAGCCTCTATTCAAAGCTGGAAAAACTCCTCAAATCCTTTCTCTGGGCCAATGCTTCTACTAGAAAAGGTTTTTAGCATGTTTTTTGGGATATATGTTGCCTTCCCATAATTACAGAGGCCTGGGCCTTATTGACATTCGATGAAAAGGGCCAACACTATGTGTGAAATGGATTTTAGATGCATCCAAGGAAAAAAAGCATGGAAAGTTCTTCTACGCAATGGCATCAAGGAAGTATCACCTTACAACCACCCTACATGGAAATGATTGGGGTTTTTCAACCTCCTTATTACTTTGGATTCCTATTAAATTTGTTGGTAATTTTGTACTTAAAAGCATAGAGAAAGTATGGGAGTGCATCAAACCATGGATTCAATGCAAATATGACTATTTTTGTAATGGGATCTCCATTAAGCATCCTTCTCTCTTGTGGTCATTGATATTTCGGCTTAGGATAAGTGTCTCACGAGAGATCTAAAGGATTCCTGCACTCAAAATTTTAAGCATGGTGTTTAAACCATTTTTGATTAGTTCAAGTATGACACTTAGTGTGGGAGGCTCGGGAAAGGATCATGCACAAATAAGAGAGCTGATTTGGGACTTAGCCATTTTAACGATGAGGATCTATTTTTGGAGATAGTGTGCGAGCACATAAAGCCGGTCAAAGACTTGCATAACATGTATTGGCTATTTTTGGAGGATCAACTACGAAGTGCTTTGCATGGATATAGGTTGAGAATAGATCTACTACTAGTAGTTAACTAAAAGTAGTCTATTTTTAGCACACTTGCATGTGTGGCTATTTTTGTAACAATGCATGGCTAATAATAGCATGTGACCTATTTTGGGATTAGATAAGAAGTGAAGGGCAAGTCCCCACCCTTATAAATATGTAGTGAACTGTGTAGCATGAGATAGGTGTGAGAGATAATTTATTGTGAGGTTATGCTACCAAATCGATGTGCACATGAGCATATATTATCATTATTGTAAGGAAGCTTATGTGTATTACGTATTTAATATAATGGGGTTTATTGGCTAAATCAAGGTGTTAATCATGGTTATAGTTTATTCTTTGCATAAAGGGTTTTGCTATGATTATTTTTTTATTCATGATAATTTAAGACCTAGATCAAGGAAATACTCAAGAATGTTAGATTAATTATGGATCTAAATGGTTTAAGTCTTCATCATGCTAACATCCTACAACAGTAACCCTAAAAGGAGCCTAGTACCTTTCCATGCTTCAGGTGAGTGCTTAGTCTAGGATGAGTGATGTGTCAGCGTGCTTGGGATTTTATTGGTGAATTCTAGGCTGCATCATTGGTTCCGTTCTTTGGGACCTCTTTTTCAGTTGTTTTCAAGATGGTTCATGATGAAGACATACTAGTTGACCCTAGCAAGTGTTGAGGGTGGATATATGATCTAGAAGAAGAATACACATGGAGGTTTAGCACTAGATTTGAGTTTAATGCACGTAGATGGGTGGAACATAATTTGGATGAGAGCTTCTTTGCTATTTTTCTAGTAGAATTGTATGAGTGGATGGTTGCTTATGTGTCTAAACGGAATTGGAGGTATCACACACTTGTCTAGATGCATGAAGAATTTTAGGCCCTTTATGATGCTGATCTGATTTGGACTCGCATTGTGGATACGTGGTTCCATGGTGTTTTGAACAGTTATATCTTGGAGTACTCAATTTCCACTTATTCGTGGCTGGGTAGCTAAATTTCAGTTTTTATGATATCCAAGGGGAACTTACCTGCAAGGAATTCCATTGGCGATCAAGATCTTGATGGTAACTTTGAATTTGGAGAGAAAACTGATGGTGAACTAAAACCCCACCATGCACGGGGGTGGGAGTAGGTTTGGTGAAAGATGGAAGACCTAGCGATAGAAATTTAGAGAGAGGAAAGGTGGCTTAAGTATAATGAGGTGTGTGAGAGGGAGGTAGAGAAATAACGAGAGGTTACAGAGAAAATGGTGTTGTGGAGAAAGATAGTTCGGGAAGGAGTTGAAGTTCACGTAGAAGACATGTAACCTAAGTATCAGGAACTCCCCCATTTGGGAAAGCATGAAAGAAAACCCTCCTCAGCCTCACGTAGAAGCATGCCAATAGAGACAACTGGGCCATGAGCACACATCTGAATCCATCTAACAACCTTGCCCTTGCGCTTGGTTTTCTAGCATCTAGTACAACAAATAGTCAGCAAGCTAATTCAAGCAGTGGGAGAGTAGGAGCGAGTCTTATAATAGGAACAACGATGGTAGTGCAAATAAATTTGTTGTTATATGTGAGTACCTTTTTGGGTGTATCATCTACATATAATTTAGGCACACCTGATTTTTGGATTTTCTTTTGGGAGTAGTAATGCATCACAGAATGTCGGGTACAATTCAATACTACTACTATCGGGACATAGGAAGTACATCTTCTAGTCTAACCCGATTCATGAGGTTTGGGATAAGAAGGTATAAGTAGCTCTAGCTCAGGTGGATCTGGTGGTTTTGGAGGCTGAGGAAACACATGGGGTTCTGGATTAGGTGGGCAAGGTCCACACCAACCCCAAAATATTTACATGGAGATGTCTCTTCATCTTCCAGTATAGGGGCATAAAATACACTGCTGAACATGTGCATATGTGTGAAATATTGTGGTGTGAAAAAGGAATCAAGGCTTCTGAGCATAGGAAAGCCAATTTTCTACTATGTTACAAGGGCATGCACACACAAATGGTACATAAAGTTTGACCCTGATCAGACTTGTGTAGACTATCTGATTTAAAATATGCATTCCTTAAAGAGTTTCAAATCCCGATTTTGAGCGAGAAAGAGTATAAGTGCACTCAAGGATATTAAGCAAGACACTACTTAAAGTGTCGACAATATGATGAAGATTTTAAAACAACATTATCTAAGCTTTCTTATGACATACACACAAGCCAACATGCACAATGTTTCATTGGGGGCATAAGTTTTGAAAGATGCATCTAGTACCATACAAGGAGCCAAGTTCATAGGAGATTTTGAGGTTTTAGCGCTGACAGAGTCAGATAGCTTCCCAGCTCTATTGGGGCATCCTTGGTGCTATACAAATAATGTAATCTTTGGTTCAACAAGGGTTATATCATCTTTGAAAACAAGGAAGAGAGAGTTATTATCCCTTTAACAGATGGAAAATATGTACCCTATGTTGAGCCCTTGAGTGAAGAAGATTTGAATTGGATTTATGTACGTGCCATATGGGATCAAAAGATGTTTGAGCCATATAAAGAAGAAATAATTCGGTGGGAAGATGCCTGGTCTATTAGCGATACTACAAGTGTTTCTTGTGATAATTGGGCTCATAGCACTTATGAGTTGGTAGGGCGCAAAGTAAAGAGCATATTTCCTAAGGGCATAAAAGCGCACTATGTCAGAGAATAGGTAACTACTCAGGTATCTTGTTACACTAGATAAGGAGATCCTATGGTGTTATGCCAAACTCCATAGAGAGACTTTGAAATTGGTAGGGTTTAATTGCGAATGACTCAGACATTTGAATTCTTCTCTACCAAGCCTCAGTGATAGAGGAAGCATTAAAGGTCATAAAGCACTTAACTATGGGAGATAGTGCCAAGGATGAAGAACTCATTCAAGAGTTATTTGATGAAGGAGACTTAAGGAGCACATTTTGTTGAAGACACAGAGGTTGATGCCACACTACTTCAGTGTGCTTACCTTGAGAAAGAAAAAGGAAAATGGTCTACTTAGTGGATGACGAAGAAGTAAAAATATTGGATGTAAACCATTCAACAGGTAGGTGTGAGGTGTTGGATAGTGTAGATAAGACCACATGCGCCTATCATGAACCTATGAAGACAAAGAAAGTGAATATTGGATCAGATGTTGAGCCTAAGGAAGCCATAATTGGAGACTATTGGTTAGAATTTGAAGTGGCAAAAATCATAGAGCTACTACGGGATTATCAAGGACTTATTCCTTGAGGGTACCATGAACTTAAAGGCGTGCATGAATCATTAGGAGAGATGAGGATAAAGCTTAAAGAGGGTGCACACCTAGTTAGAAAGAGACCCTATAGGATGAACCCCAACTTACATGAAAAGGTCAAGGAAGAGATTGACAAAATGTTGAAGTCTGGGATTATCAAGCCCCTCAATGAGTCAGAATGGGTTAGTCCAATGGTGATCAATATCAAGAAGGATGGTAGGATTAGGATCATGGGACTACATGGAGTTGAATGCTGCATGTGTGACTGATCCCTTCCTACACCATTCACTGAGGAAATACTAGAAGGCGTTGTAGGGGTGCAAAATCTATTCATTTACAGATGGGTTCTCTAGGTATCATCAAGTTAGGATTTCCCAGGAGGATCAAGAAAAGACTACTTTTACTACTGAATGGGGTAGTTTTACCTATATTGTGATGCCTTTTGGTCTAAAAAATGCACTGTTGTATTTTCACGCATAGTTGTTCAAGCATTCAAGGAGTTTATTCACAACTTCTTATAGGTTTATTTGGATGATTAGATGGTGTATGGATTAGTTAAGGATCATTGTGACAATCTGCGCTTAATGTTTGAAAGATGTAGACAGTTGAGTATCTCTTTAAACATCAAGAAGTGCATATTTGCTACACCATTTGGAATACTGTTAGGACACATAATCTGTAAGGAAGGTTTGTTGGTTGATCCAGCTAAGGTTGCAGTCATTATAGGCCTAAAAGAGCCTACTAGTCAAAGTGAGGTGTGTGGATTTTTGGGCCATACAGATATTACAGGAAGTTTATTAAAGGATATGCCAAAGTTTCACATATCATTGGAGGAGTTACTTGAAAGGAAGGTACGTTCTACTAGGGGAGAACCGCAACAGTGCACATTCGAGACATTAAAGGAGAAACTTACTACCACGCCTATTCTATGTTTTCCTTTATGGGACCAACCATTTCATGTACATGTGGATGCTGTGGCATGACCATGGCGCATAGTATTGGCTTAATCATGGAGAAGGTATTATAGATCATCCTATTTATTTTTCTAGTAGAAAGATGACTCCTGCAGAATAGAATTACACAACTATAGAGTGAAGCTTTGTTAATGATCTATGCACTACATAAATTTAGATAGTACCTGCTAGCTACACCATTTTCTTCTATATAGATCACATGGCATTGAAGTATTTGGTAAAAAAACCCATTTTACAAGGGCATATGTAGATGGGTACTCTTATTTCAAGAATTTGACTTCACATTGTAGTAAAACAGGGAAAAGTAGTGGACCAGGACCATTTATCCATAATATAGTCAGGAGAAGAAGCACAAGAAATTGAAGATACCATGCCAATGCACTAATTATATAGGCTACAATGAGCACCATCAGAATTAGAGGACATTGTTGTCTTTCTACGAACATGCATGACACCATAAGGAATGAAATCATTAGAAAAGAAATAACTTGCCATATACGTGTGACACCTATTTGTTGATTAATGGTGACCTTTATACAAAATAGGAAGGGATGAAGTATTGTGCCATTGTGTACTAAAACATGAACACATGAACATCATGGAGGAAGCTCATGGTGGTATTACAGGTGGCCACTATGCAGGTGATGCCACTACGTGCAAAATTCTACTCGTTGGATTATGGTGGGAGACCTGTATAAAGATTGTAAGGAATTTTGTAAGGCATGTGATCATTGTCAATGTCTTTGGAAAACCAGTCAATGAGATGAATTGCCTCTAAGACCTCATTGCTAGTGTAGAACCATTTGAGAAATGGGCTATCAATTTTGTAGGTCCTATTTAACCAATTGTGTGTAGGAATGGATCACGCTATATCATCACTTGCATAGACTATTTGACAAGGTGGGCCAGAAGAAACACCTACAAAGGATTTGAAAATAATGAGCTACAATAGCCTAGGTTTCTATGGGAGAATATTATTACAAGGTATGAATGTCCTTTAATTTTGATCGGTGATAGGGGCACACATTTTCTTAATGAGACAATTAGAATTTTATTGGATGAATTCATGATTACACACCATAAGACTACACCCTATCATCCTCGGAAATGGAACTGAGCTGAGGCTTTCACAAATTTTTGAGCCCAACATTGACAAAAATATGTGATGTTGGAAGGAAGGATTGGGATGATAAATTATTTGCGATACTTTGGGCTTATAGAACATATAAAAGGTTGAACAAAGCCACACCATTTAGCAGTTAGTGTTTAGGCTGCAAGTAGTTCTTCCTATGGAATTTATGTTACCATATTTTCATATTGTGCACCTCGGAGATCTAGGCGATGATGAGTAAGTATTAGAAGAATTGATTGAAAAGTTAATCAAGTTGGATGAGCACCGAGAAATCACATACTCACATGGAGTCTAGAAACAAGAAAAGGCCAAGAAGAAAGCATAGCAGAACGAGGACACATCGTGGATAAAGGCTTGAGATAGGATAGTTAGTGCTCCTTTATGATTCTAAGTTTTTCACCATCTAGAAGTAAACTTAAAGTAAAGCTGGTTTAGGTTGTATGTTATCACTCACATACTTGAAATGAGTTCCTGTCGATTCTGGTGCTTGATGTAATATTGAGTTATCTCAGTTACTTCATGCAGGAGTAGGTTGAAGCTCTAATATAAATAAGTCTTACTTGGTGTTTGTAATAAGATAGTGTTTGCATTTAGATTAGAGTTTTCAATTTTTAATTTCTTTAATGTATTTCCTTCTTCTTTTCTATGCTTTTTCATTTAGTTTGTGTGTTTGTGTAATAAAGCGTGTTTACACGCCTAATGCTAATTCCTATTTTGAATAAATTTTTATGAAGCAGAGACTGTATATACCCTTAGTGTGGCCTAGGTTATTGATATCTAGGCCAAAAAAATAATGAAAATAAGTACACATGAAGGGAACTAATCACACTAAGAGTGTTATTCAAGTTGGAGAGTTGAAAAATTTCTTCTAGAAATGAGGACCATAGGTGGAGATGAATGAAGAAACAAGTATAACCACCCGAGTTAGCGGAGGCTATAGGAACTACCAAGGGAAAGCCCAGTGGCGCAGGTACTCGGATGCGTAGGTGTGTTGAAGAGAAGTCTATAGCTATAGGGTAGGAAGGTGTGCTAGAATGTTATAGCTTGGGCGTGAAGATGTACCACAAGCGTGGAAAGAATGAAAATGAAGCTCGATTAATGAGAGGATTATTGGTAGAGTGAAGGAGAAATAAATGTACTAAATTTTGAAATTCTATATAAGGACCAAGGATGTGAGTTCATTTTTACAGTCTCGATTAAGATAATTTAAAAATAGATAATTGCAAAGAGGCAAGGCAATCATGTTGAGGTGCGAAGAATGTGAAACCATACATGGAGAGGAGGTTTGTGTGAAGAAGGAAGCTCGTGTTCCCCATAGATGAAGGGTTTGAGTGAAGTAGACACATTATGAAACAAGAATAGGGCACATAATTTCAACTAGGGCACGAGATATGTACTAGGGTTTCATCTTGCTTGATTATAGAGGGAAGAAAAGAGATTTTTAGATGGCTTGATGAAGAAGCACCCATGAAAAAGAGTAAAAGGTAAGAAAAAGGTTGAAGTGGAAGAAGAAATTTCTCCCAAGAGTAATTTCTTAGAAATATAGTATCTAAGAATGTGATGGATCGGGATAAGAATGGAGGATTCCCACATCTAAAATTAAATCATCAAAAATCAGGTGATTAAACTATAATTTTTGTCAAATAATAAAGAAGAAGCTCGATGCGTTATTTATCATAAAAATGGTCAAGCACACATTAGAAGATATATCTCAGTGGTACGTTGAGCACTTTGGTGAAGATTTATTAAGAGAAATTGGAAGTCTACTGAACATGACGCAGATGCTGTATACTTTGGAAAGTTTCAACCACCGTGTATCGGTAGCTCGCATGAGCGAGCATCCATGAGGACTTCACTTCTACTTACACTGGCTAGGGGTAAAAGAATCACAGCTACCTTGATTCCGAAGGCATTAATGAGGACTAAAGGGCTTCATGGAGGCGGATTTGGAGAGTACCAGTTGTTGATATGGCCGTAATCTTGGAGGCAAGTGAAAGGGGAGACGGGGTATACTGAAGGTCCCGCATAACATGGATATCGGGAGTAGATTGAAGAAGTAAACAAAATAGTTCGGCATCTACACACTTTGGGCGCAGAAAAAGTTGAATGACCAAGAAAGGTGGTTGCGGAGTAAACACAATTTGGCTATACATTACAAAGAAGATGTTCAAGGGGTAGTCTGCAATATCAGTGGATCACATGGCAAAGAAGTGATACAATCAAGAAGTACGAAATAGGTGAAAGAATAATTTTTAATGTTATTGCCCCCATTTTCTTTGGTTTTCATGGAGATTTAGAGTGCCCCATTGGGCCAAAAGAGAATATTTAGGAGTACCCCATGTGGAACACAAGTCCACACAGCGGGAAAGATTTCCAAAAATACGTGGTGTCTGAAAGTGATTAATGGGAAGACCATTTAAGTAGATGGCAATTCTGTAGTATAGCAGACTGTGCTCGATAGCATTTGAAGAAGAATGACGCATACCCAATAGAGCTTCCTTTGGTGGTGGGTAAGGCAAGATCGGCTTTGTAATCTACGAGAATTTTTGCATGTCGTGTGATTTTGCGATGAAGGATCGAGGCTTGAAACCCATGGTGTAAACTCACCTTGTGCCTTCATAGAAAGATATTTTGCCAACATCAAGCTCTTTACCGTTTTTTAGGATGCGTGCTCCCTAACCTCTCAATGCATACAAAGTATATTGTGCCTTCTGCAAACTCTAAGAAAGAAGTATGTATATCTAGGGTGGAATGCCTACATTTAGAGGCTCATCTCGGACCTTACAGGCGTGAAGCTTTGTAAGCTTCGAAGTTGGGGATATCGGAATTAGTGCTTGTGTACCTTCTATTTCAGGCCTAAGATGGATAATAATAAGTATGTAATTGAATAATTTTACGCTCTGCAAGGCATGCCAAAAGGTAAGCATATAATCGAAAATTTTCCAAATACCTAAGCCCATAGAGATAGCTTACATGACGTAGATGATGAAGAAGAGGAACACGTAAGATAGTGGTTGTTTTAGAGCTGCTGTGAGTATGTGGCAAGGAAGCTTCGAAATGAAAAATAAGCTGAGTACGTGAATACTTCCCCCAAAGTTGACAAGAGGGAGATGATGAGGACTCTGGATGCAATCCATGAGAGCGCTCCTTATTAAAAAGAGTATTCTAAGGGAATAAGCACCCAAGGTGTTGCTCAAAAACTAGTGTGTAAATCAATTTCGACTCTCTCCACAAAAAGGAGATAGGATAGAGAAGAGAAGAAATAAGCTAAGAGTTGAATGAGAGGGGTGAAAGTGTCTCGAGGAAAGGTGCTTACTCTACCCCTATACCTCCGGGTAGAGCATGTGGAAGAACAAAAGGAAAAATAAATGAAGGATAGAGAAGAGAGGAGACAAGGGAACGAGATGAGAGAACAACCAAGACTTCTCAGGATACTATGGCAAAACAAGATCCGAGATCTTGGAAGCTTCGAGGATTCTTAAGGTTCTAATAACGAAGAGGTAACAAGTGGGAATATGCTCCACTAGGTCATAGGCTATACATTGACAGCTGGTAAAATTATCCACGCCATTTTCGTGAGCACAATGACACAAAAGGAAGCTGTATGGGATGGGAGGTGATGGATGAAGAGAGATGACAACCAAGGGCACAAGGGAATCGATGTTTGTAAGCCCAGGTCAATACAATACACTTTTACATGGATGGTCCAAATTTTGGAGTTGTGTGAGGCGTTATGCATATCAAGGAAGTTGAAGAATGCACACCAAAGAAGCACATGCATAATGTTAGTCAAGCCTACTTATTATATCGGGAGGAATAAGTGACCAATGCTTTGCCGGAAGTATTGATAAGAGGTAGCCAGGAAAATATGATAAGGGCTGCGAACAATTAGGGCACTTTATGGAGAGGAGATCAAGACTAAGTTGATACGGAACAGTGGCATGCCTAAAGCAAAGAAAAATACTTGACACAAAAGAAAGAGCGTTGTTTTCTACTTTAATCATGGAAGAGGAAGTTAAAGAGACAATATCATGAAAACAAAGCCAACATTTTGTAACAAAGGCATCCAAAAACATTTCCCTTCAGTGATGCGTTGTGTAAGTACCTTGGTGGACTTAGGTGGCTTGAAGATGAAACCTACCGCGTATGCAGTAATCAGCCAAAGGATTCAAAGTGCAGAAGTGAAGTAGAGAAAAGGATTTAACGATAGCGTAAGATTGCATCATATGAGGGGAGTTGCTTTTAGGAGTCGAAGGAGGAATTAAAGAAGGAAGATCAAGCCATTGAATATCTATACATTTCCAAAAGCTGTTATAAGAGCCAAGACCATTTTAGAAGAAAATGAATTCCTAAAGGCCATGAAAAGATGCTGAAAATTGGCTGCTACAAAATGATTAGTGATTGTCAATTAGGAAGGCGGGGACCTTACGGTGCGGCACAAGAACCATACAAGGGGAAAGGTTGGGATGAGATTGGGGAAACTCATCACACAAAAGATGGAATTATTAGAAGGAAGGATGAGTGCAACAGAATTTCCAGCATTATTGTTTAGTGTCTTGCGAGTAATGAGTAAAAGCGAGATATTGGTGTGATGAGTTAGAGTCAGAATTTCAATGGCTATCCCAAAAATGAAGAAGCTACACTCAATGATTGGCATAAAATTTAGGAAATTGGAAATAAAAGAAGAATATCAAAGTTGATTCTTAAGGTTGAAGCGCATAAGATACTTTGTAGGGTAAAAACATTCTTTTATTCAATAAAATTCTTTCTTTATTCTTCTATTCAGTATATCTCTTTGGTCTGCTTTGGAGACAAAACCATTGCTCAAGTTGGTGAATGTAATTAGTGTGGGGTAATTTTGATCTGGTTAAAGTGCATGGCACTTGAGTGTGGGAGGCCTCGGGAAAGGATGGCTGTGAAGAGAGATAGATTCGAAGACTTAGCTACAGAATCTCACGATGAGGATCTATTTTTGGAGATAAGCGTGTAGAAATTACACAAACCCGGTCAAAGACTTACACTGACAAACATTGGCTATTTTTGGAGGATTGACTCTACGAAAGAAATTTTAGCAATGCCT